>JAXRJS010000032.1:6125000-6825000 GCA_037127375.1 Dione juno | reverse complement strand
TCTTAAAAAAACCCAACTAATCCGACTCTCACTATCTCTTTTATAAGGTTAAAGTAAGGAGAATATAGCTGATTTAAATAATACATATATTTAATTTAAAACGGTACAAATTTATAAATAATATCCTTTTCATTAATAAACTTGTAATAATATTCATAATGTCATTTTGTTTAGATAAAATCCTCGTCTATGGTGCAACAATACACGCCTATTGTTGTTTAGCTACATTGATAGAGATGAAAATACCGTATGAAAACATAATATTTATAGAGCCATTTCCTGATGACATTCCGAGTAGAGCTAGAGTATCTATATTTTGTAATGCCTATGTGAGTTTAATATTTACTACCAAACCTATTTACGTTTTGTATTGTAGTAAAAAAGCGACATGTTCTTTACAAATAACTTTACCTTGAAGTACCTTAATTTTAAGACAAATTGAACTTACTCGTATTATGCACAGTAACAAGATATAACATAGGATTGTGGCCAGCGTCTGATATGGATCGATGAAATTTTTCGAATTTAGGCGGAAAGCATAGTATCTTGGCACTAGGTTCTCTCTGCCTTCACTGCTACATGTAAAATAAAGCGAGATGCTAAAAAAATATTAAAAAGTCACATAATTAGATCATTTATAATATATATATTTTGTTTAAATAGATTGACAATGCTGTCTCGGAAGTACTTAATAGCCTGAAGATTAAAGTATATCGATCATATTACTTTCAACGTTGGTGCACAGATTTTGATAATTTTGTGACGCATGTAGAGTTTTTGTCGTACCATCATCTATTAAAGCTAAAATGTTCAGCGTTTTTCTTTTACGGTGTGGAAGGTGTTAATGAACAAGCTTTCAGTGGTATTTGGTTTGATTTTATTTTATATCATTATAGTATTTATAATAACGCTAAGCACATTATCGTCATCGAATTCATAATCGAATTAATTAAAAAACGACAGCATCCCACTACTCACTACGAGTTGGATATTTTATATGTTCATGTCACTATTATTTATGGGTTCTCTCCGTCATATTAACAGGATTGAGTCGAATATGGTGATAACAAAAATTGAGATATAGGATCTACATATAGTTCCGTCCAGAAGTAGCTGCTCAACATCATTAAGTTTCTTCTCTTCACATCTATTGTTTTATCATAAGGACCAAAAAGTATATTGTCACACGACACTATATTTATTCTTTGTGTCTAAATGTAACAACATAACTATCTTATAAGACCGACCAACCGCTAACCAAGCAAAAAATGATATTTTCAAAGCTATAAAAAGAAGTGGCCTAGTATATGATGGAGGTATATTAATAGACCATCAGTTCAGAACAAAAGATCCTTATATATACTCAGCGGGACCTGCAACGAGATATTATAGAAAATATTATGCAGATAACAAAAGGCAGAAATATTATGATGCTAATGAAGTAGGCAGTACGGTAATTATTTTATTAGGCAATATGACTAATGCAAAAATAAAGACATACCTTTGTATGTCTTTATTTTTCAACGCACAAGAACGCAACGAGATCAACGCACAGATAAACCTGCTTAACCTAGAATTTTTAATATTTGCAGTTAGGTCTTTAGTACAGTGTAAGTAAGCTTTAAGGGTATAAAATTATATATCTAATTTATCATCATCTTTAAAGATAGAAACGTGTACCTTGTAATTCAAACATTTTAGAATGAAATAATAGTATTTCCAAAATAAAAATAATTTCATTAAGAATTTAAATATTTGTTAATTTTTAGAGATTGATGGGTACTTTTTATTATAACCTAAAATCTCTCTCAACACTCGCCAACCTGAGAAATTATGTCTACGTTAAAATAATTTAATATTACACGTACACGTATAATACTAAGTTTAATATTAGACCACATTTCTTTAGTTCTTTTTTTTGATTCTGATTTTCGATCTCTCGTTTTATATATTTTTTTCATTTTATATATTTTTTGTTGTATATAGATATTTGAATAGCACTAATATCATTTTAATACGATAGCTAGGGACTCAAGTAAGAAATCAGTTGGATCCTGTATTTTGTGAAATGAAAAAGAAACATGGAAAAGACAAAAAGGTTTATACAAAAAGTTTTAGCTCTAGATCCTCTTCTGATTCGAAATATGATGAAAAACCTTCGACCTCTATAAAAAATCAAACACTGTATGTACTATATGAATATAGTTTATTTATTAATTTAAAATAAAAAAAAATATATTTTTATTATTTAAGATTTTAATTTTTAACAGACAAAATTCTGAAGATGTTGATACAATTTCAAAATTACCCAATTTCAAGCATCCGCACGTTGCGTGCTGCACTTTACCCGGGGGCTTACAATACTTGGAGGTGCGGTCTCCAGGGAAGAAAGTGCCTCACCAATTTTTACAATCTTCACATTATAATGTTAGTGAATTGCAAATAATAAAATGTTTGGATTTTTACATATTCGTACTAGAGAATACACTGTGTAAGTTGATAACTTTATCGTACGCTTCTAGATAGAGCTTCTTGAAAGTTATACAAAATATTAAATTAAAAAGAATATATATATATATATATATATATATATATATATATATATATATATATATATATATATATATATATATATATATATATATATATACCTGCAAAGTATTTTCCTTTCAGGGCATCGTAATGGAAACGTTTAAGGATGGATACTTTAAACTTCATCTCAATAATAATTTGATAGTAGATGGACTTACCTGTTTGACTTTAGATAAATATTCTATTGAAAATTTTAAACACCTTTACGGCCATTCTGTGACGGTTTTAAATAATGTTCATGTGCGGTTTACCGTAAGATCTATTGTTATTTGTATAGTATATAGTAATATTCAATTTTTGTTGAAAAGAATAGGTTTGAATAAAAAAAATAAGAACAAATTAAGGCTACAAGTACATAAAACTTTATTATAGGCAAAGAAAATAGATAACTTTTACGAATTCTTTCGTGAACCATGGGCTTATTTTATTTATCACGACCAGAGTGAAGAATTGTTTGCAATGGTTAAAGAATTACTACCCAAGGTCGGTCATTGGTTTTTATATTATTACAGTACGAGTAGTGTTATCCCGCTTATTGGAAACTTTAGTACAAATCACAATTAATAACAAAATTTAAAATATTTATTATTTTTCTTATTTATTATACATATTTTACAATTTTCTATTTCATAGAAAATTTCACATTTATTATAGGGCCATCGCAAAGGTGACACATTAGAAGAAGCGATGCGGGCTGCTGAAAAAAAATTAAATAACCAGGTAAATTTGTTATCAGCTTATGAATATAAAGAAGTGCACCTGATAGCTAATTCCATTATTAGGGTTAAAAATGTATACATTTAAAATATATTATTTTCATATATACGTACCTTTCGCTAACATTAATTATTCGTTTTTATAATTTTATATTCTTTTTATAATTATGTATAACAAATCCTTTTTCGTTACACAGACAACCAAATGTAAAACAAGATCAAGGATTCAATCAAATTTCCAGACGTCACCTCATATAGAATCTATAACAGATTATGTTTTAGAATGGCTATCACAACACGATATTCTTCTGCCTATGTATTTGCAGCCGTGGCAAGTCACATATTATGATAAGGATATGGACAGTCATCCAGCTTTCCGTAATACCAAAAAAACCATAGCCAATTTGCTGTCTAAAATGCTATAATGATTATAAAACTTATGCTGTGTTCATGTGTTTATTTTATTTTTCTTCTACAAATTTGTGCTGTACTGATTTTGAATTTATTTTTGATTGTTCGCTCATGATATATGCTGTATTATACTTCAAATTTATACGTTAAGTTCAAATTCAAATTCCATTTTTCACCTCTGTTTCATCCTTTTAAACAATATAAAAAAAATTTAATATAATATAAAATTATAATAATATAAAATTTTAATATTTACAATCTGATTAAGATTACCAAATTAACATATTTTAACGCGTATTATAACAAAATTATATATTTATCAATAACACTTCTGTCTCACCCCGAATAGTACGCTCTAGGCTTAGAGAAATTTGAACCTAAGAAATCTTATGAAAAAAATATCCTTAAGATAACATTTTCTTAGTATTAGATATAGTATAAAAAATATTTTTAATCTAAATATATTTTTAAATTAAAATATCTTTCATGTCATGAAACATCAACGTCAATTTTGTAGATCTCTATATTTTTTGTAAAGTATACCTTTAAAACAATTAAACTAAATCATGGCAACGCCAAAACCACGTAAACCTTTAGTTCTTAACAATCTACTAATACAAAATATCAACACATGGGGTAATATCCAATATAACATTCCTTTACGACTTTCAAATAATGAAACTAGAACAGGAACTACTATCGCTCACCGCTACATACCAGCTATACCTCACAGCTTAGATTGTGTAAGTATAGGACTAAAATGGTACAGTAAAAACATTATTGTGCTTTTATATCATTATTTCTACCAATAGAATGATTTCTTGATTTGGTCGTACATGTTTATTTATACAAAAATATTAATTCAAACAAAGACAGTACTGGAATTATATTATAAGTTTCATATGTATGTATTGTAATATATACAATTTTATACTTATATGATTAGAAAATAGATGATCCTCTCCCAGAAAGGGTTACGGGAAGGGATATGGTGGTGGAAAAAGAATCATATAAAACTACTACTGGAGAATACTGTGTGAAACCAAATCCAAACAAGGCTATGGAAAGAGCAGACTGTGGCATCAACTGTAGAAGGGTTATTTTCATGACTGGCGTTGAGAAGAGAGTAAGCAATTTTTAAACAATTCTTGTCAGCTTTACGAGTTATGCCGCATATTGGAGGTTAGAGAGGACCTTGTATAAAACCTTCTTTTCTTGACATTGCGGCAATAAAATGAGGAAAAGAAAGTACTCCATCCCACTGCGCCATAATGTCTTTAATTCGTGTTTTAAAATTAACCATATTTGAACGTTTGTAGTAAATAATTTACTTTGGTTTATCGCGAAGAAGCACTACGTATTATATAATAAAATACTTAAAATTATAAAATAACTTTTAGTTAGTTTAGATTTTTGACATGAAAAATTGATTGTCACAAAATCTATCAGCACAGTTTATGTTTTAATCAAAATGAGTTCTTCAGGATAATTTTTATTTTATATCGTATCAAATGAAGGAGCTACTGTATTTAAAATTTCTTCAAATCAATTTTCTAGTTACAAGGTAAAAATATAACGCAACCAACGATGATATCAGAAATGAAAGATACTTTTAGAGGCATTACAAAGTCTCCAACAACTCCACCTGAAGTAATTGTGAAGCCACCAGATCCGGAATATATTTTTGATGTAAGTTATTTTGGTTTACCAACTACTACTTACTTCATTTTAGTTGCTTACATATTTATATCAACTTAGGGTTTCATACATTTAATAATCTTAACTATACTTTCAAATATTTTACAGATAACTTCAATGTAATTCAATATGTAATAACTTAGAATTATTTATTACATTCGCTCGGCGATATATGAAAGTACTAGTAAAAAAGTATTTAAAATAGTGACTCAACATAATTTTACTTTATTAATAATATATGCTTTATATACATAGGTTGTAGCTGCCGGCAGAAACGAAGCGCCTGTGATATCAGACAGTGTTGGTGGTTACCGCAAACTTCTCGACCCCTACGTGTCGACTTATAGAATGTACCACAAGCCGTTTTCTGTAGAAGATCAATACGGTATAGGAGCGAAAGATCAAATCACTCTGTACTCAGAATTTAATTTGCCAAGGGTAATAATGTTTTTTTTTATTATTATTTACAAACAGAAAAAATTCAATAAAATCTTCGTAACATTAATACTACATATCTAATTTACTACTTCTAGGTTAGAGGCTTTGGTCCGAAACGTAAAGAAATTTGGATGCCTTTAACCGCTAAGGTTCATAGAGGCGTGTATGATAGAATACATGTGAAGAAAGAATATAAGGAAGTAGCTGCTTGTCATAATCCTGTTAACAATATCAAAGGGTACATACGAGTCTTTAACACACTTTTTCATTTCCTGGCCAAAAGATTCAAAAATAGAATGTAAAATTCTCGTTTTAAATCACACAATCTAATCTCAAATTCGAGTGCGTGTTACTCACACACTGGGGGTCGCATTGGGTTACCTCTAGGTCAACGGGAAGTGCCATGAGTATTGATTACGCTGCGATTTTCATACAGATGCAAAAAAAAATTTTCTGTGCTTTGGATCTGGATATTAATATCAACTTGATAGCACCTTGCAATTTAGAAAAAATGGTCTTGACAAACGGACAACAAAGTGATCCTATAAGGGTTTGGTTCATTCTTTGAGGTACGAGGCCTTATAAAGAGCAAATAATTAAAAGTTTTAAGTCCCAATAGAAACTATTACGATAATTGATTTGATTTTTAATTGTAATCTTTAATTTTACAGAGTGTTTGAATCGGAAATGAAAAAGAAATACAGAATCCCATTTGCCTCTTCTTCCCTCGCCTCTTGGGATCACGGTGAGATGTTCGACTTGGCTCCATTCCCTCCTAACCCTTATCAAACGAACAGTGCGCCATTTATGTACTGCAGTGATTATTGCCATATAGCCCAAGGCACACCGCCTTCTACAGTGATTGACCAGCTGAAGCATGATAGAAAGCCCCATGAAAAATGCGTTGAAAGATTTATTGTATCCAGAGATTTTGTACCATAGATCAACTTATATAAACTTATGACGAAAACATTTTCTTTTAATTTATTTTTGCGTTTTAAAACTTAATGAGCTAGTGACTTTTATTAAGTCTTTTCCTAGTAATCATAAATAACATTATCTTAAATCATAATATTTGAACTCAGCAAAGCTGATGTCGGTGCCATATTTTATTGACGTCGCCTGATGCTTATAAATATAAAATGAATGATGGAAAACTTATATACGAACTACTTGTTTCTACTTTTACTTTTATAATAAATATATATATTTATTATAAAAGTAAAAGTAGAAAAAAGTAGTACTTTATAATAGATAAATATATATGTATTTAAATTTAGTTGAAAAAATAAAAACAATTCGTATGTATAATTAATTATATTGTGTTTAAATATTTATGCATCCATGTAATTAATAAATATTTTCCTTACGTTTGCGGTTTTACCTGAAATTTAAAATTTTGTAAATGTTAAGTTCTCTATTAAGATTACATACATTTTAAGCAACTTTTAAAAATTAAAAAATGTATCTCACCTAATAAATCTTTAGAAATTAATTTCTATATGAGTTGTGAGTTATGTCAGTAGCTACTCTTAATGTTATGAATGGATCCTGAGCTTCTCACCTAAAAAATAGTTAGTATTTTTTTTCTCGGTTAGTATTTTTTTATTATTTTTGGTTGTACATTGCATTTTATATACATATGCAAGCAGAACAAGTAGAAACTTCTTCGAATTCGATACATTAATATTGAGGTGGCGTTACAAAACCGCATTGTGTCTTACCAGAGTGAGTGAGCAAATGGTAAATAATCATTCACCCGAGTGTAGATCGAATACACAAAAGTCACGTTTACAGTTAGACGCTGTTCCACACATTTTTTCCGATTTAATTTATATCTTACCCGAGGTCTTCTGACAAAACAGCTTGAGCAGTTAGATGAGTTACATTCACAGAGAAATTTCTTTTTCTAAAATAAAAAAAATATATATTTTTACTAAGCATATAAAAGCCGTACTTTACTTAAAGCTCGTACTTCTGACATTTATACCTTTTGCTTTTTCTTCCTTTCTAGAGAGAATGTTGATAATGACGTTGATTTGCCAGCCTATAAGAATAATTTATAGATTAATTCATTACTTATTTTTGCGATTGAGGCGTGTCTTATGGAAAATGGTAGTAAATTCAAAATTCATGTTTAAATTGAATTATGAACACTACGCTATAATGCAAGACATAGAAAAAGATAATTAAGTTATCATTGTTTAATCTTATAATATTAGATAAAATTAAATTTATCCAATAAAGGATTACCTTTATTAGATAAATTTATAATACCTTCGAGCAGGCGCAAGAACTTTGTGGCTGTGAAGTTAGTTTTCTCATTATAATATTACTTCTTCTTTCCAAATCTGCTTTCAATTGCGCTCTTCATTGAGGGATTATTCTAAAATACGACAATGTAAATGATATATATATATATATATATATATATATATATATATATATATATATATATATATATATATATATATATATATATATATATATATATATATATTGTGATTTTATAACAAAATAACTTCTTAGTAAAAAGTAATAAGTGAAAATTTTAATTTAATCTAATATTTTAAGAGCTTACTCCTGGACAGGTTTGATTAGCACATTTTTTATCATTCTTTTCGTCTATGCACTTTTCATCCTGAAACATGTATAAATATACCAAATTATGCTCTGTTAACATTAAACAATTAAGCATATACTATACATAGCAATTTTAGAGAGAAATGTTTAGTCACAGTGGGGCATTGCTCTTCCGGTGGTATAGGAGTAGGTCTTCTCCTCGGTGCACGACATGGTGGGTTGTGGAAACATCGTGTCGGATGATTGCAAGGTGCCCCGGCTCGGGACGGCCAGTAGCAAGGCATGATGTACGGGAAGCATGATGAAGGTGGCAAGCAGCGTGGGTTATGAGTGCACAATCGGGCACCCATTGGCTTAAAATGAATTATATAAATCAAAATAGAATAAACTTAATGTTTAACAACTGCATTTTATATATAAGTCAGAAATAATAGAACAGTAAAATTAATTTAAATACCATTTGTAAAATACAACTGGACCGGGGCGTCAATTCCATCTGAAAAAAAAAATTATTAAATTACTATAGTTTAGTAGTTTAAAATTTTTTTAAATATTACTCCTATGTTATATATATTAGATCATTTTTTTACCTTTTTATGTAAAGAGTTAAATCAAGTGGATAATTGAATAATAAATCTTTGTGACACTGTCTTGTCTTGCTACCAAGCTCAATAAATAAATGTGATTAAAATATTGTATTTTTTAAACATAATAACATATTAGCGCTATTCAATAAAATAGTTTGTTTTAATTAACTTACAGGCGAAGGATCAAATTCGGGTTTTCTTTTATATGTTACCTGCAATAATTTTTTTATAATTTTGATAAAAATAAAGTTTGATAAATGTCACATTTTAAATTATAGACGTTTAAGGAACACAGAAATATATAAGTTAATACCTTCATCCCATAAGCATTAGCGCAATCGACTCTACATTTCTTTGCACATGGCGACTGAAATTAATTAATCACATTGCAAAATTATTATTTATATACACAATCATGCTGCTTTAGGAGAGATGCTTGTTACCTTGCAAATACATTTTCCTGAAGGACACTGACTGCACTAAAAGTGAAAAAAAAATATTAATAAAATGCACACTAAGTGTATATTATTCATTCTCAATCATCAAGTTTCACGTACCATGGAAGGGCATGGTGTGACTTCCTGTAAAATTTGCATAATTAGTATAATATATTACTATGAACAAAAGAATACATTATTCTTTTACATTACTTACACATGGAGTCTCACATGGTCTCACACATATTGGGTTGCATGGATCTAAGCAGGGAGCACATCCACCGCACTGAAGTTTTACAAAAATTATAATTAATAAATTAAGAATTTAATAAATGATTCATAAATCACTTACTCAAAAATTGAATCTAGTTATTACCTTCAGCGACGCAGGAAGATCTGTATTACTCTGCGAGAAAGAAAGCATAAATTTTAATTTCACAGTAGGTATTTCCTTAAAGCTCTTAACTTAATTTTTATCGATAGTGCCAAAACATATTATTTTTTATAGTAGCTTAAAACTCCGAAAAACAAAAGAATTTTTAAAATTTAAAAGAGATTATATATACAAATGTCATTTAGGCAAGCAGGCAGGAAGTGTAGGCAGAGGCGTGTCAAGTGGCGGAACTCAACGCCGAAAAATCATAAATCATCAAAAAAATTCAATTTATCAATCATCAATAAAATTCATTCATCTTAATATATAAAGAATATTACAATGAATATAACCTTATGTTTACAACATCCTTGTCCACAGCAAATCTGAATTATTGCATTCTGTGGAAACACTGGCTTGTCTTCTTTGCGAATCTTCTTTGACACTTTTTTTCCTACGATGGCTATATTTGACATTCCGAACATATTGTGCTCTCTATCTAATTTGAGTATTGTTGATAAACATTTTTCTCCAAAGCTTAGTTTATTGTTCATTTTGTCTACTGACTCTGTACTACAGGTGGATGTTGAAGAACCAACCGAGGAAAGTGAAGGTGAACTGAAAATAACGTAATAAGGATAAACACGTACATATTATAATTTTTTAACAACTCAAATTCAGTTGGTATTTTAGTATATTATACCTAGGCTTAGACTGGTTGTATTATTACAAACAGTTAATAAAAAAAATATTTCTAGAAATAATTAGATATGAGCATTTGGAGATAAAAAAACAATAAACGGGCGTTCCTTTACTTTTAACAAAATTTCATACTAGACAAAATTAATAATTCCAATATTTACTTATGTGCTACTAAGCTAACCTTTAATAAAATTAATTTAATATGAATGTATTATTTTTTTTTACGCCTGATTGTTACGGCAGCCCCTGTCAATGCGTTAAATTTTCTGAAAAAATATAACTTTCTATATGTGCAGTAATAATTTTATAATATCGCAATAATTATAAACTTGTATTACCTGGAATCTGAACATCCTTCTCTTTCCTCTGTGAGCCACTTCATTTTTGTTAATTTTAGTTTATTTGGATTTACGTTATGATCTTGTTCATCGTTGTCAGATTGTTCGCCATCCTCAAAAGTTGTCGTCTGCAAGTTTCATAAACGGTATATATTTTATACAAATAAAGGTATATATTATATACAAAAACTTATATATTATAAAAAACGGTATATATTATATACAAATTCTTTATCATATAAATAGATTTTTTTAAGTATATAGTTGCAGTAAGTAGCCAGAGAAGTCTCCTTTTTAGTTATAAATATTTAGTACATTATTAGTCATAAAATTATAAATGATTTTTAAGAAAAGAAGAGAAATTTGTGAATTTTCAGTAAGCAAATCTAAATTTGTATAATAAATATATTTAAACTTACATTCGGTTTTTGCTGTGTTGCGTGATCTAAGTGCGAGTCATTGCGTTTACGGGATTCAACGAGTTCGTGTAACGCCTGTGACCTCTCTACTTGTATAGATTGATCTTCGACAGACTGAAATTAATGGATATAATTTTTATTTTTCTATGGTAGTGTTGTCACATGTTTTCTAGGTACAAGTACGTATTATACATTATATTATGGAATAGAGTACTTAAGAAATTATTATTATGAAATTCAAATTCATAATTTATTATTTATTTTAATTATTTTCATATATGCCCACGAGCTGTGGTAAAAGAAGCGCGGCATTCAATTCCGCCATGCAACACGCAATGTCTCGAAAAATTACGAGCATTCAGAAATGGCGCGTCTTAAGACCACACTCCCTAACATACTATGTGAGAAGCTGTTTTTTTTCTAATTTATCATTATAATGATCTACATAGCGTAATATTCAATTTTTCAAACTATCTCAATAACTGGAAGGAATATTTTCTCTAAATTTTAAAAAAATAACGAAGATACCCCGTTACTCACTTCATAAGCACCAACCTGAAGCGAACAGTCTTGGTTCATTGAGTTCATATCATTATCATTTCCAGCTAATTGTCTTACTTCATTGACCAGGCATACATAAGTGAAGTAGACATTCTGGTCTGATACACTGCTAGCTAGCTTCATTGAAAACGTACGGTTCCTAAAGTTTTCTTGGTAATCGCTATAATTTTTCATTATGCAACCTATTGGATTTATTTTAAATATTTGTTGCCATTATATTTGCTGTTGAATGTTGTAAATATTGATGGAATAACACGAAATTTTCATTTGCTTAGCCCATTTTTGATTTGACTAAAAATAAGTAATACTTCAAAACATTCAGATGTTTTCTTATACTTTTAAAAATAAAAAAGAAGACTTAATTTCACCGAGTATGTATAGGCTATAACTTCTTATTAACGTTAAATCTATACATTTTTCTTTATCATTATGTAAACAAAAAAATATTTGAATGAATGGACGGTGGGAAAACATGGACAACCATTTTATCGGATTAGGAAGTAATTTATGTCATGAGTGTTAATTAGCGTCATGGTTTGAATATAAAATTGAGGCTTATGAACTTTAATGCGGATATATTGCTTTTATATGTGAAAAATTGTAGCTTTGATCATAAAGATTAAATAACGATGTTAATGGATTATACTGTTGTTTAGTATACAATTGAAACTAGTTTACCTTGTGATGTAAATTATTTAACTGGTCTTTTTTTATTTTACGCTTAACCTCACATACAATAGTGTCTTACAGTAAGTATCTACTTACTGTCTGTGTAAGATCTCTAGTTAGTAGTCAGTACACTGCTCTCCACATTTCATTAACATTTGAGTGAGTTGAGTGAATGCGAATTCGGAATTCCATTTATTTGTTGTTAGAATATTAACATTAAAATAATTAATTCCTTCGAATAGGCTAATCAAGACTATAACCATCAAGTCAAACGGTCGGTACAAACAAACACTGTGCCACGACGGCCGTGAGTGCTTAATAATTTGATTATATAAGCGAAAACAGAAAAAAATACTACTACTGGTACAAATCTAAAGTCTATACTGAGAAACAATATGTATTTATATTACAAAAAATCCCCCGTCACTGTAAGAAAGTAATTATGTTATTTAAAGTACAAGTGTAGTAATATACTTTGTTCAGTGTCCAGTGACCCAGAGTGAATGACACCAGGTCGCGCAAAAAGCAACTTCAACAAAGAAGTAACAAAAAAACTGATTTTCACTAAAGATTAGCGGCTACGGTCCGATCGTCGTGATGAATTCTGCCTTTTTTTACGATCTGACATTTTTAATGTGAATTAAAACACATTATCAAATTAATAGATACGCGCCAGTGCGGAAAAATTGCAAGTAACTGTCGATCGTTTAAGTGAAGATGTTAAATAATTTCATATAATTTAACGATTCCATATTATATTTTCAATAATATAGCATATATTTTACAGTTAAAAATCTAATCATATTTATAGAAATTATTCGATATTTTGTATTCTATTTTTTTATTAGAACATTAGAACTGAAATTTATATTGTATTTAATTTTTTTTTGTGCCAGTATAAAATATAGCATGAAATGTTCGTGTAATGCACGATGAATTGATGATATGAAATGTTGATTAATACTTCTTTAATAAATCTGTAACAAATGTGTATAGCGGTGATTCAAAGAGTCAGAGGAGGTAAACATTTTTTTCACCCAATTAATTTTGTCGGTTCTTTTTATCAATGTTTTATTAAGGTTCAGAATAAAGTAAACATAGCCTTAATTTGTTCATATAAATATCAACATTAATATCACAACTTTTAAAAGCTTATAATAGCATATCAAATTTCTATTCTGTTGTATGTTCTATTTGTATTACCAAATGTTTAGCTGCCCTGTATCACGTCGGTCGAAACGGAGGCTTTGTAGCGTATCATTTCTGTTGTGATCATGGTGTCGGTCTATAATGACCAGCATATTATTGTAAACTTATTATTTTTAATTAATAATAATAACTAATTATTTTTTTTAATTTATTTTCCTAGAATAAAAGTTTTGTGAATTATGAAATTATAGTGAACAAAAAGTGAACATGACGATTTTTACAGCTTTATTTTTTGTGTTTATGTTTGTTTTAAATGTAAATGGACAGTTTGGAAGTGAGTTCTTTTTTTAAGTTTAAATTTATTTTAAATAATCAATGTTTTATTTTAATTTTCATACTTTTAAAATTAAAAATATACAAATTTACATAAAAACGTGTATATTTAAGTGTAAATTTAAAAAAGACATGTAAATTCTCTATTTATAGTATAGATGTTAATATTAAGTACGGCGTTATTTTCTTGTACCCAGCATAAATATTTGCAAATAGGCGGTAGATTGGCTAATCAGTTACCCTGTTAACATAATTTACTGGGCTATGGGGGGGATATGGGGGGGTGGTTAAGCAGCATTGAGTAAACACGTTGCATAGTATCTACATTGAGCTTATTTCTATGTAGTTAGAGCTTTTAAAGCTTTTAAACTCTTACATGCATTTAATTTTTGTAAATCAATTTTGTACACACATCAAACAATTCAACATTTTCTAAAACCTCATACGTTCTGAATTACACAATAGTGTGCTTAATAATAGGCGAGTGCAGTACAAACATAATTGTAACCTCAATAAAATCACGATAATTTCCATCGCATGTACTTTCAAGGTCATTTATATGACAAAAGCCTTATAAATGCGTGTATGCATTATTTGTCACACAAATAACCCCGAAAAGTAGAAATCTTAATAATATATATGGTTTTAAGTACGAATATAAAATAAACTTAGTAGGAATGTTATGCTTTATTTTGTACTATAAAATACGTACGACTTTGTATTGTATAAATAAATGTAATGTCTATAGACGAAGGCAAGGTGGTGTGACATCTCCCTAGATTCTTTCTGCCATTTCAAAAATGCTGTAATGAGTCAAGATATAAAAAATACGTGAAATTATCGACTAAATAAATATGTATTGATCAATATAATCTATTAGTATATACAATTCTGCGCTGTCATTTTAGGAATTTAATATTTAAATTTATTACTTAATACAACGTATAATTAAATCATTACTTATATTTTTTTATAATTTTTAATTTTAGCTGTATCACTTAGCCTTGATATGAATCCACGAGTCGAAAATTTAAGTTTTCAGGTAAGTTATAATTATATATAAAAATGAAAGTAAATAGATATAGGTATATTTAATTTAATTAAAGAGCTCTATTAATTTTGCAGAAATGCCCCGCCAATATGTCTTGTGTACCAATCAGCTCATGTCCATTACTCGAAGATCTACTGGATTTTACGTGTTTCTCTTCAGATAGGTATGAATTATCTGAATAACTTAATTAAACTAGATTGAATTTTAAAGAGCTTTTAACACCCTGCCGCTTTAAAGCTCTCAGATATATTTAATAACTGATAAACAACAGAGCTGTAAACTATGATATATACTAATTTATCTATCAATTTAATTTTATTTTAAGATATTTTCATCGACTAAATACATTAAGTTGTGGAAACATGAATAACGAAGACTACGTGTGCTGTCCATCTTGTGAGTGCGGCAAAGTGTATGCACCGGGCACACAGGAGTGCGGGAAAAGCATGGTGCAGGGGATAGAGTATGAAGATCTTGGGGCTCATCCTTGGGTTGCAAGGATAGGCTTCTCGAGTAAGTGTTGATATGGACCTATAAGCTTTAATAATATAATAAATAATAATATAAAAGTTTTATTTTGTAAATAAAACTATTCACATATTTGCAAAATATTATATTTATAAAATATTATAGAGGATAGATATAGTGGTTGACTAGACTATAAAATTTGACGTGTGAATCAGAATTTTCAAATTAGATATCAACTACAATTAAAAATTATACTTCAAAAAAGTAAAGAAGTTTAAAAGATATTAGTTATCCAGATATATAGGTATGTATAAGTATTCTAAAACCTTTTTCTAGACAAAGAGACGGGCAACGTACGTTTTGCTTGCAGTGGCTCTATCGTATCTAAACGAATCATTTTAACAGCTGCCCATTGCGCTTTAGCCAAACAAGAGGGATATAAGCTGTAAGTTTATGACATTTTATAATAATCAATTAAATATTAAATATTTTACGTGAATATGATAGGTTATATGATTTTTTTTGTTATTTATAGAATAAACTAATAATCGAAGACGATGTATGAATGTATATTTATAATCTCAAAATAAATTAACGTGTATGCAGAAAATTTAATTTAAAACAGCAAAAGAATAATTAACCTACGAATGTTTAAAATGTGATCGTCATTTGCTAATTTGATTTTAGTTTGAAATATATAATAATATATATAATATTTTTAATTAATTTCAGATCAACAGTAGTAATAGGTGAATGGGATATAAGCCGCAGTCCTGATTGCAATGATTTTTTCTGCGCACCGCCCACACAGGCGATCAAAGTAGAGACAGTAATCGTACACCCTGGTTACGAACAGAAGATTTTCCGACATGATATCGCTATGATTGTTTTAAAAGAAGATATTAAATATTCGGGTAATCATATTAAATATATAGTACATTTATTTATATAAATGAATATAAACATTAATTATATGTACATATAAATAAGATATTTACATTATGTTTATAACTCATTAAATACATTTTAATGTAAGCTTTGCGCTTTTCTTGACAATAAGTCATTTTAAAGTATAATACTTGCTTAAATGTTACCATGCTTTATAATATTAAATCACAAATTATATACATACATATAATAATAGACGTAACAAATTAACGTTCATGATGTATCGTCTCGTCACCCTTTGACATGTGTCGTAGAATATAATACGTATATACTTTAGAATTAATTATTATATTGATTGGTTCCATAAAAAGACAAAAAGTCAATAGGTCACAAAACGTGGAAGATTTAACGACAGCGACATTTTTCAATCAATTATGTAATTATGTTGATGCAATTATTGTTCACATCGTTATAAATGACATTGAAATCATCTATTACAGGCTACACCTTGTTCAAGGCCTCCGTATGAGCAATACTCATCATCCTATCACAGATCTAATCACTAATCATGATGCTTTTATTTCAGTGACAGCAGCACCGATCTGTTTGAACGATAAACCGGAAATAGTAATCAACGAGCGCGCCTCGCTGGTCGGGTGGGGAAAACTGTCTGGACAAAATAATTTAGTATGTAAATATATATATATATATATATATATATATATATATATATATATATATATATATATATATATATATATATATATATATTATATATATCATATTTATACATCATAACATTATATATCGTAGTATCTATAAGTTTTGTATACGCATAACATTTATGGTTATCAGGCTTTAGCTTTAATGAGTTAGAAAGTAACATATTCATTGCGTATGATATCTAATACTATATTTTGTCAAACTATACTGGAGAAAAACAAATGATTACCTGTATTGTATATTAAAATTGATTGATTGATGTAAACCACAACGAGGAATTTATAAAGAAAGAAAACTTTTAGAAATCCAAAGACACGTTAAAATATATCTATCTATCTAGACGTTACTCCCGATAATTTTAACACCAAATGGCATTACAGGTCGGCCGTCAGCAACAATTGGACGTGCCACTAGTATCGTTAGAGACGTGTGAACGTATATTTGGAGAATCAGTACCTATAAACGAGAGTCAGCTGTGTGCTGGAGGAGAAGAAGGGAAGGATGCTTGCTCGGGATTCGGCGGAGCTCCTCTCATTTTAAATAAGGATGGCCAATATTTTCAAGTAAACTTGAATCTATATTAAGTTAATAATATATATCTAAAGTGATAATATTTCACCATTTACCTAACTTTAGAACCAAAAAAAAAAGATTTACCTTGGTTTTAATTATATAACCTAATAACCTAATGTTATACTATACATATCTTATTATAATAATAGTGTGCCCTATGTAATATTTTGATTTGGAGTATTTTATAAAATAGTATACAATTTCAGATCGGTATAGTATCGTTTGGCTCTGAAAATTGTGGCAGCGAAGGGATACCCAGCGTGTACACGAGTATTGCGCACTACAACAAATGGATAGTGGAAAACATGCCATCGTAATTCTATTAAGATTTACTTGTAATATTATGACAGTGCAATTTTAATTTAATAAAGATTTCTTATATGCCTTAAATATTATTTATTAATTAAAAAGTATATACATTCCTCATTACTTAGGTTTTAATTGAAGTATGATTATTCCACATCTAGCATGCGTAGATAACCTGATATTGTTAAGACACCTAGTTCTTCCCTTGAATTTGACCTGTCATCATCGTCACATGTAATTATTGTGTTTAAAGATATATATATATATATATATATATATATATATATATATATATATATATATATATATATATATATATATATGTGTATTCTCCATTCAACGTAACATTGGCGAAGTGAACTGTGCTCAACTGGAACGCTTAAATCACCATAACGAAAGAAAAGAAGAAGAAGAAGTAAAGTTAGATACTGTTTCATTTTGCCAAGACAGCCTCAAGTAGGTATTTATATTTTGGATTCGTTTGAATTCACAGAGAGCGTTTTTGATTTGTGTCAAATAGAAAATAGGGTGATGACAGGTGGTTACATCATAAAATACAGGAAATATATAACGATAAAAATACTACGTGGATAGCAATATCTCAAAAACCACTAGACCAATTTGATGAAATTTACGTATACACTTATTTCCTTTTGTAATTTGCTCATCACAATTGACCCAACATAATGAACAAAAGTATCAAGACACAAAATTCTATTTGAGATCACTATATGTTAAAAAAAAATCGAATCGAATATAAAACAATTGATACGCTAAAGCTCCTTAAATATTAAAAATTAAAAATTGTATATTAACACTTTAAAAAATTATAAATATAAAGCTTTAAAAAAGCTTTATATTTATAATTTGATTCACAGAATTTTGACTCGATTTAATTTAATAAACTAAAAGCCAGCCATTTACTCCGATGCTGTTGATGCAGACGGTATAAGTCGTAAAATGATCATTCCCATCCTTGATATCATACTTCCTGTGATCACGGGTATATTTAATCACTTAATAATATCTAAACAATTCCCTTCAGCGTGGAAAGATGCTCAAATTATTCTAATCCTACAAAAAAGTCTAATCCTACTGAATACACTGATTACCGTCCTATCTCTATTCTTCCTTTCTTGTCCAATCTCTATTCTTCCTTTCTTGTCCATCTGGTCCAAAATCAACTCAATCAGTTCCTTTATCATCATAACCTATTGAATCCTTTGCAATCCGGCTTTCGTCCTAGTCATAGTACGACAACAGCTTTAGTTAAAATTACTGATGACATTCGTAAAGGCATGGACATGCAACAAGTCACTGTCTTAGTGTTGCTTGTCTTCAGCAATGCTTTTGGCTCTGTTGACTTTGATGTCATGCTGGCTACTTAAAGGTCACTTAACATATCTCCTGATGCGATTGACTGGTTTCGTGAATCCCCATTGCTTTTCTCTGTATTTATAAATACAATTTCTGATGCTGTTTTCTTCTCTCTACCATCTATATGCAGACGATCTTCAAATCTTCAACCAAGCTAAAATATCTGATTTACCCAGTGACATCGAAAATATTAACAAAAGTTTGGACAGTATATCCTTATAGGAGTAAAGCGTTTGGTCGACTTCTTAATTAAAAAAAAACTCAAATAATTTTAATTGGTAGTGGAAAACTCACTTCGACGATAGACTTTTCTGCTTTACCTCCAGTGCTCCTTAATAATAATATAATACCTTATAGTAAAACTGTAGAAGATCTTGGGATTACACTGGATAATAATATGTCGTGGGATTCACAGGTTAGTGAGGTAAGTAGAAAGATTTTTGCATCATTTGGGTCTTTTAAACGTCTGCGTAATTTTCTTCCTATTCCAACTAAAATTCTGTTAGCAAATACTCTCCTTCTACCGATTCTTGATAATGCTGATGTATGTTATCTTGACTTAAGAGAGGAGCTATTAAATGACTTGAGCGCCTTCAAAACTTATGTATCCGATTCATATTTGGTTTACCCAAATTTGATCACATTTCTGACTACAGTAAGAAACTCAAGTGGCTCCCAATCCGTCTTCGCAGGGATACTCATATACTTCATCTTCTCTACTGCATTCTGTTTAATCCAAATTCCCCTCCCTATCTTAAAGAGCATTTTATGTTCTTGGGTGGGTCACATTCACGATCTCTTCGCTCTGATAATAATCTCACATTAAGAATACCTTCCCATCCCTCTTCCTTTTATAGTAGCTCATTTACCATATCCGAGTGTCGTTTGTGGAACTCCCTTTCTTTTTGGTATCAGAAATGCCAAAACTTTTTTATGTATGTATGTATGTTTGTATGTACGTATGTATGTGTGTATGTGTGTATGTATGTATGTATGTAAGTATGTATGTATATAAGTATGTATATTTGTTTATTTGTTATGTTAATTATTCTATCAATTATTAGAAATTGCATCACTAGCCCTATCTTATTTGCTATTACTTTTGCCCTAAGGTTGCCTGGCAGAGATTGCTATTTGAGCAATAAGGCCGCCTTTTGTACATATACTTTTATATTTTTTATATTTATTTTCTGTATGTTTTCTGGGTGTGCAATAAAGAGTTATCATTATTATTAAAAAGCTAGCAATTTTTATTTAACTTAAGCTTGAAGAAAAAAATCTCTTTTAAATAAAACATATCCCCTATATAACCGAATAATGAAAGAATAAAGCAATCATAAAATATGATTACTTTTGCGTTGCTATAGCTGCAAAAAGATATAAGGCGCTTTATACTTAGAGCTTTTATTTTTGAAGTACCGACCTGTAAAGAAATATTATAAATTAGCTAAACAATATAGCATTCCATTAAATAATGGTTATAAGTGAAGAAGTGCGAGTGATATAAGCAATTATGTAATTTTATTGAAATTAAATAATTGTGAAAAGCATCTTAGAAATTAAATTAATGTTAATATAATAAATGGTTACGTGATACTATTGCGGACAAAAATATTAATATTAGTTATATCATATTAAACAACCCATATTATTTATAATGTATGAATATGAAAATAAGAAATAACAAAAATGGTATGAAATGAAATAATAAAATGATAGAAGAATGAAAGAAGGATACGTAACGATCTCACGTATGTGCCCTTGATGCGGGATGATCAGACGGGAATGTCAGATATATATAGTGCAATGTTCACTTCGCTGAAATACCCAATTTGAAAACGACCCAGGAACCATATGCTCAGCGATGATCTGAACTCGTCCTAGCTTGACCCCTAATGACGGCTCAAAGACTAAGACTGACTGAGAAATGCTTCCGAATTTTGCTGACAAATTGAGGGACCATTAGTTGTTTACAATATGAAGATGGTTGATGATTGAAAATTAGGTTTTATTTTTCAACTAAGTATAAATATTTATTTTATTCAAGATTTGTAAAATGCAAAAAAATGTAAAAGCACTTATATTTATTTAATATCAAATAATACACCCAGGTCGCGGATTTGCGCAAATTCCTTGATGTTATACTGAACGATAACTATACTAAAATATAACGAGACTTCTTTTTTAAGCATCATTCAATTTTGTATAGGAGTATTCATATCTTTCGTCAATTTTAGCTTAACAAGATGTATGAAAGCTTAACAAGATGTATAACATTTGTTTTTAATAAACATGGTGAACAAGGTGAGAGCCGTACGGAACATCAGGTGCAATATTTGGTGCAAATTACAATGAAATTATTTTACTACTACTGATAATGTGCGATTTTCTAAATAAGTAGTAATTGTCAGCTTATGATGTTTCTGGTAAGGTTTTATACATTATAAAAAGTTACCAGAAACATCATAAGCTGACAATTTTTGTTACAATATATGATTATTTTCTAACGAGAAAAACGATCAACAGCCATACATAATTTTGTATATTTAACATCTACTTGTCTTTAAAAATTCATAGTAGATAAGGTTTAGATCAGATCAACTAGATTACACGTTGACCGAGAAAAAAATAGCTCTGTAATTTCAAACAAAATCTAAAATTTGTTTTGGGAATGTGGACTACTTTAGCTTTTTTTATTACGTTGGAATTATGCCTAATCGCAAAGACATATTAAATATTAACTATATTTATAAAGGTTCATACTTGAATTCCTCGTGGGATATTTTACACAACCTTATTTTCATTCAGAATTTTGAGCATGTTCATGAGAGTTCCTATAGTTATTATTATTTTAGTAAAAATTCGACTTGTTTATCGTATACAATATCACAATGAATTGTGTAATCGATTAAATTTTATTTAAAACAATAACATAAATACTTATTCAATTTTTATTTATATTCATAAGGTTTTGCAAGGCCAAGTAATTGTAGTATCGTGCGCAGGGCGGCGTCACTCTAAGTACTCGTATAGAGCAAAGAGTCCCGATTAGATCTTCTTGAGCGTAATCTTGTATTTCTTGGTCGAATACCTGTAAATAAATAAATGTAATATTTAATTATGTAATAATAACATTTATAATTAATTATACGCTTTCATTGATTCAGTGAGCAGTTGATTTGATTTATAATAAGCCTAGACTAGAATAGTTGAATATTACATGTAGATATATATAACTAAAGGATCTGAATCTGCTTCTAGGAGGAGCTTCTATCAAGTTTCATTTATTGCTACTCACCCCGTTAATAGTGACAGTAGGCACGAATTTGGGGCTCACTAAGCTGGTATAGTATTCTGATTCCAACTGTAGAACTGTTCCTTTTCCCAATGTGACACATTTTTCAATGGCTTCACTTGAAAGTTTCGCTTTGTCTATACACTGTTATACGAAATGTGTTATTTACAAAATAATTATAAAATATACACATATTATACATATCATATCATTAATAAGGTTTAAAGTTAACGCTCAAAATATAGTATACAGGGTAAGCTTAAAATATTTTGTCAATTTTTAATAAATTAATAATTGGGTAATAATATCACTAAATTAATAACTAGGTATAAAATGTACGTCATTGTGGGTTTAAAAATCCATCGCTTTCGAAAAATATTTATACTACAAGTAGTACTAGTGGTATTTAGTACACATCATCTGGCTGTAAACTCAACGGCTATTCGTTCGATTCACGCGGCAAAAGGAATTATTTTCATTTCTCGCTCTAGTTAGACAAAAAAAAGGTCGGCGCTCAGCTCCATACCTTAACGTATATAGGTACTCACGTATTGACTTAAAAAATGGGCGAAAAGTGAGGAACGGAGTAGCGAAGCACTAGGTGTCCATTACATACTGCTATGCGGAAAAAAGTGAGTTTAACTAGTACATAATACATATTAACATTTAATATAAGTATGTTTATAAAAGAAATTACATCAAATTTGCCATTAGCGCCGGCCTCAGTTTCCATCTCACAGGCGACATAGGCTAATTTCTTTTTGTCACTCTGTGCCTTTAAGTAATACAAACTGCAGTCTTGTACTATATTGCCCATACATTCCGCAGATCCGTGTTGACATTCAAAACCATCATCGCCGTAGTTTATACTCTGTAATATTTTTCATATTGAACTGATAAATTGAAAATAAGTTTTGTTTTTCAACTAAGTATTACTTATACTTAGTTGAAAAACAAAACTTAATTTTCAATTTATCATTTTATTTATTCAATATATTTTATTCCTGTATTTAAAAACACACACACATATATATATATATATATATATATATATATATATATATATATATATATATATATATATATATATATATATATATATATATATATATATATATATATATATATATATATATATATATATATATATATATTCAATAGTTAATATAGACTAGAAATAGAAGGACACTGTACTGATAACATGGAAGAAATCACTAATTGTTTCTTCTTGTTTTCTATAAAATTTTTAATGGAGTTAGTAGATTTAATTTAATTAATGACTACCCTTTAATTTTTCTCAATTTTATGTACAATTGTAAAGGAATAGAAAAAGCTAAGATGAAGTGCATTTAACGTTCCGAAGCAATTTACATCCCTCTGACACATTCGAAGCACCATTATTAAAGAACTTAACTAAACTGTATAAAATATAACTGAACTTATTTATTAATAAAATAATTAAAAATATTACTCTGGATTTTCCAAATGGTACTAATTTTAATCTTAAATATTGATGAAGAAAATGTAGAGCTGGTTGCAGCTGCTTCAATATAAACTTCTTACTGTCAGGACATTGGCTTTCGTAGTAGACGGTGAGTAATAACTGAAAATGTGGAAAAAGCATGTAGTACAATATGTTTAAATTGATATAGCATAGATATAAATTATGAATATTAATTGAGAAAAAATATCACATCATAATAATGTAAGAAAAATGTTATTTGATCAATCAATTAAAACGAACATTTAACAAGAACCTTACAAAAAATTAACATAATTTTTATTTTCTTTTATTATACCGATATACCAGTTTTAGATCATTATTTTAAATCCTGATTAACAAAGTCGTTAAGTTTCATATATCGCCCGTAATAAATGAAATATTGTTATATTATAAGTGTGTCAGGACAACTTTTACTGTTCTACTTTTCTAAACGACGACATACATACATATTATGATATCGACCTCGCCTGCGGGACTAAACCACTAATTTCGACATTGAAGTTGAGTTCTTTAAGTATGTATTACAGATCATGCTTACTTACTTATGGGTTTATTATTTAAATATATTTAGAAATAGATTCCAAGATTATTTTTTATTTAATGACTATTCGAAGGTTTTTTGATTTATGATACAATTATTCTAATTGGTCTACAATTTTTTATTTCATTACGATGGACCTGTACCATTATTAGCGATTTCTGAATAATATACATTGTCCAATTCTACGTTTATAATTAACGAACACTGAATCAATATTTTTTTAGAACATTTATATGCTTTTCATTCATTTTTTAATTGATCCTAGAAATATACTAGTGACAAATTATTTCAAAAGAAAATTTGTGTGACTGAAATTATGCGTGCTGTGTGAAGTGGGCAGAAGGTATCTAAGCAATTCACGTCAAGGTTATCTTATAAGTTTTTATAGGTTCATCTTATAAGTTCTTATCTCATACGTATATAGAAGAAATATGGAAAATTTTCAACGTTTTACATTTCGTATACTATATCCTTCGTGGATAATTTAAATATTCATTTTCACTGTAGTGGCATCGTCATGGCTATTACCTACTCTAAGTAACTCCGCGCATAATGACACTCGACATTTTTAAAATGCATATTAGATTTTATAATAAATAGTTACTACGCTGTATTTTATTTTGTATTTATTTCCTTATTTTCCATATAAATAATATTTTTACCACATAAAATAAGAAAAAAACTATATCACAATATCTCTCTATATAAATTACATATTATAGCTTACCTTTTGTTGCACGGCATGGCTAAACTGATGAACTGTTATTAATAACACTAAAAATTTAAATTTTAAAAACATATTTCACTTTATATCAGTAGGAAAAAATAAATATTTCCACAAAATTAATATATATTGTTAAAATTATATATATTTTATTTATTTTACACTAAATATGTACACACGTGTGAATAGTCCAATTATCGCAACAGTTGTTGCGTGAGCGCAGTTGGTAGTTTCGATTGTCGATTGTTTGTATATACAAAATAGAACTAATAGTAAAAATAATTGTCTGCTATATTGTAAAGAAATTTCATTTTGTTTTCGTACAAAATTATTTTCTTAAAAGGTTTCAGGTAAAGGTGTTAAATGGGGATGCTTAATTTACATTAATAGAATAAACATTATAGAATCATAAATAACCAATTAGAATAATAAAAAGTGTTATTTCGTAAAAAAGGCTTAGTACTAAATGTATGAACTTTTACTCACAACTATATTTTATTAAAAAATCATACAAGCTCTTCGTCATAATATTAATATCTGGTAATCGTATTATTTAATATTACATTAGGTATACACACATTGATTTTCTACATAATAAATATTATGAACCAAAAACACCACTTACTATTCAATTCAATTATATTTGTTTAAACTTGTTAAGTATGACACACTAGACACTTGCAACAAAATTTATCTCATTGTTGTTAGCGCCAAATTATAATTACTAGATATATTTAACTCGTATTGATAATAAACTATATAAACATTTTTTTTTTATTTTCATTAAATTGTAACAAAAATCCTAAATTTTTATTATATAATAAACGTAGATAATAGGAAATATAGACTTACGCGATCGATATTTATATGATTTTATGTATAGTTAGAAAATCATCATAATTTGGCTGTACAGTGCATACACAAATGCAAAGCCAAGGATAACCATCCAGTACGGTTGAAGTAAATAAATTATATACGATATAATAAACAATACAATTAAAAAATAAACTATTTCCATTTAACTTTTGATTGCATTGTTTATTTTATAAATGTCATAGAAGCTGCACAGATTATTTTTATTTTAATAATTGCATATTTATGGACGATATATTTTTTTTATTTTTTCGTATATACATATTTTATAATAATTAGCATATTTAAATTTTTTTTTTGTTAAATACAAAATATTTTTTATTTTATTATTAATATACGAAATTGATAAAAAATATATACCGTGGTAATAATATGCGGGGTAAACTAAATTGAAAAATAAAGCAATTACAGCAACGTTGTTTTTGAAATATCATATATACTTAAAAAATTAAATGTACTTAATAGATATATTAAAAGATACAAATTAGTTAACTCGTTAATTAATTACATTTTCACAGTATCGCTAAATTTATAATAAGAGACAGAATTAATTAGAAATATCACCTATTAATTTATTTTTAAAGACACAAAGTACCTAATTACCTATGATTTTATTAGACGAAAAAAAAACAAATGTCCATTAAACTCAGATAGATTTTTTACCTAGTTTTTTATTTTTTTTAGTAAGCTGGTCTATCACTGAGCAAATAGGATTCCTTGAACCAAATTCAGAATTTTCGGTCTTATACAATAACTTGATGGCATCAATTTGTTCCGGAATATTAGTTTGTAGTTTTGCTGTCGATTTTTGATAGTAAGATTTGATTTTCTCTTCGTTGTTATGAATTTGCGACTCTGTGCGCGATGATGGAGGCATATATTTGTTTCTAGTTTCTGTGGTTAGGGCCCTAGAATAAAATGTAGTATGTACTGATGATTAATGAGTAATGACTAATTAGTCATAGTATTAAATAAAATATTTGTATTTTAACGTGAAAATTGTCGAAAATATCCTCGAATTTTGATGTTGAACATGAAGGTACAAATATATTATATTATTGGTACAAAAATTGTGATGTGGACAACTAGTAGGGTTGGTCCTGTCACTTTAAAGTGTATTCGTTTAAAAATGATGTGAGCAACTTATGGAATTGTCGGTCACAGATGAATCAATTGTATTTTGTTTTACGATTACATTATATGATTAGTCATGTGAGCAACTTGTAGGTAT
The DNA here is from genome assembly GCA_037127375.1 of Dione juno. Classification (NCBI taxonomy): domain Eukaryota; kingdom Metazoa; phylum Arthropoda; class Insecta; order Lepidoptera; family Nymphalidae; genus Dione; species Dione juno. Next base: position 6,797,440 of record JAXRJS010000032.1, on the reverse strand, counting down.
AAATATTGTAAAATTTGAGTTTAAATTTAAAGATGCTTTAATAAAATTTATCCATTATAAATTTTACATGAACATGAAATATGAGAAAATATTTAAATAAAAAAAAACTAATTTACTAAAAAAAAACTATTTTAATGGTAACATAAATATAATTAAAATTAGCTTTTTACTTTCAGTTATACATACCTAGGTATCCAGCTCATCTTATTATGTGTTCTTATTTCACGAAATTGACTTTTAAACTTTTCTCTATCATACACAGATTTATTTTTGCTCAGTGGAAGTCGCCAGTGGTCGATATTTGGCTTGGGATTTCGTACCTAACATATTTATATATATGTATATAAAAAAGTACTTGATAAAGATTTGGTACATTATCAATATTTTATTTATCAGAATTAGACAGACTAACAATTGCAGAATGTAGCAGTAATTTTTAAATCACAGTTTCATCTTTAACTACGAAGTATTTCGTCATACTGACATATCATTGTTAGTGCTATAATAACGTGCATGTTGCGAGCTTAGCATAAGGTATTTCATGCATTTATAATTTTATAGGTAGTAGTAATAGTTTCTTCGGCGTCACGATGGACGGGGATATAGCAGCATATAGCAGGGGAGATAGACACAATTATCAAACATAAAACGTCATATATCAAACTTCAGAAACATAATTTTAAGTTGCTTCCGTTTTTGGCTTTTCACGTAAATTCGCCTCCCTCGCAATACCAATTAAACCCAAAATAAAAATAGACCTTTAAAAAATTATGATGCAGTGGGACTCTGTCTAACTGTAAATTGTAAGTCTTTTAATATAAAGATTGTTCTAGAATTTACATCCTTTAGTTTTGACTTTATATAAACAGTAAGATAGTACCAACACATCTTTATTATTATTTGTTATTTTTTGTTTTCATTTGAAATAAAGAGTTTATTATTATATATTGTGACCTATTTTAAAACTATAATTTTTTTTGATATCTTAAAATAATATTTACTATTTATAAGTAAAGCTTACCCAAGGCGAATCGGAGTAAGTGTAATACGTCAGGGTATCCTTTGTGTTTGTAGGACGACTCAGTTGTTCTGTGGTAAATGGCCGATGGTGTAATTTATTTGTTGATAAATATGGATCCAAATGCTTTTCAAATCCTTCATACGTAGTGTATAGTGGTTCTATTTCGTTGTAAAGAGGTTCTCTTTCCTGCTATATTGGAAATAATAAATTATTGTTATATTTATTTAAAAGTATTTGTTTATATTTTAAGTATATTTATTTATATTTTATCTGTGGGTAAAAATAAAATAATTCAAATAAATAAAATAAAAGTAATTATTACTAATCTTATCAAATAATTATTACATAATGAATAATGAATTAAAATTAATGAAAATCAAAATTGTAATAACATTAAAACTCACAGGATACAAGGGCAGCGAAGCGGGATGCTTAAACTGATCTTTATTAGTTATTAATCTAGAATATAAAACAGGCTCTGTAAATGCGCTTTTCATCTCAGTAGTTCCGTGTACCGAGCATGCTGGAGTTCGATCTGAAAGCTAAATTTTTCTCTCTCTTTATTTCTTTGTTTAATTATCTAATGATAAAATTACGGAAATCTTTATTTTATTTATGAACAAATAATTTTTTTACATTAATTACTTGGTAAATAATTAGATCATTGTATTAATTTCCGGACCTACCTTTTTACTCGGTGAGTAAATGTACAAGTTATCATCGCAAGAAGTGTGCTTATTGAAGCGAAACATTTCAGGGACTCTATATCCGTAGTCAAGAGTTGTTTGTGATTGTGATAATCCGTTTGTTACATTAAAATCTCTGCTGTATTCCTTTTCTTGAGTATATTGTGTTTTCTGTGGTTGAAAGAAATTTTCATCAATCTATACGTTTATTTCGTATTTGTTTCTCCATTTTAAAATGGGCATAAAGTTAAAATTATTTACAGCTTATCAAGCGTCTGTTTTAAAAGAATTTTCAGAATTAAAACGATATTTGTTACAACTTAACACCAAGTTCTGTATAATTAAACTAGTAAAACAAGTGCGAGTCGGACTTGCCGTTAAAGGTTCGTTGCAACTTTGAATGGCCTACAATTTATTGGTAAATTTATTATATGTTTTTGTCGACAAGTAAATGCGTTATACGACTTATGACATATTAAAAAATACTACTTACTAGATCTCGTTCAAACCAATTTTCGGTTTGAAGGCTTTTTTCCTGTGCTCCATGAGATCGCCAATTTGCATATTTGATAATAATTTCTAATGTGACAGCACCACGCGATTTTGAAAAAGCTGGCCTTGAAAGGCGGACAAACAGACAGACAGACGGAAAACAAAGTGATCTAATACGGGTAACATTTTTCCTTTTGAGGTAAGTAGCCCTAAATTAGCTGTGTGCCTGAAATTTTATAAGTTCACACGCACAAGTAAGTGCCCCATACGATACTAGTACTAGTACTTAAGATATTACCAGAGAATACATTTTTCGAAGAAATTGTATTAGTTTAGATGAAGAATAACATGAAGAAAAATCTCATCAGTCTTAACGACTATATCTTAGTCTAAGATATTTAAATTTTAATAAAAAAAATGTGGAAATTGGATCTACAACCAATAGGAGCATTTAATATATATTTTTTTTTTCAAAAATGTATATACTCGTAGATGTGTACATTTCTAAGGCATTTTTGTACCGCTATAATAGAGTGATAATTAAAAAGATAGAATTTACGTACATTTTCCTTTAACACCTCAGGCGGTGGTCTCCATAACCGCCCAATAGTTTCACTTGATTTTTCAGTTTCAGGAAATTTTCTTGTAGGATAATTTAGGCGTACCGGATCCCAATACGTAAGAGTTAGTTTTTTTGGATATACCATTTGCATGTTTTCCATATTTATAAAAAGGACCTTTCAATTAACTTGGCCGATATTGTTTATTATGTGTACGTATTAACTATATGGTTTCATTTTGTTTTATATGCGAGTGTTTCAACCTTGCGTCTTTAAGACTTGTTGCTATGACTACCTTAAAAGTAGTGAATATTTATTTAGGCGATTTTAGTTGGTAAGACTTATTGATCAAATTTAATCAATTGTTTTATGCTCCAAGTTGCATACAAGTACTTTACTTATAATTGTCAAATTTCAATGTGTATTATAAATACTCATAAATTTTGTAAATTATTATATTGGGCTTTTAATAATAGCTAAGAAGCTATTTATTGTTAGTGATAATTTGAAGGTTTAAGTAAATATCACAACGATGTTTACATAATCCCATAATGCATATTGTAAAATCAGTTATTATATAAATTAATTTATTGGAATTCTAATCATTACTGATGAAAGGTATATAATATTTATATAAAAAGAAGAAAGAAAGAAAACTTCAAAAATTGTTTGGTAAAAATTCATTTTATTTTCACAAATGACTGAAATTGTTATCAAAACACAATATACGTGTTAGCTAACTTTAAAATACAAGACTGCAATAAATACAAAACTGTACTTAAACATTCAGTATTACTACGATTTTGGCAATAAATTAAATTAATATACGTATGTAAAATTAATAAAGTAAAATAAGGTAAATCATACTATAACACATTTTTATACAGCAGACATAGAGATCCTATCAGACAATTCGTTTTCACTTTCCGTCTCTATTTCCAGACATTGCATTATTATTATTGAGTAGCGGAAGTCAACTCCGCACTTTGTCTTATGAGAGCGGGAGACTGAAAATAATGTATTCTCGCGACTGTGAATCGAAACCACAACTGTCAGATGCTGTTCAACTGTCACAATTGGCTCAAGGAATAGGCTCGAAATAGAAAAGCTATAAAAAAAGTAATATAAAATTCATTTTCAGGTTTCAAATTTGCTTAGATTTAGATTCGTAGCAATACTGTATGTATTAAAACATATTCTAATATGGCGCATTTTATTATAGAGATGTTTGAAGCATTTCGAATCATTTATTTTTGAATTAATGAAATGATAGACTAACTTCTGTCATTGCTACCTATAGAATATCGTAAAGCTTAGCCATCTATAAAATATTTACTTCATGCAAATAAATATAGAGATGAAATTCACTTGGTAACGTAATTACGAACTATTTAATTAGCATATAAAAATCTATTTGTAACGAGGTTATTGTACATAATTAGGCTTATAACGATCGCTAAATAAGTTTAAATATTGCAATACAATACTATTTATTATGCATGCTTCTTAAAGTATTATACTAGTTCTGCAAACGAGATAAGCAATCACACTTAAGACCTCGACGAATATTTAGGTAACACAATTGTAATTTCCGGTTAAATTCCGATTTATCTCTCTGAGTGATGCTGTTAGTCGTTGCTATACTATTGGTAGGAAATATAAATTACAAATTATTTAAATACGAAGCTAAATCGATTGAACAGTAGTAACAGTAATTATTATAAAAGATCAGAAAAAGTGCAAATTTGTGCTAAAATCACTTTCATAATCAATTATATTATAGATAATAATTAATCAAACTATGACAGATATCTATCATTTCATTTAAAAATTTCTAAAATGATGCCACATTGTAATATGTTTTACTAATGATGAATAAATATTAGCTGTTCGGTACTTTTAGTTACTTCAAGAGTTTTATATCAATATTTTAAGTAATTATTTTAAATAGATTAAAATATCGATTTTATAAAACGCGAATATCGATATTAGCTACGAATACCTGACAGTTTATAACCATAGGCCGATTGGAAACTGCCAAAATTTATTCATCAGTCCATTAACACTGAGACGTACATCTTAAACTAGATATAAATAAATTATATTAAGAAAATCCTCTACGAATATACAAAATTAATACAAGTCTTACATTACTAATACAAATTACATCACAGTTCAATAAACAAGTTAGCGTTTATATAAGAATAATAATACATAATCAAATGAAATTTAGAACTAGAAAAACTTTGAGATATACTAAAATTTAAAACTAAAAACAACGTTTTGGTGAGTTCATTCAGGGTACATTGTAATTTAGGAACATACACATACGTACACCCGAGTATAAAGCCGCCTTTTGAAGGCAGCTTTCGGTTAAACTTATATATTATAATCGAATAAAACTAAGCACACACAAAAATCAAATACACATGTACCTATGGAAATTATGGAAATGTACAAAACGTCTAAAATAATCAGATTTGTCAGTCGATACCATATAAAACTACGCTAACTGGGTAAAAAAGCTACATGAAAACCTTTTAGTACGCAAGTATGAAGCAATAGCAAGGCTTTAAAAATACTGCGCGATACCTAACTATATTATGTAGATTATAGTCAGAGTATATTATAGAAAATATCACTTTAAGATGATAAAAATATATTTTCTGAGATTAGTTGTTCTAAATGAGCAGTTGACGACAACCTACGTTTCATACAAATATAACTGGTTTTGACATTCCGGTTAAATATTGAGATTTCTTGACACATCCTTTAAGGATAGGACAGCAATGCCTGTTCCGGCCAAGCGATTTTGGCGTCTATCCTTTTGTAGGCCAGTATGAAGTTTTGCCCGCTTTTCTCAGACATCACCTCTTGAGGACAATCATTCTCGTTCAACATAGTTTCTAAAAGAAATAAAATATTTATTTATATTTTTATGTATTTAAGACTGTCATATCATTTTATTTTAATTTACCTGCTTTTTTAGGAGGAGGACAAGAAGGAATAAATAAAATTTGTCAAAATAAACTGAAGAAATATTATTATTATTATTAATCTAATCTAACCCGTAGAAAGGGAATCGAACCACAACAATCAGTAGTCAGAACTCTTGGATGATTTTTAAGAGGCACGTGTTCAAATCTTATAGATTCAAGAATAATATTACTATTTCGTTTGAAAAGTTATGAGTTGCCACGCCTATTTAAAAAAAATGTAGTAATAAAATGTATGACATAATATGGATATTACAATCACTATTATTTACGTCCATAATAAATTAAAATGGCACTAAACTCAGCGCTGGATCTCACCTTGTCCATCATGCAGTGCAAATAGAGCGTAATCCTGCGGGTTCGTAATGGCCGCAGCGTGTGCGAGCGCCCGGCACAGGTCGCGGGCGCGCGCGCCGGGCCGGCACGGGAGCGCCACGCGCCGGATGGAGCCGCGGCACTCGTCAGGCAGCGCCACGCGGACCACTGCCACGCTGCACTCCCGGTTGGACTCCGATGAACCACGACGCCACTGTTAAATGTTAAATAAATGTTATTTATATTATTAAACATAGGCATATTCAAGTGTTATTCTGTTAGAACTAGAAAAATATTTATAAATGTATAAAATGTTTGTCTACATAATATCTATTCTTCTACTACTTAATACTTTTTTATATAAAAATCGCATATTAATGAATAAATTTGTGTATTTCTCTTTATATTTCAAGTGTAGTCTTATATTTTTTTAAATTTAAAGAATATGCTTTGTTTATGAGAATATAAAATGAAAAGTTATGAAATGAAATGGAAATTTAAACAGATTTCATAGATATAATAATAAAAAGTTTAAAACTTTTTATACTATAAGCTGAGCGTAAATAAGTAGTAAGAGAGTTTTTCACAGACTACATATGATACAATATAATAATATATTGTTTCCTGGTACATTTACCATAATTCCAAATCTATGCTCACCGGCAAACTATCAGGTCCAGTATCCGGCGCCAGTCTCTTCAGAACAGCCACGGCGGAGAACAACGCGGTTAAGTAATAACCTCCCTCGCCCGCCAGCAGGGCTGCTGGTAGTAGCCCCGCCATTAGTTCGGCTTCGAGTTCAGCGCACACGAGGCGACAGCGGGCGACCGTCCACGCGAGCACTGGGAGGAGATCGTCGGCACCGAGAGTACGTTCCCCGCGTATCTGTGTGGGATGGTGATTATATTACTAATTGTTGTTGATGATATAACTTATTACAACCATTAATTCGCTTTATTTCACTATAGCCTTTATTCTGACACATCTTTTATTTTTTAGATATTTTTTCTAGTGACATAGAAAAGCAAAATGTTTCTAATAAAATAATGCCTAAATATAAGAAAATTACCACAAAATTGTGCGAGAATTCCAAATATATTTTTTTCTTCTTAATATGGAAATAAAACAAAAAAACATTGTGTAAATTATGATAAAAACGGTGTAGGTAATATTGAATATCCACAAAGTCATAAGCGACTGTATACAATATAAGTTAAATAAAAAATAGCAAATAGCGTAGTAAATATAGGGTCTTTATTAACATTTAATTACGATTACACTCACCGCATTAAACATAACCGAAATGGCAGCAAGAAGATTCTCAAGTTTATCCAAAGGAGAGTCGGCTTCTTGCATTTTCAAGAAATGTTTTGAGATCACTGCCAATACTGCTGATGATGGTACTTTCGTGGATTCCTGACGAAATAAAAATTCAAAATGATATTAAAATTATGAATATAATAATAAATCACTTTGTTCAATCTCCTACCCTGTTATATATAAAGAAGCTAAAAAAGAATCTAGAGGTAAGTCACTCTGTTCACATTTAAAGACATTACACAATGCGTTGTGGGGCGTTGAGCCCCACTTTGTATCATAAATTTTTGTCTAGCTTTACTCAGAGCATGCATATTTAAAATTATTACCAATTAAAGTAATTTTCGGTTATTAACTTATATTACCTTAATTCCCAACTGTAGCGGCGTAGCGTGTTGCGCGCGTTCTATCGCTGCATGCAATTGCTTTACGTCAGCAGAATGCCACGAAGCGAGCAACGTATACAGTTTAGATCGTAAAGGTCGTACTACTAGACGGTGCATTACCCCTTCCAATATGGCATCCAGATTTAGAAATTCATTTGGTTTTAGCTGCAACAAATATTTAATAAATTATATTATAATATTATTATATTATTATGTTTCTCTGCTAATTTATATAACTCCAGATATTAATGATTTATATTTTACCTCTATCTAGCTTTCAATATTATACTCTCCAAAAAACAAAAACAAATAGGTATGGTTACTAGATAGGTAATTAGACTAGTTTAAATATGTTTGTCTGTTTGTGCATATATTTTTAATCATTTTTATTTCATAACTGAAATGTATGTAGTTATGTATGTATTTTTAAATAAATACATACATACCTACTTACATACATCCATACAAACATTCATACATACATACATAGTTTCACGCTTTACAGCTAGCGGAGCAGTCAGAGAGGACGGAGCGCCAAACGCTGCGGTCCCTGAATACCTCTTTCGTCTCGTTCACTGTCATCAACCCTCTTCATACATGCCCTCCGTGGGGTCCTCAATAAATTAATAATAAAATATATTTGTTACCTTAAGCCGTTCCTTTTCCACTTCTTTTTCAAATTCTCTCTCGCCGTGTTTTACAAGATAATTCTTCATTCCAGACATGAATTGTCTCATATTTCGCATCATTATCTACAATGTATGTAAGTATCATTTATAATATCCGTATATTGTATTACAATATATTATATGTCCATATTTTAAAACATTTATTAGAACGCTACGATTGTTGCTTATATATTCTTAGGCAAAACATATAACTTTGTTATCCAATAAGGTAACGCCAAACCTACAATTTTTAAATGCATTCATTTTAAAAAATAGATTATGGAGAAGAAAAAGACAAATCTTGCTATTTGATGAAGTTACGACGAAACGGTAAAGTTGAATATTAATATTATTTATAATACTTTGTGCTTTTAATATAAATACACGTGTGTGGATATTTGCCCTTTGATTAGGGCTGGAAGATAAGTTATTGTAACATGAGTGATCTCATTTGTATTTTCTATAGGACCACGTGTCAGTGACGTGCCGAGATCGTGGATTAGAGTAGTGGTATTTACTTTATATGTTATTTATAAGGAGTAGAGAATTTAGATTATCTGTATTTCTTCGTTACGGGTCTACTTAAGTTTTGAAAGCTTTGCGTCAGTAGACAGAAAGTAGGTAAACATATTTGCATCATAATATTAACAAAAGGATGTGTAATAAAGGGAAATGTAATATTTTGCAAGTGGTAATTTTATCACAACACTACAATTAGTTCGATAAATGAAATTGGTACGACAAAATGGGCGAACACATTGTACATATATTTCATAATAGGTACATAAATTTCATTTATTTATATATTATATTTTAGTTAATATAATTTAGATAATAATAATAACAAACTAAATACTATTATAACGTTTTTTTTTCAAAGTGGGTTAATTTATGTTAATTCATATTTTATTTAATTTGTTAAAGAAATAAAATAATCAAGCCTACCTGAGGGCAAGTTTCCTTAGAGTCCAATGTGCAGGCGATAAAGTTGTCGACATTCTGTGCAAAAGTCGTGCTCTTGTCTTGCGCGAGATGTAGCGCATATGCGCGTAAAGCTGCGCCTGTACCGCGAGCTTGTCGACCGCCACGCAATGCGCGTACGCGACCCGCCGCTGTGGAAGAAATGTGTCTCAATGCTAATTAATGTAATATAAACAATGTTACGCTACTTTTACGTTTCTTTATCTTTATAAATATTAATGCAATTGCAAATCAGTCCGCTCCAATAAGAAGCAGCGACATAAGATTAAACAAGACTTTTAAGTCTGGACGTTGATCCAAAAATGGGAAGTGACATTTGTATGAAAGCAACATCTTAAATGGTATATTGTGTAATTTTATTATTATTTATTAAAGTATTTAATCTATATATAAATTGTATTAATATACAATTCTGCTCGACAATTTAAAACATGTGCATTTTCATATCAACTTACCGAGAGTGCAATGTGTTGTAAGCTAGATGATTAGCACTGCGATTTGAAAATGGATTAGTCATAATATATTTTTAGATTTGTTTGTCTTATCGTCACCATTTATAGAATTGTTTTAAATCTAAAAAAAACCTCTCTCTCTCTCGCTCTGTCCGTCTGTCAAAGGGGTTTTTAAACAAAAACGCATAGAGGTATTAAGTCAACATCAATATAACTCAATAAAAAATACGTATTTGCTGCATCATACAATATGAATTATCTATATAATCAAAACCTATAGGGTACTTCCCGTTGACCTGGAGTTATGAATAAGTAAGGAACACTGGGTGCGCGAATACGAGTCACATTCAACCAATATTTGCGAATTTTTAATATTTTGCAAAAACATCTTTTTATTGACATGATAATATTGAATTTTTATATTTAAAATAATTATTAATGATATTGATTCGATTCTTTTATGCTATAAGATAAATTTTGTATAAAAATAAGAAAAATCATTACCTACACAAATACGAATTAGTTATTTCTAATTGATCTTCATCAGTTACAGTAGGGTCTTGATTAATTTTACACAAGCATTCCTTAACTTTATTATAGAAACGTTTCCAAAGACTTGCAAGAGTATTCAAAATTCTACGAAACGGATTAATATATTGAGATTTGCTTTCCGCATTTATTTTCTCTACATCTCTACAGTGACAGTGCGGCGATTTCGCTACGACCATAGCTTTTTTCTTATGTCCACTTCTTTCCGCTAAACGTTTGCACAAATTGGTCAAAGCTTCTGTTTTGGCTAAATGTTGTTGGAACCTTGGCTCTAACAACTTCTCACGAGACACAAACACCCATTCGCTTTCAAACACGTATTCATCTTGGGCGTCACTATGAAAATTTTTAATGGTAGTCAAAGCAAACACCCCTTTCGTCGTTTCCTTAGACGGTATATCTGGAACCCTCTTTTCATATGAATGAAATTCGTTCACATTACAAGATTTATTTCTAGTCTCGGTCACCCTCCCGAAATCTTCCTCGGAACAACTTTTTGAACCACTTCATGTCCGATCACTCTGCGGTTACGTCCCGCTTGCACGAAAGATTTAAAACGATGATTTCTCATTCAAACAGGATTACACAGTCGCGTTACACACGAGCGTCGGCCGGCGAATACGAACAGATGAGATGTGACTACAGAACTGAGATTCACGGCACGCGCAGACCTTTGGTCTTTATGCGTAATTAATTATTTACCGAGCAAATATTATTATTGATAACAGAAATGCGCTGCGGCCTCATTGTTGGACTCTACTATATTGTGATTAATTTCAATATAATCATTGGTAGTGACTCATTCATATGTTATCGAAGGAATCGCTGTCAGCTTTATCGTCCAGGCTATTTCATAGGACATAAAACGTGCTTAAAAGTTTTATTAGTAAATTATGGCGCTGTTGAGAATCTGCTTTATACTAGAACTAGAAGTGGAGTTATCTGAAAGGTTATTGTTTCTTGAAGATTAAATGCAATTGTGTATTGTTTATCAACAGTACACGATGTTATTACCGTTTATACTGCATAATGCATAACTAAACAAACTGCAACAAGCTTTACTTGACACGTGGTAAGTATTCGTAAGATTTCTCGTATGTTTACCTTGTATTAGGTAAAGTGTATTTATATTTCGATACACGAGCCTTTGTGTCATTGACATTGCAATTTTAATATCACGTAAAGTGTATAGTGTAAATAATTGTTTTAATTATAGTGTTTTTCTTGCGTAGGTAATACCGGCGTTTTAACGAGCCCGTTAATGAATGGTCGTTACGCTAATGTATTATTGGTATTGTATGTAAATCATCGTGTTAATATACCGGTGTCAGTAAAAATAAAAACTGTCATTAAAATTATTATTATAAAAATTATGTAATTTAATATTCTCTAAGTATAAGAATATAATGATTATATGAAAAAATATTTTATACCTATATGATTTATAAAATAATCAAAATATTAAAAGACGTCACCCACAACCTTGTTGTATTATAGCTCTCACTATATCATTTCTATAAACCAAATTTCCATCAAAAATTAATTCTTTACAATTATCATCAATATTTAAGGCTTCTAGAACTAGCATAGTGTCAGACAATCTACTACAGTATTTCTCATACATATGGCTATTATATACAAAAATATTTTACAAACCCTGGTGTAGTGTTCCAGGGACTGGCTCGTTCAAACAAATTATTCAGATTTATTTATATAAAAAAAAGTATAGATTTATTTTGTAAACACTATAAATATATGTACTACACATACAGACACAGAGAGAGAGAGCATATTGAGTGCAAAAAATTATTACGTTACTATCAAACATATTTAAATTAAATTTATTTTTTGTTAGAATCATATAACATAATATTAATAATAAATTATTATGACAATCATATTTAAAAGATGTCAGATTTAATTTATTAATAATATGAAAATTTTCTAAATATTGTACAATTGTAATTTGGACGTAAAGGAAATTTTAGTTTTGTTTATTGCGATAAAAATTCTAGCATAGGAAATTTCCTGTTTTTATATTATTTAAAAATTATGTAAAACTATAAGCTTACCTAACAAAGGATCAAGTCTGTCGCGGAAACTTTTAGCTCTCGTGACCGCAGCTGTCCCACGTCTTGGTATTGGAGATTCCCATTCGCTAGGTTCATCCTACAACCATTAAAAGCAAATATATTAAATATATAAGGATTTTACTATATTTAATGCCAAGTATCGTTTTTATTTATGTTACTTTGCAAACGATATTAATAATTTAAATTTTTAGTAAAATTGTATATTAAAATACTTAAACAAATATGTAACTACAGGTAGAGTATGTACTATACTTATGACATATAATACTTTTTATTAAAAAAATTAATAAATTTTTCTATAAAATAAGACTTACATTTTCAAAATTTTGTTGCAGACTGGATGGTGGTATGAGTCCATCCCACTGCGTACTATCCCAAGGTTCAGAGAACACTGTGCCGTCATCGCTAGCCTAAAAATACATTTTAAAATATAAAATCACCATAAATTACAAGTTTAATATATTTATCTAATGCGCTACAGCATCTGACTGTAAGCGAGATGGGATGACTGATGATGGATAATATGACTGTAGATTCAATTCCTATTCGAGAAATTGGTTATATTTATATATATAAGAGGAACTCAAGGAAGAAGTTCCGCCACTCAAGGACTAAATAATTGTACGAAATGGGGAAGAAAGTGGTTTAATACTAGTTATCTTATGTCTACTCCGTTATGTCAGAAAAAGACGACGACTTAACAATTTATACAATTAGACATATTATATAACAAAAAATATATATTTTTATATCATACATATTAATATATATATACTCACTTGTTCGGATAAAGGTCTCAGATCGTACACGTTATCGTAGCAAGACGCTCGCGGTGGAGAGCGCACTTCCTCTGCTAGCGCCACTGGCTCTGCGTTCAGCCGTAAATCCGGGAACCTACATAAGTAATATTAAAATCATATAGGTTTCCCAAATTACATATATTATTTATTGTACTAAAAAAATAAACATATGGGTAACAACATTAAAAAAAAACATAGTACACAAAGGTGGACTTATCCCTACAAGAGATCTCTTCCAGCCAACCTATGGTAGTAGATGAGTTATAAGCAATTAAAGCAGCGGGTAAGAATTAGTGCAATTACTTTTACTAATAAATACCTTTTAGTTAACATTTAAAGGAAATGATGGTTGGACTTTTTTGGATCGACTTAGGGAGTTGGTTCTACAGGGTTGCAGCATACACTGAGAAGGAATCTGAAGGAATGTAGTATTACTATTAGGTATGTCTAGTGTCGGTATGACACACGACCGCCTAGAGTGTGTGGAAGTGGGAAGTATGTTACACCGAGAACGGAGATAAGGAGGGAAATTTTCATAATTAAGAATTTTAAAAAGGAGTGTAAGAATGTGCACATTTCGCGAAGGCGGATAGGAAACCAAATAAGCTGAGCACGAAATTGAGAAACGTTGTCAAACTTACGCAGACCAAAGATAAATCGTAGTGCGAGATTTTGAAGACGCTCTAGCTTGTTTAATAACTCCTCAGTCACATCCAAATATCAAACGTCGGCGTAGTCAAGAATTGGCAGTAGAAGAGATTGTGCAAGCATAATTTTGGTTTTGTGAGGAAATATTGGAGACGCTTGAGATAATGGTAAGAGAAATGCATGCGTTTGCTAATATCATTAATGTGTAAAGTCCAAGACATATTACTGTCAAAAATAAGGCCTAAATTTTTTAATTTGTTACAGTATGTAATTTCAACTCCCGAACACAATATTTTCGGCGTTGAGTCGCAACTGATTCTACCTCTAAACTTGTTACTACCAATAATAAGGGTTTGGGATTTTTAGGGTTAACTAATAAGCCAAAAGATTCAGCCCAAGACCGAGTAGCACTAAGATCCTTGTTGAGTTTCGATAGCCTCAGATAATTCATTCAAATTACAGTGTTTGTATAACTGCAAGTCATCTGCATACAGATGGTAGGGAGAAGAAATGATTTTTGATATGTTATTAATTAAAATAGAAAAAAAGAAGTGGACAGAGAACGCCGCCTAGAGGAACGCCAGCAGTGAGTTCTAACCATGATTATGTGACACCGTTAGCATTTACACACTGCCGACAACCGAAGAGATATGAACAGAACCAGTTGACAACTGTAGAAGAGATGTTAGCTGAGCGAAGAGTGCCTAAAAGTATGTCAAAATCAACAGAATTAAAAGTGCTCCTGATATATATGTTAAGTTTTAGATTTTACTTGTATATGAATCATTGTTTAAATAATTAATTTTATAATTATTAATTATATTGATATAACGTGAACGAAAACGTGAACGTGAAAAATATAAACTAATGTTTAATAAAGCCTAATGTTAGTTAATATGAAGTACATGCCTTTGAGCCACTACTTGATGGACAGTCAAGTGTTGTGCCGCATCATCTACGCTCAACTGGCTTTCCTGTTCGGCTAAAGACGGAAAAGTACCGTTTTCATTGTTCGATCCCTCGTCGTTTTTATCTAAAAAATAAATGAAAAGAATGTATGTTAAAAATTATTAAGTCCTTGGAAAACTCAAAATGAAATTAATTTTAAGTTCCGACTAAAAGTTATTACTCAAAAAAGTAAATGTCTTTTGGCACATCTGAGCCACGTAGTGTCTTGACTATGACTACATACATACATACGAGATACTTAACATTCTTATAGAAGTTAAGCTTTATATTTTTCTAGAACTATATCGACAAGAAACACAAGTGTCAAAGTTGAAATAGATAGTAAAAACTCTTTCTTTTCAGCTAATTTCTAAGTGTATTCGTAATTAAAATCATACTTATAAATTGCCAACTAGAATCCACAGCCCATGTATGCTCATTTTTGCCACTAGGTGGTTTAGCTGCGACGCGCGGTGGTTCCACTGGCTTCATTTTTGGCTTACTTCTTAGTGCCACTAGGTTATCTACAGATGTAGATGTGTTAGGGCGACGATGCTGAAAAGTAATTAAATATAAATACTTAAAACAATAAAATAAATATCAAACATATTTTAGTTTATAGAAGAATAAATGCACTTATAGTTATATATAACTGGTAAGGCAGAAAGAACCTTATGTCAAGACGCTCAGTTCAGCTTTTTCCGCCTGAATCCGAGACATTGCGAGTTGGGTGACGGACCTCACCGCCGAACTTTGTCGTACCAGAAGAGGGATTTGAAAATAACTTAAATATAAACATCCTCCCTAATGGGGATCCTCCCTTATATCCATATCAGATAATCAACATAGTTTCACACCAGGTAGAGCCACTATTGATGCAATACAAGCTTTTAGAATCCTCATGGAAAAGTACAAAGCCAGTAAAGATCTTTACATTGAGAAGAGAGACACCTTGAGAAGGCATTTGACATAATACCGCACAGATTAGTCTGGCAAGCTATGAAAATGCAAGAAATACCAGAGTATTACGTCAATCAGGTAAAAGACACATATGATCCCATCAGCACACCAGTAAGAAGTCTAGTTGGAACCAGTAAATCATTTGAAGTCAAAGTTGGAGTGCATCAAGGCTCGGCACTAAGCCCGCTCTTGTTTAATCTGTCAATGGACTATGTCATCAAACATCAAACATGCCCAGGCCAGCCTTCCTTTGTGTATGTTGTACGCCGACGACGTCGTGTTGGTCGACGAATATGCAGAAACAATACAACACATCCTTGATAACTGGGAATAAGCCCTAGAGAGGAATGGCCTACGCATTAGCACAAACAAAACCGAATATTTACATTGCAAATTTGATTTGATATTGATGGAAAACCAATAACAGAAGCCAAAAACTTAAATGCCTAAAATTAAATATCTAGTCAATGCTGAGTGCGGACGCCAGTGTCGACGCGGACGTTACCCATAGGATAATTGCTGCCTGGCATAAGTGTAGAATGCTCTCAGGTGTACTTTGTGACCCAAAGATGCCAGTAAAATTAAAAGGTAAAGTGTATAAAATTTGTGGTACAAAATTTTGGGCAGTCAAAAAACAGCATGATTAAAAAATGCACGTCAATGAAATGAATATGCTTCGATGGTCTGCGGGAATTACAAGACTTGATAAAATACGAAACGAGTATATTAGGGGACCTTTCAAAGTCGCACTCAAAGTAGATAAGATGGTGGAAACTCGACTGCGATGGTATGGGCATGTGATGAGAAAGAACGAAGGTAGTGCCGTTAAAACTGCCCTGGCTATGCCAGACATAAAAAAGGGTAGAGGAAGTCCACATGGTGGACAACGTAGATGTAGGGACCACCTCTCACTTGTACGAGGAGGACCGACCCCAAAAAGGGGAAAGGCACGGAAGAAGAAGAATCTTTCTACTGGGAATCGAATCTACGACCATGAGGTTTACAGTCACAATTGCATCACAAAGCCTAAAAAACGATTTATAAAAAATCTTCAAAAGTTTTTCAATCAATTAATATGAATTTATTTAGAAGTTATATAGACTGATAATTCAACTTTGAAATATGCACTGTTACAATTTTTTTTAAAGTAATCTGTAAGTAAAGCAAAATAACAAAATATTTTATACAACTCCAAACTTAGTCTATTCAAAAGCATTAACTTACGTGACAACTCTTCTATGCTGTGCATATCTCTTAACGGATAATAAGGATAGCTTTGCGTCGGTGGTTCAGAATATCGTTGGGAGAGGTTCACGCTGGCTCTCAATAGCTTGCGTCGTTGTACCGGAGGTAGAGCAGCCTAAATAACAACATCATTTTATGTAAATAGTAAGTCATATATGTTAATGATTTAATTGTATAAAAATAAAATATATGTTAAATTTTATACATACTTTATTTCATTTAAAACACATATATATATATATATATATATATATATATATATATATATATATATATATATATATATATATATATATATATATATATATATATATATATATATATATATATATATATATATATATATATATATATATATATATATATATATATATATATTTACATCATACATTATATTTAGCACCATTTAATTTGACCAGATATTAGAAATAAATAAAAATTTCATACTTCTTTAATTGCGTCTACCGGATCAGCATAAAATGGACTCCCAGCGTGTTCTTTTTCAGAATCTTCGCCTTTGCCGCAGTCATCTTCTATTTTTACAGTCTCCATACTCTCTATATTATGGGTCTCTCTTATTTTCAAGGCAGCTTCAATTTCTTCTGTCAATTTCTTATTCATATTCATAGCAATATTAAGTTTGTCCGGCCTTTTTGGTACAATTTCACCTTTGCTATTCGTCGTTGCTATAATTTCACTTGACTCATTAAAGCTGATTTTCAGGGAATTTTCAGAAAGATTTTTCTTTTCATTCAGACTTTCCATTGAATTGAGTATTATTAAATTTTCTTTTTCCAATATCGATTGAGTGCTTTTTGCGGCATTTAGTTTAGCTAGAAATTGAAACAATGACAATGTTTGCATAAAGCCTGACAAAATATTTTAATATTTAGAAGTATTTAGTTCACATCTTTGCATGCTCACTATGTTCTCATTACCCCGAAGTGTAAGGTGTCGTATAAGAACCAATAGTATTAGAAATATTACAACAGAGGAATAGGCTACTAATATTACATTAATATATGTTGTACTAACGCAATACTGCAATTGTTTTGGACTTACGAAGTGTATCAGGTAAAAGATCGGGCCTCTTGCTTTTCATTATACCGTTATTTCCATTGGTACTGTCATTATCAGATTTAGGCGGTTTAAAAGTTGAGCAGTTATTGTTTTCGGGACCCCAAATATCTTCATAGTCGCTAACTTTGTCCATTAAAGAACTCCTATAATATACTCCTGGTGATTCAAGGATATCCGATTCCTAGAATAAAAATGTCGGTTATGCTAAACTTTTTACTTATTAAATAATTCAAATTTTACTTTGTAACACTATCTGTTTGCTGTTTATAGATTTTAAGTGTCATGTATGGCATGCGGTTAAATATACTTTTAGCTTAAAACTTATGATGTATATTCTAATCATGCATTCATGTGATGGAATATGCAGCGATAAATGCCAATATTTGTAGCAAATTTGAGCATATATAACGTGAGTAATAAAATTATACATATAAAGACGAACGAACACCCTACCTGATAATGCCTGGACTCCTTGCGCATGGAATGTTTACTCCTCCTTGATCGACCAGAAGGTGTGGAACTTGTTGTATTAGTATTGGGAGTTACAACTTTTTCTCGATCTTTACCCGTTACAGGAGACATAATAGAGTTATTAGAAGTCGGTGAAAAGACATTCTTATTCGAAAGAGGTGAACTTCGAGATACAGGAGAAAATAATTCGCTTTTGTTTGTTTGACTTATAGGGGAAAATACGCCGCTTTTAGATGAAATAGTATCGTTAGACACTGGTGAATTGATTTGACTAGTCGGCGAGAAAATGCCACTTGTCACTGAATTAGTTCCATTAGGAGACACTAATTGATTGGAAGTGAAAACATTACTCGATTTGGTCAAAGTATTCGCGAGTGGATCGACAGACTCGGATGTATTTGTTTGCGATTCTAAGGGTGATTCAACTTCAGTGCTATTTTGTTCAGCGATCTGCCTTTTAAAGCTGCCGTGTAAACTAGCTGTCATTGTACTTATACATTCTCCTTCTGGTGTCAGACGGTGCATTCATATTCTATATAGGAACAGGAACAATTTTTAGTGAGTTTTGTACAATTTACAATAAATATACGTATGTTAGAAACAAATAAATCGAGCAATAGGCTATATACTATTTACAATAAAAATCATGCTGTCGGCAATACGCACGCCATGCTGCATTAATTATTGTCCGCTCACCTGCATGTCTCCGTTAGAATCAGTTAAACTTTTCATAGCTTCCACTGCGTTGAACCCAGCATCGGCATTGTTATTTTTTAATTTGGCATTAGACGAAAGCGTTAGTTGCAACCGGTCACTTTGTATACTTTCATTTATTTGGTGATTGTGTATCTGGGTGTTATTAACACTAAATGTTACTGTAGTCGTCACGGTTATATTACCGTTGGTAGCCTTATTAATTGGGCTAAAATTTAAAGCCTCTGATTTGGGAGATAGGGAAATTTTTGCGAAGGGTGGCTTTGCCCACCTAGGAGGCGGGGGCGGTGGGGTAGTTTTTACATTGTTAGAATGTGTAGGAGAGTGGTTATTTGTAGTTGGGAATGTATGAGGATGGGTTATATGCGCCTGAAAATATTTATCGTATTGGTTAATAACTTAAAACCTTCTTATTAAGCTGTTAAACTAGTTATGTATGGATATATAAAAAAATACTTACAGTACTGGATATAAGATTTAAAGTATTCGGTGGGGTGGGTCTAGGTGCTCTAATTAACGATCCAGTGGGTTTTGCTGATGGAGAAGGAGCTGCTCTACCTTTGAAAGTACTTAAGCTCTGGTTTTGACTGGGTGGGGAACCAGATGTATCTACTGGTGACATCTTTAATATTACATTTTGATCTTTATCTGTGTTTAAAATCTGCTCTTGGGAGTTAGTCAGTGTACCTTTAGAATAAAATATACGTGATATTATCATATAACATATATTATACATATGTTATGGTATTTCCGGAGTACTAGTAAACTAATTTGTTTTTATGTTTATTTATATATATACATAATATATTTTTATTATTTACAAATATTGAACTAGAAACTGTTGCAGACTAGTACAAACATGAGTATTTCTTTTTTTACATCTGTACGTACAAATGTAGAATACTTACTGGCATTAAAACTGCTAAGACTAGATCCAGTATCAGACGGTGTAACGGCCATTGGAACAACTCCATTTGCCAATTGGCATGGCGATAGAAGGTTGTTGGGATTATTTTTTGGATTCGCCATGGGATAACCCCAAAATTCTTGACCAAGTAGAGCAAGAGAGCTGAGTTGATGTCGACTTTTAGCTTCTCGTAAAGGTTTCGGTAGCTGAAGCTGAACTGGTAACTCATCACTGAAAATAATATTATAAAATTATAAGATATAAATATAAAAATATGTCCCAGTGACATTTATTTAATATTCCAAAGCTTTTTAATAAATAAAATAATTCTATTCATATTGTACGTTTAGGAACCTACCAGCATTGGGAGTAATGTGCGATCAACTCCGGTATATTATCGAAATAATTATGAGAAGTTTCGAGACCGATACGGCCGCTCGATGCCTGAATCAGATAATGCTCTATATAAGGGCCTTTATCTGCCGGTAGCCGGACGCTGATCGCCATTGTATCAGGCTGGCTCGATTGGCGTACCACAAAGTTCTGCGAAAAAATGTTAGTTGGATATATTGAACTTTACTTGGATATATTGAAGGTAAAGAGTCTAAAAAATAAATATTACGTAATATGTTTATTTGAACTTTTATGATTTTGATGTGTCGATTATGATTATTCATATTTATATTTTATTATACATTGTTATAAAAATTTCTACCCATCGTGGCATAGTGTTACTGTGTTTAGATGGTTGTGGTTTCGATAGCATCACGGGTGAGATGAATTATTTTTATTTTTCCGCCCTGGTAAAACAAAGCTCAGTGTTGAGTATTTAAGACGTAATAGTTGGGTGAAAAGCGGAAAACAAAATATATAATTTCTTTCTGTCTACACTTAAAAATGAATTTGTAAAAAATAACTTACGCCTTCTTCTTTTCCTTGTAGCAAATGAAAGGCCCCAGCTCTTTGTATTCCAGGCAGGAACCAAACAGGATGAGTTCTTATTAGTCTCTCCACAAGGCCGATGTCGCATGGCGGTTGCTCTTCGGTGTCTGAACCTGAGGATCCCACAGAAGAGCAATCGCCCTTGGCACCCTCTTCATCAGACGATAGGCTTTCTCGACTCTGAAATTATGCAGTTGGGATGTAATCAACAGAAATCATTATTTTTGTGAATTTTTAAGATCAGCCTTAGTTATAATTTATAAAATAACAATTTTTCTTTTGTTCTGTATTTGTATCCAACTGCGTTACGTAGCAGAAGGGTGATGTGTTTATCATTATATGTATTTATATTTGCTTATATGTGGCGTTGTATAGATCAAACAAGTTAACCGAATTTGTTTATTCTTATATCAACCGAATAGTTTTAAACTAGCGAGTGTCACTGAAGATATCATGATAATAATATACTGGTATCATAGAGGTGTGATCGCGGACTGTGAAAGTAGAGGTCGGGTTCAAATTTTCAGGACATTAACTCACTCGATTAAATATTAATATTGTGAAATTTACCGTCTTACAATATTAAAATATTCTATTCTGTTCCTTACTTATGGCGTTTCGAACATGCCAGTTTAACACAACTTCGTCAATATCGTGCTGCGTAGAGAGAACACGAAGGAGATCGATCGGTAAAAAAACATAGAATGCATATATAAAGAGATTCAGTATACTAAAACTTGAATAAAAACATTCTTTTATTTATCACAAAAATATTTATGTGTATAGATTATAAAATATTTCAACGGTGTCATTATTATTTTTACTGTTCACAAAATGTTTAACTATAGGGCTTGTTTTATAGTTTTCGTTCTATATAATTATAAAAATATATTATATATTTATATATCATAATATGTAATCATGATATCTATGGCTAAAGCAACTTTATTCATAGGGAAATCAGTTAATTTGATCAACAAGACCAACTGACGCCAGTAGTGTTAAATGTTATTAAGCGTTTCTGTCAAAATCGTGGGAAATTTGAATATGTTAATTTTAAATATATTTTTATGTTATGTATCGTTTATTAGGATACTAAGCCCAACACTTTTATTTAAAAGTGAAACAAAAACATGGTTATAAAAGATTAGAATAAATGTCATAGCTTTCCTGTTTTTATGATATTTTCGCTGAATATTATTATAATAAAACACCTAGAGCTTATCATATATTGGACACGGCTCCGTGGCGACGCGTCTAAGTGTGTAATAATATTCCGTAACACGAAGACCATACGCGACGTAACAATGCTTTTCCTGTGTTGATTCATTTACAGCAGAGTGCTAAATGAAACATTTCGCTAATTGCTTCTGTGCTTTTTCAAAATAAACTTATTAGAAGTTTTTCTGCTTAATGCAGTAGAATATATAGTTATAGGTAGATTAGGAATATATTGGTAGTTATTATTTTATTTGGTCTTTTCATTTTTAAAGCAACATATTTCTTTCTTATTTTCTATGAAAATAAGTAAAATTTTTAGATTGAATAATGTCAATTGAGAATGTACACGTGCTATGCATTTTTTATCTTTGTTGGCCGCTAGCATCAACCGGACTGCAGATATTCCGCCGTACAGAAATTTTATAATAAACACATATTTATATAAATACGAAGCAATTGTAAAAACATATAATACACCTAATTAGTAGAATACGAAATAAGATAAGACGATCTAAATAACAGTTTGGGCAAAGCGCCAAGTCCTCGGCGACTAGATAGTGTCGTAAGTCGGGAATTAGGTTCTACTTGCAGACTTCCTATATTTTCTTACGATTGCATCTTTATATATGATGCTGAAGAACGGTATTAACCGTATCTTGTAGAATTGAAATAAAATTCCTCTTTCGTTATATTTTATAATATAATTCGAAACTTCTATAAATTTATTCTTTGTCTAGCGATCATACGTTGTTTTGCAGAACTAGGTAAAAATAATATAATAACAACCTTATGTGATATTTTATAAAAGATCACGTATTTTTTTAGAATCAATAAAACAAATAGAATTTTTCTATTTACACCTCACCTACAATACATATTATAGTTTTATTAAAATTTAGTAGAAATTTAAATTATTATTAAATAGAATGTTTTTCTTTTGAACAGAATTGGTATCCGACTTTCTAAGGTAAGTACTTTATCTAGAAGATAGCAAAGTAGGCAGTTCTAAAAGCATTCATTCGCATTAATTCAATACGCATTGAAGGCTTGCTTTTTATAAAAAGCTCGCACATAAAGATGGTACTTTACGACGAATTTAGAAGCCCTTTCTAAATATTATTAGCTTTTGTGAAAGGTTCTATTTTCACGCCACAAAGGCAAAAGTGGCTATGGTTATTCCATACATAATAATCATTCCTTCCCGTTTTCTCTCTTATGTTCGTTGTTTATATGTCTAGTTATTTTTTACCCTTTGGTCGGTCATCGCCCTCGTATTACCATGATAAAGATAAGGACAACTAAACGAAAATATGAGTACTCAAAATATACCTCGCCTGTTTACAACGATACCTTCTCCAGCGCCATAAATATCTTGTTTGTATTGTTTTTATTGGTAAAACTCAATATAAAATAGAATTTGTACTCAAAAATTCCAGAAATTATGTAAGCAATGGAGGCCGTCGTGAAGTAGTATTTTCAGATTTTTATTATTATAAATTTCCTCTGTGTCTCAAAAATTAGAAGGGAAGTGGAATACAGAGTTTATTAACAGTAGGACTTAGCAACACTTATATGTAGGATACAGCAAGCTGCAAAAAAATGTAAGCAAAGCGTTCAATTTAAACAAAAGAAGGTCTTATTGTAAGCTAAGCTAAGAAATTTAATTAAAATATTACATTTTCAAATAAGGGGCAAAAATAAAAGCTAATTTTAAAAATAACTAATTGTGACAAAGTTTGCACAATACTGCATAATATGCGGCGTACTTTTAAAATTAAATCGTGAACATTAATTATAATTTGCGGCTACACAGGGAATGGGAGAACACAGCGTATCAAATGACTTGATTAACGAAAAGCTTCGTTATTGACATTACTACAATATAAACTACGTATGCAGCGTTATTTAATATTAATATGAGCAAATGCGATATTTTGCGTCCATTTTGGTGTGGATTAACTATTAAAGAATTAATTAATTAATAAGTAATTATAATACTAATTAATTAATTAATTTAGGTAAAATTTTCTTAATGCAATATAAGCAAACCTTTAATTGAATGGAAAGATAAGGTGTGTTGTGTGTTTTTAAAAGTTATTTTCGACAGTACTTTTGTCTTAAGATATCCGAATGAAATAATAAAATAAATAAAACACATTTTTATGAATGTTGTTGACACATTTTTATGAATGTTAAAGCCTTATAGGTTCCATGTTTCAAAAGTTATTAAAATAATCTAGAACATACATGTCAGTGTGTCAAGGATTTATACGGACAGCTTTATAAGTATATTTAAAAAAAAATACAGATAGCTATATAGTTTGTCTTTGCATGCTTGTTGAAAATACTTGCTTTGCAATTAATAGCGAAGCTAAAACAAATGTTTTCCAATCATGAGCTGTCTGCTCTTTCACAGATAATTTAAGCGAAAAATTTTATGCTAGACAGCTTGAATTTGAATTAGTTTTTGATTTAGAGAATGCCACTTTCGCATACACGTGTATTAATTATAACACAATATAGTAGTGTGTATGATATTTATTTCAATAATTTCATGTTTGGGCACATCGAGTGAATGAGTGATGAAAGGATAGTAAAAAAAATATATTCGTATGAAGCAAATGTGAATGGTAAGAGAGGTAAGGGGAGACCTCGGTTGACCTTTGAAAACACAGTGTTTTCAAAGGAAGGAATACTGGAGGAAGGCCACGTATAAAGTATGAGGACCCCCCGAAAAACATGTATGAAGAGGTTAATGACAGTGGACGATATGTGTGGCGAAAGAGGTATGCAGGGACCGCAGCGTTTGGCCAAGAGGGTACCATGTTCAGCAAGACCACCTGCAAAGTATTCAAAACTATTGATAATACAAGCATGATGAATGAAGCATACAACATGATTTTTCAAAGTATAAGAATATATCCAATAGGTGCCAACTTTATAAATAAAATCGTAATGATGTTAAAATTTCATTAATAGGATAGGATCATTTTGTAACATGTTGTTTTATTTATTTATAAAAGAAACCTAAAAATATTTAATATTTAAGTCACGACCAGGTCGGGGCAAAGGCCTCCAGTAATGAGCGGATTTGGAGCGCAACGCGTCGCTACTTCAACGGATATGAATGTAGCGGCTCCTCGTAAGCGCATCGCAAATTTTATGCTGTAATGATGTTTACTTTTTTTAATTAATTAAAAAACCAAAATATACTAGAAATATTTATATTCATGAAATACAAATCAATAAGTACTCATTCACAATTATAAATTTTTTTTGTTTCTTAATTATAGAAACTCTTTTCAAAAAAAAGAAATTCCGTACGATATAAAGACTAATGGTTGCCACACACTATAAAATAAATAAAAATCACATGAGCCACTGTAATAGGTCTATAAATTAATGGTCTGTGGCAAATAAACGATACATATCCGACATCTGCACGCGGTGAAATGCAGGTTGGGAATTTAAATACACCTACAGGACCTACGTTTAATTTAATAAATTTCCGTTTACATTTTCCACTTGATTTGGAAATATAAATTAGACGTGTAGATATACATACATATATAGTATATGTAATGTGCTGTACGTAATTAAAAAACATAATTAATAGTAAGTAATTTAAATTTTCTGTTGTTTTTATAAAATAAGAAAAACATAAATGAATATTTTCAATTTGTACTACTATAATAACATAATAATGAAGGAAATTTATAGCACTATCCACATTATTATTACTTTATTCATACAATGAGCGAACGGTTAAACAATTTGTGGTATTTAAGCATTTATATTACATGCCGCAGGCAATCTGGCGGCGGATATTAATTTTGAAAATCGGTAACAATAATAGGTATCGCGACGTCGCTATGAATCATGCACACAATGGCCTCGGCGCCCGTCGGCAGGAGAGGTGTTAACAAAAGCAGTAGGTACTCTCGAGTTATATTACCGCTTCTCCAGTGTGAGCGTGGATTTATTAGGAAAGTTGGATTCCAATTAGTTTTCTATGGTGTTAAACGGTGTGGCTACGTTTGTAGCATTAATTTTGCGGGTTTGTTTTGGCTGTGTTATAATGGGCCTACCCGTAGGGAATTAAATATGAATATCGGTGAATGTTATCTAGTTAGATAACAATGGAGCATTAACATTGTAGAACTACAGACCACCACAACAGTTTGATTTAATTTAATGTATTTTTTGTAAATTTACTATTAGTAAAGTTATTGACAGGGTTACTTTTTTTCAGATATTTAGGGTTTCGTACCTCAAAAGGACAAAGGTAATACTTATAGGATCACCTTGTTGTCCGTCTGTCTGTCTGTATGTCTGTCTGTCTGTCAAAACTATTTTCTCAAAATTACGTGGAAGAATCAAGCTGAAGTTAATATCAAATATCCAGTTATTAAATTTGACAATAAGTTGGAACTTATAGTTCAAACAAAGGAAAATCAGAAAATCCATTACAAACTTATACTGTAGTTCATTTCAAACAAAACGAGTGCGTACAACCGCAAATTTAAGTTTGTCGATTTTTATTAGCTCAATTTATTGAGTAGACTTACAAAATTTGACGATAAGTGAGAACTTACTGTATATAAGGGAACAATCTAAAAATTTATAATTTATAAGTTTTACACAAAAATAAGCTATAACAAATTTATATGTGTAGCTAATTTCATACAAAATGAGTGAATACGACCGTAATTTACGTTTGGCAATTTTTATAAATAATATTATCAGCGAAATAATGTAAGTACTACTCACACTTATTATTTTTTATTACGATATATTTATGAAGATATTATAAAGTAGGTATATGAATATTATGTATAATGTTAAAGAACTTTCAAAATAATATACAAATTTAACAATTAAGAGGTTGAATAAAGATACTTCAAAACTTTACTAATATATTTTCACGGGATAGCTTTTTCAGATCCATTTTAAAGCTTTGCAATCTCTTAAGAAAACTTTAGTCGCAGCTGTGTACTGAAAGTCATAAAAATATACAACTCGTGACATTTAACAGCATATAACAGTTGATTTTTACTCAACTTCGGCAAGTGAGAAGTGGTCGCACGTGGTGGAACTCTGCAAATGGGTACGACGCTTAAGGAGTGAAGGTATGACACCTGCGACCTCAGTTCTAAGCGGGGTACTTTTAATTAGGTTAATAGTTACCGCTACAGTTGGAAAACTGAATCAGTTGTATTGACTTTATATTGATATTCCGCGTACGTTTCATTCTTGGAATTATATTAGCTTTGAATCCATTGTTAATTCAGGTTATTCTTTGATTTGTATTGTAAATATTTCTAAACTAAAATAATCTCAATACGGAGTCTCAATAACTACTTTTAAGTCACAGTACGATCATATTTTAATGATATGCTCGTTATAGAAATAAATTCAACAAATACTTATTTATTCCACGGCGAGAAAATTGTCGAAGCGACAAACTTTTAACGAGGTAAATCGAAGAGACATGAAAAAAATAGATGCAAAAGCTTTGAACCTCAATAAAAGAGTTATAACTGCAAACAAACTGTGCGACCCTTTAGTTTTCTTTAAGTTCAATCAAAGAGCGCAAACAATTGTGGTCCAGGGGGTGCAGGGGGCTGGGGAGATGCAGCAGATGACTCATACGGGGCGGTTAAAATCAATAAGTCGCCTCGCCGTGCGTACAAATGTCAACTTTATGAGCTATTGCTTACACTAATTGAAATATAATTAACCAGTTTTGCATTTATATTCTTAGGTAGGTATGTTTGATTTCCATGTAAAACAAAGCGTGTTCTTAAACCACATACAGTGTAATTAGTAATGCTAGTAATAAATAAAACATAAGGCGTCTGCCATTCATTCATAGTAAAAAGATCATTAGCGAATTACACTTTGAATAGAAATGATATATTAATGATTGAAGCAAATATGATTTGAATTTTATTACTGTTATTTTGTACGGTAGAGTGGAGCAACCAAGACTTTATACTAAAAAAGACGGGCCAGTCATGTTCAAATGCCACTAGTCGAAATACTTATATTTATATGAGAATTTTACAGCTTGTCATGGTGCAGCGGCACATTGTCTGGCTATGAACGCGACAGTTGGGTTCCATTTCCAGTTGAGGAGAATGAATTATTTAATTTTCCTCGCTCTGGTAACAAGACAAAGCCCAACACGCAATGTCTCGGAATACGGAGACCGGGGAATGGATTGTCGTAATACTAGGTTCCATCTGCCTTCGGAAGCTAAAAAAATCTTTGGATGGTTCAGACAAGTGTATCTTGTTCCTAACTAAGACTGACAACGCACAAACATAATTACATGGATTTTTCCAGTGCCTTAATTTGTCCCTATTCGACTTCACTGAATATAATATAATATTTATTTATATATCATATTATAAAAACACTAAAAGTAAAGCTTACTTTGAAGTACCAAAAAAGCAAAACAAAGCTTTTGTGAATAGCTAAAAGCATTATAATGTCCTATAATTGGAAGTTCAACCTTTTTGGACGTTCAAAAAGTTAAAAAGCGCATAATTTGAACTATTGTCAACAGCGAACGATTATCGGTCTACTCGTCACATCCGCATTCTGTCGCCCCTCGGCTGACTTGACTGAAAAAAAACTGACGATAATTTGCATCCACTGCAGTATAGTTGATTCAATGCTTTCATCGCCACAGTGATTTTAATTGCTACGAAGTACACGAAGACTTATAGAAAACATTTCCATTTAATCGATTCATAATTAAACCTCTCAGGTTGTGTTCATAATTACTTTAGTAAATCTAATATACCACGTAATACGCAGATAATATGATGGAAATTTTAGCTATAAATTATGCATATTCAAAATGTTACACAGCAAATTTAGCTTAAGCGGTAACAGCTTTAGTTAATGATGGCAAATATAATAGATAAGATCCAGTGTAACATAATGCATGTTAATAAAGATTTCCGCAATGACCCTCAGCCAAACAAAATACGTTAAAGCTTGCTAGCCAGCCATATACCACTTTCTCATAAGAGATTTTGTTTTTTTTTTTTGTAATATCTAATAGTTATTAGTCTTAAACTGAAACTTGTAGGTTTGATTAAAACTTAAAATATATTGATTTTAATTTATATTTAATCTTACCTTACCTATAACCTACTGTTACTACCTGTCACGTTTTAGTTTATTACTGTGCAAACAAGACTTAACGGCCTTGTACTAAACAAATGGAAATGAACATTACGAGAATGTGTGTATTTCTATCCGCAATTTTAAGCAATCGGAGTGTCATTAATATACCACAAAAGACAGTTAACTGGGGACAAGGGCCACTAATCTAAGGGTTAATTGTCAGACCAATGATCCAGTAAGTGTGGCGTAATGAATATTATTGCTGACCCTATAGGATTTTCCTTCTGAAAGCTTTATAAAGTAGAGATATCGCATAATATACTAATAGTTTATCAAAGCTTTTTTTTCTGCGTCTTATAATAAATATTTTACATAGTAAATATAACACTTTAATATTCTCGTTACGGCGATTAGCTGTTAGGCCAAAATTCCGCTAAAATAAAAAATACAGGAGTCGTATTTCAAACAGTCGGAAGGACTTAGTGGGCTCGAGTGCAGGCTACCTACAATACTGAAGTAACACGACGAGTGTTTTTGTCGCGCGTTAAGTGCGGCGCGGGCTTGTTGCGTGTAAACATGCGCTGAATCCCGCCAAACGTATTAATAAAATGTTTATTTTGTTTAGTAATATAGCAATATAATATTAAATTACTAATAAAAAGATCTAACCTTTTCTTTAAATTTATGAATTTCGACCGATGTTTTGTATGATTTTGTATTTATTTCTATAGGTAATTTGATTTAGTATTTGTGGAAAGAAAAATAATTCAATCATTTTCAAAACAAGGATTGTTGTAATTGTAAAGCTTTTCAAAGAAGAGAGACATTGTTATTTGAATTCATACATTTATGTAACATTACTCTCTGTATTCACATGGTAATGGCAGTCAAATTGAAGGAAAGTGAATACTCTGGCAAGTTAGTCGTATTCAAATGCAATACAAAAAGACAGGCAAATGTATTCCTAAATGTTGTATACACCCTAGGTAATTTAATATGTAAATAAAAAGAACATTGTAAATGGGAGAAGTTGGGAAAGTTCAGCTAAATATAGCATTACGGTTCATTAGTCTGCAGAGACAAAGTTGTCTATTTCAAGTTTAAAATTGAAAACAACGACATACCTGACTGAGGCTGTCTCCCAGACTGCCGTCAGCGTCTATGGACCTCAAGAGGTGGTTTGTTTCTTTTATGTCGCGCTTTTGTTTTCGATCTTGAGCTTCTTTCATAGCTTGGCTTTGCAATCTCTCGAAAAATTCTCGTGGTTTCATCGGCGGAGGCTCGTCGTCTGGTGGCGGAGGCGGAGGTGGAGGCAGCCTCGTTCGTGGTGAACTACGTATGAGTGATCTTTCATCATCTTCAGTAGATCTCTCATCGTGCTCCGAATCCGAACTTCTGCTATCACGGCGTCTCACCCCTTGTAAATGGGGCTCAAGAAACGTCGCATTTCTGAAACAAAAATACGATTGTTTATCTTACAAAAAAAAGTACTATGTCCTACAAGTAATTTATGGCACGCACTTTGCGGTCAGTGTAAGTCAATATATTTCGTGCTCCACCACATGCTCCTAGCATTTACAGCAATTGCCACCGATCGGCACCATTACACAATCGATTCACGTCTCTACATCCGACCACCCACATGGGGTACATGGGGTACCACTGACCAGACTAAAGGGACATTAAGCAAGATTTATTCCCCGAGTATGGCCGTTGTCGTATTAATTAAAAACCTTCGTGGGGCGCGAGATTGTAAACAACGCACCGGCTGTACATGACAAATTACGTGGCCGTAGACATAATTATGAATACATATGAATAGTTTCACGTTTTCAACGATCCAAAAAGAAATGATAACTTTAAAAATAATTCAATAAAAAGGTTTAAAAGTTAAGTTTAAAAATAAATTCATGAAAATCCGATCAGTATCTAAATAAATAATAAGTTTAGTTCTAGCAGGCACTGTAACATGTTTCAGGGATCAAACCATGTGTTTTTGATATTCTTCAAAATTTAAAATACTTTGCCTTTCAGTACAAAAACTGTAAAACAAAATATCCTGTTTGACAAGATTTTTTGTATAATTTTACATGTATTTATTAGTGACTATAGAAACCTATAATATATATATATATATATATATATATATATATATATATATATATATATATATATATATATATATATATATATATATATATATATATATATATATATATATATATATATATATATATATATATATATATATATATTATGTTAAATATTTGCCTTAAATATTTTAAGCGTTAAAAAAAATTATAGTTCTACTAGTTCTAGTAATGTAACATCCTTGTAAACACGTAAAAACAACCGTTAATTTTGATAAGCGTTACTTAATATTCTGCGATTTTCTCGTATGTCAAATGTTAACAGTACAAATGTTGCGCAGTACCAAATAATATTACATTAGAAAAAATCTAAGTATTTCGAATAATGCATTGGAAGTATTGAAAACTTGATATAAAGCCGAGTACACACTTTTTTTTCTGTGAACACCTCTTTAATTACATAATCAATCAACTTTCATGTAAGCTGATCTTCATATTACTAAATTTATTGCAAATTGCATATATTTCGATACTTAACTGAATTAACTTAAAATGTAAACATCAAAATTGTATTAGCAGCCGAAGATATATTTATGATACATCATCGGCAATTTTACCAATACTGACTGTTTCGTCTCACGTGACGTATATTTTTAAGTTTAAACGTAGTATTTTTAATTAAATTTTTTTATACGTAAATTAATATTTATAACAATACAGATAACAACCATTAACTCTTTATTTGTCACACCCTCAGATTGCCTATTTAATATTTTGATTTATAATTTAATTAAAAGCCTAATATTTTTGAAGTGTCATATACCTATATAAGCATTATTTAATGATTTTGTTTATAAATATTCAGTTTGTACTGCAAGCAAAATGTTTCAATTACTTAGAATAAATTATATTAAAAATATGTTATATATCAGCTGTTTATTAAATAAACGGATGTAAATGTAAATTTAAATATTTATATGAACCTAATGGATATAAAAGTACCTTAACACATATTATACACTAACACACGCGCCTCTATCCAAATTAATTATTCATCGTAGGGAAATGACGGCGGGTGATGAGCTATGTCACTAATTACTAAAACGTCATAATTCGACGCCTAGTTTGTCCCAGGTGGGCTGATGAAAACCGTAATTTATTTCAGTACAAACAAAATGATTTGTGCCCTGAAGCGGTATATACGTCAACCTGACGGTAAGCGATTACATCAATTAGAACAAAATATATGGTGCTATAATATTACTAGTCTCTTGCAGTCCAATTAGCTTGATATAAATGACCACAAGTCTCAAATTATACAATTAAAGTATCCCTTATATATAGTAAGTAAATTATACATAGCTATACGTAATTTTGTACTCATTCTGTATTATATGTTATTTTAATTTATATGACGTAATATTTTCAAGTAGGTACATGTGTTATTAGGCCCAAATATAATTGAAAACTAATTTTAATAATAAAATATCAAAAAATAACCTTTTAAAATATTTCAATGATTTTTAAAGTGTTAATCCACACTAAGGATAGGAAAAATATTTAAAGAAAACATATAAAAATTTAAACGCAGCTACCTTTGACTTATCTTTTATAAATCAGATAAAATAATGTCTTAAGGTGCATCATTCAATAATTTAAAAAATGGTTATATTAAATAAATAACTTAAATCGCCTGCTATCGCCATTGGTAACGTTAGGTATATATTAGCTTAAACTGTTTTACAATAATAACCCATTAATACGTTTAGCCTTTAATTGGTGTTGTTAACACTTAATTGTACAGCTGAGGTTAGTCGGCATTATCGTATAATTGATATGAACTGAGTTATTGCAGATAACTGGTAGGTACTCGTATACTATCATGGTACAGTAAACACACCCTGTCTAAAAACCCCCTTCCATATTTGTAAGCTAAAGCTATATGTATAAATTATACAAAAGAATAAATAATACAACTAAATATGAGGCCGATCGTGGCTCAGAGGCACAGCGTCTGCCTCTAAACGCGACGGTTTCTAAGTTCGATTCCCACTCGGGGAGAATTAAATGAATTAAATTTCTTCGCTCTGGCAACAAGGCAAAAGCGCGGTGTTAGGTTCAGACACTATATCATCATTATCATCTTTCTACGCGAGATTCCGTCGGTTTGGTTGTACATTCTCCGTAAGTCAATCAATAACTTACGTGAGTGACTTACTGTACTTCTTAACTCAATAATATTATATTTGATTGATATACCTAATTATATAATTCTGTGCAGCAATATATTATAAATCTTCAGAATAAAATTCATTAATTGCGTATTTTCAAAAGTATTGCCATTAAAAAACATGAAATCTGTCCCCCACAGACCAGACAGTAAGTCATTCAGCTAATAAGCTCGAGTCACATTCATTACACTTAATTAGTTCTCTGTTTGTTTTGCGGCATTACTTGTCATAGCCATCCCTAATGTCACACTGTCTTTCTTATTTTGCCATGTGTATTGTTTTGCTTCACAAAGGGATTCGTTCCCTTTGCAGCTCTATATTGACAAAAATAACATAAACCAACAGAAGAATAAAAAAACAACAGAAGTAGGTAATACGTGCATTTAATAAATAAAGTGCCATATATATTTATATACATGAAATTATATTCCACTTAAATTGTATACCGTTTTAATAGATTTTCCTCAGATATCATTCTAGATAGACAGACTAGAAAGCGTGCCAATTTTGTTCCTTTAATATTTATTTCATTTTATTTTTTAAGTATTAATATAGGATTATAACAATAAAAACGTGCTACTTCTATGCTAGAAAAAGGTTATAATGTAATTTCTTTAAATCCAGCGCTCAATATAGCTAGATAGCTTACACTCTGTCTAAATAGGAACAACGGTAAACAGATGAAACGAGGAAACAGGTGTGCTTTGCGAAGCTCTAGGTAATCTTTCTTCTATTTGAATAGTTCCTGAATGGTTGAAAATTGTGCAGTGACTATTGAACGATTGTATGACAAAAACTGAGGCGAATGCACATAATATCTACCCTACCGTTTTGTGTTATATGGTTACAAGTTATAAATTACATTATGTAATTTATTAGGAACATAATTTAGACTATAAAAATATATAACAAGTAGAATTACTTAATCAGGTATATTTATAATATAAAAATATTTTTTCTTTACTACCCTACGTCATTCAATTCAAGATTTCAGACAAAAAATCATGATGTACATTGTACTTTGTGTGTCCTTAGCCCCTGCAGCTACATTTATTTGTTGAAAATGAAATACCTTTTAAATCATCGTGGTTAATATTTTATAACAGCACACATATACAGTATGTTCAGTGTATATATGAATACTCCTTTACACCTACCCCAGCGAATCGTACAAAATGCTTTCACTTGAATTCGTGCATCTAATGCGTTTCCGATGAAAGTGCATAGCTTTGAGAGTGCATTCGCAAGGAACAATTTTCTCTATATTTTTTATAACCCATTCGTATATTGAAGGAGCTAAAGTATATTTATTTTTACTATTTGTATACAAGAAAGCGCGTTTCAATTTCACATATTACAAAAGCTTAATTATACAGCTGAAATTGTTCTGGTTGGTATATTTAACTAATATTAAGTCCAAGGCCAGAGTCGCAGACTTTCAATATTGAAGTAGGTCTTCTGCGCATACGGTAGCAAAATTTCAATTTTCCCTATTCAAATTTACTTTGGAATAATAAATTTGAACATAATGTCACGTTGAGTAAAGAATATTAAGATTACCAAAATGGCTTGATTGATAAAGAATATATTTTAAAATATTGAATTTTGTTATTGAATAGAGTAGTTTTAAGCGAAAAAAATCTTAAGATTACTTGTTATGTATAAATACCAATGTAAGTATTATAATTGTATATTACATTTATATAAAAAATCTAACCTAAGAATCACATATTTTATTTAAAATCCAATCAAAGACTTAATAATAAGTTAAAACATGGAAATATGTGACTTACATAAATAGTTGTTATATGGAATTAGAACAAAGTTTCTCATTCACTCGTATTCGATCGAGTAACCCACGCTTATGTTAATCGGATCTTGCATTGAATTAGCATTGCACGGGAAATGTTCGTCTGTCAGATGAATATGTGTAAATTGAGTGTCTTTGTTGCTTTAAGGAAGCTCTAACCTAGTTAGTGGAATATGGGATTAAGCGGTTCCGCTGTTCTGAGACAATTTAATGGATGACTTACTCAAGCTATTATACAAATAGGAAAACCTAAAAAGCCAGGCAGGATTTTATCATAGAGATGGAGAGAATAAAAAATAATAATTACATTTATAGTGAAGTGGTGATTTATAGCTTAACAAAAGAAAAAATATCGGTCGAGTACCTACTCACCCTCTGAGCCCCATTTTCAATATTATATGTCAACGGAAAGTAGGTAACGGTAACTTATAAATATTTACGTAAAGAACTTAAGTTATAGGATAGTATGTTAAAATGAGTGCATTTTGAATAACATGGGCTCTCAGACAGACAACAAAGTATTATTATAAGAGTTCCACTTTTCCTTTTACGGTACGGAACCCTAAAGACGGAATTCAACTCAACTATCGACAAGACTACATTTATAAATATTATAATTTAGAAAATAAATAAAATACAGGTAAATGTTTCAACCTTAGTGAAGAGGGCAATCGGGCCAAGTAACTTAGTACTAACTACAAATTGAGTGACACCGGCAATTCCCAAGTTGACTGGAATCAATTGGGTGACAATTTCATGCCGTTTATATATAAATAAAACGTACATTTCCTGATCTAAATATAATTTATTTCCTATATTCCACTATTTTTGTAGTACTCGTAGTCTAATTATAAATATTGTTAGAAAGTTAATTTATGTTAGTTAAGATTACACACACAAATTATTTTAAAAAATATTAAAATTTTATATCCAATTTTAAATGCTAACTCAATTTTTAATATTATTTATGGGTGTATTTCAAAATAGTTATATTATGTCACTAAATAAAATTTAAGAGCACTGAATGTAAACCTATACCTGAATAACTATTAAATAAATATATTTAAAGTGTCAATCCACACTAAGGATAGAAAAATACTTAAAAAAGAGATATAAATATTTGAACGCAGCGGGATTTGAACCCGCACCTCACGGAAACCGTTCAAGCGAGTATGACCACTAAATTGTTATATGCTTTTTACAACTTATTACGTTGTTGGCATCTCTGTAGGGATATTTTTACAAATTTACGCTACCCAAAGAAAACTTGGAATACAAGTTTTCTTTAAGTATTTGACTAATAATTATTTCATATCTTATATTTGTCATAACTACGTATACAACTTTGTAATGTACATGTATATATTGTTTACACTTTATATATGTGTGCACTTTAGCTTTCACCAACGTAACATAAAGTGCTTTGCGTAACATCTGTCAAGACGCCTTCGCTAATACGATTATAAGTGTACCTATATAGGTACCAAGAGACTGGAGTGCTCGTAACTGACACTTTTGATATTTTAACGTCTAAGCTATCTAACAAAATGCCGTGGAAAATGAAATTGATGTGCAAGAGACGCCTGAAGAAAGATGGCTTTAATCGCATTTATTATAAATGTAAGTTTTATCAAAGAAGACATCAATTTATGTATAATTTATATGTAAAAAAAATATGTTTCCTTAATATTAGTCAAAAAGAATCTAAATTGCAAGCTTATAATTTATCAATATTCAATTTTATTTAACAATTAATTACGATAATAATCTAGTTCTATAATTTACGGTTGTACGTAGATATTGTTTAGGTAGATCGAATATAAAAGAACCCACAAAAATCATATGCAGGTAGTTTTGTAAATAAAATTGTAATGTATAACAATTAATTTAAAATTTAAATGAAGCTAATATACAATATTGAGCTATAAAGCTCGTTCCATTGGATTCAATAAATTTTGTCTATTATAAAGCATTATTTTATCAAGAGACGAGAATCGGTTCCTTATTTAATTTCGACATTCTTGAGTAAATCCATTGGCTCCGCCGGCAAAATTAACCCGAACCTTCCTACGTTATAGGAAATTATATTATCAAGTCCGCTTTCAATATTATTTACGTTAGAAAACTTCATCTACGGTACTAATAGCTGCTTTTATAAAATTTCCTATCGATAATTAAAAATGGAAATTCATTAAGCGACGTTAAGTTTTACCACGATAAAAGGATTAATTATAGTTCAATAAAGAGTTTGATGAAGTAAA
The DNA here is from genome assembly GCA_037127375.1 of Dione juno. NCBI lineage: Eukaryota > Metazoa > Arthropoda > Insecta > Lepidoptera > Nymphalidae > Dione > Dione juno. Next base: position 6,759,456 of record JAXRJS010000032.1, on the reverse strand, counting down.
AAATTAAATTTTCAACTGGAGCGCTTCATAAAGATTGTTATGTTGAACAATCTGAATCCTATATACATAATTAGGTATATCTTGAATACATAAGACCTTGAAATATTCTAATATTTCTAAATTTGAAGGTCTTATAATGTTAAGCATTCTCTACAAAGTCATAATGTAGAGATTATGTACGTAGTGACCTGTGAGAGACGACTGTAACCCTTTTAGCGGCGGTGCCGGTGTTCTCGACCGGAAGCTTTCAGAAAGTACGGAAGGTAAATTAGGGTGTTGGAGTTAATTTTATGTTCTGCATGCGTATAAGAGCCGTATTCGTTATAAAAGCAAATATTATATTTCTAAGAATATAATATATGTTAATACAAATTATGAAACTTTGTAAACATTGTGTATTATAAGCTTACTATTACTATACTACTTAATTAAACATTTTTTAATAAAGACAACGTAACTTATAATTTTGTGTAATTATCTCGATAAAATGGGTCTGATTTAATATATAAATTAGTATAGGTACATAATAAGAATTAATACCAAGGGTTTTAATACCAAGTTGATTGCCAAATAATATTACAAAATACATTACACACACACTTTTTACATGATATATTCATAAGTTTATCAGTTACATATGTTGGCTGGACACCTCGTTAACCTTTTGAAAATTTAAAATGTCGCTCTTATCAAGAAAGATATAGCTTGCGTAAATGTTTCACGACCAGATACTTTCGCTATTTTACTAATATTTAATTGAACTTTTTAATGTATTGGAAAAATATATTCTATTTGTATTATGTTTCAGATATGGGTAAAATTACTGTGAGAAAGTAAGAGCCAGATAGTGGAACTAGCTAGCTCCAGCTCTACGAAAACCAGAAAAACGCATTATATTTATATATTTTTTTCTTGTTAGATTATATGATTTAGAAAAATGTCAATTATATTTCAAAATGATAATTTCAACCTTTCGCATTTCATATTTCAAAAATTACTTAACCTTTATTATATAACACTGTACTTAAAAAAAATGGTTGAAACTGAGCAAATAAAATGAAGCCAAAAGCAAACATGTTTTGTGTATCGTCAATGACACAGTCAGACGTCCGTGGTTAATCTGTTAATGTGTCGCGCCAAGCGTGAGTAATCACTTTCAGCGTCAGGTCATTGCGCAAATTAGCTGTAAGAGAGCACGGAAATGTAAATCATTTTGTATTACATGAATTATGTTATTTGAATATATCAGGAAACTAGACTACAAATTTCAAATTGAAACGGTTTCCTTAGACATTCTGTTTGCCCTGTATATGTTAATATACATATAATATGATTAAAATATATTTATAGAAAATTTATAAAAATTGAACCTAGATAGAATAGAACCTAATGGAATTTAAGTCCGTGCTTCTTGGAAACCGTCCAAACGCTCTGACCACTAAGCCACATGTTCTCATCAAGCATCGTCGAATTCTTATACGCTATTTACAACTCATTTATATTTTTATCTTTTCCTTATTAACACATAACGGATATTTTTTTGTTTAAAAATAATCTGTTACTCAAATATTATTGCTAAGATTAATCATTTGTCAGAGTTTTTTAAAAATGAGTTATTCGACACTAAGGATATTTTTACGTCTTCTAAAAATATTTTTCTATATTTAGTTAGGCATTCCACAGAGTACACTTTAAATAAACATAGAAATATTAAATATGCGCTGGTTTCGATTTTAATCGAAATATACATATAGTATAGTACTATATAAGATAGTAGTTGAGAACTTTAAATAACTTTAAAATAATCATTCATATCGTCAATTTCAATGGACCTACACATCAATCATTTAATTTCCATTACACATACAAAAGATAACTCTCACTAGCAATATCATAGTAGGTATAATAATATATCAACGAGAACCGTGTGTACTGAGACCTGTCATTGTAACGTACACGTTTCCTGTAGAAAGTGAAAATTTCTTATAAATATGTAGTAGAAAACCTCTGATCAACTATCTATATGTTGACTTTAAGCAAACTTTCTGTTAAATTATAAAACTTATGCTCGTTATAGTTGGAGTATTGAAATATACACTGTATAAAACTTAAATTTTAAAAATGGTAAAATATATGTATCTGTAATGCATCATACGATATATTTTGAGAACCCAACTATCCTGCCTCAGTTATATTATTTATGTATCTATCAGGTACATATATGTAAATATAGAGTAAAAGTGACGTTAACTGACAGATTGAGTTTAAAAAAGCATGAAGCAGTAATAAAATATATAATAATAATCTATGTATATTTGTATAAAATAAACGTTGACTATTCTTAAAAACTATATTACATATACAATATCTTTGGAATATATTTGAGTAAGTGAAAAAAATAAGTCGGGCTATCGAGTTTCTACTATATTAACCCAAGCTTCTGCAAACCGTAAAAACGTACATTCTTCCTCGTAATTGTAAAATAAAGGGCACAAACTGTTTAATAATACACAAATTTGGCGATATAATAGTTCATATTTTACATGACACAACACAATTATGTAAATGTGAGACTTTCTTACTTCTTAAGCCCGGGCGTGGGGAAAGGAGATCAAAGTACGCCACATCCCTCTAGTTAATATATAATAGACCCTCTACTTTGAGGGGCATGTCTACATTAATTTCGCAAATGTTTAAACGATACAATGATGACAGCTATTTGCTACGCGTAATTAAAGTTGCATTCAAAGGATTTAAATTATCACAATTAGAACATGTTAACATGAAATTGTATAATTTTGAAATATAAAATATAAAGGCAGAAATAAGGTAAGGCGAAGTTATAAGCATTCAGTTCTTTCGTCGGTCTTTCATGTCTGAAGTCTTAAAACCCACCATGACCACGATGGTCATGGTGGGTTTTAAGTCTAGAAAGGACGAACTTTCTTTAATATTTAGAAAAACAGAAAATGCATTTTAATAATGTAAATGGTCTTTTAAATGGTCGGAAGTAATATAACACTTTTTCTACTTAAGATGTATTTGTAATATACTCATCTACTTGATTATCTCTTAATAATTCAATGATTGTTTACTAAATTTATAATAAAAAGCATAATTACAAATATTAATACAAAGAGAGCAAGAGAAATCAAATCATAAAACGAAGTAGAAAGAAAAATTATGATAGATCATTTATCAAATGGCCGAGGCCGCAAGTAAAGTTAGAAAAATAAACCCAAGTGCGATTTGATTATAGAGTTGTTAATGTAGACGAATTCCTTTTACAGCAATAACAGTGCATAATTATGAAATGCTTAAGATTTTGTATCTGTATTTTTAAGCAAAATTAACAACGAACACATAAATGTACCTATGCCTAATATTTCTATTCAAATTTTGGAGCCCGTCCTAATGGTATTGCAAATTTAATAATATAAACATGAATTCTATCTTTCATTGAGCTCATGTAACCATTGTATAATAATGACAATAATTGAGCACTCGGGGTAATTCAATCTGCGGCGTATTTTTGCGTTATTTTATTTCCATCATTACTTTGGTAATATTTTCGTTATTATACGTTTTATATTAACCTTCAAGTAACTGTGGACATTAATGTATTGATGGGCTAATATTATTTAATGAATACTGAATATCCTTTAAATAAACTAATTTTTAAATTTATTATTTATTTAGTTCTGATTAAAGTGATAAAAACTATATTGGATTTCATTTAAATTTATTAATAAGAAAAAAATATTAACGTCAACTCTTGTGTAAATACACATTCAATCTGTTCAAATGAGTGATGTGATATATCATCATGTAAATAAATGTCTCGTAACTACTGACTAACGCACTCTTAAAGTCATTGGGTCTAATCTCATATTCGGATAAGTAGAGTTAATTTATTATTATGAGCATATAAATCGAGTTAAAACTACAATAATATGGAAGAAGACTTTTACAATATCATCGAAAGAGAAAAGGTTAAAAAAGGTAAGTACAATTTTAAAATTCATTCGTAATACAAAACAATAAATTGATAAACTTGAATGAAGAGTTTGTAGAGGATTATAGTTGAATAATTTTATTCCATACAACTCGCGCCGTCTACTCGTAACTTCAGAATATTTAAAATATGCAAGAACAGTACAAAATTTATCCATTGCAGTCCTTTAAAGTTTCAAGACATCAAAATCTATTTGAATCTTGGAACTTTTGTCGAAAATAGTTCCTCGAATTCCATATCTTAAGTATAATGGGAAGTCCAAACGCTCCTTATGTTGGAGTAGTAGAAGCTATGTCGGTTCGTAACAAAATTGTTTGATAGCTAGCTGGAGAGTTGGTCGGAGATAGTGCTCGAAGCATTTACGGAACATTTTATTGATGCAATAAGCACTTGACGGCGATTGCGCCGACTATTGAATTGAACAAAGTAGGGGAGCGAATTTAAAGAAAGTGATAATTGTTATCTACTCTAGTGACGTTATTTTTCTAATGTTTTACTTAAGGATATTTGTTAATATATTGCACAATGTATTAATAGTGAATGACATTCGATGATTATTTTTACTTTTGATTGTTTACATTAGTACATAGTAGACGCACACTATACCTATAGGGATTTTGTGATTGTGATTTTTTTCAAAGAACGGATTTCCCGTTTTTATAATAGATAAATTTTAAATGATCAAACTCAATTAGTTTATATTAAAACGACCGATGAATACGTTTGCATTGTTATTTAAGAAACAAAATCGTCTGATAATTGATCGTGTTTACAACTTATTAATTTAAAATAACTTAACCTAGATAAGTAAAACTAATCAAATATAAAACCATTTATTATTCAACGAGTAACACTTGTAGTCTATTAGTATTCGGTCGATTGACCCAAAAACGACACATTTACATTATTCGTTGTCGACTCACAACAATTCATTAATAGTTCCTTTTGTATATATTTATTTTAAGATAAATTTAACATAGTACGACTTCTTCTTCTTTAAATTAATTGATAAAAATAAAAATTATAGTATATTAACGTTTTGTTAGCTTTTCTTAAACAGATAAACATAAATAAACATCATCAACATAAGCAACAATATGAAGCGATGGGACACCGTCTCACGGAAAAATAACACTATGGCTGTGGGTTTCCATTTGAGGGAATCGATTATTTTAAGAGCTTTTATTATTTAACTTGCAATCTGTGTATGTATGTATGATATCCATACATATGGTTTGTATTATATATTATACCATATGTATATATATAACTTAATTTTGAAGAAGATATTTTCAACCGATTGGGCTGAAATTTCGTATACGTACACGTTTAGCTTGGATAACAATGCACGAAGGTTTGACGTCATTCTTAATCCAATATGGCGGACTATACAAAATGGCAGAATAGTTATTTTTAATCCACTTCTACAATTTTCACTCTTCTACTCTTCTCTACAACTTCTACTCTTTTAAAAAAGTGCCATTTTTCGCTTTAATAATTTATTCATTTCTATACGAAGTAAGGCGTCTAGGTCAGCCATTCAAAAATTCCGCTCGAAAACTGAGAATGTGGTATCTTGACACTATACATATAATATATAAGCTCTATGCTTCTTACCCAGGAAGCTAAATAGCACAGTTTCTTAGACAAATCGGAGTGTTTAGTTAAAAACATAAATTTAAAACACAATATCTAGAACGTATTTATTTTTAAATTGTTTGTATATATATTTTCCAGTATGTATATAAAAATAGGAGGTAGGTTCACTTTGTAACTAAGCGAAATATTGTAGACTATAAAATGTCACTAAATTTATGCACCAAAAGCTTTGCGTCGTTGATATAATTTAAAATTAAGTCCCCAGCGCACTAGACGTTTCCCTTTAACCATATTAAAATTTCCTCTAAAACCTTTTCGGTCTCAAGATGGCTTTAGTGTAGTCCATTTTAGCAAGAATAAAGTTGACCAACCACTTAATATAGTCAGTCTATACAATTATTATTTCATAATTATTATTTTTATTTCATAATTTCTCCGATAATAGTTGTTACTTGTCACAAATATCACCACTCCATATGACCAACTTATCATCAATTAAATTTAAGCTTTTCTTTAACTCTACAGAATATGAGGTTTTAAAGTTATATAGACTCCCCGAAAAAGCTTTATTTGAACCTTAATTCTCTTGAAAGATCTGAACATAGTATAAAAATATATTGTTCTATTAACGTACCAAAACGTCGTAATATTTTGTTAGTATAATGTCATTGCATTAAAAAGTTTATATATTTTGCAGAAATAGAACTTTTTGTGTACGACAGACATGTTGCCGACAAAGTATTTTTTCCAATTACACATACTTTTATCCTAATTTTAGCTAGCAGGGGTTCATTGAAATTCCTTAGGCATTGTTTTTATAGTCCTTCACGTTTTGGTTTATATTATTACGAGCCCGAGCACGGTTTAATTAAAAAAGTTCCTCCTATCCTATTTGTTCTTATTCTACCTTTTAATCTACGTTTTGATATTCATGTAGCTTTTGTTGTCAATGATGAAGTTTTTAAAAAACATTCTTATTAATTTCATTAGAATCTACAAAAAAAACAAATAAATTATTTATAAATAAATGATTAATTATTTATAAAACTAGTAAATTTTACAACGTAACTACCTTTTACCAGAAGCTTCGCCATCGTGATCTAATCAAAATAACTAATGTATGACAAATGACACACTCTAAAAGCTCGAAGTACATCCAACTGTACATATAGTAGGTGATATCGAAATTGTTAACGAAAATTGCCCTTTTTAAAAATGGACTATATTACAAAAAAATGTAGCCTGTACACTTCTTCACATTTTCAATCAAACAAACTCGTCAGCTTTATAATATAGATGCAGAATTATATTCTAAATTTAATTCCACTACGCTGAACTAAGTCGAAGTACCATTTGCAAGACATGTGTAGTTTCATGGAATTGCAAACTAGGTTAGGTCAACGAATCGTGTCTAATTTACGACCAGCCGCCCGAAAATAAGAAACCCATTGAACAGCTGTTACTTATAAATATTTAAATTAACGTGTAAATATTTCAGTCAAATTGCAAAAATAAATGATTATTTCTTCACCCTGCGCCACTAATTTCGCATATTTTATTAAAAGTCCAACAGAGTTCTTAAATAATATGTATTATGTAAAAGTAAAGTCAAAATAAAAAAAGTTTAGGTTCAATTTAAGCTCAATTCATGCAACCATACTTAAATTATTATTACATTTCAATACAATTTATCTATCTATCTATACAGTGATAACAATTAATTTTACTATCAGTATAGACTATTATTAAAATAATACTAACTTATCATACAAAACTACCAATAAGCCAATCAATCGTAATAACATCTCAGTTTATGAGTCAATGACTCACAGTTCGCATCGATTTTGCATTCCGCAAATTGATGAACGTTGTTAGCCTGTAGTTATATAGCATGAACTTTTGCACTAAAGCGAATTACGGTTATAGGCTGTTATAGATTTAATATAGAAAGTTAATTAATATTACGAAACTACATCAAACTGCACCGTGAATTTACAAATATTATGATTTTTCGTGTAACGATACAATATTCGAATTATATAACTTTATCTATAAAATATTCGAAAATTAAGTGGTAAAATGAATTTAAAATTACATCACAATTAAGAAAATTTCGTAAAGATGCAGTTGCCTATAGTTGAAAAATAATTATAAGGAAAAATCTATTAATGATGGCTAATGATGGTGTTAGCCAATATGACCTACAATTTGAAATGCAATATTTTATGTAATTCATAGAATCTTCTATGATCTTTAGATATATAGAATATAAATAGTCTAATAAATGACATTGATACTCATTACAAATCTGCTAGTCAACAATCAACACACAACATCAACACAAATAAAATTCTACATTGTATGTATAACATCTAAGGTTAAAACAATATCGTGTTCCTAAAAGTCAAATTGACACCCTTTACTTAGATACATTATGGAGAAACGGTAGAGATCAAAAGTCTTTACTTCCGGGAAATAAATCTCAAGAACTGTCATCGAACAGAAAGGAGCTAACGGTTCATAAATCAACATTAAGACAAAGAATTGATATTAAGTACGAAATACATTTATCTGAAGTTTTCGTTTGTAACAGATACTTTGTTAATCTAATATAAAATCTTTGAAGATCTATCTATGCCTTTTAGGATAAGTAAAATAAAAATTAGATAAGCGAAGGAACAAGCTTTGTTATTTTTTTTGCAAGAACATGTTTGTAAATATTTTACTTAAATAACATAAAACATAAAGTTTAATTTACATAACATAAATGTGTTATATGTGCCCTAGTAAGAATGCCAACGAAAAAATAAGTTTATAGCTCAGCATTCTAATATTAATAAGTGTGTCGATAAAAATGGTAAAGTATATTATAGTTTGTAAATTATAAAAATTAAATACTTTACGGTTGTTGTTTCTAGGAAATCCATACCTACAGTTAAGAGCCTCATAGCGTGAGAACATATTTACACAATATTTCGAGCACAGAAAAGTTTACTAATTTACTTCGACAATGTTTGTCGTATCGCCAGAACAAACATGGGCCATCAGCTATTATGTGAAAGTAGGTCGAAAGTAGGAGAATTGTCTAGTTTTTCGCATATATATAAAAGTAATGATTACTAACATGTGCACATGTTTTTTTTTTGGGTATTTTTGGATAAGATTATTAATTTGCATATCACATTTACAACACAGCACAAAATTTAGAGTATATTTTTCTACAATTTTTAAAGTTTAGTAAGAAAATGGCTACAAATTTGTATCATGATAGAATATGCCACACTGAAGGGGATTATAAATGATTTATTAGTAAAAAGAAAAAAATAACATTATACTGATATCTGTAAGACAGACAGACGCCAGTGCAAGTAATATTTGATTTTTAATTTCACTTACGGGACTCTCTATTTAAAATATAATAACATCATTACTGATCTGATATGATAAAGTGCATCGTTTTATTACATTATTCAATATTTCTACAACTTAAATAGGACAAAACTAAAAGGACAAAACGACGCGACGCCCGCGGAATATGACATAATCTTACTTGCAAAAACTATACATATCTAACAAGAAGTATAAAAACATAGAAGTATTAGAAATAAAGTTTTACATTGGTACAAGTTGTATAAGTAGTCAATTAATTAATTCATTTACACAGTTACACAATTCACCACATTCATTAAGCTTATGTAAATGTCACATATCGTCTGGGCCAATAGAAGCAACATTGGCCCGTAATTAAATCGTACAATGTTTGCATCGGTATCATCGCAGCAAACATGGACTATCGGCCATTGTTTGGAAGTGGGTCAGTGATAACGCACGGATCAGCTGGAAAATTTCATTGATTAAAGTAACTTACGAAATTTCTGGTAGCCTTATATCGCTTTTTGTTCATAATTATGTTAATTATTTATGAAACAACCAGGGTATTAAGCATTAAATGTCAATGTGAATATTAATTATCACCGCAAATTTCAACATTGAAAGTAGAGAAGGGGTTCGTAAAAATGTCAAAACATTGACAAGGTAAACTAGCAGCAAAATCTATAATCATACGACTGTACACCTAAATATACGTATTTAATATTAAATTTTACTTGGTTGTGTATCAAGTCCCTTAAATAATAAATAGATGTGTTCCCCTTAAGATTCTGATCTTTTTTAATAAAAGATAGGCCGACAGATGGGTCCGCTAATATTTCATATAAAATGTTGAGATTTCTAGTATAATATCTTTTATGTATGTATATAAACAGTTTTAAAAAGTAACAGGATTTAAATAAAAATAAAAGATGACATAAAATGCTATCAACCCTATGATGAGGCGCCAAATCTTTGCAGTACATAAATTGTCCCGCCCCATTGCTTCAGCAGAATGTCTCACTTCCTGACGAATCAACCTTTTGATGAGCAGTAGATAGAGAGCGTTAGAAAGGGGAATAATATATACTTTAGCTAGATTTATTGCTACTTTTGATTTACACAAGGATCTTAACAAGTTTACTTACTACTTTCTCAAAAATAATCTGAAACAAAATATCAACTGTAGACTTTTTTATATGATTTGTAATTATACATTTGTCTCACGATTAGGTTATGTATTTATATACATAGTTATGCCATATACGATGGTATTATTATAATATCTTGATTTTTTCTTTATTTTACTACTTAATTATAGTTCAATATCAATTGTCTGCCCCAATTTTGTCATACAATTATACAGAAAGCCTACATATTACTAGCTACGCTATAATAATACCATTCAATGACATTTTCTCCCTATTCTTGGTGGACCGAATAACACTTGGTACCCATTTCCTGTGCACGATGTACTGCGAGGGATTCGTTCCACCCTCGACAAATCTCCAATTTTCTTGACAAAATTCATGGATGCGAGATAGTATTTTAAAATAAAGTAGGAAATATAATTCCGCTAGCGCTTAATATTTTCATGACATATTCACAAAGCTTTTCATATTTTCCAGAAATTCTGGAAAAAATATTATTCCAAACGAAATACATTGATTATTTATATAGCTTCACACGTTGTAATGCGTACGAGTTGTATGAAACTGAAAGTGATAAATAATGTTCCATATCTACACGGAAGAATAATTTTGTCTATTTAGGATAAGTGTAAATGCTACGAAATTAAATTATTTTGTCGTTGACTGCCTCACAAAAATCAGAAAAAAAAATTTAAATGTATGAATATAAGCTGGAAAGTCTATACAAATCTACATTTTTATTTATCCCTTTATAGACGTTAAACCTTCATGCTCCGACAAGGAAGCAAACGAATCCGTCCTATATCAACAACAAGCGTATTCATATTGAAGCTGAATTACATGATAGCGGAATGTCAATATTGCAAACTGGTCATGAAAGACTCAAAGGGAATTGCGAATACAAAAGTCAAAAGGAATTTAATATATGCATACTATATTTCCATAAAATGCAATATGTTTTTTTTTAAATACAATATTACATTTACTTTTGTGCATTTTTTTGTAAATGATAAATATTTGAAAACAATTTTAGTATACCTACATATCAATAATAAATAACATCGATGTTGCTCTTGTCTTTATGTATGGCGTTTCGAGCGTTCCAGTTGAGCACAATTCACTTCGCCAATGAAACGTTGAATGGAGAACACACAAAGAAGAGTGTACGGTAAAAAAGAGATAATATTAAATTGTAGAAGAATGCATGTTTAAACCATCGATATTAGACTTAATATTAAATATTTTTTATTGAAGTAGTTTGCTTTGGATTGAAATAAATAAAGCCAAACTAAAATGCTATATCATTACTTTTTAAAACACTTTAATTTAATTAAGATTAAGTTACAAAATTAAAAAGACCTAAGAACCTCTTTTTACTATAAGCGAAGGTGTAAAATTATAAGCTTAGGCTTAAGAGCCTGTTGACAAAGCTGCAGTTTAAAGCCGTACTAAAAATAAGCTTTAAAGTTTATAGACAGTTTATTGCGGTATAAATTTTGTTTTTGACTCAATTAAAATGGCTTTACATAACTTTTTTCATAAGTACCTGAATAAATTTTTTTATTTAAATCAAAACAAGCTCGTTTTTTTTAGAAGTCTATCATAATTTTTGAATAGATCATTTTATTTATTACGTAAACAGAGCTATAAGCCATCAAGAAGTTTTAAAGTGGAGCAATATCGTAAAGAAGTTATAATGTACACAAACTTTAAATGCTAGGATTTGTTTGTAAACAGCCGTCAAAAGATAAAATACAACAAACATTCGCTGCACACATCATATGCTATTATAATTTCTATTGTAAAATTGATGTTTCTCAATAGCTTTCATCATGTTTAGATTACATTTTAGTGAAGTATTTGCTATAGTAATGATCAGACTCATAAAGTTCAACATCATTTAATAGGTCATGTTTCAAAATTTTTTAATACGCTACAAAGAAACAATTGAATTTGTAATAAATTGAGTAAAATGGCGATATCTAGTAAATATGGATAGGTTGTTAAAAGGCATTTAAAAAAATTGACATCTATATTTTTTAAAACAACTTAACTTGTTTTAAAATCAAATTTTGCAATAAAAAGTAGTGTTCGTAATTTTTTTTTAAATTTTTTAATAATCTTGTTATTGATAAATATATAATATATGTTATATTACATTCAGGATCGCCGTGGCGCAGAGGCACAGCGTCTGCCTGTAAACGCAAACGCAACGGTTCGTGGATTCGATTGCCACTCAGAGACAATACATTACTTTGGTAACAAGGCAATAGCGCGGCGTTGAGTTCCGCCACTTAACACGCAATGTGATGAAAGGCGTAAAGCGGAACGGAACGGAGCAGAACGGATCGGAATGTCTTAACACTAGGACCCTTCTGCCAACGGTTCCCTCTGCCTAACCTGCTATGTGATTGCTACAGGGTGAAGTTAAAAAAAATTAGATGACCATAGCTACTGGTAATCAATACACATTTACATTTAAAAAAATAATGGTACCACTACTATTTAATTTTTTACTACTATACATTTAATTTAAATTTACAATTAAAATATTATATAATATAAATAATACCACAAACAACTCTAATAATTTCAAGAATTTCATTGAAAGATAAACTTTACAACCTGAATATAAGGCATTTTTATTAAAGCCAAACAAAAAATCTGCTTCCTCTAGAAAAGGAGCTATTTGAAGTTGTGTGCTTTTTGTGAAATTCTATAGCGGACCGTAGTGTACAAGTTGAGTTCAGGCTTGGCTCTTTTATTCCCTTTGCAGTTAAATTGCTCCACTCAAATAACTAGGATTTGCTATACGGACCTGCTAAAAACGGGAAAATTCTAATACAATTCGTCATTGCCATAGGGGAAGAACAGTTTTAAGCGGCATCCCATCGAGTATTTATTTTTATGTTGCCTAAATATCGTACATAATACTTTTTCATGTGGCTAAAATATTTCAGTATGAAAGGTATTTATTTATACAGAAATAAGTAAATATATACTTTTATAATATTATAGTCGTGTTTCATTTTTCGTTTATAAATATAAATAAACATGTAAATGTTAAACTTATGTAGTAAATTAACATATAATAAAAAAGATATATCAAAATATCCAGCATGAAATTTTCATTTTGTTAAAATATTCCTACGACAGATTCTCTTTCCAAATGTGTGACTGAGTTATAAGCTATTTGAAATTCAAAACTCGACTAAAATATTTGTCCGGCGCCAATTTAATTAGTTGATGTCTGATGAAAGTTTGTTACGAAACGTTCAAGCGTCCGCTACTTTTAAAAACTCAACGGAACTAAAAGTGTTATTTTTGTATAATTTTTACTATTAAGTGAATAATTCCGGTATACAGAAGTTATTTATTATTTTCCCTTTCGCAACTCACGATATACAGCAGGTACTAAATTAGTTATCTTCCAATACCAAATTGGTTATTTTAAGCATATATATGTTATAGCTTTTGCTCCACCACTAGCACTAATAACAAAATTATAATATTAATCAAATTGCTATAAAAAAGGTCTTATGGTGCTGTGGCACAGCGCCTAGAGTGTAAACTTGATGGCTGTTGGATGGGAGCTGTGTTTTAAATTGGATGGAAAGTGGACAGAGTGTCTTAACACTAGGTTCAATCTGCCTAACACCATGAGATACAGCAGTAAAGCTGAAAAATCCTGAAAGAAAATGACAGGAGTAAAAGAAGTATGAACATGCGCTAGACGTCGTTTTTAAGACTGCTTTGCAGTTGCAGTCGTTTTGCTGATCAAATAATAATTTAATTGGATTTCATATTCGAACAACGTTTATGTTTACCTACTATACGGATTTATTCAAAATATAGTTAATTCGAGTATCTCATGGTATAACAAAAACACTGCTATCAAAGTAATAAACTAAAATAATGTTATTAAGCCTGCGTATAAATAGAAGTAGAATATATGGTACGCACGGGCTCAAATGAATTGGCCCCAAAATATTTGTCTGTCGTGATATCCATAGCCCTGGCGGGATGCCAGTGGGATCACTTTCGTTAAACTGCTGTTCTGTGTTTGTAAAATATAGCATGTAATCAATAGTACATAGCTGGTAAACATTAAGTTAGTTAATTATTGTGAATTTGAAATAACATTTGAATTTATTCATTGGAAGCTATTTTAATTTTAGAATTTACTTCCAAAATAAACCATATGTAAATAAAGTATTTTTTAAAAAAAATTACACTTAAGAAATAAATAACACGAAATAACGGAATTATCCTTATAATGATTTTAGATATTGTTGTTTACTTGTTTAGAAAAGCTGGAATGCTATTGACTACTCTTATGTCAAAGTGTCAATCATTATTAAATCTTACCACAAGTGTCACATATCTTAGCCACATCGACCTTGCCTATACTTTGTTGCCTATTGGCAACAGCTGTATAACGTACTTTGTTATTTGAACTGCAAAAATAAATGTCATAATATATATTTTTAATTTATTAGTATTAGTAGTACTTTGTAATTTATTAGTATTATAGTTCTACCATCAATTATTAAAAACAATTACAACATTTTCCATTACACATCATTACATAAATCCTCGCCCATATCACGCTGAGCCTCAAAACTCTCACATTAATTAATAAGATTTAATTACTTATGGCTTAAGATTAAATAAGATTTTCTATTATATAAGCAAACATATTTTGTATTGTAGAAGATTATCAATTATGTCAAGTGCTCTAACTATACAGCTATAGTATTCGTATTAATACGGAACAAAGCCAACTGGATTCAATGCCTGACAAATCAGACTATGCGGCGGCGGTAGGTTTAGGTGCAATGTACTACCATTAACCACAGTACGTTCACGCTCAACTAAAGTCATTTACAAATGAAATAAGACTCGTTGAATCTTGATTAAAGATATGCATAATGATCTGTGAAAATACCCAAGCCACAAAGCATTTCGTAATATGACGTGAAAAAATAATTATTTTATTGTTAAGCTAAGTTTGTTATGGAAATTCTATCCAAATAATAAGTTGTTCCAACAGTATAAGTTACTGCATATATATATATATATATATATATATATATATATATATATATATATATATATATATATATATATATATATATATATATATATATATATATATATATATATATATATATAATTTGAAATATATATTCAAAACTCAAATGAAATGATTATATTGAATATCGATTTCACATTGAAATTACAAAAATATAAAATTATAATGATTATTCGATGCTTATGTCATAATTTTACCTAAGAAAATCTGTTGCTCATAATATTTACCAATTTACCAATTGATATTAATTATTGTTTATCTTTGGTTTTAGCTGTACAGACTTCTAGCAATCGTTTACAAATAAAAACATTCTAAAGATTAATTACAATGCAATTCGATATAGATCACTTAAGTAAATATTTATAATCGATAGAAGATGAATAGTAATTTATTGACAAACAAATAGATATATTTAATAATAAATGTTTGGATAAAAATAAAAAATAAATAGTATAATAAATATTCATTAATATATTACATTGAATTTTTAGGTCGTGTTGCAATCAGATATTCACATCAGAAATGATTGAAATTTGTGTTTATAATATGGTTATTGGCGAAGTATTATTTTTATATACATATATGCAATACTAGGCTAAGAGCTCCTTCTTTTAATATATTTGTAACATATAGGTTCAGCTCACAAAATTAATTATCAGTGACCTGTCTGTTTATATTATTTTACTTTGCAATATACATATACTCGCACTTATATAAGTACTTATAGATATAGATCTATGTTATATATTTCATTAGTTGGTCTGTGTATCCAAACAAATTAAAAATATATAACACGGTTGTAGCTTTTCTTCGTCAACAAGCTGCGGGCAAGTTGCTAGACACAGTCTATTCATCTTCAGAAACTCAGTCTGGAAATTTCTTACAGAATATGCAGCTTTAAAGCGAATTTAAATATTTTCTATAGTAAAAAGTTCATTATACCTTATAATACTCCGTTGATTTGAGAGTTAGTTAATAGATTGTATAGATGTACAAAAATACCTTGAATTATAAAATTATATTTTTTTCTTTACTATGTTTATTTTAAATGAAAAATAAGGCAATGTATTCATAAGATAATCGTGAGAGTGACATAACCTTATCGTAAAGCAGTTCCCAATGTCAATGACTTATAGATAGCAGTGTGAGGCACGGTCACTTTAGTACTTGGATCCGCAGTTTGACAGCAGTTTTATATAATTTTTTGACCTGCAGGGTTTAATTATTATTTCATTTTTGAACCCTTATACTATTATGAGGAAAAAATTGCCATTATATTATAAAAGGCAATTTAAAAAATAATAAATAATATATTGGTGCTGTATTTATATTATGGTTTAACTTTTATTTATTTTTTGAAAAATATTTTTACTACAATTATTACAAAGATATGGTGACATAAAAACCTTTATCGCACGAAGTAGTTCTTAGGAATATTTCTTATCGTTTCATAGAATGCGCTTATTGAACGCTTAGAACTTAAAAGCCAAGTAAATGTTTTGTTTGAGTTCAAATATCCTCAGTAAGAATACCGTACACTTTTAAATAGATGGATGTACGTCTAAATATGTTGCATAGAAACATTTATATTATTATTTATTTGTGTATAATAAGTATACTACAGAGATTTAGTTACAAATTCACCAATTTTTGTATAAATCCAGATATTTCTTGCCTATATTTACATTTATTAGTCATCTAATAAAAGCTATGTTACAAAAATAATCGCGATACATTTTTATGTAAGGAATATTCGTAGATTGGAGCAAGTTGAGCATCTTACGCTCCCTACACAATACGAGTCGGCTCAACGAACTTAAGTAGATATCACGTCAAGCGTTAAAGTTGTTTTACTTTGATATCGCCATTCACGTTAGATAATTTAGAAAATAAGCATTATATATTTTTTGTGCTAATGTTTGTACAAATACGTCATAAAAAGAAATACACAAGATTATTTATTTAATATTAATATGTAAATATTAGGTTAAAATGATTACCGTGTCTGTTCATACTTGCCTACCAGCCTTTAGTAATAATTTGTCATGCTAGTTTTAAGCTTGCATAACATCTAAGTTATTTCTATTCCCACAAGAATCACTCAGGGTACCCTCTCTCAGAACTTTCACGTATTAAAACCACCAAGCACTAAAGCGTTTGCGAGGCATGCGACGTGAACGCATCAAAAGGGTTGCACATAAGCAAATATGAAATAGAAGGGGTTGTAAAGGGCAGCCAAATTCATCGAGATGATGACAGGGGGCAAGTGAAATAGTTCTCCTGGCTACAATAAATAAGGATGCGGGGGGCTATCATTGTTATTTCCTTAACAGGCCGTCTTATGGCCCTCTTAATTAATTTGAAACTTTCTGAGGTCTCCTGTGGTGTGCAATTTGAATAATAGCTGGATAGGGCGATGAAGCTTAATTTTAATTGCAAATATTTATGTTAAACGAGCTTCCCAAAAGAGTCGAATGTCCTCCCATGATATTGCAAAGTATGATATATTTCTTGACATTGTTTAAGGAAAGACGAAATTTAAATCCTTTGTTGACTTATATTTTTTTAAATAAATAATGACTTACTTGTTCTTAAGGGAATGCTTTCGTTTACCTGTAATTAAAGAAGTGCTTAATTAGACAAGTACTTAAACAGAGCCGTACGTATAAATTCAGCCATATCATAATTATATGAAAAATTTCGCCGTAGATATATTTATTTGCAGGACAATTTATCTACTATATTTAATAGAAAAATATAAGTTAAAAACGGAGCTGTAGGTACTTTACAACTCATAGCATGGGCACGTCGCAACGATCTATAACACTAGACTGCTCGTTAGGCAGACGGCGCTTTTTAATGTAGAATGCGGTACGACATAAAAGTAATTTTTCTTTATACTATGAATTAGTTCTAGTTAAAAAACTAGAACATATAACACATTTACGTATATTTTATATTATTTCATCGCCGAATCGTAATAGTAATGAAAACTATATTACATAAGCAGTTTTTTTTATAACTTCACGTTGTATCCTGCATAGAACGGTACAGGCAAGCAGTTTTTTTATAACTTCACGTTGTATCCTGCATAGAACGGTACAGGCAGGGGGAAGCTAAGTTTATCTTTTTAGACACTCAGTTTCCGAATATCTGCCTAATTTTCAAGACATTGCGTGTTGACTATAATTTTTTTGGTTTCGTCTAATTACGTATGCCTACACAGATATATAATAAATAATAAATATAAAATTAATAGTTTCACGCTTTTTCCTGTCTATAGCGGGGTAGACAGAAAGGACATGTGAAGTCTCTTAGTTCCCCACTTTCAAAGTGAAGAGGAAATTAAATAATTTACTACTCCTAGTGGGAATCCAACCCACAACCGTCACGTTTACAGTCAGACGCTATGCCTCTGCCCCAGACGGTCCTCATATCATATTATATATTAAATTGCATATCAACAAAATAAAAAATCCTACGACTGAAACTTTGTATGAGTTAAATTTAAAACAAAGTTCCAAATGCCTATAAGCAGTACAGTGACGAGTGACAGTGACTGCGCGACGACGACTATTGTAAATTTCTAGCATTTTTTATTTACATTTAAATATTACTTCATGGTACTTTAGCACGTCTTATAGTATTAATTTAAGAATTTATTTATGTCGATCAACATTGATCGCCGCCTTGGACGTTCGATGAACAAATATTAAATCGGAAACAAAATAGAAATATCACGTCAACGTCAGATTTCAATTTTCAATGAGATTTTCACAGTGCCTGTACCTATTCTGTAAATATTTTTACTTATAATACATATTTTAGTTGCTAACCTCACTTTATATTAGTCATTGAGTTGATAGTCATCTTCTCAGTTTCCAGAGCACATTTTTGTTACGGCCTTATTCACGTGCATATTATAAGCGTTATCGCACTTAATGTTAATAACCAAGTTTATTAATTACGCCCGTTATATAGTATTCCTATGTAATTATATACGTATATACACTGATAACAGATTATCAATATGCAGCTCTAAATTATCACTGAACACTAAAAGATTTTATAGGAATTTCGAAGCACGCAGATTCTATTTGTCACTGTCGAGTAATTAAGCAAGTTCTACAGATAAATATTAATTAATTTATACAAATATGAACTCTAACGCACTTGAAAAAGGTTCAGTTTACTTTATTTAGCTTCCAGTGTAGGTTTTCATAGAAATAAAGACGTACAAGCGACTCCCGGGTTGCTATCACGCAATGTCTACCGTTTTAATGGTAGGTTAGAATATGTGCGTGAAATGTGCAGTAAACATTGTTATACCTTCTACATCTTCTACAATAGGTTCTTCATATATATATATATATATATATATATATATATATATATATATATATATATATATATATATATATATATATATATATATATGTATGTATATGTATATATATATATATATATATATATATATATATATATATATATATATATATATATATATATATATATATATATATATATATATATATATATATTCTTTATTCTTTATTACATATAAACAAAGAAATTTATGATTATAATTGTTTGTATACAAGGACTGGCTTATCTCTAAAATAAAGTTTCTTCCAGCCAACCGGTGGAAGTGAATGAGTCTCAAGAATAAATTAAAGTAATTATATTATTAAATATTGTCGTGGCGGAGCGATTTATTATAAACTTGACGATTGCGGGTTCGATTCCCACTAGAGGGAGTGAATTGTTTTATATCCTCCGTCTGATAAAATAACAATTCGTAATGTCCCTAAAGTTGGGGAACAGAGTGTCTTAACACTAGGTTCCCTCTGTATACCCTACAGAATACTTAATACGGGTAAATGCTAATTGATCTATTAAATAATTTATATTATAATTATTAAATATTATAGTTAGCTTGCTTGATAGAATTTTATTAGAGTTTTACTAATTTGCCATAACCAAAGCTATATCGTTATATAATTTACAATTAAATATACTACAGAAAGTATATTATATGTATACATATATATTTTTTTCGTCTAATAATAAAATTATTTCAAATATACTACCATGCCATCCAACCATTCATTGCTGTATGGGATAATACGGAAACAGAGGAAATTACAAAATTGCAGTTTGATAATAAAAAGTGGATCGATCATATAGCACCTGGTGTATGCAGTCATGTGGATTACAGCGCCAGGTGGCGGACCAAGTGTAACCCGATCGTGGTCACTGGCTTCGGAATACGTTACTATTAATATCACATTGCGTTCGATAGCACGTGGTTTCCGTATCGCAGTTTAATATTATTTATATACACCGGTTGACAAATAACTAACAGAGAATAGAGATGAATAAAACATGTAAATTAAAAAAAATAGTGATAGTGATATATAAAAATTGCTGTTCCTATATCAGAATTAACAAGAAAATGAAGAAAAGTGCACAGAAATACCGCGATGATATTACCCTTAAAGGGTGACATCAAACCAAGAACCCTTTCCATTCCACATAGAAGCTTCTCGTTTCCAAACTAAAGTAGCAAAGTCTAGTTCATGTTACTTTGTGATACCGCTACTAAATGTTGCTCTAATTAATGTCGAAATCTGGAACTCATGTCAAAGCGCAAACAGGCGACCTATTTTTCATAGCCTATGCATAAGAAAGGACTACAGCTCAATCACTCCTCGTAAAATCAGTCATTAAAGCCTTTGTACTTTGGAAAACTTTGAAAACAAAAGCAGTTTTAATAACAGAAAAACATACGTTACGAAACCACTGGGTCAATGCACCAACACAATAGTACTGTGTAAAAATGCGTGGTAGGTATATTTATCTGACATGGATAAACTATAGATTAAGCCATTGTTATATAATTAAAGGAGGTTTTATATAAATGTTTATACTTCTATAATATATCTACTAAATGTTGTATGTGTGTGGATGTAGATTACTAAATGAAAATCGGATATTCATTCAATATGACAAAAACTGTATCAGTATTTCGCTATACAAATTGAAATGAAAGAATAAATCTTTATTTTAAACAATGATTACGCAGTAACTTTATCTATAGATTTATTTTTAATATTATATTATAGCTATTAAGCTATAATATAATATTAAAAATAAATCTATAGATAAAGTTACTGCGTAATCATTGTTTAAAATAAAGATTTATTCTTTCATTTCAATTTGTATAGCGAAATACTGATACAGTTTTTGTCATATTGAATGAATATCCGATTTTCATTGTGCATTTTAAAGAGTTTTTGTACAAAAAATATCGCTCGCTATTCGTTGTAGCAATATTTTTTATGAAGAGTACTTGTAAAGAAACAAGCTCAGGTCAAGTATTCAGTTCATTATTTTAATAGCGTTGCCTGTTTTATTTTGTTCTTAAGCAAGAAATATTAATGAATTATAAATATTTGTTTTCCTTATAAAAAAAGACCTTGTTATCTTACCGGAATTACTTTATATATTTCTTTTCCTTAGCTTCACGCTGTATCCCGCACATGGCAAAGTAGCCAAAGGGAACCATAGGAACCGTGTGTCAAGACACTCCGATCCCCGCTTTCCGCCTTTCGAGGTATGACGTGTTGAGTGGCGGAACACAATGTGCCTTATTTATTTAACAACTATTAATTTAATATTACCTATATACTATATACATTGCAGTTACCGACCGATATTTTTAATGTTTTTGCAAAATGAATCCAAGCTTCTTGATAAACTTTAGATAAACAAAAAGAATATAGCATAATCATTTCAAATAAGTACATCAACATATTATGCTTCTAAAAAACCTTATACATTTTACTTATACTTATTCCCACGCAAAATTTGTCAGTAAATTGTTAACAAAACTAAATATTAACAGGTTCATTAATTAAAGTAATCAGTTTAATCGTTTCCGGTACTAGATAGTATTGCTTTTTTTTATTTTATAAGTATAGACACAACACAGTGAATTCCAAAGCTATAAATTTACTGAATTAAGGAACTAATTTCTCATTTCCTAAGATTCCTTAAATTTTGGTAACGTCCTATTAATCATGTTAGGGAAGAGTGAAGAAAATGTAAACTGAATATCTTTTTCTAACACATAACTCAATATGTTTAATAATATTTGATGTTTTAGTATTATTTAGTTTATATACCACTAGGCACGCACAATCAGGTGCCCATAATCGAATTAAAATTTAAAAATACATTAAATATTATAAAGTATAATGTATCATATATTCACTATTGTTCTTGTAACATTTATACGTGGAGTGGTTTATTGTTAATCGGTATATACAAATGATGTAGTTAGAGCAGATTTATTGATTTTGAGACAAATAATAGCTGTTAGCGATAGTTTGGTAGTTTCCGTTGCATTAAACTTTAATTTTGGATGCTATCAAAATATTTATAACAGTAGTTATGGTATTCTGGTCGAAACTATCTAAAAATGAAGAAAGTGACGTAGAATGAATTAAATTATGAAGGAAAATTGTATATACTATATATTTTTAAATTAGGTATTACTTATCTATATTTACTTTTACCAAAAATATTTAAGTTGATAAAGAATAATTATCTGACATCGTGATATTTACTGTTCAAGGATAACATTATCAAAATAAGAAAGCGAAACGAATTAAAGGTCGACAGACAAATGAAGGCAGGTTCAGAGTGAGGACAAATCTCAGAAGAATATTAAACATTTACTTAAGAGTGTAAATGACGAAATCGAGCAATGGTCTTTTTAAAATTTATTATATATTTTGTATGATATAACAAAATCTTGATAACAAAAAAAAGAATCGTCCTGTTCAACTGTTTTCAGAGATGCAATGTGACGATGTTGAACTTGATTATATTTTAATACCTTAAGATATATTACCGTAATTTCTATAAGATATATATATCTATATATATATATATATATATATATATATATATATATATATATATATAT
This sequence comes from Dione juno, assembly GCA_037127375.1. Lineage (NCBI taxonomy): Eukaryota > Metazoa > Arthropoda > Insecta > Lepidoptera > Nymphalidae > Dione > Dione juno. The sequence goes on along the minus strand of JAXRJS010000032.1, from coordinate 6,736,234 downwards.
ATATATATATATATATATATATATTTATTATTTTGAATTAAAAAATATGACCCATATTGATACTTGATTCAGAGATTCTTGAGTCTTCTCTCAAGCTTCATGTCATTCTACTGAGTGTATGGGTGACTACAGTTTCTTCAAGTCTTATTTCCCTTAATCTATATCTTTTAGACCGGTTCAGCCGTATCAGATTAGTGTACAAAAACATAAAGACAAAAAAATTCAAAATCATTGTTTTAGGTTTTATTATATTGATAAAACACTGAGAATTTACAATAAGAAATATATTTGCTAAATATAATTTTAAAACTACATAACTACACAACCTATCTATTTAAGTGCCAATAGTACCTATAAGTGCAAAATAAACAAAAAAGAAAATATTTCTGGTAAATATTTATGACTTACTTTAACGGTAATATTTTAATATACCAATTAAACTATTATGGGCTATTATAAGACTAGTTTTGTACAATTACGCCAACCATTAGTAGTGAAGTAGCCTCGACTGTTGCCAAACCTGCGGTCGAGACGCTCTAGTAATCTTCAAGGTGAATGTCGATAAAGCATAAATGATGCCAGAGTTATCAAATTTTGTATACATTTTTTTTAATATGAAGCATATTATTATTATTAATTAATAATAATAATACTCTTTATTGTATATCCATAAAATAAAATATGACAGAAATAAATAGTAAAATTTAAATGTACAAGAGAGGACTTTATCGCTAAAACAATGCTCTCTTCCAGATCGTAAGGCACAAGATGTAAAAGGAAGGAAAAAAATTGGAGAGTGAGAACAATAAATACATAATAAATTAAATATAAGAATTATATAGAATATATACATATCAATATTCATATAATTTGTATGAAAAAAAAATATTCTTTATAATTAATGTTTTGTTATGTAATATTAAACATTAAATAATTAATACGATTCATAACTTTTAGACATTTTTTGTTCTTTTTTCTTAGGTTTGCCTATCTTACAAAATTGACTGACAAGTTTCTTACCGGAGGCATCAGCAAAATATGCATTGTATTATATATATGTAAATGCTCTCTTCCAGATCGTAAGGCACAAGATGTAAAAGGAAGGAAAAAAGTTGGAGAGTGAGAACAATAAATATATAATAAATTAAGTATAAGAATTATATAGTATATACATATCAATATTCATATAATTTGTATGAAAAAAAAATATTCTTTATAATTAATGTTTTGTTATGTAATATTAAACATTAAATAATTAATACGATACATAACTTTTAGACATTTTTTGTTCTTTTTTCTTAGGTTTGCCTATCTTACAAAATTGACTGACAAGTTTCTTACCGGAGGCATCAGCAAAATATGCATTGTATTATATATATGTAATGTAATGTATAGAACTTTAAAATAAGTACATATCTTTATAAAATTAAGGTCGCGACATCTCTACTTTCAAATTTCTATCCTTTTTTAATCATAAAAATTACAAAACAACACGAAAATAATATAAATATATAAATATGGGAAGTTTATTTTACTTAGACGGGTTATTAATGTTGTTTGTTTAAGTTACTTCGCCTCGCCGTTCGAATAGGGCAAGAAACATTTTAAAGCTAACACTTTAAGTAGGTAGAAGTTATAACAATAAATAATGGATGTCGTGATAAAATTATTTTTTACTTTAGAATATTTTGAATGTAAGCATATTAATATAAGATAAATTGTTTATACTAAAGAGCGTTATATATCTTTGCCACCTGGCAAAGGCAAGGGACTTTGTATCCAGAAATAAATTAAATAGGACTGTAACCTTACACGTTATAACAATTAAAGGTCGAATGGAATATTTAAAACATTTTATTTATGTTATTTAATATTTTTATAAAATATTGAATTTGTTTCGTCTCTTATGAAACAACTATTCACAAGGATAATAAATAGATTCGTTGGCCTATATATAGGTACTTGTTTTGTGGTGTGTTTTAAAGTTTATCTTCTTGCCTTGCCGATGTCATATCTGTCGCTGTATAAAAATAAATCGAACGTGACCCACATACGCGCGTGAGCATGGTGAACGACCTAACGCGTAAATAGAAAAGAAAGTTACTTACACACTGTTGATGGATGGAATAAAGTAATCTAAAATTCCTTAAGCACATTAATGTGTTATAACTTATTTCTAATGATAACAATACAGAAAAGACTTTCTTTGTATTAATTCACACAATATGTAATTGTGCATACATTGTGTAATACACAGAACTGCACATTAGATTATGAACAGAACTGAAAAACAAAAATGTTCTTTTAAAACAAGTTAACACTAATTTACGTCAATTACAGCTACATCTGTCAAAGAAAATATAAAAGAACTCTCAATATATATTAGCACTTTTAAAAGTAAATACGTAACGATATATATAATTTTGACACAGCAAACCTTTTATTTTAATTAAATTTGTAATGTTTTCTACACGTGAATCGAATAATAACTGCGTTATCTCTATAATGGATTCGTGTTTTGAGCCAATTATCATTGATAAGAAACATAATATTAGACTCACGGCTAGCATATATAGGTAAAATATACGTCATATCTTATCACAGCATTAAGCAAAGGCCTATAGTCTGCTAAATTAAGCTCCAATACTAATTTAAGTAATTCGCTTTTTGCGACTTTTCAAAAGTGAATATTACCTGTGTGATTAAAAGATACTCTATGGACCACAAGTTGCAAGTATATATTTTCAAAGAGTTTTATACAAAGACAAATTTTATACTCTCAAAACCCTTTGATAAAAACACTATGCTTGTCAAATCGGTACGTTTAGCCGCGGGGAACGAAAATTGCTACGTCGCTACTGTGTAGGGGAAATTATATACTCTTACAAATAGATTCTAAAAGGTATCGGGGTGTGCAACTTGCGAAACGAAACCGATGGTTAAAAGACCTTGAGGCTACGAGCTCACAAAGAAGCTACATTCAGTATTTTCACACTACATACAGATTGAAAATGTCACTGCTCAGTAATAAGTTTAATTGAAATATTTTATTTGGATCTCTTTTTTTACATGCATTGTATTATTATGTAAAGTTAGTTATCTTTTCACCGTACATTCTCCTTCGTGTATTCTCCATACAACGTGACATTGGCGAAGTGAATTGTGCTCAACTGGCACGCTCGAAACGCCATTACTGCAGAACAGAACAGAACAAACAGAAATATTTTATATGTACATATGTCATTATGTATAATCGACTACTTTTTTTTATAAAATTCTTAATAATATGAATATGGTATACAAACAATTTAAAATTGAGACAGTTTAGGTGAGTAAGAAATCTGCGTAATTTACATAACGGCATATATTTTGAAAATGAATAACCGACACTATAATTACCGGATATTAGTTTAATAGAATTATTAATTTGATGTTATCATAAAAAATAACAGTAATAAGATAATTTTGCAAATAATATTCTTTATAATTATCATCAATTATCTCGGTATTTTTCATAATTTTCAATGAATAATATTATTATTATTCAAAAACACATTTTCCTTGCTGACCGTGTTACCTTCATGCCAGGATAAATGTGGTGTCAGAAGAAATGTCGTTTTTCACAGCAAACAAAACTACCGCAATTTCTGCAAAAGTTGTACAATTTTCGGTGGCGGTGATGCAAAACAAACAATGTAAATATTGAATGAGGCCTCGAGCAGAGTTTGTCTCTCAATATGTTAACTGTCCCGTGTGTAGGGGAATTTTTGAGCAAAGGCTTTTTTATAGAGTGAAGCGTCCCTCTACGTTGTACAGTGTGTATTATTATAATAATAAATATATGTATATATGTATTATTATAATAATAAATAACTTTTGGACCATATGGATTCATATCTTATCCCGTGGGATTGTGGAGCGTAATAATTGAAGATATTAGCAAAGTCACCTAAAAGTAATAAAGTTACTTAATATAAAAATATAAAATTCTACATAAAATCCTAACAAGAAATAATCTAACATTGCAATTATTTAAATTTTAATTAAGTTATTTGGTTATTATAAAAGTTATCTACGTTACAATATATGTACGTTTTAAAAGATTAAAAAGATCTGATATTATCCACTTTAAAAAGATTTCAATAACTTAGATGGACTCTTCGTCCATTTTCTTAAGTTGTTCCGTGAGGTTTCTTGTACCGATGCAAGTGTATCAAAGTAATTATATACATACATAGTACTACACTGTAGAGAATTTTATTTGAGAAGACAACCTAATACCATAAACATAACAATGGTTGTACACAGGAGTTACTGTGTTACGCATACTCACGAAGACTGTTCGTGGAACTCTCAGTTTAACAAAGACTTTTTTGTTCATCCACGCTCATGTTACTACTATTATGAAATAATCATTAGAAAATTTAAATTAATATTATAATAATTTTAAAAATAATTATTCGAAAATGTTTCATGAATAGTAAAAAAAAACGAAAGACGAAAATTTACGTATTTTGGTAAAAAAAAATACGTTACACTTGCAAATACCTTCGATAAAATATCTGTACTTACTAAAGGTTTGCAGCCAAGTGCAATATTTCTGTAATAAGATAACGTGGTCACGTTCGTGTTCATTAAAAACAGATAACGTTACGAGAGTGGTGTTCCACAGAATAAGAATTAGCCATACAATAGCTTCTGATACGATACTTGTTCAGAATAAAAAATAAATATTTTACAATAAAATCAATAGCGTAGAAAAATAAAATATATTTTAGCCAATTAATAATATTTCGATGCATAATAATAACGAGCGAATAAGCTTACAATAATTATACTTACTCATTAAAATATACATTTTTTGTAGTCCAGCCATTTATAAATTACTGACAATGCTCTTAATTGGTTAATAAAAAAGCTTTACAGAAAATATAAGAGTACTCCGCTACAAATTAATAAATGGCTTTTTTGTACTTTGTGTTAATATTAAACGTACGTTCATTTATTCAAATGTAGAAGGACCTTAAATTGCATAGAAACAAATAAAAAGATTAATAGCGAATGTTTAAAATGTCTCCACTTTAAATATTTCAGCCGCATAGCACAAACTGTGTCAACGAATTTCAATAAATAAAACTCAATAACATTACATATGTACGCAAGCGGCATATTTCTAAACTTAGCCCAATAAGACTGTCAAACATTTTCTGAATTAATCAGCTATAATAAACACCTTTTTTGTCACAAAATTCAACAAAAACATTCCTTCGTTCTATTTTAGAACGAACATATGTGATGTTGTTTGACATGTTATACATATAATTAGACTTATTGTGGCCTTATTGTATCGATCTCGTAAAATATATTTCCTACACGACAGTGTGACATCAGAGGACTTATTTTAGACTCTATATGTGAAAGCTGGTATGTATGGATGCTACTTTGGATATCGCACGTTGCGACACTTGGAGTATGCAACGAACATAAAACTCTATTTTATACAAAATATTGACGAAATTGTAAAAAATTATTGTTATAATTCGGAAAAAATTAAATGTTAAGGAATATAATTGTATATATTTATAGATATCAACGTATCCAAGCTCTAAATCTATATCTCAATGAAAACTGGACATATCAATATATATACCTCACTTATCAAATTATTATCTTTTACTACCTTTGATATTCGTGAAGTTGAGTTGGTAAACTTTTTAAGGTCTGTCAAAAGTGTTACCTGAAACAACAAAAAAAAAATGTAAATAAAAAATAAAAGTATTGAAAGTTTTATCGCGATAATACATCATATTGAAATAAATGATTTTAATACAAAATATATGCATCTTAGACTATAACATATCCGAACATACAAGGCAAATTAATTTTGTTTAATTGTAAAGCCATTTTTCTGAATTTCCACCAAATATCATAAACATTATTTTAAAGCTAGGAAATAAACAACAAAACAATTTCTGAAAATACAGCAGTATTACTTCCTTTATATTTCAAGTAGAAATTCACAGACTAAGCACTAAACTTTAAGCTGTAACTGAAATATTTAGTACGTACAGACTACAGACGTAAACAATTTTCGCTCCAGTCATGCCATCTGCCGTCTTTATGCTGTTTAACGTTACGACTTCATCTAAATCCTTTTGAGTCCCAAGAGAAGGACTTTCAACAGGTAACTTTTCGTAAATTATTACGGTCAAAGCAATTTGGGTAATGCAGGCTTATCATACTAATATCTTGCTCGAGGGTAGCGAAATCTAATTTTCATTGTTCAAGAAAATATTCACTTAGGCTTGCCTTTGTCTTTTTGTTGCGTCTGTATTTTGAATTTCGTAATAAATGAGCTCAGAAGCCTTTAAGTTCATTCTTTGAAATATGAAATAACTTGCCTTTGCTAACGATTTCGTCTGTGTGAACTTTAAGATTGGTCAGGGAACAACAAATAAAGCTTATTGATAACTTGTAAAAAAAAAAACTAAAACATTGAACCTGATGTACTAGAAAAGTAATACATATTGATTTTATTAGTAATACACTTTGATTGAGTGTTGATTAAGTACTTAATAAAACCAGTCATGAATATTTTTAATTAATTATATAATACTTAAAATAAGAAATAAAAATACTAAGAAAGTAAAAATATCCTAAACAAATATAAAAGTCAGCGATGACGAAACAAAACTCGGTTAGGCGTGAAAGAACGTAACACGGTTCGAAGATTTATCTTTCACAATATTATTCTAACTCAATATATCAAGGAAACGGATTGTTGATAAATTGTTTTCTAATATACTTTGTAGGTCAGGATGTTTCTATAGTTACAAATAAATGCAGTAGGAATAGCGGGAATGGTTAAACTTAAAGCTTGCTTTCTTTTATTGATTTGTAATTAAATTTGAACCTATCATATTTTTTAAAACAGCATGATAGTGGAAGGTTCAAATTTGATAAAAACTTAATTAACGTAAAATAATAACAACTTACTTAAATCAGATTTAAAGAAAAAACAAATATGTGACGTGTGTGTGAAGAAGTGTGACCAACACACATGAATAAACATAAACACAAATGAAATAAAAAACATTTCGTTAAAGACTTTTTTCTGTTATTTACACATTTTTTATGCGAGCGACGTTTGAACATAAGTCATAAATCTTCAAGCCTAGAGCGTAGAAAAGGTGAAAGTGTTATTTACTATTTACTATCTTACCCTTTACGTCCCATCTTCCAAGTATCAAAGACAAGTGACGTCCGATTAATGTCCCCGACGGCTACCGAATTCGAGCCCGCATCGCTCGGGTCACTGACCTTTGTATGCCGTGTGCACACCGTCTTAAATATCGCGACGATTCGATAAGCTCAAAAACATGGATAGATTAGAATCGCTTGATCAAGATATGTACGTATTTTTAATTTAGCTATTACAATATAAAGTGTTTATATTTTTGGCTACTGTTTTAATGTGTTAAGATTATATAGTACGCATATATACGAATATAGCTATACAATACCCTATCACAATTTTTTTGTATTATTTTACTAACCAGAGCAACATAGTCACCCAGTGACTCAGCTCTTAAAATGAGAATAAAAAAAAATATATATATTATTATTTGTAATGTCATACTACTTCAATATTTATAGAATAATTAAGCAACGACACTATTATATTATACACTTCAGCCATGTCCTTGGCGTAGAAGCTTATATATTTTAAATATAATGTTAATAATCGATTTCAAATCAACGAAACTAAGTAGTACATATACAGCCATTCCAATTCCAACTTCTCAACGAGTGCGCCAATATGCATGTAAAATGTAAAATAATATTTTATTTTAATGTTAAATATACTAACGTAAATTGATTTAATATTTATATTTCATTTTAAAAAACTAGACTCTATTAAAAGTTTTAACGGTAAAATTTTGTATGTCGGTTATTAACAAATATTGCTTTCTAGATTTAAACAGAAAAACTGTAAAATTGTATTAAAAAAGCTTGAGACACAAGAGGGGTCGTTATTCGCGTTCTCAGATGATTTGTTTTAGAAATGGATTTTAAGACTATATTATGTGATGCTTGACAAAAAATAGATTTGAGAGAGTAGGAAATGTAAACTGTTGTATCTTTCACAGCTCAATTGATATTAAAATAAATAAAAACTTGAAGTTTATTGTCATTATTATTTTGTACTCTTTGATAACTGAATAAGTATCAAATTTTATTACACATGTTGATTTTTTGTTTTATTAAACATATACTAATTCCTTTATATGCCAGGAAAAATTAATAAAATAATATAATACTATTTAACGTAAAATAAGGATACGGAATGTTCGCTATGCAAGACGAAGGTGCAAATTATACTGAGCATTCGAATAAAGGCCCTTACACCGCTAATATAAAACCCCAAGTAAAGACAAATATTCCATACCACGAACAAGTATTTAAAATTCAATGAAGCTCTAAATATTTACGAAAAAGACTCCGCTTAAGAGACGGTAAAAAACTCTAAGCGCAAATTGAAATTCCCAAAACGTTTTGAGAGATTGAAGAGGCTTTTATGGAAATGGACTGCGTGCATCGAGCGATAGGCACACGCCTGTATTACACTACCGATTTAAATATTAACGCCTCCACCCACAATTTAGATACACCTGCCGTGCAATTTATGCGGCTGGGTTGCACGTACTAGGCGTTGGCGACTGCTGGAAATGTTTTAAGCTTTTTCAAGAATATAACTATGCAATTTTTTACAGCCATTACCCGCTCGTGTTAAATTAAAATTTAAATAATGCTTAAGCGTTAAAATTTAAAATACATTTTTATTTACGTTGTCATCGTCATCAGGTGACAAAATTCTTTTATACGCAGTGTTACAAATATGACGAAGACCAAATAAATCAATGTTTATCAACATTAAAGACTGGTGATGTTGAATATTTATTTTATTTACTTTTCAATTAATACATAAAAACATTTACCTATATTTATTAAATATTGCAAAACTTTGAGATTTTAAAGCGTTATTTATAATTAAAATGAAAGTGGACGCGTATTACGTAGATAATTAATATGCATAAATTTCACCGGCCACGTCAATGTGTCTATAAATTATTCATGATAAACAAACTCAAATTGTTACATACGCAGCTTAGCACAAACCAACGAACGAGCTTTAAATTATTTAGTATGCATTGAAAAAAAATATGTTTAATCTCTCTAGAGCTAAATGTGTTCTATATTTATTAAAAAAAAGCTTACTTGCTTCTTTCAATTTAAATAATTTTTAAATAATCTACAGATATTTTTTTTTGTGAGTTTAATGCTCTTAGCCCTATTGGCCTTGACAGCGACACCGAGTAATATTTATAGATATTACTTGCTTAATGTACCGTGAATGAGCTTATGCTAATAAGCTAATGAAATAGTGTGTTATGATTAATATGAATATACTTATGTTTACTTCTCTACAGTAAACATGTTATTTGATACATGTATACACTTACACCCACCCGCGCACTACACCTAGTAATATATAATTACATTCGTAGAGCAAATCTTCAATAAATCCGCTTGAATCCGGACAACATTACGGTTATTAAAATATGCGTTTTCCCCCGTATGGAAATGATAGGGATTGGCGCCATGTTTGATTTAGAATGGTGACTTCCGAAGGGAATGGTGTATAAATTAAGGCTATCTACAGCGGAATGCATGCTATTGAAACTTCATTGCGGCGGCAATAAATTCACCGATTGTATTAACAAATTAATATCATAATCTTATTTATATTTACGTTTAATATTTGTACGTTCTACAGAACAGAAAGCTCGTACATTATAAATTATTTTTCTACTGTTGTGATTAAACAAAAACTTAAAGAGATAGAATAAAATACTTTTAAATGACTTGTATATTAGGTTCATTATCGTAACCATGCTAATAATATAATTCACAAATAAACATGTTTATTATGTAGGTATTTATAATTAGTTATTCAGCGCGTGTCAAATTGTTCTAAGTTAGACATTAGAATCTGAATATATTCATCAAAGAAACACCTGCTAATTAATATGCTAACACGAGTACACGGAGTCGACAACAATGGTTATGCTGAAAGTGTTTGACATGACATTAGTAGAAAGTATTTCATGTTATTTAATAGTGTTGTTATTTTACGAATATTACATTCAAATATCATTGAAAATTTTATGAAATATTTAACCGTGAAGATTATTATAACTATTTTTACTGCTCAATTTTTGTGACAGAGCGTCTTCAGACGTCAGATTTTGTTATGTTCAAAATGAATGCTAAAAAATGTATTAAAAACTAGAAAATAGAAATATGCTATAGAGATTAAAGGAAAAATAAAATAGCTTACATAGCAGATAGGTATATTTCTGTTTAGTTACACACAAACGTCGTTAAGGATCAGTTATGTCGTGTATTCTTTGCGCAAGTGTTACGCTATTGAGATCAAGTTAGGTGTATCAGTGAGTAAGAGCGATACTCGAAAGAATGATATTTTATATATAAATTCAACCCAATAAGAATAAACAATACAAGAGTAATCCTGAATGATAATATCAATTTGCAAATATGAACCCATGATTTAATAATCAAAATCACTGCAGCATTCAAACTGCAATTTCGTTATGGGGGGCAGATATTGGATTTCTCTGCGGAATGTATTTGGGAATACTCGAGGGATATAATACGCCAAACCGAATCAACTTTCCACTCGCATCCATTGTAAATCTGAGTGCGCGTTTTAGCTTTATTTCAGTAATTTTGTGAGTGGATAAGGTATCATTTTATATGGTTTTGCCGTTTATTCATTTTCTAGCTACACATGCCAATATTTTAATAATGAATTAGTATCTCTCTCTTAATATTAAATAAAAATATATATTTTTATTACTTAGGTATTTATTTACTTACAAGCTATAATTTAAGTACATAATTGAAGTAATAGGTACGCAAAAACAATGATGTGCAATGACTATATTGCGTCTGTCCATAAATAGTTTAGTATATACTACATATACAAATGATTGTCATGTTTTTTATATTGCAGATATATAACATATTTAAGTCAAGTAAAAAGCCGCGTAAAAGCTTACAAAAGCTCAGCAATAATACCATTGCCAGACATTTCACACTTAATCGGCTTACCGGTAATAGTACATGACGTCTAACTAGTAGCAGCAAAATATCAATTTTCCACCCTTCATATTATTTCAATCAATACCAGGTATTCACAATTCAAACAAAGTTGCTAAATTGTATGTATTGCACAGCAATGTTTATTAAATTTCCCGTAATATGAGGGCGACCAGACAATTAGGGTCGTCCAGGGAATATAGCTGTCAATCTGTGCTATGGAGTGGATATGTGATACACCGGACGTGAGGACCCTAGCTGCGTGGTTTTAACTGAAGCAGAAACGTACACTAGTATATTGATTATCTTAATTAATGTTACATAATCAACTATTAGCATTATTACGTTCACAAAATTATATTTACATTAACATCGTCGTGTTTGATTGTACAGAGTTTATTTTATTTATTTTTTGTTACAACTTGAAAATAAAATATTTTTTTTGAAATGTTTATTAAAAGCAAAGTAGGCTATCTTAAGTAGGTATAATCTTAAAATAACTGTTAATTGTAGATATAAATAGCATGATGTAATTCATTTTTTTTCCTAGGTTTATATAGTAAAATTATGTTTAAAAAGCAAAAGTAATTCAGAACTAGTGTTCAGATGATAATAAATGAATTAACTTCAATCAGTATACTGCAAAGTTTAAGATCCGCGCACAAAAAAAAACAATTATTCTTCATATTTTTAAACACACAACAGCTTGCTTTAAGGTGCGGTCTTATGTTTAATTAATACACTAATAAATATATATACATATATTATATGTACGTACGACTATTCGGAAAAATATCTAATAAAATAACTTATATTAAAACGCATACCCGGTGGCAATTATTTTAATCATTTTAATAGTTCCTAGTTATACTAATTTCTACAAATAATTTTTTTAATAATCTTTTGCATATTGGAAATACAGATAGAAATTAAATACCGGTAGTAATCAATAAGAAATTGAAAACTTTAATGATCATAATTGCTATAACAAAGCTGTAATTATATAAAATTCATTTAAATTCCAACAGTATTATTTGTTTAAATCAAGCAATAATTTGCCAGAAACGATATCCTCGTACCTCGACTTGGACGTACGTACGTAATTCCATTGGTGTCGTCAATTAAGTCGCAAACGATAAAAATAGACCAAACAAAAGTTCTAAAGTTGTCTAGCCTTTAGCTCTCGGAAATTTAATACTAAAATGTAGAAACTTGTCTGTTAAAGCGCTGCAGTGCTGCAAACTTGTTTAAGTAGTTACAAACAGTAACTTCACAGCGCTGTACGTGTAAAGTATAGATGTTCTATAATAAACTTTAAGTTACCGGCGTTTAGAGCGTAGCTCTGATCGGTTTGCAGTCGCCGACCAAAGTGTATTGCTTTTATTGCGAAGTTATCTACTAGTAATTTATGAGTCTATATTTGTAGTTTATTTGCTACTAGCTTATAGAAGCTTAAGCTTCGCAAGTATCTGACACTATAATTAAAAATGCAAAGGCAAGTCAAAAAAACTACATAGAAGCATTAAAATAAAATCTTTGTAATATATTAATTATAGGTTAACAGCACATTCGACAATTAATGCAATTATACCACAAAACGTACATTTGGAATTCGTTTCCTGATTAAATAAAAATACTTAATTTATTTCGAACTAACGTATATAGAGATTTATTGACGGATAAAGAATATTATAACAGATTAAAAGTAAAACCTAACGCAATGAAATTCGAATAGCACTATTATAAATCATTAAACGAGGTCGCGTGTAGATTGAGATAACGTTATCTTTACAAGTACTGACTTGATGGTTTTAAAGCATTTTACACAAAAAATATGAAGGTTACTATAACAAGCTATTTAATACTAAACAATTTTTCATAAGCATTTTCTTTTAAGCTCAAAGTTGTTATTGTGAGAAAAAAAGAACATGAGAACAAAGGTTCATCATTTTGCTACCGCCTTATAAACAAATCGGAAGCCTTCGATTCTTTAATAAATCACCCTAGTCTATGAAAGGCTTCACAGTAATTTGATGGCCTCTTCAAATTAGCCCTCCAGGCGTTTGAACAACAAGGGATCGAATAAAAGCAAAGTCCCGTTCATTGGAAACAAAAAACAAAATTGGTATAACGTGGATTAATTAGGCAGAACCATTACGCGTGTAAACGCTCCTTTGTGTTTGCCTTGTTTAATTCAATATATTTTAATAATAAATATGGATTTAATATAAATTACAAGATATATTAAAAGTTACCTGTTTATTCAATATTTAAAAAGATCTCAGTAAATATTTTTGTTTACAATTGATATAAGCTATTTTCTATGGCTATTTAATAATACAAGCATGAGTATTCCCATTGTTCACACAGTTTCTACAGCACGCAAGACACCTGGGAATGTTATGTTATCGTAATATTTGTTTTTCTATCTTAATTTATTCAGAAGGCTTACTATATATAAATAACAAGGTGAAACAGCATAATGTAGCGAATTTTTATACTTAATAGTACCTATATAATATATACTTACATAATTAAGAAAAGCTTTTCAATAGAAAGCAGAAAAAAAATAAAAAAAAAATATATATATATATATATATATATATATATATATATATATATATATATATATATATATATATATATATATATATATATATAACATTTTTCTATTTTATATTAAAATAAATCAATTATCTGATACCTTAATAGATTGTATTAAAATAATAGAGAGTATTTCTATATTTATTATACATTATATACTTGAATATTCTTTATATTAATGATCATTGTATATATTTTACAATTAAATTAAAAACGTATTTGATAAATAAAGGGTGTTAAATAATTTATTTTGACAGCGACCCAGCAGGTGCCAACATTTCAAATCAACACGAAATATTGATGCTTAAGGCATGTTGCCAATTCATACAAGATGGACGTTAAATTGAAGTGGTGCAAACAAGGAATTGATTCATAACCATAACGGTGACAGACGGATTCTGTTGAAGATTAATTGATTGTGACTACTTGAATATCAACCGATGAAATACACTTGAAAATTATACATATGTATACATTATAAGTGAAGGTAAATGTTATCAAATAACTGCAAGTATTGTGTATATTATACTAATATTATTATGTGAAAAATTACCTTTTTTTTGTAAGGGATAAAATCTAAAACTATGGAACCGATTACAGTTTTTTTTATTGAATATATAATTATATTTACATAGGCTACATAATCAATAGTCACAGATAATCTCAAATTTAATCCTACTTTGCTAGACGTAAAGCTAAAAATTAGGTGATTTTAACTAGAAGGTAATTAGTATATTATGATATCTAAATTCACTTGATTGAGCTTTAAGGCACAATAATAATTTCAATATAGAAAATACTTCATTTCATATTTCTTCATATTCCTACAGAAAATTCAAAATAGATTACGTACAGAATTAAGATAGCATTAGTCATAAATACATTTGATTTATATTTGAAAAATGATTCGAATGGGGTCGTAAATATTTGTAGAATTTTAATATGATCACAAAATATGCTTTTTATTAACGTCACCTATCACCTTGTCGTTTGGCATGGTTCTTATTATAAAATATTAATAAATTTGATAAAGTAAGTACCTCTCAAAAATTGTAATGTATAAATTACTATTCCGTAAGGTCACAAATCCTATATTACATGTTATCAAAAATTTATTTTAAATATCATTTCCTCATGAATGCTATATCTGCCTAGACGTATGTGACTCTCAAACAATGGGTACAAGCACTAACAGAAAGCCTATGTATGCATAATGCATAAACAAACTCAATTATGTAAAACGTCAATCACGTGACAGTAATGTTCTATTAATCTGGCGTCGATCCGCTTATATCGGTCTTAATTAATGCCAGCAGCGATTGAAGCCCCAAGCCTTTATCTTTTGATTGACCTGTCGCTCCATACATTATATCTACAGTAAACTGTCTATTGAAAATCGCGTATGCAATTTTGGGTCCATTGTCTCAGGATTATATACTATGAGGCCATTATTTTAGAAGCTACGTTATTTTATGGTTATTTTATAGGATGAAACGCAAAAAGTTATAAAATACGTTTATGAGGTATTGTTCATTGCGATTTATTATTGGAAAATATGAATGTAATCTGTTCAATATTTATATGACATAAACAAAGAATTTTGGATAGAATTAACTTTAGTGTTTAAAATTTTGATTTCTACATACATAATATCGGTTTCATTTTTATATACGTGATATATTAAAAATAGATCACATGTAGTAACAGTAGTTAGTGTAAAATAAAATGTTGATGTAGAGTAGAGAAAGTAAAGTTGGAGCTATTGTCTTTGAAACGCCGACAACAATGACAACCGCGTTAAAAGAATTGGCGAATGAAAGTGGAAACTTACATTATAAACATTTAAATTCACAATGACATGTGCCGCCTTATTGTATAATTCTGATACGATGATTCTAGTTTCAATTGTAACTATGTTTAAAGTTGAAATACATATATACCTAGACCTATAGATGTTCCTACAGTGTTGACAATTTAAGCTCAAGGACTATTGACAAAATTCGATTGTTCGAAGTCGATTGACGGAGAGAGTGGCGATTCACAAAAAAAAGCTTTACAAACAGGCAGACAAAGGGAACTTAGTGTTTAGACACTCCGTTCCCTCTTTCCACTTAATTTTTGAGATATAGCGTGTTGGGTGAACGCAACGCCGCGTTTTGTCTTGTTACCAGAGAAAATGAAAATAATTCGTTCTGCCGAGTATTGAACCCACAATCCATATACCTCCATACTATACTCTATAAATCACTGACTTTACACTATAAACTCTTCAAAATCGTATTTGTTTATTTAATATTGAAAGTAATAAAATATTAAAAGACATACCTATTATTGCAAGCATTTTAAACGATTTTCTTTATTTTATAATAGAAAAAGCAAAGATTATTTTTCCTTAAAGGCGGCCAGCATACAAATATGTACACTCGATAGCGATTCATACATTTCTTGCGAATTGAATTCTAACTTGTGCGAACAGTGACTCATAAATATAGCGCGAGATAACATTATATGTAATATGTTTCACATACTCTTTTATATCTCCCTCTCAATTTCGCGTAGAAATTCTGTCATTATTTATGAACATAGCTCAGATTTATTAAATTGAGATTTTATAAATTATTTTTTGGATTGAAATGGGTTTTAGACGCGGTTTAAATAACTTTTAAATTATTAAGTAGGTATCTAGAGTAAGAAGATTAATTAATCGGTGAGTAAAATAATTCTATAACGTCCTTCAGTTGCAGTAAGGTTGTTAAAATAATTAAAAATAATCCAGTACACGTTTACATAGCATATAAATGGATTAGTTAAATGTTAAATCGTTATACTCTTAAGAGATTTCAATTCTCGATCCTTTTTTTGGCAGCCAAAGATCACTGACGGAAAAGGCTAGACAGTAAAATAATATGTGGTTTAAAATATACTAAGAGGAAAAGTTATAATTTTATAAACAGATGTCAAGAGCAAATCTTTAAATAGGAGTAACTCGATATTATACAATATATTACGTACCTACTTCAAATCAAAGTGACAAGTACACCCTTTTTCTATACAAAAGTATCATAACGACCCTGCTTTTACACTTACTAAAGTGGAAAATAGTAGTTACATACACCAAAAGAAACTTCAATGTCAATGGTATTGTAACGAGCGAAATGGAGCAGTGGCATTAAAATTTGTTAAGTGTCATTCATACGAGTTTAGTCACTTCTACACAATTAACGATGGCGCCAATTGTGCAGTCAATGAACACTCAAGCTTACAATATTGCGTAATTATTTCTCTTTGGCTAAAATAAAAAAAATGCCACACACTGAGGCTTTATATATAAATACAAATCTGTCAAAATATGTTTACTTTACACATTTAGTTAGCTGGTGTAGTGATTATATAGACATACATAGACATACATAAACTCATACCTAAGTATATACATAAATATATACATAATTAATAATAAACATACATAAAACATTATAAATATTTCCAAACACAAAATAAAATTTTCTTATAAGATATTATATATATACATACATACATATACATAAAATAATAGTAACTTTGATTCCTACGAGTAAAAATCTATGAAAATAAATTAAAATTTGAATATTATCCATCTGTGTATGTGTGTGTAGAAATATACTTATAATTAAAATCATCAGAATTTATTATATAGGCTCTGTAGTCCAAAGAAATATTAAAAGAATAAATAATAACATACTTTTATATCTATTAAAATCTATTCCTACAGCCTCCTTAGCTCTCACTACAATAATATTATTTATTTACCCTACATAACTATGTCTAATGAGATCAAGTTGTTCATAATATGTACCCTCAGTTTACCTTACACATGTAACTGTATAATATATGATAATCTTATTACTTGCTTTTAACTTGGTCAAGAATACAGAATCTAAGAACATATTTAAATATCTATAGCAGATATTTTTCTATAATTTAATTTTCATATTAAATCAAAATATTTAAGGATGAAAACTGGAATTTAGTTACTTAAAACTTGTTTGCTCCACTGCCTTATCAGGCCGATATAAAAAAGGAAAAGTAGAATTACAAAATATTCTGCTCAATAGCTGGCTTCCAAGGGACAAGAAAATAACAATTTTACTAAATTAGCACACATTGAAAAGGAGGAAATATAAAAACTAGTCTAAAGGGTCGAAGTAAATTAATGGCAATAAATTCGTCACCGTCGTGAGTCCATTTACCGACATATTTAAATGCGATTCCTAGTGGATTTAAATCAAGGAGATATTTTTTCAATGCTGTATCCAGCATGATCTCTTATAGCAGGGTAGACGGAGAGAACCTAATGTCAACATATTCTGTCTTCACTTTCCGCTCGAATTCAAGACATTGCTTGTTGAATGGCGGAAATCATAGCCGCACTTTGTTTGGGGTTCGAACCCACACTTATCTTTACATACAAAATATATTTCTTACTCGGTCTGATATGGCAATGTCGTTGGACTGGTCCCACATATAGAACTTGATGTGAAGTGAATTATAATAAAATCATCTATTTCTTACTTTTAAAGTAAATATATTTATATTTTTTTAAATAAACTATGTGAGTACATAAATAAATTAATGAGAATAAAAATTAGTCGCGTAGATTAAGTTCGTGTTGCCAGTTTATATAACATGCAGTGACAGTTAAAGCGTAATAAGTTACCTTGTATTTGCTTATACCGGTTATATCGACGTCCGGAAACCGCTCGTATTAAAGCACTGAGCTTACTGAGTTACAGTTAATTAATTTGACAACCATAAAAATTATATTTACATGTATTTAAAATTTCTTGATTAGATTTCCTATACCGTGTTTGGTGTCAAATTACGTTTATTATTTTCATTTACTAAATATTTGTGTTATAATAATAATTATTTTCATTTACTAAATATTTGTGTTATAATATTTTTTTCTTTGTTATTTTGGAATATTGAATTTTGGTTGACCTCTATACTTCTTCTTCTTCTTCCTGGCATTAGTCCCGGCTTTTGCCAGGATCTGCCTTCCGACTAAGACCAATCGGTCCATATGAGTGGCGAAGTGGTTTTTTTTTGTGGAGCGATTGCCATCTGACCTCCAAACCCATTACTGGGAGAAACCAAGAAAGGACAGGGAATAAGAGGCAGAAAGACTTGGAATATAGGGGAGGGACACCACTTACATGGATTGGATCGGGTTATGAAAGTGGTGGCTCGAGGTCCCGGGGTCGCTACCCGTATGCCGGAAACCAAATATCGGACAGATAATTGGCTAGACACCCTCTGAGATGCCAACGCCACGCGGTGTTCCCAGGCGGTCACCCATCCAAGTACTGAACGCGCCCGACGTTGCTTAACTTCGGTGATCGGACGAGAACCGGTGTGTTCAACGTGGTATGGGCGTTGGTAAAATATATCATATTTGTTGACCTCTATACTATTATCTTAAAAATATTCTCTACCGTACAAAAGATACTAAAATCTAAGTTTGTTACGGTATCATTTCCTATTACCAGTTGCTGGATTTCGCCTTACTCTAAAATCGTTCAATTCGTATATTTTATATCTCTTCTTCACCTTTTCCTTTACATACAATAATAAGCAGACTTTATTTATTTTCTCATATTTAATATCAATTATAATAAACTAAGCAGCTTTTAGCAGCTTTTATAAGAATAATCCAGTTAGGCTAATATATAAAAGGAAATTATTTTGAAATTAAGTTAATAAAATAATTACATTTCAAATTCAGCGTCTCATAGCCAGACTGTAATACAAAACAATTTACCCAATAACAGATTAACTGTCCGCAGCTGTTCCGAATAGAAATTCTTCACTTCGTTGCTCGTTGACGAACAGCGAAATGAGTCATGTTCATGCCTTCTAGTTGGTTTCAAGCATTTACGCTACGCTATGATATATTTTACTAACTTTTATGTATTTTAATTTTTGCCTTAGGTGTAAATGGGTAGAAAAATTCAGGAAAATGCGAGAGATATTCAAATAAATATTTAAAACTTTATTTTTCCAGGTATAAGAGAAGAATCTTCTTTCGGTCTTCATAAGAAGATTATTAAAAAAAATTCAACAGTAATTAATTTTAAAATTTGCAGGGTTATAAATAAACCTTATAACTATATTATTAGTTTCCCTAGGTTTGACTAGGGATATTGATGGTCCATGCGTCATACAAAATTAGTTCCTTAAATACAATACTGTAAATAAATAAAATAAATTATATTCATATTAACTGAATTTGGTTTACTTTATAGATAGCATTAGTTAAGAGGCTGTGGTGGCGCAGCGGCACAGCGTCTAATGCGACGGTTGTGGGTTCGATTGCGTGGCTCAAAGCGAAGAAGGGAATGCCTTACGTTCCCTTTGCCTGTCGTGCTATAAGCGGGATGCTGTATCCCGTAAGATAAAAATAAAAAATAAATAGTTTTCCCCAACATTCCAGTGGAACATTTAACTACTACTTTTCTTCGCTGGAATATTCTATAATATTCTATTGCAGGTCACACTTGGAGATATTATAGTTTATGTTAGGTATTTCATCAGACAAGAAGAGGAACCATAGGTTTACTTAGATTAAAAATAAATTAAGTGCAATTCACTTTTATTTTTAGTAAATATGAATATAAAATTTGTCATTTCAGTCTGATTGAAATTTATTATAGAAAATAATGTAGCTTATATAGTAATATACAAAGATATAAAAATGGTACACTGTGAAACTCAAGGCTTATACTAGTTTTTCACGCAATTTTAGTGAAAGTGTTACACGAAAAACAATGTCATTAATTTTTTCTCTTGGTATTTATTATTATTACAACACTTGTTTGTAACAGTTGCAGGTAAATTTAATGATTTTTAAAATATAAAATGTCAATATGCCTGCCTTTAACTGCCATGTTAACGTTCTTATTGTAAACAAACTGCTATAATCACTTAAGGTCATTAAGTAAAGGTATTATTTAAAAATATATTTAATAAGGTTGTCATATTTTATTTGAATGTAAATTAATGAAATCTAAAATTTACTTCATTTTTTTCGGGAAATATGAACAACAAAGAGTAAATACCTACGAACAATATAACGACAATAGATGGAATAATGTTTACTGGTCGGCATATTAAAATTGTAACCGCTCAAGAATAAAAGACTAGAGGAAAATAATTTTCTTTTCCCAGACGGGACAACTCACACCATTGTGAAAGGATTTGAAAGACCCTTTTCATGGGGGCTATTAAATTCTTTTTCCGACATAAAAGCCTTTGGAGTCTTTTATTTTCAGATGATATATTTTTTTCACAGCAACCAGTCATCTACTACGCCAACCAATTTTACAGTATCATGACACACCATCGAATTCAACACAAAATTCTTATGCAGTTTGCATAACATAAATAACAAGCATAGCCAGAAGTAATCACAGATTTAAAAAAATGTTACAAGTTATAAATTTATCTATTTATATTTAGGTAAGGACGGTTACGTATTTTTAAACATGAACACTGGAGTTACCCTATAAATGGCGAAAGAGGGACGGTCTATCAACGATATTTGCAGAGTAAATAACGCAAATAACAAAATACTGTTTACGAAACCCTTATCGGATATTTGAATATACGCTGTGTAATGTATGAACAGTGCACTAAATCGGCGACCGCGTAAATTTACCAACGCTTACAATACATTGCTGGAAGAGCAAGTGGCATCGAAAGTAATATTTTAGACATCCTTCGATGGTAATGTTGCACTGTTTTCAATTTGCGTACATATAGTTTGAAGTCCTGAAACCTCTATTCCGTATTCAGGACACACGGCGTAGCATAAATATCCCTGTCGTGCTCATTACAATAACTTCGTCGGAGAATGGACGTCCCCGGAGATAACACGGACGTCATCCTATGGGATCTGCTTACTTAGGTAATGGATTTTTTATATTCAAGCAATACAATTTTAATAATTGTGTACCATAATAATAATGAGTCTGTATTAAAATGTATAAAATGAAACGTTCATAATTATATTAATGTGTCATGAGCAAACTAACTAGGTTTTAGCAAAATAGAAACATCTCCAATGTCACCAAAACGAGACTAGTACAAACAATCAGAAACTGAACAGAATTCGATACATGGTGCTGGCAATTAATGTTGCGCATAACGTGGACTACAAAGAGAATAAACACATCTAATCTATACCAACTTAAAATAAAAACCGAGTTGTCCACAGTATGCTACCAAAGAATACTATCTTATTTTGGCCACATAACAAGGTGACAACCGGACAACTTTTATAAACTGGTTGTGGTGGGCAAAGTAGATGTAAAAAGACCTAGAGGTCGATCACCTTCCCGATGGTCCGACTTTGTAAAAATTACCTTTGGCAGTGATCCAGACAGAGTGGCATGGAAGCTGCTAATCAGTTCCCACACCAAGGCATAACAATACGGGCACGATCTTCAGTAAAAAAACGGACCAAGAACTAAAATTCAAGAGAGTAAGATAGATTTCTTATAACCCTTATAATAGAAACTTTAAAACACGTGAGAGTACAAGTAAGAGTGAACCTTGATTCTTTTATCAGTATTCATGTTTATTGAGTAAATTTGTGTTGCCACTTGAAATTTCGTAATATAGTAAAGAAATATATAGTAAATATTAGCAATTCGAACTTACAAATAAAACAGTAAATCAATAGATAGTAAATGCAATAAATAAAATAATCTAAGTAATAATTCTATGTTTCCCAAGAAATTAAACAATAACATCTTTCTATAAATTCTACCATCAAAATTGTCAAATCCATTGGAAAGTCGAGTGCATCTGAAAGAGCACGGTCTGGCGAGCACGACGCGTATGAACGTGTGGCAGATACCAAGCAACCCCGGGACCGAGCTGGCCGGGCGGAACAACTCGTGCGTGCCCGTTTGTTATGCTAATTGCACGTGACACATAGGTAGTAGGTATATACATCCGCGTAATTAAAGTTTTACATTTGAAATTATATTGTAAACATCGTGTGTAAATTAAATGTAATTTGATAGATAATAAATAAAACTAGAGACTTAAGAACATAATACAAAAAAGAAATTCAAATGAACGTATTCATTTGAAAAATTTAGCTTTATTGATCATTTGAAGTTAAGTAAAGTTTATACAAGTTTCAATAACGGTGTAAATTTATTTTTATTGCTGTCCTATATAGGTTACTCTAATTTAACTTCTTTTAACAACAACTTGCTATTACAAGTAGTAACTGACCTAATTACTCCTACCTAGGTACTCTATTATTTCCATTTTTACCCGATTTTGAACACATATTAATCTGCCTTAAATCTGCCAAAAGCAATTAGATTTTAAATAATATTATATCAAATAGCATTTTGTAATATAAATTGTATATACAATAAACTCGTAATGTTCTTAATATATTAAGGTGTTAATTTATAATATGTTTACATTACATTATATTGATATTTATTACAGGATCGACAAACACAAACAAGTAAACTGACGAGTGAAAGTTTGAACGTATCTCTAGCGCGGCGCCATGATTACGGGTTCTGCAAACAGTTTTTATGCTACTATACATTAACACATATAGATAAAAGTATAGTGTGTTTTAGGCCTTATGTCAAGCAAAATAAGATGCATAATGCTTAGTTGGCATGAGTGAACTAATGCATGCTTGCAACGGACCCTTAATGATTATCACTATTTTCTACGGACCTAATAGGCACGTGTAATGACGTTCATCATGCTCTTTTACTTTTATGTACTTTTGAGGTGAATTTTGTTTCAAATATTCCTAAATATTGCATTAAATCTGTATTTGAATAAAACCAATCTGTAATGCAAATTATAAGAAACTAAAGAAACTAGTGTGCTGCTCGATAATGTAATCTATATATTATGACGATTTCGTTATTTGTAATTATGGTGCATAAGCGCGTAATATTTATTTATTTTACGGTAATATGTTACAAAATTATGTTATTTATTAATGTTCTCAACTTGTATAATATATAATAGACAAAAGACTTTCTTTAGAATCACTCTGTGAAAATTACAACACAATCATTGCGTTGTTTGAAAAATGTTAGCGTACATCGGTGGGAAGCGACTTTGTTTTAAAGTATATACGATACATACAAATCAGAGACAATATTTAGCTAATATAAATATTTTTGGTTATAGTTAATGTAGTATATAAACAATAAAATATTTTAGTTTAGCTGCCACATTTTGATTTTAATTTAAAACAGAATTTATGAACATATTCAAACTACAAGTATACGTAGATAATGGGCGAGCAGCCTTGACTCGGTCTTCATTGCTAGGTGAATAATAATTTGCTGAGAACAACCATTGTTACCAGATATGTTGTTCAATTTTTTTCAGTACATTATAAACGTATCAAGTGATATATAGAATAGTTATTTACAAGAAAAATTGAGAGTTAGGTACATGAAAATAAAATAAACGTTACTAAGTTCTAGACGCTTCAATGTATATTTAGGTCTAAAGCTGTAGATAGTAAAGTTAATATTTAATGCGTTTAGATTTAATGTTAATTGCTCTGACATAAATATATCGCAAACGATGGAGAACAACCAAATGAGCGTTGATAGTGTCAGCGTAGATTACGAGGAGTCAGCGATAAAGCCAGTCCCTAATAAAAACGCAAAGAGCCAGATTATTGGACATCGTCTTATCGAGCAACTAACTTCACCCCAAATTAAGTGGACAAGAATTATGGAGGAACTTTCTACTAGCCACGAATAAAGATAATGATGATTAGTATTTATCTAATCATCATTATCTTTATTCGTGGCGCCGTTCTAAGCTCTAGTTAACTATTGACAAATTATAAATTTACGTAATAATTCGATAGTAGTGAATCAATGAACTAGTTGTTCTGATAAAACACTGTAGTGATAACGAATATAGTCAAAATGTAAAATAGAAATTAAAGTACCTATATAAGGAGGTTTCTTCCGTTATAGGAAAAAGTAATTAAAGCTCTCATACTTACAAAATGTAATGTTTATTGAAATAAAATTCAATCTTTATTAGACCCTCAAACCAATGTTTGTTAAACGTTGTGAGCTAATAAAAGTAATATTACGGGAGCGGGATTCACCGAACGAGAGGAAATGAAAGCGACGACGAGAGAATGAAATTGGATAACTTGTTACAAAATTACTTGAGATGAAAAAGAAAATAAATAAGGCCTAGTATAAGTTGGGAGCTACCCGCCTCGCTTAGCTACTTTTATGTACCTGGATATTGTTTTTACCTCGTATCCATTTTATCTTATTTTACGGGTTCAAAGTTATTCTCATTCTATTTTCTAACAAAGATGTTTGCCAACTTTTCTCGATCCAATAAATTTCAGTGTACCTTAGAACAGCTTTTATTTAAACAAATGTCATTAATATGATTAAATCGATAAAATATTTTATAAATGTAATTCCATTCGAAAACAGTCGAATTAATGGGGTCTCAAGCTTACCTTTTACTCCAGTTTCCGATCTCAGCGTAACGACGGCCGTTAGTGCATCCGCTTCTCCTCACTTCATTTCCTTTGAGCGTCTGAACTGAGTTCCCGTTAGGCGTTAATATTCCGTTGAAAGCACTGTTATTGTTCCTTTCCCGGTTTCTAGGGAAAGTTCCAGTACCCGAACGGAATGTTCCAAGCTGTGGCGTCGGCTCATCTGGTGCAAACTGCTGAAGCGGAAGGGTTACATTTCCACTCCAACTCTTACGATTCACAGAGAAAGTTTTAAATGTCCTATTCCCGTTCGTCGGCGATGGAGTTGCGCCGCAGAAACTGCTTCGATTATGACTGTTCTTTATGAATGCACTATTTTGCAATGCGACTTGAGGCTTAATGGGCACCAATGGAGACGCCTGGTCAATAGACATCGTACTTTTATATTTAAAGTAGATTGAAACTACCTTTTCTATCTACATTTTTCTCTGTAAAGAAGGGAAATTGAATTTTAAAATCGTTTCACGTACACGTGCTTGCCCCAATGAAATCACCAAAAAATGTAATTTGCTCACACAAAAACTAAGATTGTAAACGTGACATAACTTAATAGAGAATCAAAGTTGAAACTCGAATCACAATAACACCTGAATATAAAACGTTTCTTTAGTCCGGATACGATTTTGAACGACAGTAAGCAAGGTTTAATAAATAGAACATTACACACACAAATCAATTTAGGTTAATAGAGAGGAATTTAGTATTAACAAATTGCTTAAACGTTGTCGTTGATGTCATTAGAAATCTAAGAATTAATAACCGGGACATGTCCAACGATGGACACATTCAAATCCCCTGGAGGGGTTTATTTATATAAAAAGCTCTTCTAACATAGTAATGTCTAACTAGATGTTTTAAAATGAGAGGATGTAGTAAGTCCACTTAATGCTAAGTGTACGTTACAACTTCCTCTAAAGTCTATCTTAAAAAAAATATCTATCAATAGTACCGACTTGAATATTAATATCATAACTATCACACGTCATAAATTACTTTCTTCTTGATTGATCTTGATTGATCATCATAATAATATTTATGTTAACGACTAATGATGTATTTTTATTGCTCTCGAGCAAGTTAGCTCGAGCTATTTGTCAATTATTGTTATTTTAACTTTTACTCTATAGGGAAATAATTAAAAAGCGTTTTATATAAAAATATTAATAGTTTTACAAATTTATTTATGTATGGGCCCTAATTACAGAGTAATGTTGCTAAAGTACATGCAATAAGTGAAAACACATGTTTATCTATCATGAATTCAATTCACTCAAATACAACGATATGAATGAGTATTCTTCGTCAATAGTCAATACTACACACAATGACTTTCACATTTGGCATAAGTATTTTGCCCAAAGCTTTTTTTGTTCTTATATGGTTAAGATATATCAACAAGATAGGCTGACCTACTGCGGTACGGACATGGACGATTTGTGTGCCGGTGACCACTCGTTGCCATCTCAACGCTTACGTAAGCATTGTGTAAGGTGATTTAACTACTTGCATAACAGCTTATTTCAAGCGATTCGGCATCTATCAAAACTATCAAAAATAATGATTATGTTGATTTGTTTTCATTCAGGTTTTATTTAGAACTTTCACAAAGATATTATCTATTATACTATTATTATAGATATTATATATTATCATTTGTATATAGATTGGCAGTGAGCGTGTGACGTAAAGAAAATCGTATTAGTACAAAAATAATATAGCAACTAATGACAGGATTTAAAAAAATCTCATGTACCTATTATGAAATATTACAAAAGAAAACAAACATTTTCATTTTAGCATTCTTCAAGCCTTTGTGCATTTACGACAGCTTCTTTCGTCTATGCTAAAATGCGCTACGTTCGTAGACGTCCCATTTGCATGAACCATTTCTTCAAGTATCATCTTTTGCAAGCGTGAATATTCTAAGAGGCGAAAGAGCATATACTCAACCACTAGCTGAGATGCTGTGGATGCATATTATAATTAGACATTGTTTAAATAAAATTTTAACTTATAAATGCGCTTTTTATAATTAGTTTCAGTACCATTTTATATATGCATACATATCTCTTATTTTATGGAATGGGCAGAGAGAACCTCGAAACTCCCCCACATTTCACTTTTTTAATTATTTATGCACTTTTATTTTAAGAAATATTGATAAGTGCCACAATACTATTACAGAAGAATATTTTGTATTTACAACATAAAGCTTGATTTATATAAAAAATATATAAATATTGCAATAAGTATTTTTTCATGAAATAATAATATTTTGTAATTATCATAAGTGGCCAGTTACTACGAGACACTAAAGGTTTTTAAATTCACCTAAAAAAACCTGTTAATATTCAAAATTCAAAGGTGTGTTAAGTCGATTGCAAAAAGTGCACTCTCAAACATCTGCCGATCGATTTATGCAAGCAGGTGCCTCAAACAAAATCCTTTTTATTGTGTATCCAGAAAAAATTGTAGACCTCAATAAATACCATGTTGGTTTTATTTTAATTACCGAGAAACAGATTTAAGTTTTACTATCTTGTTAAAGGATTTTTTTTAATTATTCATATTTTAGGATATGCAATATGTAATGATATAACATATTAACATATAATAAATAAATAAAATCTTTTAAGTTTAAAAATTTAAATTGATATATTTGTCTCCTGGTCATTCCAAAGATTTCGGATAGATAGCTTTAGCTAAATATGGATACCATGTGTATGCATAATTATTGCAGCTGTGATGTTTCTAGATAACGATTTCTTACTTTTAAATAGATTTTTTAAACAATATTTAATAAGTAATTTGTAGTTTTTACATATATACCAGTTAACGCTGTAAAACAGTACAACACTATTTAATATTATCATCACTCATCTTTGAGCCTAGGAGAGTCACGAATCAAATAAATGGCCTAACTAATTTAATATTCAGGAGAAATATGCCACTTGATATTACGCCATTCGAACAACTATATAGGAGCAGAAAAACACTTTACCTAAGTGTAGAATATTAAATAAGGGATATAGACGAGTTCATTTGTATTCAAGACGCGCCTCCCGCAAGAAGGCAAAAGCCACAATATGTCTCTGAACATCCGAATCTTGTCCAATATTTCTATTATTGATACCAGTTACGTCGTAAAGTTTGGTTTATTAGGTCATTTACAAGATATACGGCTTCCAGAAGAGTATCAATATATCCGTTTTAATGTCAGCATTTAACCTTTGCAAAATTAAATGCTTTTATAATACTGATTGGATTCAATCAATATATAGCATTGGATTTATCAATTTAAGCTTTTTCAAGTAGCTGTTACGTAAATTACGCTGGATCAGATGCGGGTGACAGGGACGATAGTGAGATTGATGATGTTGCGAATAGGTATGATGATTGATGGGGAAGATCAATTGCCCATTATAAGACAAATAATCTGCAATATTAAATATAATAACTTAATTTTGATTACATTTTCCTTTCTTAAGTGTTCTATTCTAATTCATTGTTATAAAGTTAGTCATTTCTTAATATTATAGTACTCGTACATAATATATATATACAAAGGTTCTGCGCATTAAACTATAATTTTTAACTTTATGTTAAATCATTTATTTATTTAACTTATTTGATTTTTATTCTCGGGGTTATACCATATGGGATCACAAAGAAAGGATTTCTTGCAATTTAGTTATGGAGTGGTAAAAAAAAATTTGCACAATTATTATTATGATCCAATGAAATATTACAAGAATAATCGATAATTATTGTTACACAGATCTCGAATTACTTTGTTAAAATAAAATATAGTTTTTAAAAAAATATTAAAATATAATAAGAAAATATATATTATGTACATATTATATTATAATATGCCTTTTATATTGTGTATTTCATTATTTTAGTATAAAATTATAGCAACATGAACCATTAACCAATATCTTAACTTAAAATATGTATTTAATAATAACAGTAATGAACTGCCGAAAACTTGGCCAACTCATTAATATTACAGGACTCCAAAATTGGATGAAGCGATCGTTCTCAGAATTTGGATTCATCGAGTCTCAAGTAGCTATGAAGTTAACCGCTGCGTGCAGTATATGGAGATGGTCAGAACAATGGGCACCGTTGTTTTCCGGGGCCGACTGTAACAGTGCACATTAGCGAATGTTCCGCCACATACGCGATGGCAATTAAAAAGCCACGAACCCGATACGAAAGACGTATCAGAATTGCAATTAAGCAGAGTAGATACTCACATTACACAATTTTAATAGGCTAATTTGTTGTTTTATGATCTTATTGATCTTTGAGTACATACAAATTACAAATATATTAAACAATATAAAGCTTTAATTGAAGAGCAAGGCTATTGATTATAGAGTCATGGCATTTGGTAACCACAATCAGACACATTCCATCGCGGCCAGAGCAACGCCCATCGGCATAGACCTGTGCCGTTTACTGATTAAGGTGAAGATTCAACTACAAGCAGTGGCACTTAAGCATATCATTAATTTAAGCTTAAAATCTTTGAACGATGAACTGTTGCGATAAAAATGAATGTGTAATAATTTCGATAAAAAATTAAAAATTAAGCTCTATCATTATTTTACGTGTATATCTTTTTATTTCATTTCCTCTCTCCCTATAAAGATAGACAAAACTTAGATCGAATAACAAAAGTATGAGTAACGATCATCTGAGGACTTATACAAAATGTCCTGATACCTGTTGCAAAACTATTAACAACACGTGCAAAAACTAGGCCGCTTGTGCAATACTAGTAACCAGTAAGTTATTAAAGATTGTTGCCCTCACTACTTAATGCAACTAAAATAACTATCTTGTGCGCGTCTGTCTAACGGTTTATACATTCTATGCCCGCATTGTTTTTGCCAATATCTATTAAGAAAACGAACAATGGGTTGCATTAATAAATTAAATATGTTAGAATAGATTACGAAGTTCCTATTCAACAATTAAATATAAGCTTTTTATTTCTATTACATATAAACAGTAATTACTAATTGCAATGTTTCTGAAAAATATTTATAAAAAAATTAGGATTAAGGATATATTTATATACGCTTTATAAAATCAGAAAGTGTATTGTTAACAGAATATGCAGTAAAATATTATAAATCCAAAACATGACAGGGGAAGGCCAATGTCAACGACCTAAGTACAGTGGGTGCAAGCAACAATAGTTAAAAAAAGGGGTCCTTTTGCCTTTATGGTCCCGAATTATCGCTCTAATGGTGAACCAAATACTTTCGATATTGTGCATAATACACGTGACGCGTGCCCCATTCGTAATCCACTACAAACTAGTTTTGATACAAAAAACCAAGCCTACAATTTAAAATTGTAACGGAAGACGCTTATTTTGATTTTAGCTAGAGTAAAATTATTATTACATTTGTTTATGGAATGGAATATACTTATTACACAGAAGATATTTAAGTTTATAGATCATTTCTAAAGCTAAAATTTTGAAAATTACACATTATTTCATAATTGACTTTATAATAACTATAAAAAAATTAATGGTATATACAAACAATGCCCATTTTATTCTATAATTTCAAAAGCAATATTGAAAAGTATTAACATAAAATTAATGCAATAAAAATAAAAAAAAACTGCTACGTGCCTTTGAAATTATTAATCTATCAAAACTAAAATTATATAAAAAAAAAATTAAAAAAAATAAAAACAAAAACTACAATCAAATTTACATATAGTAAAGAAGGCAAGCTAATGGTATGCATGTGATAAGACAAATCCTTACCTACCAAATCAAATTTGTAACTTATTAAGCCTCGGTGCTCTAAGGGCTCGGTAAACCAGAGGCTGGGGAATATACGATCAATTTCAAAGACCCCTCGCCACAAATTCAAATCCCTCTTTTGTCTTTTGAATTTCATGTGAATAGTTTAAAAGTAGACCTTCCCTTGTCATTTGTCGATCAATAAAATAGTTAATAATTTTGAGATTTGTAGCAATCTACTACAAATTTCAAAATTATTAATGAATGAAAATTCTAATATTATACATATAAAATAACATTTAACAAAATATATCCTTGTAGAATTTAAACTTACAAATAATTATATAAAATAGTTATATGATATAAATGGAATATTTCAGATAGACTCAGTAAAACACTTTATACGATAGCGAAATATAAACTACTGAGTAACGTAAAAGGTAAACAATTCCTAACATTATAGGTGTTATATGTGCAATATTCTGTAATCACATGGCCGATGCAAACAAGATAAGACTTATCAGGTTTGATAAAGCAATTGTGTTTGGTGATATCATTAAGGACAATAAAAAATAGTATAAAAATAAATAAAAAAAATTATACAACGAAAAAAGCTATTAAAACTTACTAGCATCAACTAAAATCCAAGCTCAACGTACTACTTTTAACGAGAGCCGTTAAAGAATCACTTGGCAAAATAAAACACAATAACGCTAACAAAAAACCAAAGCACAAAACAAAATAACTGGCGGTAAAACTGGCAATATTACCGATCCAAAAGAACTTTTTCACTTCCACTAAATCGACGACAATATCAAATTTTCGTTGTGAAATTTGATATGTGTACTGTTTCGAAAGCGGTACGTACAGCAAAAACGTAACGCGCGGTGCGGCGACCGGGCAACAACTGACGTTCACCCACCGGCCGGCTATCTCCCACTCGAATACGCATGTCCGGAACTTAGATTCATCGTTTCCATGCTCATTTCTTTATTTCTATAATTTACTTAATAACTTCAGTTATAACAAATTAAGAAACGAAACACGTGAGTACATTTGCAAGGTCGAACGTGATTATGACATATTTTGATTGTGCATGTACAATTCATTTTTAAAATCGTAGTTTAGCATTTGTTATGGTTCATAGCCAATTTCCCAAATAAGTTTCGTATATTTTCAAAGCAGTAAATTTTAAGCAGTAGTTTTATATTAAAAATACTGACCGACTAGCCGATTAGTCGGCAGCTAAAGAAGCGACTGTAGCGAAGTCAAGAAGTGGAGACTTCGTTACGCTTCACGTTGAATCTACTTTTATATAATTTTCCAGAAGTACAACATTAATTGTCATGATGCCTTTTTGTAAGGTAATACCAAATCCTCGATTCATTTGGCAATCTCTTTAAATGGCTTGCGCAATTTAATGTCTTTTTCTACATATTTTCCTCTCCCAATCCTCACTTCTAATATCCAGAAAGTTGGATGTGAAATATGTTCTACCTAATATGTTAACTTTTCTAATCAAGTTAAAACCTTTTTTTAACAATTGGCAATGACTGCTTGTCAAGTACAATCATTTTGCCTATAGCATAATTGAGGTATCTTGCTCTTGAGTTGAAGACATTATCATCATTTGAACTGTGAACACTGTCTTCCAAATTCTAAAATAATCGGATGGGCCGATTAGTGTGCCGACTGGTCGGAACATCTCCAATTAAAAACTAATTACCAATTCAATGTGGCAAATTCCTAATATAAAAGGTTTAGTAATATTTTTTAAAAATACTATGTTAATTTAATTTATGCTTATACAATATAATTTAAAGTATATGTTTAATATGAGCTTTCACCGACACAAAGCATCATGATGATGAAAGCGTATTGTCACAACTAACAATAGGTATACAATAGAGGTGTTCCTCAGACAGTTGACCCACACTTTCTTATATATAAATCATGTAAAATAATAAATTAGCCTAAAAAAAGTATACACACGTATGAATATAAAATAAGAATACACATTATTATACTGCAAATGACTATGTATAATTAATTAATGTTAATTAGCGTATATTATAGGTAAGTATTTTGTGGTTACGTCATTTAATTTGTTTTTGTGTTTTATAATATTTTATGTTATATTATCAAACTATTGAATAATAAAATAGTTTAATAAATATTTTTATTGTTTGAATTTGATGCAATCTGGTGAAAATAAGTAAATCATTGTTTATACGAATTCAAAATATAGATCCCCGAGGACAAATAAAATGTCCACCGAACAAAGCGTACAACGAATTCATAATTAAAAAGATATCGTCTGGCACCAACACACTAACAGATATTAAATATTTAAAACAATTTTATAGAGGAAAGAGTTACTAACACGCTATTTATTAAGTATCATCAAAGATTCAGTAAATATCAAAATTTTATCCTTTTTAAGAGTCAATTTTAAGCTTAAAAGCTTTTTAAGTTTAAAATTATTGTAAAATAAGATTAGCTTTTGGATTTTATTTTGATAATTTATTTTTAACAATTAGATTTCTTGGAAATTAATAGTGAAAACGCTATATTTTGCAAGGTTGATATAAAATGTGTACCTAGTGTACATTTTAAGACTTTTGTTATGCAAGAATACATTAAAAGCAGTAAGTTTCCTACTACTTTGTAATTCCATTCATAGTAAACTCCGTAGGTGGCTTGATTTTAATTATAACTGCAGTATTGCATGTACGTAGGTATCAAACAAAAGAGTAATAAATAATATAATGCCTTGGAAGTTTGATCACGATTAAGTTGACATTGAAATAAGCACTATCTGCATATATCTAGGTACCAAACTTTTAATGTATTTTTTTTGGATCGGTTCTTGTAGCACGAGCTATGTGATTTTAAATATTTTATTATTTAAACACAAGGATATATTTTTTTAGCGTTATCCCGCATATAGTAAGTAGGGTGGGCAGTCTAAATCTAGTGTCTAGTGGCGCAACTTAACGACTTTCTATGTTCTTGACAGATAGATAGAAATTAATATGATATACTCCTGAGTGAAGATATAAAATTTACAGTCGTTTGGTGTCCCACTGCCTCTCGATATATTATAATTTTTTCAATCGTCTATATAGCTATATATTTCAACTTTTGTCTATCAAATTAATAATTAATCAATATAATATTTGAATAGTTTTTACGTTTGTATTATCATACAACATATAGAATAAACTACAATAAAACCTTTTAAAACAGAAAAATCACGCTTATTTGCATTGGGTCTGTAAATACCATGAATACATCGGAAATGGGATTATAAATCCAACCTGCTATTTAACCACCAGCTCTAATTACATAATAAGTATAAAGGCGGCTTCCAGTAACTGACATGTAAATACTATACATACAAAGAATTTAATAACTAAGAAATTTTTTATATACATGCATATATATGTATTATATAAAGCTTCACTTGCATATTAAGTTTTTGATAATATAATAGTAAAACATGGCTTCATCAGTATCTTACGAGTTAAAACTACGAATTGCCACATAATACATATGTATATGTAAATATGTAGTTTGAAAGAGAAAACGCTCCCCAGCAATAAGCGCTACGTATCACTTATTCATATTTCTTAGGCAATTATTTTTATTATACACTGCGTGTTTTTACGATGGACACTTTTATTTGAATTACACAGCAATTTCCTGAAATGTATGTCGCTCGAAAATTATCATAAACTGCCCCTATTATGTCATAAAGCGATAAATATGTTATAAAACCATAAACGGGGGCACCAAACCATCTCATAAATTGTACAAAATTGGCCCACTTTGCAACAACTATCGTTACCCAGTGCCAGTGTTATAAAAATGACACTATATTTTATTTAACGGAAAAAACGCTTTCTGCATTCTTATGATTGTACAAGACAACGGAAACATTACATGCATTTTTTATGTAAGACGACATAGCATGCATTAAGAAATAAAAAAATGTACCAAAATCAATCAATTCATCATTTGAATACTTTAAAATAAATATTGCAGTTTAAGAAGGATTACATTTGTAAATACTTTTATAATTTTTAGACAGTATGAAAGTGATAAAAATTTGTTATGAGAAAATAAATAACATTATGTATCATGTGGATTCATTACTACCATAAAAGGAATTCTTAAGCTACCTTTTGGTTAGCCTATTTAAAATTTTTAGATAAACAAAGTTCAGTAGCCGTATTTGCTTTTAAGCGTAAGGGTCCGGTTTTGTTCCGGGCTCATTTACACAGTCAAGAATTTGTTCCGGTCAAAGGGTTTGTTTTGATTCAAATAAACATCTAACGAAAAATTTAAGTTTTAGAATACGTTTCAATAAATGATTACTTAAGTTTATTTCAATATATATTATTATTTATTAATAGAAATATTATTTACTAGTACCTATGTAACTATGATATTCTGAAATTGATTTTTAAGTATACAACGATACCATCGTTGTACTAATGAAATTGTAACCTTTATCCTTTCATTACATATATACAGTTATAGTTTATAGTAATTTTGGCTCCAATAAGAAAATTAAACAATTAAAATAAGGTATGCATAAAGGTAGAACGAAATTTTTATAACCTCAAAAATCTAATTCAATTTCTTCCCTGTAGGGTAGGTACCGGAATCTGATGAAATTAACAACCATTTATAATTTAATTTCCTTATAGATTAACGATTGCAATTAAACAAAGGGAGTGTAAATTATTTGTAAGTACCTATTTCTCCCCTGTCTTTGCTGTAGATAATGGACTTCATTGATTTTACCATTCAAATAAGCACCGCTGGTATACATTATTACACTTCTGCTTCTTCTTCTACTTTCTTCTCTTCTTCATATATATATAATAACATAAATAAAATTTATGTTATTGAATTTCATATATTTCTAATAAATGGTAAACATGAGAAAAAGCAAAGAATATCTAATTGTATTCACTTTTATGTAACAAGGGAAAAGTATGCAAAGAGTTCCTACGTCTGAAGGTAGTGACAATTAGCTTTGCGCTAAAGCCTTATTGTTCTAGCGGTTTCCACTATAAATTGTATTAAGCCCATGGACAAACAATAGCCATTTACGTCTTATATTTATTCTTTGTATATTTCTTATAAGTATTTTGGCTATATACTATATTCGTTAGGTTAATTACCATAGAATAAAATATAAGACATACTTAACGTCTCTAAGAAAACTTGATCAATTAAAAACATTATTAGATTTATATAAAATCATATCATATAGTAACAAGTTCTATTAGATCTCACGTTTCTATAATTACAATCTTTGTTAAATAATTATAAAATAAATATAATAATAATCTTCTTTTTTATTAATTTTACATAATAAAATATTATTTACCACACAATTAATTACACAGAAATTTTAACAATAATATTAAGAATATATTTTTTGTATTATAAAAAAATGTATAGATACTTAACACATGGGTATAATATTAAAAAGAAAGGTATCTTGAAAAATATGACTTTTTTTATCGACATGATTTTTATCTGTATTCTAAACTATAATCGATAGTCACTTACTCACGTGCAGTGTTAATATCATAATAAATAAGAGTATAGAATCAAATGCATTATTATATTTATTACATACTAACCCAATTTTTATATGCATATTTCCTTTTATAAAAAAGTCTATGTAGATTAATTATACAAGCGAAGACTTCAGTCTTTAGTACATAATAACATACATATATAGATCATCAGCACAACAGACAGTCATAAAAGATAGACCGTCAAGCCAATCGTTATTAAATTTGAGTCACAATACCTTTAATATAAATTGAATCTTCCTTATTTACCTGAAAAATAAAAAACAGTATTATAATTTAGCTCTTCAAAAAAGCCAATTATTGATAACCTTACAAAATAAGAAATAATTAATTATTTTACAAATTCAAATGAGTCAAATAAATATCGTAACGAATATCAAAGCGCCTGAACGGCAGTGTAGAGCAAGCTGTCGCAACGTATATGTAAAGCAATTATAACTAGGCGTCTACTGAGAATAGCAGACCTGGTAAATGTTTACGCCTTAACATACCGAATCAATGACTATGAGTTTGAAATAAGTGATTGTGATTTTCATATTGTAGATATTTGTGTATTATTGATATAAGAGTATATTTAAAATACAAATACATAATTCAAGTAGCAATACATGATACAAAAATTAATAAGAACTAAGTATGTATAAAATAATAATTCATGTAAGCAGATATAAGCAGCCATTGTATTGATAATTTACTGTAATTGGCTGCAGAAGCTTAATATCCTAAGCTTAATGTCCTAAGCCTATAAAAAACTAAAATTATAAAACAAAGACCTAACATATCATACGTTTACTGGTGCCATATGATATAAGAATTAAGGCGAAGTACCTAATAGACAAATTATTGCAATTTAAAAGACAAGGACCAATTAAGATAAAGAAACGTCATCTCACCAAACTTTCCAGACATTTTGTAATCCAGTTAACCGGTTAAAACGAAGTCGTTTAAGAAAAATCGTCTCTAAGTCATTAAAGACTTTAATTAAAGCCGTCGTAGGCTGGTCACGGGTCAAGAGGAACTTGCAGACGGAAAAAATAATAACGGTTGTACAAAGTACGAAAGCCGAGAGAAATAATAATTGGTTAGAGAAAATCTTAAGACTAAAAACCATTGTAAGACCGTCTTATACAAAAAAGCTACATATCATAGTTGCATTCATTACTAGTTGATAGCAATTCTCGAGCTCAAGCTTTTCTGGAATATTCTGTTTATAAAGCTATCATTCTTCAGACAGCTTACTAACTTGTGTTTTTAAATTTGTTTTAATAGTTCACACGAGTTTGTTATCTTATAATAATATATGAGTTTTTGTGAAAATAAAATATATAAAAAGAATACTTACCTATATAATATATATCTGTAATGGATGTCACTGTTGATAGAACGATCAGCATTTATTTGAAGGAAGGAGGGGAAATGAAAGATCCTTGAAGAGCCTAATTGAAACAAATATTTATGGAAGAACGTATGGTTTCGCCGTCTTCCATATATCCATAGTATTCTAGTTGATATATTACATATATATAAAAGGCGCGTTTTGCAATTCTAAAAATACCAATGTAACATATAACTAGACACTTATAATTAACGAAATCATTAATTTGCTACGAACGAAGTTGCTTTAAAGACTTAATGGCCGTTGACCTATGGCATGGCTTATTGTAAAATTTTAATATCATAGTATAATTTTAATGTACAGCTTTGTAATATGAATCTATTGTGATATTGTGATATATTCCATTTTATTCCACTCTAACCAAACTTTTTCCTTATATCATAAAAAATAATATTTTTTACCGATATCTAACGTTATCTGACTCTTCATCAGCTCTTAGCTTTAAGCTTATCAACGCTAAAACAACTTCGTTTTCAATTAATTTCAAGGCCGCACTTAGCAAGTACTCGGAGATAAATCACGATTCTCGACCCAGATTCGTACCAAATTGGTTTTGATTGAGCACAATCACTCGTCGTCGTTAGATTGCCATAAAATGTTTGGTAAAGACAAGTTTCTATTGATTTTAAACGAAGAAATGTAGAAATTTTATACTCTAGGTTTAAGTGTTGTAATTTTCTTGTGACAAATCTTATACGTACATAAATCAAGTTTAAATTATATTACAAGAGGCCGCTGTGACGCAGCGTCTGATTGTAAACGCGACAGTTACAGGTTCGATTCCTACTCGGGTGAATTAATTATTTAATTTCTCTAGCAACAAGACAAAGTTGAGTTCCGTGACTCAACATGCAGTCTCAATGTATTGGGTGGATTATAATTTATTGGTTATAATATACTGATATGTTAAAGACTTACGATCTGTTTTTAGAAGAAACTTGTACAAAACGTTTATTCACTGAATCCATTTTGCTATATTCATATAAAAACCAACAGTTATGCGACAAAGTTTGTTGCACTTCTGAGTAAGCTCAAGAGACGAAGTATGGAAAAAGCTCTGTAAATTTCTTGTTTATAATTGGCCGAACTTGGACGTCTGAGAACACCTGACACAACGAGTAATTTTTTTCGAAGCATTCAGGAGCCGTATTCTGATTTTAAATATTATGAAAGTTATAAATATGTGAATATACCTATATCTATTAAAAAAGCACAAATATTTCATCACATAAAATATGATTCTAAAAGGAAATAAAAAAAAATTATATAGTATGTATATTAAACAAAATATACACATCTTTTAAATTTATAACATATATTTTATTTATAAAAATTTTGTTTTGTTCTTTTTATGATGGAATTCATTTCAGCGATTATATTAGTATTACGATATTAAGTTTCAAGAAAGTAGTAATAGAATTGTGAAAATATTCTTAATGTTCTTTTTTTTTTGAAAGAACCTTAGGACGATATCGTTCCTGGAACGTCAAACAACACTATAGAATATTTACTCTACGTCTTACCACGTGGTGAAGACTAATTGACGGGCGGGCGTGCATTATGAGCTTGAGATGACAAGTGGCCGCTAATGAGAGAGTATTTAAACTGAACGAGTGAGTTTACATACAATTACAAAGCCGCATTTCAGTTTTTATTTATTTAATGTTACTCCATTTCTATAGACGGACAGACATAAGACGTATTAAGAAAAAGGTTTTAAGCATAGATATTTTTTATAATTTTTAAACTAATGATTTGAATGAATGAAATGAAATGAATGAATGAAATGAATTTTTAAAGTAATGATTTTTTACAAATTTTAGATCGAATACATATTCATTTTTATTTTCGTAGGCATATGACGCTATAGGGTAGTGTCAGGATGTGGTACCAAACTACAAATGATACCTCAAGTGAAGTTTTTAACATATTCATTGTCGGCGTCCTGTTCCGAAACTACCAAAACAAAAGTCTAACAAAATAGACATATGCTGATTGTTACTAGACAATGTAGATTACTTTTTAAAATATTATGCATGATTTGTCCATAAGAGTTTATTTTTAATATCACAAAGGTTTCATATTTAGTACGGTACGCAGACCTACCTAGCTGGCAAAGCGCTATCTTCGCCTATAATTTATACTAATATGTGAGATACATGGTAAGTCGTTAATGTTTTTTAGATTGTAAATTTTTTTTATAAATATTTTTACTAATTTTGCTATTTTTATAAATAACACATACTGTACATATAATATATGCGACTAATCATGTTATCCCTATTTTTATTCAAATAAAAACTTATAATCCTCCCTACACTTGTGATTTTCCTTAAAGCTCCACTTGAATTTTAGAATTAAAGATAAATTGCTTGTGCAATTCAGACATTGGTCCATTATTCATTTTATATTGTATGTCGGGGCATGAAGAGTCGTGACGTAAGATGGATATAATAGGTTCGCCGCGCTGTACTCATAGAGCATGTAATAAATTACCTTTTTATATTTTTTTAGATGATATTTTTAATTAACAAATATATTTCAACAAATTATTATTTTATGTAACAAATATGTCACATAGAAATTATATTTTTCTTACTTACCTACTTGAATTGGAATTTTAATATTGGAGTTATTAGCTTGTTTATTATAAATGATGCCGCGTTTGTTTTAGTCTCAAAAAAATTATAATAGGCTTTATTAAACTAAAAATCATGACCTTTAAAGAACCGTTAGTCAAAAGCAATTTTATATAAATTTGTTATTCAAGAACATGAAGCTTAAATTCAAACGATTAAAATAGAACATAAATCAAGTTTTTAACGTACCAAGATTTCTAATCTCATAAAAGCGAATCGACGCAAGCATAGAGTATGTTTGTATGGTTAAAGTTAAGCTCACTTATCTCAAAAACTAGTCGTTAAAATTAAGAATGTATTACTGGTGTCATACATAACAAACATATATCCATTTAACCACAGTACCGAAGCTGTAGGTGAAAGCTAGTTAAAATATACTGTAGATCTTTGTTTTACATATGTTTTTCTATAGAAAAGAGGTTGTCCAAATGTTACCCAACTCGTTGATCAATCCTGATTATAATTTAGGAGCCATTTGGTCAAGTTAAAATAAGTAGACGTAAAACTCCTGTTTTGGTGCAGTGGCAGTTAGCTTTTACATTTGACAAATATTTTCATGTCGCTCCGTGAAGATTTTAAACGGTAATGATCATGTATTAAAAATTCGTAATTTGAGTTCAATTTGTCGTGGCACATTTGAATCTTTAAAATTTCGTAATAATTTCAATTCTACATGACAATATGACCTTTTTGATTATCGAAAATGTGTTACTTACATAATGTGAATATAAATATAATTTTTGAATACATAATATTATACTCTCTTAAGTTTTATTAAATCACTAATTATTAATGTATTTATATTATTTTTAGTATAGTGTTATTAATACTATTATTATTAAATTATTAATAATAATAGGAATATAATAGCAAGCATTCGCATTTTTTGCAAGCATTATTGCATAAAATTGCATTGTCTGTGTCGTTGAGTATTTTATTTGTTAAGTCTAGCAATAAATTTTACTTTACTATTAAGAGTGCTAAGAGCTTCTATTTTTATAAACTGGCGTATATAATCTGGAGTGCATTATAGAAAAATCATATCTACATTAATTTAATGCCATTAAGTACTTAGCAAGTATTAATACGGTTGCATGTTGAATTGTCAGTTCCGGCTTAAATCAATAAAAGAAAGAGAAAAAAAATACATTTGTATGAAATATTTACATAATAAGCTAATATTTAGACATAATAAGCTAATACTTATTGAGAATAACAACCGTATCATATTTTTTATATTAATTTATTTATATAGCACAATATGTATGTATTTATATGTGATGTATATACATATATGTATGTGTGTGTGTGTGTATGTATGTAATATCATTAATAATATTTATGTATATATTTTAAAATATTCATTATATATTTAATATTTAAATTTACGTTTTCTGTTATATTTTTGTTATAAATCTTGTTTTTTTGTTGTTGCACTGCCTCTTCCCGCTGTTTGTTTGACAGTTATTCACTTCCACTAGTTGGCTGGAAGAGATAGTAAATAGTGAAATGCTTATTATTTCACACTAGCAAAGTGTCAATTATTTCATCAGAGCGTACTGATCATAACGCGTGGGTGCTACTTGCGCCATGTCCTGTCAGCTGCGCCGCCTGAATCCGAACTACTGTTTATACAACGCAGACCTTGGAAAACAAGGCAACTTGGAATAATTCAATTTAGTGAAATACAAATAGAGGGATGAAACAAACTTTGAACTTGGCAGACGCTGCTGCATTGCAAGTCTTTAAAGCTCTTATTTATTTTTCGCATTTTTAACAATTGTATGTCTTTTTGCAAAGATCTGAGTATTTTTTTATTTTATTTAAAACAAATTAACATTGTATATATTTTATTCTGAAGCAAATTATTACTGAAAACGATTATAACATAAAAAGAATACCTATACCTAACTCAACGTGCATAGTTATATAATATTATTAAATAAAGATAGATTAATAAAAGCATTGCAACTAGTAATTTTTAAAAAATTATATACTTTAATAAATGTACCACATAGAAAAAAACACAATATTCCTAAGAGACATATTCATCAAGTAGACATATTGATTGTAATTTAAGCAAGGATTGTAGGAAAATCCTCCTATCGTGTGTGGACCCTAGCCTCTTCCAAAGTTTTGCTCCATTCCTCTCTATTAAGGGCCGCTCTTTTCCAATTTTGTAAGCCGAGGTAGGTCTTTGGTAACTCCATCGAGCCACCTAAGCCTACATCATCCAATTCTACGTTTACCATCTGAGTTGGACTCAAATAGACGTTTAGGGACCCTGTTATTGTCCATTCGCTAAACATGACCAAGGCAAGATAGTTTGCTTATTTTGATGACTTGTACGTATTATATTAGGAAGTAAAGTATGTTTCTTTTGTAGAAAAATACTTAAGCCGGTTTATTAAATATATTGTTGTTATATCAGATGACTATTATATTTGAAGGGATCGCCGTCTTACCAAGGTTAACAAATTACTTTTGAAATATTTGTTTGTTTATAATATTACTACTAGAATTATACCATGGTAATGGCAACACTATTTAATAAATTTGAACTAATTTAACCTGAATTTATGAACGTTTAAAAAAAGAAGATAAATAAAACTGTAAAATCTTACACACACGTCTTCGGTTACTAAAATATGGATTTAAATTATATTCTTTAAATACTATTTTTATTGTTTACTAGCGACCCAGCTTCGCCAGCTAGAGCGCAGCTTTAGCTAGATCGCGTTCATTTTAAAATTAGGTATAAACCTACATCACAATGCAATTCTTCGATTTTCCTCGTCATCTTTTTTGAATCTCTCTTATCTATTATTATTATTAAAACTAAATGAAAGTTTCTAGCGTAAAAAATACAATATCCAATTCCAATAATTGATTTTGAAAATCTAATTCATACTAACACAATTTATTATTTATTTATTGGAACGCCATAATTAAAATAATTAAATTGCAATTATTTTAGGGTTCCGTACCTCAAAAGAAAAAAACGGAAACGTTTATAGGATCACTCTTTTGTCCGTCTTTCTGTATGTCAAGACCTATTTTCTCTAAATCACGTGGAAGAA
Source organism: Dione juno (assembly GCA_037127375.1). NCBI lineage: Eukaryota > Metazoa > Arthropoda > Insecta > Lepidoptera > Nymphalidae > Dione > Dione juno. The sequence goes on along the minus strand of JAXRJS010000032.1, from coordinate 6,692,359 downwards.
TCAAGCTGAATTTATATCAAATAGCTAAGTCGGTGACCTCTTGAGGCACAGCAAAAATCAAACTTCTCTTCAGTAATTTATATAATTTAAGCTTATTCCTTTTTCATTTGTTATCCAGGAGCAGCATGGAATACCGGCATAAAAACTAAAATTTATGTGGGTCGGAACTGTAAGCTATTAGGAGGCAGTGGAACGCGTCCACAAATTGACTTACCTCGGGAGCGTCGTGGCAGAGACTGGGGTACTGAAGAGGACATCGCTTCACGGATCGCCAAAGCCCGAGCTACCTTCGCGCAGCTGAAACCCGTTTGGCAATCGCGGAAACTGACCCGAAGAATCAAGATAAAGATATTTGGGACCAATGTAAAATCCGTGCTGCTTTATGAGTGCGAAACGTGGAAAGTTACAAAGGACATCTCACGCCAAGTCCAAGTCTTCGTCAACGTAGAACATCTCTAACGTAGAACTGTTGGAGAAATGCCAAGATTGCCCGATCGACCACCAGATCAAGCGTCGCAGGTGGCAATGGATTGGCCACACGATCCGCAGGGGTCCCGACCATATACCCAAACAAGCTTTGGACTGGAATCCCCAAGGGAAAAGAAAGCGTGGCCGTCCTCGTTAAACCTGGCGTCGCACCGTGTTGGCAGAAGCGGCAAACATCGGAATGACGTGGACCGAGGTAAAGCGTGAAGCTCAAGACAGATCGCGATGGAGGATATCTGTGGACGCCCTCTGCCCCATCTAGGGGACATAGGACATTAAGAAGAAGAAGAAGAAAGTCTGGGACATCTGAAATAGATTTCTAAGAGGTCAGGTGTTTAATGCAAAGCTTATAAGATCCAGGCGGATGGAACCTGCAGTTATATTCTAAATCAGAATAATTGTAAAGCATAACTTCATTTTATAAAATATTTCCCTTCCAGAACGACCTTGATATTTTTTACCCATTAACTATGAAATAGTTGTAAGTACAAATCATCTCTATGTAAATCTAATATACCTACTAAATATACCTTCACTGGGTCTGTGAAGTCATTGTGAAATACTTAGAATTCTTCGCAGTAATATAAATACCTCTTGCATACTCCACTATGCATATCATAAGCGATTTTGGTTTGAATGCACTCAAAATGAAAACCATATCACATACTCGCATAGCTTAAACAGTTGCAAGGCTAGAGCTGCCTATACATAATTATAAACACAGACACAGACGACAATCATTATTTCGTTATAACTAAATCATAACATAAATATTTGCGTTCAAATAAATGAATAACGTAATTATGACTTATATAAATAAAATAAACAATAATTTTCCAAATATGATTTACTCTCTAAAGTATTATAATTAGCACAATGGTTGTACGTTTGTATCTCTATCTGAACTACAACATACAGTAGAAGCCAAAAGAAATATATTATACTACTTAATCCGACGATATTTTTTCTTATTAAATCAATAGGAGAAATAACAAATAGTGGGTTATAAATGCCATGTTTCCCGAGGGTCTCAGGGCAGGATATTTATTAAAACATACATCGTCGTCAAAAAGCCGAGAAACCAATTTACCAATAATAGATTCAATTCATGATGTTTATGAGATACTATGATTGTCAGTTCAATTGATACTCGTCATTGAGTTAAAGGAGAGAACAGACATTCTATATAATTTATACATATATTAAAATCAATCAAATATATAATCTCTAGTAAGTACTATTAAAACTAATGGAAGAATTCGTGACTCTTTACATATTTATAACAGGTAAAAGAGGCAGAAGTTAGTCTTAAAACTAAGATTAATAATATAAAACTAGTAATATAAAATTAATAATTAAATGATATAAAAAAATGTATTAAATCGTAGTATATAAAATTTAAAATATTATAACCTGACGCCCTGTGGCTATGACTCATTGGTAGATAAAAGTTATCATTATTGTATATACTAACATACAAATATGTACCTACATATTTGTATGTTCTACATACTGCTTTATAAAAAGAACAATCTATTACGATGTATATAGTTGCTTGTATCTATCTTATTGATTACTATTTATTCTAACACAACATACAAGGAGTTTCATCTCCCTCGGCTTATTTAGACAAAGCTCTTAGGAGTTGTCAATTGTCGTTCATGTTGTGCAAATATTTAAGTAAAACTCGTGGTATTTCGTGTAATATTGCACAATATGTGTAATCTTATCATACTTAATAATTATTACTATCATATACCAAAGAACCTACGTGTTAAAATAATTTCGTATAACGCACAAGTTTTTCCAACCTATAAACAAAGTTCGATCATAATATCAAAGTTGCGTGACTAAAGTCAATTCTCACAAGAACACATTGTGCAAATCTTGGAACTATACAAATATGATTTACTTTCAACTGCAATAGTGGAATACAAGTTTGGTAACTTGTACTTGGATTGTTATTATTTCCTGGTCATTACTTACACTTTTCTTCAAACTGTACTATAGATATATTTAATGCTGTAAGTGTTCCCGTTATATATATATATATATATATATATATATATATATATATATATATATATATATATATATATATATATATCTTTGTTTCACGCTGTATCCCGCTCATAGCAGGATAGGCAGAGGATTATATTTTTAGTAATCACTAATTACGATAAGCAAAAGCTTTAATTAATTAATTTTCATTACACACTAGGAAAATATATATATCTTTTGAATCCATAAGTATATCAACACGAAAAGCATACTGAACATTTAATCTATATTTACGAGCGTCACACAAACAATTGTGCTAGTTGACACTCAATCTACCACTTTCAATCCTAAACTTGTAGTTTTATAAGGAAAAATACAATATTTTTGTTATATTGTTTTAATATCTAATCTCTATATATGAAATTTTAATATCATGTGATACATTTAATATAAAATAACAACCAAAAACACAAACACTAACCCACTACCGAATAATAAGCTGATAAAAAATTATTAAATTCGAAATAGGCACGTGTTCTATATTTCGACTACCTCATTATGTTTATGTATCGATTACGCGAGTCATACTCAACAGATATAATTAACACCAATGTCAAACAATGTCTACTTGAAAACAATTTACTAATTGCTATATTTTATAAAGTTACAAGAAATAAGGTTTTATTGAATATCTAAAATTTAATGTTAATACCTACATAATATGTTTTAAATAGAGAAACAGTATAGGTATATCAATAGTGTGCTAATAAGCTAGGCTAAGTGCAAATACAATTTTATAGCACATAGATACACTCAATACTTTTTTAGAATCCTTTTTTAGACAATCTGATTCGAAAGCATTAACTTTCGAATCACATTGTCTAAACAAATAATTAAAAAATGTAGGTATATAGATGAAAATTATAATTTTATATTATGCAATATTTTATCTGGACGGAAGGATCCCTCGGATATTTCGGGATAAAAAGTAACCTATATGTTGCTCCACAATCTTCAGTGAAAGTTAGAAAAAATCGGGTCAACTGGTCCAGAGATTTGCGGACAAACAGAAGGACAAACGCAAAATATAAAAAATCTGCTTGTGTTTGTGAAACGTCTCAATCTGTCATCGCACTTTAATTGTATCGTCTAAGGTTTAATATATTAGATATGATAATCATAAAAAGCATTAAATACATTTGTAGCTTTTAATATATTTATAATAATTTAATCACGATATAGCTTTAACACAATTAAAATAAACAAATATTTTTCAAGGTCGTCGGAATGTTTCTATATAAGTGATAGCGGTAGTAAAAGTAGTAAAATAAAAAGTAGTAAGGGTTCCGTAGCAGCAAGTAACATAGAATAAAAGTTCTCATAGTTCATTTTATGACGTATTAAAAAAAATACTTCCTAGATCTCGTGCAAACAAACTGCCGGTGGAAGTTGTACACCATATATTTTTTTTTAAGTTACAGGTGGGAGGGACACACATTTTACCACTTTGGAAGTGTCTTTCGCGCAAATTATTCAGTTTGAAAAAAAATATATTTGCAACCTCAATATAATCTTTAAGGCCTATCCATAGATATCCCACACGTATGGATCTGATGAAAACATTATTTTTAGTTACATTTCTGACTATGAGGAAGAAATTTTGATCTTTACTTTTGTGTGGTTTATCTTAATGTGGTTCACAGAATACATCTACTTACCAAGTCTTCTTATAAGAACTGTACTGTTGACAGTATAGATCTTACAGTTTCGGAAAAAAGTGGCTGTGACATGAGGACGGACAGACAGACAGACAGACATGACAAATCTATAAAACGGACTTTTTTGCCATATTTGGCGACGGAACCCTAAAAACAAATGTTATTATGAAAAGCTTATTATGAATTTTTAAAATAAAGAGTAGTTATTTTCATTGTATAATATTATTATATATTATACAATGAAAATAATTACATATATTGTTACGGTTGCAAGCAAATTAAGTACCTTTACCGATACTAATATGACTTGTAAATAAAATAAAAACATTTACATGTGAATAAAATTGAATACAATTTCTACTAATTAAAAGTGAAAAATAAATCTAATATTAAATATTTTATATAGGTCAAAGTGGTAGTTTTTAGAATTTAAAAAAGGATTTATTGTTCTACCCTTAGAAGTGAGTTTTTCTTTCATAACACTCAAATCAATTGTTACAGATTTAAATTGTATAAATACAACTTATTTCTTGTAATTTTTCTAAGTAGATTAAAGTCGACTTAGAAAAAATTGCGTCACAGATTTCGATACATAAAGCTACAGAGATACAAATTTAAAATGAGTTGAAATAAAAAGACTAAGTACGTACGTACATTGTCTGTTATCTCAATAACAAAAAATATTTAGATAGCGGTGTCTAACCGCTACGATAACTTTTAAAATATGATATCTAATAATTTTATTCATAAGCACATTTTATATAAAAATTTTCAATCAACTAATAGATATTGATGTATCCAGTCTAACTTTAGTGAGTTAAATTGTTTCGGGCATATCCCCAAAACAGTTTAAGCGTGTAGTTGGATAGTTTTAACTTAGTGCGGGCAAAACTTACACTATATAAACACCACAGTTCTATTAAGAGACTCGTTAGAATTACTCTGAATTTTATTCAGAAAAGCTTTTTGCTTTTAGTATTATTTAGTATATATGTTTGTAGTAGAGTATAATTTAAATTAAATAAAAATGAACTTCGATATATCACTACGTGTACATACATTTTTTCTGGTTTATAAATATTTTTTTTTAATAACTAATAATTTTTAGATTGTTAACTTTAAGTCAAACGACGACAAAAGCATCCATTTTGCGTTTATAAAATAAGTAAAGGAATTACTTTCAAAGAAAATTTAATCTCCTTAGAACGGTGCTTTGTGACTGTCGAGTCTTACATCAATTTATCGCGAGGTTCCGCACAATGGTTAATTATGCTTATCTCGGACTTCCTTGTTAACCTTATACGTCTGCCTTCGCCGAGGTTAGTTAGCAAATATATTGGAAATCAATAAGCAAGAATAGAAAGTGATATATCTCATTGAGTATGTTCTTCAAATCTATTTTAAATTTAAATAAATTACTTATACAAATTTTGATATTGAATTATAGTAATTGAAATATTACTTATACAAATTTTGATATTAAATTAAAATTATAAATTATTGATGTGATTGTAAATTGGGGTTTTTCAGATCAAAACTTCATATCTATTACGAAAACTCGTTACTCCTATATTTTAATTTAATGAGAACAACAATAATACTATGAATCCGTTACAAGAAGATATAACTTCACTTCATATAAAGGTTATTATGTAATATCATCAAGGCCGTTATTAAATGCTGATGTCACTACCCTTATATCAGCAGTGATAACAATATAGATTGCGTGATAATAGGTTTAATGAACTATGCACGACCCGTGAGTCAGTTAATGACTAGGCGATACTATTGAATACCCTGAAATGTACCTAATTACTAAAAATGTTCTATATTGTCATAACGTAAGTGTAAACAAGAGTACTCTTATTATTTTATTTTTAATTTTTTAATAATATATAAAAAAGATTTTCTTTTAAATTATTTTTTTTTAATTTATTTATTTAAATAAAAAGAAAAATATAAAGCTAAGTTAGTTAGGTTTGTCTTACTATACTTAACAGGAATTACCCATTACACCTATGTTAAATAATTGTAAACACAGTTTGTGCATTCACGAAATATTAAAACTGGAAATTCTACATTTTTATATAAAAAATATATCAGTCGTGTGCGAGTTTATTCGCGCACAGAGGGTCTGTACCTATTTTATGATTGTAGGAATACCTATATCTAACCACTGAAAAAAAAACTACTTATATCTTGAAAAACTTAAATATGCGGTCGTATCCACTAATTTTGTATGAAATGAACTACAAATACAAGTCTTTAATTGTTTATTTCTATGTTAAACATATAAATTATAAATTTTTAGATTTTCCCCTTTATTTGTATTATAAGTTCTAACTTCTTGTTAAATTTCATACGTTAATGAAATACAACTAATAAAAGTCCACAAACTTATATTTGCGGTCGTATGCACTCATTTTGTATGAAATTATCTATAGTTAAGTATAAGTTTGTACAGGTTTAATTTTGGGATATAGTTACGAAGTCTCGGATTTTTCCCCTTATTTGTATTATAAGGTCTTACAGGCTTCTAAATATCATAATCAAAATAATAGGTCAACCAGAAGTACCCTGTTGGTTTTGAGTACGCGGTGATATATAAAGAAAATGAAAAAAGAATAAACGCATAAAAGCTCATATTTTTTGAATGCGTTGAGTTAGAAGCTTTGTTCTTGAAGCCCGGTGCTTCAAGAGGTTATTGGCTTGGATAGACAGACAGACAGACAGACAGACAGTTGGACAACAAAGTGATCCTATAAGGGTTCCGTCTTTTCTTTTAGAGGTACGGAACCCTAAAAATAGATTATATTTGTTTATTTTATAAATTCAAAATTTTGAACAAATATACTGCTCTTATTTATATGCTGCTCTAAAACTGTACAGTTAAATAAAATTTCGAATAGATGTCGATATTCATAGCAATAATATAGAAGCCGCAAGTTATTATCAACATAACAGTATGAGTAACTACAAAAGCCTGGAAACGATGAATAATGAAAGATAACTTAAAAGGAAATATTACGTGCAGCAAAAAATCATATATATTTTATTATATTTTTTAATATATCAGATTATAGCTTTATACAAGAAATAAAAGAAAATGAAAATAAAACCAATTTGATTAATTTTACTAATTTTACTATCAAAATGGACCTTCAATAATTGTAATATACAACTTTAAACAATTAAGAATGATAATTAACGTAACCTAACGTTTGTATTATTAAATTAAAATATTTGCAATATAGCTTTCATTTAAATATATAATTTGTGTTTATTTTGTCGATTTCAATCTCAATAGATACCTGACCTCCATAGACTATAAATTTAAATTTTTTATTGCCTAAGACGTTTTTTTTTAGTTTCACGTTTTATCCTGCAAATATCAGGTTAGATTAGAAACACCTAGTGTCAAGACACTACACCAATAATGAATTTATCTGCGTGGAAATCGAATACATAAGCGTCGTGTTACCGCCACTGTAGCTTACACTTGCTGATGTAAATTTGCCTAAGTAAACCTCACAATTGATACCAATAAAAATGCGCTCCTCGTACATGTCTCGACGTTGCTTACTGCTCCTTAATGCTGCTTCGATGCATTCAATGAATTTCTAATGTACGCTCGTTTATTCAAATGCGCATAAGAAGACAATAGAAAAATGTATATTGCAACTTTGACGGTTATGTATGCCATTCGCATTGTTTACCAAAGCTCAGTAATACGAACGAATGTCATTAAATCGTTTACAGCCGACAATTCCATTAAAAATGCAATTAAAACTGTGTCAGTGTTCAAAACTTTTGTTTACTACTCATCACTAATTTGTTAGTTTTTAATTTGTATTATATTACTAATTGTAACTGTATTCTTGCTTAAGAAATAAGCAAAACCGACTTCGAATTAAGGAACATCATATCCGTTCGTGTTATAATATATGTTTATAGTTGTTTTGAAATTAATCATTAAATTTACAAATTCAAATTCAACTTATATTCTTTAATGTATGCCACATTAAATAGCTCAAGCTAATCATATGTCGAACATTTATCTTGTCGTCAGTGGAAAACGGTGCAATCGATTTGTTAATTTCGACAGTCACACCTGCTGCGGTCACGATCTGAGCGGTTTAGCAAATTAGATATTGCAATATAATACAAGCTATTACTAATTATGTCTCATATGTTGCAATAGTAAATGTAGCCCTTATAAATTGTGTAATCATGTTTGTACATACATATATGTATATTTCTTAAAATTAGGTTATTAAGTTATTAAGTTAGAAATTTTTTTGAGATATTTTAAGTAATACAATTACAAACCTGTGAGCTGTATGTCGTCGCCTCCATTGTCGACGGCGTCGAGGAGTACTATCCAATGATGAAGGCCAGTCAGCATCGACAATGCCTGTTCCAGGTCTAGCAACATTTCTAGATTCCACATTCCTAGCGCTTTCTAGGAGTATTGCCGTATACTTTGTTATTAACATTGTTTCACATTTGTAGTGACGTTTCACTTAAAATATTCACTTCACTGATTTACGTTATAAAAATGTTATATCTTTTTAAACCTCAATGGTTTTCATATGATATAAATTTAATTAATTAATAATATCATTATTTTATTATATATCCTATATATTTAGAAATCGGAATTCTTAATAAATTCTCTTTATATACTAATTAAAATTGTGAAATAAAATCCAAATAATAATTTTACTACACTTTTTATTTAAGCGTTTACCATCGCACGATAGCATACGAACTGTACTGCAACGTCACGGCGTAGTGACCACCACCATTATACCCTTCCTAACAACGGATATAGTAAATTATGCTGTACTCCCACACGCAACGATGACCTATGTAATGTGCACTTAGATCGAATGTAACAATATTAAAGTGAGATGTCCTATACTTTGTTTCCTGCATCGATGTTGATGATAAGAAGTTCTGCTTATTTTGTTTGTAATAATCTAAACGATTTATAGTACCGACGCCTACTATAGAGGTGTAATGAAGTACTCGTCTTATATATGTAGACCTAAAATATTGAAGCAAAAAGCTATTTTAAATAAAAATATTACAATTCATTTAGTACAAAGTGAAAATGTATAAAATTATAAGCATTGAGGTAAATTAATCTACAAAATAGGTCCAGTCCAAACGTACAAGCGTATTGTTTAGTTAGAGTACAATTAACGTTGACAACGGGTGTCGTTGACCACTACACATTAATTCTGAAAATAAACTACAGTGGAAATATCTACCGTAATAGATCTCATAGCACAGCCATTGCACCAAGCCTTGTATAAACTTTATTACTGGTAATTTCGTTCTATTACAATTGCCGAGTGCTGTTCATACCTACCACTTAGAAAACAAATATTAAAATGATACGTACGTACTGATTGAAACCATAATGATTTTTTAAATAATGTAATGTGAAAATATACAATTCAATTTTTGATTTTTGTTTATAGCACGTAATGAAACGTATCGTGTAACAATTTCCTCCCATATGCATTTCAAATGAATGAATCTTCGTTGTTTAAATGATTAAGATATATGGATGAGAACCGTCGTGGCGCAGAAGCCTGTGAGTCTGCCTGTACACGCACGATTTGGGTATTCGATTCTCGTTATAACGTTATAACAAAGAGGAATACAATTTTCGTATTTAGAAGATAATATTATTTGGTATTGAGTGGCGTTTAGTACCGCCACTCAATACGTAATGTTTCGGAAGTTTGGTGAAAAGTGGGAAAGTGTTTCTGAACACTAGGTTACCGCGCTTTGTGGAAAAGCCTCGAAGCTACCTTTTTTATTGTCCGGTTATTAAGTAGAAATGCAAGATGGTATGAAGTTCCAACGCATAAAAATATAGATATAACATATCTATAACAGACATAACTATAACAGACATAACTATAACAGACATAACTATATCTATAGTATATAGTATCTTTGCATGTATAACTCAAAAATATATCTAAAAATGCACCATAAAGTTGTCCAAGCATAATAGACATGGATCGTTTACTGCTAACGGATTGCTTTATCTCGGATCTGCCTCGAATAATTGCGAGACTTCCTTTACAAAATATAATTTATAAACGACAATATGTTCAGATGAGCGCCTTACAGAGCTCGTTCTCACTTAATTGCCGGTCCTTTTGTCGTGAAATGTTGAGATATATTATTAATTTCATAAGGAAGCACGCTCATTATATTAGTTTATATCGCAATACGTTATTTTTATGTCTGTAATTGCATTTATGAGGAATGTTTTACTTATTATAGCCAATGACTGTAAAATACATATATTTACACATAAAATAAGGCACTTTACACAATTATAAGGTGAATTAATTCTCTGTAATTGACATGAGTCGTAGGCCTCAAGTTCGAGGACAAATTACATACTTATGCAGGAACTGACTCTTACTACTTACATATATGGCTGAGGCTGTTATACTGGTATTTGTTGACTGCCTTAAAAGGCAACATCGATAACGAATGATGACATTTTATACTTAGGTCATAGCTCATCTGGAAGATCGAAGCTTATAGACAAATAGAATGTGCTTATAATGCTACATGCTAATTAGTATATTAGTAATAAATAAGTCATTTAGTCACAAGTGTATTTTATTATATTTTTTAATTTTTATTTGAATGGCCCAATTAGAAGGTTCACGTCCCGGAAATTAAGATGCTGAGGTGGATGTGTGGCGTAACGCAGTCTGACTGCATACGTAACACTATCATTGAGTAGTCTTAGGGTCCGTGACATAGCAGATAAGCAAGAACGTCGTCTGAAATGGTATGGCCACGTTTTGCGCTAGCCTAGAAACTATGTCAGGAACTATGCTCGAATGCTTAAGGAAACGATTTCACGATGACATGATGCAGGGCATGAAAGCCAACGGACTAACCACGTTAGTCGAAGTCTTTGAAGTCGGAAGGCATACCCTGGCAACACTGAACTTAGATATCATTTCAACTTGAGAAATAAAACGTTATATACTATAAATTTCAAACGCTTTAAATTTAACGGACAATCTTTAATATACTTGTTGCTAGTTCGAGACTCAAGTATATTTTTCTTGTATAGAACTTATTATAACGATTAGTCACTCAGTATTCCTCTTTCAGTCCATTAACAGTTTATAAATTAATTAAAATATAAGATTTAAAAATATTACAAATTCATTAGTGCAGTACACTAGGCGTCCAAGTTATGCGAAATGCTGACACTTGTAAATAGTACTCTAGCGATAAAACACCGTAATGGCGTGTCAGCTTCGTTCGTAACAATAGATTTTGCTGTCAATACAAAATGCTTGATATTTACTTTGTAAAATAATGAAGAAGATTAACACAAATTAAAATTATAAGTCTTTGTTGAAAACTTGAGAAAACTATTTTTTCCTATATTTATTTTAGTGAATATGATTTTAGTATTTTCAACTTAAATAAATAAAAATAAATATGTATGCGAAGAATATTTCTGTTAATTTTCAATATAGCCACATAATATTTTTCAAGCAGAGTGTGGAGTGACTTATCAACGAATTCTTTTTGCAAAATGTGGGCAAGTGTGAATGAATCCTAACTAAAACCAAAATTTAAATTTTGTTTGACTACTTAGATCATAGAAGGTATGTAGTATTATGACAACGATCAACATTGAACGGTGTGGCACACAGCCAAGGAATGTCATAGCCGTAAAGTTAAGACCTGTGCAGAAGCATAATTGCAAAATCACATATAACAGAAGCGACCATACACTAAAGACTTGTAGGTATTATATTCTAAAATGTTATATGTATCTAATTATGATTCATAAAATATAAATATAAGTAATAGGCACGTATAAATTTGATTAAATTAATAATTATTAGAATATGATGAAATTACAAGGACCGGTGGGTGTTGATTAGGTCATCCGTTGTTCGACAAGTTAAATAACACTGAATCACAGTAGTCATTCGTAACGAATATATCCTTAACAAAGTTATTTTTCACAAAAGAAACTATGCCAATGAACTATACCAGAAGTACAGTAGTACAAATCTAACAATTATTATATCAGTATAATACCGATAGTATTGTACCGACAGTTGCACTTTCCAAAAACTTCTTGTCTTTATCCAGGTCAAATGTTTAAAAAAAGTTGCACTTGTAAAGGCTGTTCACTCCATGCCACTAAACTTAAAGACGTATTAAGTTTGCCGTTTCGCAATCTTATATCGCGCTAACCAATCGTCCGATCGGAAACGTCGGCGCCGGCGCACTGGCTTGAACGTGAACACGCGCCCTGCAGGACGAGTTCCATTTAAACTCAATGCATTTTCGAATTCTTATTACGGACGCTTTAATTAATTATTTGGAATACAGTAAAAGGTGGACGGCCTTTCTTCCAAACAATCTAGATCAATCGTGGTGTACTTTCCTTTTCAGTTCTTACCAACACCAAATTACTAATTAATTGAGGCCGTCGTGGCGCAGTGACACAGTATCTGACTGTAACCACGACGGTTGTGGGTTCGATTCCTACTTTGGAGAACGTAGTGTCTTAGCACTAGGTTCCCTCTACCCACCCTACGATAAAGCTTGAAGCTATTTATTTATTTATTTAGTTGACTAAGAGTTACAAAAAGTAATTATAATATTTCTATAGAAAAATACATTAAATATTATTAAAAAGAATTACATATGTATATGTTCGTATAAAACAAAATGTTACAAATTAGAGTAACAGAAAAATTATAATACCTGGCATATTACCGAATATTTAGTTGGGGCATATTCTTATTAAAATATCATGTCCTATATAAGGAAACCTTTTTTTAAATGGTTTCACAAAACTCATTTAAATAACGATATGGTGAAATACAAATAAAAAATAAAGAAATAAAAGAATGTTCGAATCTATCTTATGTTTAAAATAAAAAGCTTTATTGATAAATATCTGTCCTAACCTTAAAATTATTCTGGGATATCGATACATTTAAAGAATAGAGCCGAGTGTATTACAGTTTTTAATCTTTAACCTAAGCAGTTTCAGAAATTAAGCTTTGTTGGTCATTAAAAATACAACAGCCCTATATGTCATCGTTTTTAAAAATGTTGACACAGCAAAAAATAAAATGTAGATTAGATAGGAGTAGTAGATGATCAATCAATCTACTTTTTTATATTAAACGAAGTTTTAGAATGGATATGTGCAAAATAGACCTACATAGCAAAAGAATCAGTACTTTTTGGGACATGTTCACAAAAAAGCAAACGATGGCGGCGAAACCCTTTGACGGTATTGTCAATGCCCCTCGGATTCTGCAATAAAACTGAATATCCTTAAAAGGGCACCGATCTCAAAAAAACGATATACAACTTTCCTTTTCAAAGGGATGAGAATGTATTATGGCATAATGTTATCTGGACATAACCTTTTATAGGCATCTGCGAGTTGTAGAGCAAAAAAGGTCGAATGATACGAGCTGGTCATTACACCGAATAGGTTGCTAACGTCAGAATGAAAGTAAAAATATCGCAGTTAAGGTGTTTTATTATCACATATTAGTCTTTTATATGTCGTTTGGCTTTAAGTCTTTTTTGTGAACGTCCATTTAGTTCAGTCTGAACGCAATATTTATTAAATTTATTATATAGGTAACTTAGATTTCTTAATTCTCTTGATCTCTACCTGAGGTCAAGACTTGATTGATGATATTTGAACTTGCACTTGTAACAGTTTCAATTAGTTTAATACACGTAGAAACGAGCTAAAGAAAAATATCTATTAAAAAACGAATACGTACAGTAAAATTATTTTGTTAAAAATAAGCATTTCATGGCTTTCATTTTAATTTATGTAAACATCAACTGGGAATCTCCTTAGCTTCTACGAGCATGCTAAAATTTGTATCTATTCTACCTGGCACCTTCGGGACCCTGACTAATGAAGGCAGGCTATGAATACATATTGCAGCATTAGTCTTTCAATGATACTGCATAATTAATAACAACAGCGCTCTTCACTTCACTAGCAAGATGCTTTTAAGTCTTTGGAATATAACAGACATTCCTTCAAATTTTTATTAATTTCTTTGTGCTGTTTTTTTGCTTTAATATACCTAATTAAATAACTTGATAAATAAAATTTATAAGTGTGAAGAAATAATGTAGTTATTTTTTGTATTTCATTAACATTCATTGATATATATCAATATATATCCATATAGAGTATTACAAAAGAAGGCAATATTATGATTATTTCATGAAGGTATACTTATAGAATGAATGGAAATTTGACCACATATAAAAATAGTAAGGTTTTATAACATTTCTTAACTTAAGCGATAGAACTACAACAAAAATAAAAGCTTTAACTAAATATGTATCTACGCGTACATATCGGACTAATTATATTATTATACAATGTATCGTCATTAAAATTGCTTATCTGTACAATTATTCGCACTGTACAGTGTTCTTAATTAATTTAGCATCGGGCGAAGCGTAAAATCGCTAAAACCCTGTAATGGGTTGAGATGCCTCTAACCGATTACAAATATCTATGCTACTGAATCATTTAATGAGTTTAATTTTTTTTTACTGTAGGTGCTTTGTCTACAAAGATATTGATTTAAAGGTCAACAACATTTAATGGCTTGGAAAAAATAATATTTATAAAAAAAATATATAATTATATATTTTAAGCTTTTGTAATTTTACGATGACAAAGTATTTTTATTTAATGTTTACTATATTTGCTAATAAAAAATATCCTGACGAATTAAAGCCAAATTTTCTTAGGCATTGCAGATTTAGATTAAGGGAAGGGATGACCTATGTTATAATTAATATATGAATTCAAAATTAATAAATTATTGAATTTCTGTTATTTATAAATAAATAAATAATATCACGTATATCAATTAATATGACAGATAAATTGCACATTGACCTTTCCAACTGAAATACCAAGACAATATAAAGAACTCTGTTAGAAGTGAAGGTCTGTTTATAACATTCTCAAGTAATACCATCATTAGTTTTATAGTTAACTAGGAAATTGACCGCTACGGTATGTAATTAAAGGATGTGTATGTCAGTAGGAGCAACAAACGAATCATTTATATGGGCTTAGTTTTTATCTCAAATTATATTAACCGCTGTTACACTTTAATCTATACATATAATATAAAGCAAAAAATGTATTAAATTTTTACAAAATTATAACGTGGTTACAATTTCAAAATAGGTTAAGAATAAATTAGGCCCTCGAATTTGTCTGGCAATCCAAAAATGATATGGGACAATATTGTATCTAATTGCTCACGAAATGGAAATATGCAAATATGACAATTTTTTACTTGTAAGCCTATTCCCGATCTTTTTCCATAAAACGTTATCAATAATAAATAAAAAAAACGTAACATCTACAACTAAAATGGAAACTAAATGGATCGAATTTAGAACTATTTTCACATATTATTTATCTAGAATATGAGAGAATTATTAAAGGAACATGCACCTTTAGCATTCCACTTGCAATACAACACCTATTAGCTACATAAGTAAATGTTGATGTAACGGTGATATCGTCTAAGCTTAAATTACTTGTTGGACATTAAATAATATCTAATATATAATATAACATATATACTAACAACAATTAATTATATTTATCTAGTTTATATACTATGAATTGCTTAACATTATTAAATATAAATTTAGAGAAAGAAAAATGTTATTAAAAATATAAAAACTCTTTTGTAGGTGGGTCGTGGGTCGGTGGGCTTTAGAGTGAAAAACATCCTCACAATACGTTGCTTCAAGCAATAATGTGCACCTCTTAAGACGTTGGTCGATGCTTTTTGTTATTAAGCCGTTAACTGAAACTACTATCAGTTTAATGATAGTCGTAATGACATTTTATACGGCAGTAACCTAACGGCACACTTTAGAGATAAGTTGAGATCTCATTGGCCTTGTCGCTTTATAACTTAAACTTAACATGCACTTGGGATAAACCAGAGAACAGAGTCATCTTAAGCCACATGATCCATGTATCTATGCCCTGCCTAAAATGCACGATATCCTCGAGGTTAACAATTTAAATTGTCTATTTTTTTCTTTAGCTTCGTCTACATAGAGGTTACACGGAGATCCTAGTATTAAAGCAGTCCCCGTAACCAGTAGTAGTCCATAGTCATATTATTTGTTATTACGTACGATATTATAACTAAGTACGATAATATGTACTTTATACAGCAATAGAAATCATGTAAAATAAAGCAATATTTCAAACTAAGTCACATTACTCACTATTTGAAAAAAGAAAAATAAAAGCGAAAAGTAACCAATCATTAACATAATAAGTAACATATCATTAATTTGTTTTCTATCATAAATACCTTAATACATAGATATCTTTGATTAGAATGGAATTCCAATTTATATTTCAATATACATATATATGGATGTAGGTTTATTTAAATGATACCTACTAAAATATCCCTCATTTCATAATTCATTTGTGCACATTAGCAGGTTAACTATGTGAAATTTTAGCACTTAATTATTAACATATCAATGATTATGCACACTCATCCCCTTCCTGGGGTATTATATTATAGAATCGTTTTCAATACAATTTCAATGGGTATTGTTTCAATTCAAAATGGTAGACATGGGGGGAGGACACGAAGTGATTAATTGTTCGTTTTTCGATATCGATCTTTCCAGTCACATTATTATCAATGTGTATGAATATTCGTAGGTACATACACATGTAATGTGTATGTACCTACGAATATTCATACAGCCATTTATATTAGGCATGCCCAAACAAAATTATTTTTAGTAGATGTAAATATTTGTGTATCTTAGGTTAAATGGAACAAGACTACCCAATGTATGCCATATAAAATAGTTTTTGATTTAAGAATAAAACTTGTAACTTACGTATAGTAACTGTGCCAGATTGAATACAAAAGCATAACTAATTATGTAGAAACATGGAACTAATGTGTTACATAAATAACAAATAGCCCAAGTTGGCTCCATAAATAATCCCCTTCATCTTTATTCAGGCTCGATACACAAGCTTCCCTTGAGTAATGATCAAAACACATGTGGAAATTATAAACTACATAGAACGAAAGTGTAGGTATACATGAAAAATATTATTAATAGAAGTACCGTCCAAATAAAACAATAATGCTTTAAGCTGAAGTACTTCGTTATATTTTTGAGATTTTTGAGAGATCCGTCCATTACATATAAATACAACATATGATTAAAGAGAAGTACGTATAGGTAAAAAATGCACATCGTCATAAAATAAATACAAAAATGTACAAAATCATAATCTGTACTCTGTACTAATATGTAAATCTGTTGGCTCTATCAGTACATGGTAATTTTTTCTCGAATTATGTGTCAAATATCACTTTTATGACCCACCCTTACAATATCTAACATTTTTGGAATTTTTGTCTGTCTGTCTCTCTGTCGGTTTGTAACTTTATAACTAATCAACCACTTATGTGATTAAGATATATTTTTTTATACATATACAAGATGCTGTCCCTTAAAATATAGGCTACTTTTTAAACCAGTTATAAATCAGAATTTGACTATATAAGTATATCTTTTAAAGTTTAATAAAAAATCACTTAAATTACAGCCATTAATTGTTTTTATGTAACGCGAACCAATTGTTTTCTATATGTTTTTTTATAAGTTAGATATTGTTTCATTTATCAATTGTTTCTGCCAATTGAATCGTGTATCACAATTTATTAAACAGTCAAAATAAGAGTATATAATCTGAATTATTTCTAATTAAGTAAAAATGTTAATTTATTTACTTTATTACTTGAATGTTTTTAATTTATTGTATAATAATATATAGGATTAAAAAGACAAAATTACATTTAGACATTTATCCACACTTTTTGTGCATTAACTTATATAAAAAATTGGGTTCGAAAGATCAGAATAAGTACTTGATTTCACTTAGCTATCTATAATAAGCTTTATTTTTATATGTTAAGTTAATCATGGTTGATCAATTAAATATAAATAATAATAATATTAACTTATAGTGATTAATAATTTTATATATATATATATATATATATATATATATATATATATATATATATATATATATATATATATATATATATATATATATATATATATTCGTTATAACTTCGTTAACTTCATCATCCGCCAAAGTATGAAGCAACAAGCTTGAGTCGAGTCGATTGAGACACAATCATGAACACCACACATTTTATTTCGCTCACAGGAATTTCTATTTAATCGTGAAACTCGTTTAATGATCGGTCGAGAACATCACGCTCTTCATCATCTTCAGGAAACGATCAGAAACTGAAAAGTAGAGCTGCAGTTTGAAATAGTTACTACTATATAGCCGCAACTCAACTGTTTTTGGATCGCCAATAGCATACCGCGCAATGATAGTTTTATGTGACGAAGTACAATATTATGTATATGATAAACAATCTAAAGTATTTAAGAGGAGGAAAAGAGGAAATGCTTTTGAATGTTATCCTGGTATTTTTAAAGACCACGTTATAAGAAGAGTATATTATACATTTAATCCTGGTAATACAGAATGTTATTTCTTACATCTATTACTTCACAACATATTTTAAAGATATAAGAACAGTTAATGGTGTTATATATCAATTATATATCAAGCAGCTTGCAAGGCTCTTGATCTTATTGGAGATGACTCCCACTGAGATGAAACTTTAAAAGAAGCACGTGTTATCGATAGTCCACTCAAGCTAAGGCAGCTTTTTGCAATTATTGAAGTATTTTGCCATCTTTCTGACCCTAAAGAATTATAGACAAAATATAGAAAATATTTACATGAAGATTATGGGAGAAAATTGATAAGAAGTTTTGCTAATATTGATTTAAATTAAATAAAGAAGAGCTTGAGAATCGTTGCCCCCTAGACTTAAAAAATACAATTACTTCTATAGGGTGAAAACCTTTAGATCAATATGGAACACCGTACATTAAAGATAATTTTCATTAATGATAATTTTCTGCACGTGGAACTGATCTATTAACTGGGCCTGTAATGGTCATTATTGGAAATTTTTTACCAAGTACATAATAAACAATCCAGCAGTACTTGTACTATAAATTGAGCTCAAGTAAATGTTAGTCAAGAGCAATAAAATCAGAGCAGCGTTCTCCCCTAATGTGATTAATTTCCTTCCCGATCCGCTTGGACACTTGACGGACTACATTTACGGTTCTAGGGCTTGCGCAATCTGACAAATATTATAATAAAATTATGATTTTTTTATTTTAATGGCATAGTGTCACTTAAGTCAAACGATTTGCATGTGGAAGTAACAAAGTGAGCATCGAGGTAATGTAAATTATTTTTAAAGTAATCTCTATCTATCATCATTTTCATAATTAACATTCTTCAAAATGTTTACTTTGGCAACATTGGAGTTGTATCACTCTTTTTAGACTACTACTATAAATAAATGAGACAGATGTGCATAGACATGCCGTATAGCATTGACGTGGTGTATAGCATTTTTTTACTATTCTATTGTAAATAGAATACATAAAATATTTGTTATATATTTAATTATACCCTTCTTATATATATATATATATATATATATATATATATATATATATATATATATATATATATATATATATATATATATATATATATATATATATATATACATATATATATATATATATATATATATATATATATATATATATATATATATATATATATATATATATATATATATATAATATGCATGAATAACTGTTTCTAACAATATTAGAAAAATATAAATGTCGCCACAACGTTTTATTTCCAAAACACCCACCCTAGCTTCTATTTATTTTATGTATGAATAAGTCATACTAAGGGTTTCAGGTAACGAAATTTGTAATGTACCTCAGCACTATTTAGTGTTCCAAAAGGAAATCTAACGTGAGAATGTAATAGTAATATTATCAAATTGAGTCAGTAACTTGCTACATTTATTAATTTTACATTTTATTCAAGAAATATTGAAAATGAAAAATCTGTGTAAATAATAACAACATAAATACAGACAGATTAACTAAAAAGAAAATTATGTTTAATAATAGCAGATGTTACGAAAAGCTCTAAACACAAAGGAAACTAGAAAGAATGTGAGTATATAAAATATTACTAATTTTAGTTACGAGTACTATACAAATATATTTTTTTAGTTTCACGCCGTATCCCGCGCATAGCAGAGTAGGTAGAGGGAACATAGTGTTTAAGATATTCCGTTCCCTGCTTACCGCCTTTCGAGATATTGCATGTTGAGTGGCGGAACTAAACGCCGCGCTTTGTCTTGTTGCCAAAGCTTTACATAGCAATGTCTGCAGTGTTGAGACCATGTATGTTAAGTGGCTGAACTCAACATCTCATCCTAACTAAAGCGAGGAAACGAAAATAACACATTCTCCCGAGTGAAATTAAACCCAGATCTGTCGTATTTACAGTTAGACACTGTGTTGCTGCACCACTGCGCCACGACGGCCTAATTTATATAATTTTTTGTTACATTTTGATTCAAGAGTGTTTGTTAAACCTGTTTTGGGATAAGAAATAATAACTAGTTTGCTACAATAATATCGATTACATACAAAACAAGTATTTATAAATGTATCTGCATTACAATGTTTATGCCTAAGGTTATCTGTCAGAGATCACCAATATTGATAAGATTGACTTTCCATACTGCAGTTATGTTCTTGCGAAATGTTCTTACTTGATCGTTTTTTAGTATTTTAAATGTATAATAAAATTATAATAATTACTTACAACTCTTATAAATAACTTTACGGTACATTTTTAGAGTTACAATCATCAATGTACTCATTCTTACAAAGCTCGCTGTGTCAGATAAATTCGTCCCGCCTTTTCCTCGTCTGTGTAATTGAAAACCTCTCTGGCTTACGTAATTACAAAACCATTTATATATATACGAAAGCGAATGTGTACTTTGGGGGAGATAATACATCATATTGTTACTCGACGACAATACGACGTGGGTTGAAGAGGTGTTTACGGCGCGCTGTTATTACAAATTATGATGACAACTCCTCGCTATGCCTGTTCAGCATATCCGCGTATATTTATATCAAAATTATGTATACAAAATATAAGACTTAATATTAAGCATATTTTTTAAGGAATTTAACCTCATTACATATAAGTAATCTAGTATCTACAAAATATACGTATATGACGTACTAATAGCAGATCAAAACCGTAAGCCTTGCTTTCTTTATTTTCTAAGGATTCCTAGGAGACAATCCTTTATCCTTGAATCCTATTTTATAGAATTCCATCGGCAAAGGAATTTAAGGGATATCCATGATATCGTAAAAGAGATTTTCGACGAAAAATAGCACATGACATTATAATGGAGACAAATATGTCACATTTTTCTTGTGTTTTAACTATATAAAAATGTATTCCATAGCACGCGCTGTATTTTGTTAAATGAGATAGTTCTAAGTTAAAATCTAAGTCGGAAATATATTCATTTATATGTAACATCAAATTAATATTTCTAACATATTATTAACAAATCTTTACCGTTTCTTCAAATTCAGAAAGTGAAATTTGTGAAAAAAATTAAAATATTCCGAACTTGAGCCAAAAATAAAACGTAAGTTTTAATAAACGTCTTAGCAGCTCAAAAACCTATATATATATATATGTGTCAAATAACATTATCCTAATGAAACCAGAAGTAAAAGGTTATGTATCTTGACCGGCCTGGGGTAAGGCTTTCGAACTATTTAAGTTATTTAGGGTTTGCGTTGTAAATCTTAATCGCAACAAAGTTAGAGTAATGACCCGTGAAGTAGATCCCGCAAATAAATTAGGTTAATGGTTAAAACTGATAAGGAAAATAAAAAATAAAATGTTCATCAGATCAGATTAATTTGCAAAGTAATGCATTATTACATACATACATAAGCACACAATATTCATTTGACTATAGGTATATCTATTTACTGGTTTTCTTGTATTTCTTCTATTAAATTCACTTAATATTTTTACAGTAGGTAGAGTGATTTAAAAAAAAACAACACTATTCACTACTTTCCGTACTTAAGAGTACTGGGTGCAACTCTTAACTTCGAACTGCATACTTTATCTAATAGCAAATAATAAAGATATTTTTTTGTATTTTTATGGTTTTATGATACTTTAATTAAAAATATGGTTATTTATTATTATTTAGTCAAGATTGTCTCAACTGTTCTACGATGATCGCCGTCTTACCGATATATAATTCAAATATGCCTACATGTACATGTTCCAGCCACGGCAAATTAAATATTTACATCAGTTAAAACATATTTAAGGTGGAGAATATGAAAGTATATATATATATATATATATATATATATATATATATATATATATATATATATATATATATATATATATATATATATATATATATATATATATATATATATATATATATATCATAGGTCGTCGTATAAAAAATGTATATGAAATTATGATGTAAATATATAAAAAATGAAATTTCGTTTCAGTGTTATCAAATTGAAATGTTTAAAGTAACAAAAATAGGATAGAGTAACGCTAATAATTTAGTTTTAATTTATTTCAATATTTATTTAATTTATTTAATTCAATATTAATTTATATTTGTTCAATATCGTCAAAATTTATGATAAAGTTAATGGTTTACAACGTCCATTTAGTTTACACAACCTTATATAGATATATGACAGTTTTAATTTTCACATACTGGTGTTGAATGCACGTTAAAATTAATCGACGTAATTTTGGAATTCTATTAAGAGTAATGAGATAAACAATAATATATATATATATATATATATATATATATATATATATATATATATATATATATATATATATATATATATATATACATATATATATACATAGTATATATATATATATATATATATATATATATATATATATATATATATATATATATATATATATATATATATGTATAGAATAAGTCGAATCTTCTTAATTTACAAATGGCATTTCTTTCCATTTATTCTTCTTTCATTGACTCTACAGAGTTCATAATATTTCTGCAGAAGTAACTAATCTAATAACAGCCGTCGTTGTAATAGAGAAGTCACTTGAAACTTTGTTGTTTTAATTAATTAAGACAACAAATACTAAGATGACACACCTAGTTCATTCTGTGGCTTCGTACTGTTTGCAAAGTCACTAATTAAATTAAATGAGCACCCTTTGAGTAGAACTCTGAAATTTAACGCCCTAGGTACAATTTCAACATTGGATATATTAACCACTTAGTGTTAAAGTTTATGAACGAAGTGAACGTTAAGCATTTACATAATTTAGAAAATATTAATGTTACTACACATTTAGAGATATTGATATATATACATAGATCACGTTTACCTATATGTATACATAGATCACAAAAAATGTTAACGATTATATAATTCTAAAAAATATATTAATATATCTATAATTCTAAATATATAATTTAAAAAAAATAGCAGGAGTCAAAAGAGGAAACCTAGTGTTAAGATACTCCGTTCCCCACTTTCTACATTTCGAGACATTTCGTATCGAGTCACGAAACATGTTTTGTTACCAGAGCAAAGAAAATGAAAATATAGAGATAGAGATCTAGCTAAGGCATAGTGTGTAAAAGTAGATTGTGGTACTCAACGAACATAAATAAGCGCAAAGAGAAGAATGAGATGATAACAAACTTTCCTTCGCCTTTGCCGATAAACAGACAAAAATAGTGTCTAAAATCTAACACCAAAAAAAATTCTCGAGCCAAAAACTATTGAGAGACAACCAAACATGTTTTATAATATTAAGCAACAACAACAAGCTTTGTAATATTAGTATAGATATTCTCTCTAGACATAATATTTATTATGTTATATATAAAAAAATCACAATGATTGAAATATTAGAAAAAAAGTTTTTAAAATGTTAAGCTAAAGATAAAAGGACGGAAAAAGTTCACTGTGGCATACTAAGCTAAGCAGATCACGTGCTACAAACAAACACGCAACGGTTCAGCTAGATCAAATAAACTGGCCGCACGGATCCAGGAGTGTATAGAATAGTAATAGATTAACATGGGTTTTTTAAATATCGCCATGTAAAACACTGATTCAATCAGAATCGGGATATGAGTGAATTATTACGCATATTTAAAACATTTGTTACTAATGGATGGAACTATAAATGGGCTCATTATTTTTATATAACTATTCTAAGCCGAACATACATACAGTAATATCCCGGACCTCTCAATAGTTTCGACTGTGCTATAACCGCGTAAGTCGGGGTATAATGTTCCACATAAATACATATAAATTTATTTTCAATTGGTGCCGGAAGCCTAAGAAAATAGTAATTTAAGGAAGGAAATCTATTCTTCGTTGATGTCGATATTTTTGTATATTTTTAACCCATTTTAATCGAACTGAGGCCCTCAGTCAATTTGGCAACCGTTATTCCATATTCTGAATGAAATGTAAGTAAACTAGAAAGATTTACTATATCTTTTCCTTGCTCATGCGTTTCTATGAACTCATCAATCGTCACGTGACCGTCCTGATTATAACATACGGCAGTTTCTGAACATCATCACAATCATTTTCGAAATATATTTGCCCAACGAAAAACTTCTTCAATCGCATCGGCGTGACACTTAACAAAAAAAACAAATAGACCAGATTTGACCGTAACTCCGAATGAATCGGGGTAGCGAGGTATTACTGTATATATGTTCGTGAGTTTAAAGTTAGCAATTATACGATACTGAAAGTAATTGTAGCCCGCAATTAGAAGGCGTAGACATATTTATATTTGTTTGTTCATAATATGTTTAATCAACGAAAAATATATTTCAATATATCCATACTTAAAGTACAGCCAACGTTGTTATATACCATATACTCCGCAACAAATCATAAGAGCATGTTGCGTGCCAGCTCTATTAACAATGAATCAATAGCGCGATAAAAGAAGCCCGTGCAGGTGCCAAGGGTCGCGCGATATTGAGACATAATTCACAAGCCGCAAGATCAGCTACAAGTATAATAGCATAGATAGGCTTTTCGTAACCACCGTTACGTTGGAAATATACATTATGTGTGTCATAAGTTGAAGTAGTAGATTAGGAATATAATATTTAGATATATGTATATGATTCAATTTCGTCAAAATTATATTCGTTTACTTAATAAAAATTAAATTAAATTAGCTTCATGCTACATCCCGCACATGGCAGGGTAGGTAGAGAGCGGAACTCAACGCGGCGCTTTGCCTTGCATTGCCTTGCTTACTTAGCTTTTTAATTAGAATTTAGAACCCAGAAATACCGTTTTTAATCGTAACGGAGTGCGTTACCAACTGTGTCATAATAGCAAAATTTCAGTAGGATTTTATTTTCTAGAGCACATCAATAAAAAATATACTAAACATATAATAAGCATAGGACGAAAATCATGCGTTATCACTTTCTTTTCTAAGTGCGTAGGTAAGCATTCATTTTGCTGTCTTTATATTCGCCAACCACTATTCACGTCATATACACGCGCGTGTCTCGTTTTTCATACACTACAGTTTTACGTAAGCACAATTTGGGCAAGGTTCGTGAAACCACATCTTATTTCTATGGTCATGTGATTTATGTGCTCAATTACTGTGGAACCTACTGTGTGGTGGTTCGTACCAAGATGGCCCAAGTTTTAAAAAAATCTGTAATGAAATATTGCCAAGATTATGTAATAAATTTAAATAAGAGTGCTGTTATATTACACTTTCTTCCAAGTCACACTTTATCCCACAGATAGCAGGGTAGGCAGAGGGGTTGAGTGGCGGAACTCAACGCCGCATTTTTACCACGTTGCCAGGGCGAAGAAAATGATAGTGATTTATTCTCTCCGAGTGGCACGAATCGAATGCACAAACCGTCGCGTATTTCATATTTTAATTTTAATGTTAAATATTTTACTTCCAATATAAAAAAATCTCATTTATATAATATTATTTATATTTAGTAAGTAGAAATCTTCGAATAGAAAGCAATCCTTTGAGAATGTAAAAGTTTGTGAAATGTTTCCTTTAGTTTACTAAGTCGACTCAATAAAAGTTAGACTGTTAAAGAAAATGTAGGATTTGGAAATCTTATTTATTTTTATTAGATGCACCTGATAGGAGACTTCAGAGCATACATCAATCACTCTCATACAAACTCATTTATGTGTATATTTAAATAAGGAAATTATATTATAATTTTTTATAGTAATAGTTAAATGGAACAAAAAAAAAAGACATGCCTCAACTTGTTCTAGACTTTTAAAGAGTTTACTTTTTAATGTTTTCTTTATTTGTTGGGATTTCGATTAGATATAAGTATAACCATACATATATGTAAGTGTATTTAAGAAAGAACAATTACATGATAAGAATACGTTGCTGTCTTAATTAAAGCTGTGTTATTCGAAATGATATAGCACCTAAACTTTGAGCTTTTACTAAAGTTTATTAGGCGCAAGTCATCATTTCCTCAGAGCGATTCAAAGCTATTAAAACTACTAGGCGAGACTCCATTAAAACGCTCTAAAGTCTATAAATCAGCAGCTTCATTTCCACAGAAAACAAGATACGCTTATGTATAAAGTATCTCACCACGTTGAAGTTCGAATATCCTATCTTCAAATATTAAAGTCCATATTTCAATGTTCTCCGAACAAACTTTGATTACTCCATTATGCAAAAGTCCTTTCAATAGTTTCTGTAATATAAAATTTTCTTAAGTTTTGTTGTAACATAACAATATTGTATTTACATAATTATAATTAAATGTGAAATTTGTTTACTTTTGTTTTCACATCTCTTGTATATTTAGGCACTTTAGAGCAGTCTATACTAAAGTTTGTATCGTGGATACATTAAAAAACATGCAAAAACTATAAAATTCTGGAATACTTATTTCATTTCATGATAATGAAAATTACCAAACGCTTGTTTTATGTTATCCGATAACTGTTATAAAATATTGTAAGAACATCGACAAAATATAAATTAACTTTTTAAAATGATATTCAATGATAGGTATATGAAAAATGAAAAACATTATTCATAATGGAAAACCTGAAAAATGCTCTTTGAAATGGCATCAACACTTAACTGAAGTAGACGTAAACACAGGTCGGCGAATATAAAGCCTTTCACCAAGCAAAATATTATTATAAGATTTTACATAACTTTATTTTTAATCGCACGTCGAATGAAGGGTTGTACACACTTCGGGACATGAAAAGTGCCTATAACTTAGGCGGGGAAACGTTAGCTTTCTATTCATCATCTGGCGTTTTAGATGCCAAGAGGCAAAGCGAAAAGTTTCTATTGTTATACTAAAGACCTTTTATTGTTTGCACTTTTCCGCTTGGGAAATTTTATATACTTATATATGAAAGTTTGAGCCAATTTATCGGTATATTTTTTATAGGCAAAATTTAGTAGCGTCTACTAATGAAAAGGTAAAGGACCAATGAGTAGCTCAATCAAATTGCATTATCGCTGTGGAGCAGTCGCAGGGAGAGGGTAGACGCAATAAATTAAATTACGGCTTCCACAACCTCTGCTGGTCTATAAAAAATCGCCTTTGAATCAAACCGCGGACATTTCTTTTCAGAGATAATCGAAATTCCTCTCCTTCACATTTTCTCCCCATGGGACAACTGAAATTTTCTTGTGATATTTTGTTCTATTGGTAATATAGGAATACCTATAGTGTTTCATAGAAATTTTATAACAAAACATTATAAAAGAAATACAGTTAAATACGTAATAAACTTCATAAGTTACAATTATGTTTAGTATTTAATCAATTAATCCAATAGAAACTGTCTGACACTGCGGTCTGGGGGGACCGCAGTGTCCGTGCAATCACTGGCTATTGTCCTATCTAGTATTCATTAACGGGCACTTTTAATGAAAGTAAATGTCTCATACAACTTTAGATTAGTTAGCCAGTAGATGGCTAATTTAATATGTATTGCTCGCGACGGTTTTGAGTATATATGGAGATTGTATGTACATAATAGTAGGATTATGTACTTATGTAGATTCCTCGAAGGGGTCTTTAGAGCCCGCTTAGCATCCCACTGTAGAACAAAATACACTACACTAATTAGCCTTTAGAATAGGCTAAATGTGAGAAAAAAAATTGAAGGACCTATTTATTTCGCTTAACCTTTTATTCCTATAGTTATTAGTGAAAAGCTTTTAGATAAAATAATTTAGTTCCATCAATATATTAAAAAATACATGTGATTTATATAAATTATATAGACAAATAAAACAGACTGGCATATTTTTTGTACGTAAATGTAAATATAATACACAATTTTATATAGAATAATTCTTTTATTATTTACAACAATTTTACGATTGTGGGCTTTACGCGTATTAAGTGAGATTTAAAGGCCATACGGAAGCAATGGTCCCTTCACCCTATTATATGCTGTTTTCCGTTACGTGAGACTAGCACAAGTGACGATTTAATCTCATGTCATAAGATATTCATCTCTAACGACCGACCAGTAGAATATTGCCCAATTCCGAACGCATTGGTCAGCGTAAATATTTTATACGTTCATAAAATATTATTATTTTGTTAAAATTTTGTAAATATATTAAAATTATAAAATAAATTTATTTCAGTTAACATTTGTACTGTGAATGATTGTATTGAAAAATAGCACATATATTTAAGATAACTTTTGTTAATATGGATTATGTTAAACTCTATTTCATATTATATGTATATATTTATTAATTGTAATCAATATTGTAATTGTAATACATTTAATTGTTAACCAATTACTCCAATACAGTGATAGGGCGCTGTCTGCTGTGGTTAGGGAAACCACAGTCTGTGCATGCAGCCTCTATTGTAACGTATATCACCACCGATGTATATTGTACGTAATATGTACTTACATATACATCTTATATCTAATAAAAAGTTATTAATATATACAGTATATATTGTAAAGATATACTTATCTTAATTGTTAATTTTATATATTTTAACAATATTTGATAATAAAAGTCTAAAAGATTTTAGTATTATTTACGTCGAAACGTTAATACAATTTGAAATTTTCAGCATCACTTTTATAATATAAAAACACTGAAATGAATTACTCGAGTCTTTTAAAATCTTCCAAAGTCTTTATCTTCACGTGCCATTAAACTAGGCTGTAGCTGTCTAATTAAATCCCCTCGCAATGTCGAGGATTTTTAAGCAATATATTATAAAAAGCTGCGCACACTTGATATCTCGTTGCTTTTTTTATTATTCCAGTGATTAATATCTTTATAAAGTTAAAGGCACATATACAAGAATTTAATTATGTCGTGTGTAAATAAGAGTAACATTGTCACCTGTAGGTATGTAAAATGAATTTTATAAAAACATATTAAAACAACTAGACAGTTAATTATTTCTGACTAAATATGTAAGTTAACTTTTGAAAGTTTCATCCGTTTTATATGTAAATAATAAACAATTAAAAATTTTACCACTTTATTTTATTTCTTATTACAATATTACATTGTATATAATATATATAATACTCTACGAACTTTACTCGAGACACGAGAAAAGAAATTGAAAAACTCAGTACACTGGGATCGGGCAGATGCCACTGAACGCTTTCTGAATAATTACCGCGCCTCAAGGCACCTAAGACCAAACACAATATTCAATAGAAATTCGCGCATTGATAATTATATTTTCATTTATAAAGATCTCGTGGTAACTGCCTAACTTACATTCCGTTGCCTAAAGTAAAAATATTTTTATTATATACAACGTCGTGTTTTCCCGGCTTGCTATCGTCCATCTTAAGTTCTTGTATACGTCGTAAGTTTCATCACAATGTAATGTCTAGTGTGGAAGAAAGTGGAGGGACATTAATATTGTTTAAACTAAGTTCATTTAAAATTATGATCATAATTTAAATATAAGGCCATCAACGATATCACTACATTTTATTTCTAAGTTCTTTTCTACAACCTACTCAGCAAAATGTGTCAACGAAACAGGTCAAAAAGTACCTTAACAAGTTATTAAAAATAAGTAATAAATAATTATTATATAGTATATAGTAACTGATTAGTATAATAAATCAATTTAAATTACACATGTAAGTAAGTTATGTCGAGACGCTCCTTACAATAAAATTAATTAAGAAACTTTGAAATGCTTAAAAGCGTACAACCAAACTACGGACTCTATATCGAAGTTGAAGATAGTAAAATAAGTTAGGCTCTTGTCAAACAAGGATATGCACTTAGCTGGGGATCCATTCGACTAAAACTTGACTACAGCTAATCTAATGTCTAAACTCTCTGTATTGACTTTACAATTATTCAGGGTAGAACAAAGATGTAAAATAATAAAATTTCGCGAAAAAGTTTAAAATAGAAAATATATTAGAAAAAGGCTTTAAAGCGTTTTCAAATGATATCAAATTCTTAATTAAATATTATTGAGTTTCATCTTAAATCTAATTAAATATTGTAATTATAAAAAGATAGGTTTTAAATTGACTTCACTCAGTGCAATAAGAATACCTTAAATTTCCTAGTAAATAGTAAGTAATAGTAAAACGTTTTTGAAATAGAAATGTGTGAGAAGCTACATAAAATCTATTTGTATTTGTCACAGCTAAAAGCGTTGTGGTAAGCGACAAGTTTCATGCATCAAACCCTAAACGCGATTAACGACCGCCCCCAGTCGCCATACTGGACCTTATATTCATTATCATCAAAATACCATTTATACAGAGCTTCCATAAATGTACACGTGACTATTGATACTAGTGTCATATTATATTTTTTTAGGAAATACACTCGTTAATGCTGGTTGACGTATGCATAAATGGTTATTAAGCATTGAATACAATTTTTGAATTACAAAATTGGTAGATAAATAAGCGAATAGGCAATTAATGTATATAAGAGTTAAAAATAAACCAAAAATATACTAGAATATTAAATACTGCCACGCGAAACACGTATTTTTTTTTATTTATCTATATATTTGACTTAAAATCATAATAATGTTTATCATCTCACAAAATTATAGCCTATTCATTTGTTTGTTATGTGTTCTGTTCATATACTATAATTCCGACAAAAAATCTACATTATACTTTTAACGTTATAATGTTCTGTATGAGATGAGGTGATAGGTCTGCATCATTTAAACACCAAATAATCTTATTGTTTATAAAATATACCATTTATAAAATATGTCGATAAGGTGCGACTAGTACAGTAGCGGAAAGTACAACTCATAAACATTAATGAACTTAAATTTGAGGGCGGATTCAGAATTTGTATGAAATGAACTACAGAACTACGGGTTTTTCTATGATATTTCCTTTATTGTATTGTAAGTGACAACTTTCATGATTCTAGCTCATGGGAAACTACCATATAAGGTTATTTATTGGTTTTGATTACGCGGCGAATTTTAAACAAAATGCAGCATAATTCCTCGTTTCTTTCTGATTGCATTGACTTCGAAGTTTGATTTTTTATTGTGCTCCAAGGAACCTGGATTTCGATATTAATTTCAGCTTGATACCTCTACGCGATCTTGAGAAAATTTAGAAAATGAAATTATAAAATTTCAAGTTTTACTTAATTAACCGATTTAATGACTCATGCAGTTTACATTCGGGGAACGCTAATTACGACTAAGAAAAATCTAGGACACATTTTAATTACTGGAAATGCCAAATGTTGCCAAATGAAACACGTTTGCCATTGAAGAGAGCTCAAGAAAGAAACTTATTATATTATTAATTTTATTATGATGCTTCACATAAAACATTGATACAAGGTAAGAAATTGAAGTTTCAGTTTATTACGTCATAACGGGTAGCATTAGCATAAAATATTTGAGTATATGCTGCACTCAGTAAATTGAAACCGAAGTTTGGTCGCCCATAATACCCTCTAAGTTACGCGTATCTCAATATAGGGCTGAATTATTTATAACTCGTTGTAGCTTGGAAATATTCTCTAGAAGGAAAATTTTTGTGCAAAGTTATAATATTACAGGCCAATTTTTTTAATTATTTAATTGTTGAAATAATGAAATACTTTATTTTATATTAGATATTCATAAAATAAGGACTACAGGACATATTGCAATTACAAATACACAAAAAAATAATAATATGTAGTAGGTGAACAAAAATTTATGTCCAACAAATATAAAGCGTATATACATATTTTGAAATTGTTTTTAAAATTACCTTAAATGCTATGTTACAGTCAGTTAAAAGTGCCTCTTACAAAGGCTCATAAACAATTTTTGAGACACATCTGTTCTTACAAAATGAAGGGAAACAAACGCCATACCTCATGAAGAGGGTTCTTTCTGAGTACGGATTACACTGGCATTTACTTAAGTATAACATACCGCAAAATTTTCCTCATAGCAACGGATCTTTAAGTTTACAAACGAGTAATAAGGATGAACATTTTTTATTTATTACCGTTTTTATACAAATGTTTTAGGCATTTTAAGTTGATTTACTTACTCAAAGGAAGTAATACGTATTTTTATATAGTAGGTGCTATAGAGGCGGAGTGTCAGACTCTAAACGCGATGCTTGCTGGTTCGAATCCGACCAGGCAAAACTATTATATTGAAATATTTTAATTTTCCCCTTCTTTCAAACAAGGCGCTGTGTTGATATCTGGCACTAAGCACGCAGGAAATGAAATGCCTAAATTGTGAGCTGTTGTTTTTGTTTTTTGCTTACAAAAGTTATTATTTTATTATTCTTATACAGGTGTTTAAATATATTTTTAATTTAAAATTAAGTTAGGAACAGTTGGTGTATTATCATTAAACGAGTATTATGTACATTAAAAGAAACAGACATTGACAACCCAAGAACGTTTTAATTAAATCTTTATATGAAATTTTAAGCCAATTTTCAAACGACGTTGGAGTGCTGAAATCTGTACGAAACTATGCTGTACACAAAATAAACATATACAATCGGAAAGTATCTCAAACGCCTTAAGACACGAACATAAGAGACATTTCTGATACAAAATATAGTTTTAAAGATGCAAAGCGAAACTTGGCATGCTATTCAGAGTCAGATAGCAAGTAAGGCAGTTTACAAATGGAGGAGAAGACTTACGTTATTGTTATTGTTCTGTTGCCTTTGCCTTTTATAATAGCTGGCAACATAACGTAAAATATGTTAACACAATATTAACTGGTATTTATGTTGATAATTGGGTTTTTATTCATAGAATATATTTTATATATATATTTCTGCCACGTTTAGTAACTATTATGTATATATGACAAATAGAAGGTTATATACATAAGGTAACTGTTGTAAGGAAATCAACGATGAATGTATTACAAGTTCAAATCACAAGTGTGACATTAGAAAATGTAATATGTGTCGCTTAGTTTATATTTTATAGTAGAATAAATTAGTCCATTCGTTAGTAAGTATTATTATAAAGACAATAAAAACAAGGAATATATTATTAGGATATATTTGTTTTCAACAAATGCATATGCGTGAGATTGTGAACAAACACCGTATCTCATGTATACGTAATGAAAAGGTTTCACCAAAATATATAAAACAAGATGATGGCTTTTGGATGTCATTTGCAACACATTTTTGCCGTAGATTTTGATGATGCCATTACGCAGGGTAAACGGTCTGGTCGTTGTCCATTCGATGCTGTCGTTCGATTTAATTTAGCGCAGCCGGCGGTTACCCTAGCCCGGTTAATTTGGAAATGATTATTGCCTACACTCTCCCCTAGAGAGCAAAAAATCGAAACTGCAACGCCTCTTAATGCTTTCTTAATGAAAGACCTGTATGTTGTGTATCTTATAGGAAACTCATCTATCATCCACATCTGCCAATTAAGGTTAGATGCTTGAGACTGATGAGAGGATAAATATTGATATAATTAATCCCTACTAATATTATAAAGCTGTAAAGTTTGTTTCGTTACTTGTGCTATCTTTGGATGTACTGGTTCTAAATAAATTTATCGAGAAAGGTCTATAATAAAATAGAATAGAATAGTCTATACAATAATTATACGGCTAATCAATAATATGATGCGCATCTCCTTTATGTTACCATATGACCATGCCGGTAAAAAATAGATGTTATATATTTATTTTAATTAAAACTGTGACTTTAAAAAAGTTCCAACAAGAAAAACCATTCGCGTAATCTTCTATTTTTCTCTTTTTATTGGGGCAGAAAATTCTGCGAACCAACTCTATGGGCGACCTCGTTTGCATTGAATTCTATAGAATATTTAAAAAAAAAGCTGAATATTTAAACTTAAATGTAGGTTTAAGCATAAAATTAAAAATATATAATACATACCAATGTTTATTTCTTTTTTTTAGTTTCAAAAAAGTTTAAAGATTTTTTAAAACTAGAGAGAACCTAGTGTTAAAACACTCTGTTGCCATAGTTCTTTTTAATATATACTCAATTATAAAATAATAAAATGAACTTGACAACGTGAAACGTGATGTAAATATCAACTTGATATGAATAAACAAATCAACATCGATAGTCATTTTTCATTTTTTTAAAAGCCAACATGTGTACACTTTCAGGTTTTATTTTAAAACCAAAACATGGACGTGTCGGCTTTAAACGGGAGCCGCCATCGATTTGCTGAAAGCCCATTCGGTATAAACATTGTAAGCAAAACCAAACAATATTCGAATACGTGCATGTACTTAGGGGCAGTACATATCGACTCGTAAGCATTGTTTGTGGAGTTCACTTGCAATCACTCAAAAGTACTGCGTAGTGATGCCATTTAAAATAGATATTTTACATAACGTGTATAAATTATATTGTATTTATACACACATTTGGGATTGTTTTGACACACATTAAATATTTCTCCAACTAGCGCTTGTTAATTACTAAGCTAAAAGTATGCCAATATTAAAAACAGCCAAGATAACAACATTTTTTGTTGCACTTAAAATATATTTCATATATTAATCATAAATAATCATATTCCGTTACGATTACATTAAATGTATCGATGATAAAACTATTAAGATATCGATAAGTGTGTTACATCACTTTATCAACTACTGAGCACGGAGGGAGGCAGGGGTGGTTTTAAGAACTAAAAGCACAGCGTACCTAGATATACGAGGCACAAAACCACAAAAGGCCTCAGCTACAATGTAGGTACAACACAATAGTGAATGCGAGCATTGTTGCTCGCTTTTAATAACGAAAGAATATGATGAAAATAAATTCATGTTCTGCTATGGAACATATATATGCATATCTAAATAGTATTAATGTTGCGCTTTCAATAATATTTTTTTAATCTTCCTGAATGTTTTATTCATAGTACCTAAGTAGTAGTAGCATACATCATTAGATTTTTTTAATAGTGAACAAATAATTATGAAATAATCTTCTATGATTGATATTTACATTTTGCATATTATATATTATACATATATTTTACATTAAATGAAATAGATAAGGACTTAGACTTATACAGTAGTTCAGTGTTCAAAGTTCAAAGTTACTATTTACAGATATTATATATTATATATTTCACATTTTTTAAAATTTATAATAAAATAATGACTTATCGCAATAGTACAAATATATAGTTCATATACTATTCGGGGAATACTTATATTCATAAAGTAGATATTTCATAATCTAATAAAAAAAATGAAGGTAGCTACAGTAAAGGATCAAAGGAGCAATTTATGAATATTTTTTTAGCTTAGCTTTTTAGGGTAGGCATTAGGGAACCGTAGGCAGGAACCTAGTATTAATACACTCCGTTTATCGCTTTCCGCCTTCCGAGGCGTTGTCAGAGCGAAGAAAATGAAAATAATTGAACAAACCGTCGCATTTACATTGGGACGCTGTAGCTCTGCGCCACGACGGTGCAAATCATGTAGATTTGCACCGTCGTGGCACAATAATGACTGATATAATAATAACCATTATAAAACTAGTTTAATACTGAAGAGGCCTTACCCATACTGATAGCGTGGCTGCATCTAATAGCTTGGTATATAATACAAGACCATTTAATTCCTACGACAGTTCAGTTCATCGCCCATTCATAATATAGCAATTAATTCCAGAAAGGTAATATACAAGGTATAATTAACGACGGAGATTAAATGAAATATTTTGAAAAACCAACACAAAGTTCAGGTTTGCAATGATGGTATCATATCTAGAAAAAAACATAGCTGACCATTTGTTTTTAAATAAGTCTAGCAATTGTAAAAACATATTGCGGTGTACAATTATGTTGTTGAATATTGGAATACAAATACATGGCAACCTGTAAGCTTCGCTGAGATAAAAGTAAATTATACATTTCAAAAGTATTACAAAAAATCTCGCTTAACCAACTCTTGCTGACGCCGCTTATTCAGCACTTTTAATTTATCATTTCCACACGAAATCCCTAAAACTTCCATATCAGAGGGTCGGGAGACCTTTCCGAGTGTCTTTTGGGAAATTCACGCTAAAGTTACGCTTTAAATATTTTAATAAACTCGTATTAAAGCCGTAAAAAACACTTTGCGTTCCCGTTTTTTACTCGCGACACCCTACAGAAGATTTTACCGCAAATTTTGAGTACAAGCCTAGATGTACTCGATGTGGGGTGCAATGCTTTATAGGGTGTATTTCATTATTCATAATGCTTTGTTCGGAACTTTGGGTTCCTGTTTTTGACGCATTCTGTTGTTTTTGACGGGACGAGTTTGACTACACTTGTGTGTGGAAAAGTTAAAGTGAATGAGTTTCCCAAGATACAGCTTAACAGGTTATTGTTTTCATTCTGATGAAATTATAGCAGTTTTTTTTACTTGTAATTTCTAAATTCTTTATATCTACTGTACTATAAAACGATACCCATTGAGAAAATTGTAAAGAATACTCTTACTACCAATTTTATTAAGATTTATGCTAACAATACATTCTAATATAGATACTCCATATAAAATTTAAATACATAAATCCGTAGCAAGAATCATACAGGCGTATATTCAAGGGTAGACTTTACCTTTGCGTTATTCGTTTATGATAATTCACATCGGTCGCATAATGCGATGGTGTGTTGAGACGATTTACCCAGATTTTATTTGAAAATCTCCGTTTCGGGTGAATTTTATGTAAGACAGACGTATAAAGTCAGTTTTACTGTAAGCCACGATATTGTTTTTAGCACATCTGCATTCAAATGGTATTGTCCTGAGAACGTTATTGAGAAAAATATTTATATATTACGTTTTGGTCAATATTGAATGTATCTACATATTATCTATGAATGACCTGTATATGTAACATATATATCTCTATTGATATTTTACCTTATATACACACTTATATATATTGGAATATTCTAACATTGATTTTCAGGATTATTAAATTTCTAAATGCATATAAGTCATTCTGAGTCATAATGAGTTGAGGTTGCATGTTTAAGTCCAAAGGTTCTGTTAGAAAATGAGCAAAACAAACAGATTACTATTTTTTAGAATATATGCGATATGTACCTACATAAACCGTACCAAAATATTGAATTAATACTTCTAACATGCAAATCAGAAATGTCTATTGCGCAATAGCACTGAACAAGGCATTGTTGGCAATAGCGCGGACAGTGCTTGTCGATTTTATAACCGGGGGCTATGATTTGTGCGGCGGACGCTTTTCATACTATTGATTCATGCCGTTATTCACAAACTCAAACTGATGTTTTAATACTGTCCAATGAAGCAATCTCAATTCTATATTTAGTTTCAAATTTTGCTCCTGTATTATATATATATATATATATATATATATATATATATATATATATATATATATATATATATATATATATATATATATATATATATATATATATATATTTTTATCTAAAAATATATATTAAAACTACGTCATACTTTTGTAAAATATAATAAAAAAAAGTTTTCAGTAATCCAGAATTAGAAAACAATATTAATATGCCCAAATCTAATATTTAGGTGTATTGTGAAATCACTAAAGATAATGAAAATATTAAAAGGCGAGGAGAAACCCTACAAATTAGCGGGATAGATAATAATTGAATAACCATGGGGTACGGTGTCTGTGGTACTCGTAATCCGTGTGTCTGGGCAACGACAAAGGGTAATTTTTTTACTTCTTTTCCAAACCAAATATTCAATTTTATCGATTTTATTTGTTTTCATTTGATAAACGGACCGTCGTGGCGCAGACGCGCTGCCTGTAAACACGACGATTTGCGAGTTCGATTTCCTGTAGGGGAGAATGATATTTTCTTCGCTCTGGCAACAAGGCAAAAGCCGTGGTGTTGAGTTCCGCCACTCCACACGGAATGCCTCGAAAGGCGGAAAAAGGGGAACGGAGTGTCTTATATACATTTGATACATATATAGATCAAAAATCCACATTCACTAAATCCCTTAGTAGTAAATTCCATATTCTAAAGTAATTAAATCTTGTTTCATCCATAAAACTCCTATTATGTATAATTTTTTCTTGGTTAAGACAATATAAATTTTACCAAAGGACCGACATATCAAAGGACTTTTAAATCAAGAGTCGTTCCGAAACGCGTGTAATTCAATTTGTAACCCGTCGGTGCGCGTCGCTGTACCTGTTATTTAATTCTCCTGCTATTCAACCAATAATTTAATCAAATTCTATGTAATTATATCAATATATACTTGTACTTACCATTCTTATTAATCAATTGTTCTGTAAATATTTGTAACAGCAAAAAAATCCTTTATATTTTTATTTATAAGATACTATCATCATCGTTATAGACTATTGATATTAATCAGCTTCTATTATTAAATACTTTATTTTAGATTTTATATTAAATGTAAGCTATAATAGAAAAAAAATATTGATTTAAAATAAAATAATAAAATTACTACATTTGCCTGTCAACTATCGTTGAGTACCTACTAAGAAAGTAATAACTTACCTGGCAAGATTTTCATCGTCGTAAATCTCACAGAGCATTTCTTCTAGATCCGTAGAGAGTGTGCTCAGCAACTGAAATGAAGGTAACCATATGAAAATTTTCATTTTCATAAAGAAAAACTAAATATTTATCATGTGTCTGGTATGCTAAACATGCTATTTGTAGACTAAAACTTCTTGATATGAATTCATATCATTTTTTTTATATCCAATAACATTTTCTTGTTTCAACACTGTGACAATTTTTATTATTACAAACAAATTTTAATTTATATAATTGTGGTTTTAACTTCTTCAGATTTTTATTAGCTTAGTACTAAACACATAGAAATTAAACAATTATGAAATTGCGTGAATTCAAGTTTTATCAAAACGTATAATAATAATTTTTTTTCAGGGTTGATCTTGTTGTGATGATTTGAAAAATAAATAATTAAACAATCGAATGTGAATGAAATGAAACTTTCACGGTAATTGTGCATAATCCCCATATTGAAATGGGCAAGTTCGATTTTCTATTCACCCCCGAGCACATATTGGAATCGTACGGGAAATGAGTTAAACCTTGTTCACCACAGTCGCAGGTTTAGCTATTTGCACTTTACACATGGACACCGTGTTAGTCGAGCAAATTAAATATTATATATAAGTTATGTAATGCTAGTAGTATCTATACAATTCTAAATATTTTACTCTTAATGACAGTTAGGTGTAGCAAGTTCCAGATTATTCCATAGCGTAAATGTTTTATTATATCTAGGTAAAACGGGCCTTAAAATGATTTTTAAGTATTGATTTTTTCATTAACATCACGCAAGAAATAATTTGTATTAAAAAACTAAAATTAAGTATATTTATTATATACAATAATAAACTATACATATAATAACATTGTAACTTATCGCTGTCTGCACATGGAATAAAAATAAAAAAAAAACTATTATTGGAAGCAAACTATTATTGGAAGCAAAAAAAAAACTATTATTGGAAGAATTATTATTGGAACTATTATTGGATTATGCAGTTTTCATCATTGTTGTATGGTTAACTTATTTTAATATTTAGACTTAATTCAATCGTTTCATAAATAAAATGTTGTTATCAATTTAAAAATACTATCTGGAGCTGTCAAGTGGCTGAAACTATAAGTTTACTTTCCCATTTACATAAAGTTGCGGACGCAGCAAGTATTTAATAATTATAAATTGATTAAACACATTTATATAAAACCCCTGAACCGATAAGAATATTATGTTTTCATTCATTACGTTTACTCGCCGTTAGAACTTTCCATGTGTATCAGTGTAAGTTATTTGCTTAGTTTGCAGACAGGGCCGGGGTAGAGCGTGTAAAAAGTTTCTCAAATAAAAATCTCTAAGCCGCACGGCTCATCAACGCCCCACGAGTTATTCCTTTACCCTTTGTGCGACATAGCGTGTACGATGAATTACCATAATTTTTCTAATTTAATATGTGTTGAATTACAGTATGCCTTTATGTCTGTAACCCATACATAAGGTAAATGATATAGGTTCAAAGGATTTTGACAAGGTATCTTACTTCTTATAGGCTATACTGAATTATTATTTTCACATGTCTAGAATCAACATTAACGTCCAATTTATAAATTATTCATTAATATCAGATATTTTTAAATGATATGCTTTCTTTCAGAGGAATGTGGAGAGTAATATCATATTAATATTAACAGATTAAATTGCTATCATAACTGATGTTATGATTGCAATTTAATCTGATTACAATTAAATCATCTATACTCTGAAATAATCTTAAATCTGAAATAATAAAATGTATACAATTCATCAATTAAGAATAATCATAGATAGAGAAAAGATTTGGAAGAATCATTATGGATTTTAACGAAACGACTACGATGTAACAAGCTAATCATAATTTTCTAGTATATATCTTTGAATATTATCTATGTCACTTTATTTTTGTTCTGCGAGTGACTTATTTAATTATATTTATCATCAAAATTTCATAAGCTCATAAAGTGCACAAAACTAGAATGAGCTTCAAAATTCGCATAAAGCTAACGAGGCCAGTCTAATTGTTTGGAAGTGTCAGTAATATCGCTGCTGGGACCGTCGCTTAACTTATTATTTCTTTTCAGCGTTTAATGCTATGAGAAGATATTTTCTTTCGTATAGTATAAGCAAAATGTAGAGATATCTTTTTAATACATT
The DNA here is from genome assembly GCA_037127375.1 of Dione juno. Classification (NCBI taxonomy): domain Eukaryota; kingdom Metazoa; phylum Arthropoda; class Insecta; order Lepidoptera; family Nymphalidae; genus Dione; species Dione juno. Next base: position 6,650,706 of record JAXRJS010000032.1, on the reverse strand, counting down.
TTGTAGTGTTGTTTTATGACGTTTCTTAGAAAAATACAATACAATAATGTATAATTAATTTAAGTTTGTAGTAGGTCTACATAAAACGAACAAATTCGTCGTGGCGCAGCGGCACAGCGTATGTCTGTGAATGCGACGGTTTTGTGTTCAATTTCCAATCCTATACACGTGGGTAGTATTAATTATTTTCATTTTGTTCGCTCTGGTAACTAACCATGATGCGACTTATAACGCGCGAGAAGTTCGACGACTCAACGGGGAACGGAGTATTTTAACACTAGGTTAAATCTGCATATTTCTACATGTATTGTAGTTACACAATATGACCCATATCGTTTTGTAAATAACACGAAAAACTATGGAATCTAATTTGCTTACTCTAAAAAAAGAAGCCTAGTAGTTGCCATGCTCAAGCATGCACCTAAGGTACATGGCGGCTTTTGTAACAGAGGAGACTAACAGTTTTATCTCTTGTTATTTATTAAACAATGAATTTATTGTATAAATAAACTAAACCAAACATAAGTAAAATTATACCCAAAGAAATTATTTTAGCAAATATTTCACTTCTCTTCCAAAAAATTAGAATACACTGTGATATGCAAATTTCAACATTAAACTGCACGTCCCCCGGGACTCGTCCGACACCCGCGCATTTATGAATAATGTCTTTCGTAACAGCCTCGACAAAGTGTCATTTCTGTATATATATTTGCATGTATACATATCTATACTATATAGATATCCATTTGCTCTATGCAAGTAATTTCTTAAAGTGATCCCATATTAATATTACTTAGTCATATAGTAAACTCTTTTAAGCATCTAACTTATAACAGTTTTATAATACTTTATCTCATTATTAACATGTATGCCACTCTATACAAAAGTATTAATTAAACATTTAGTGTGTGATTTTTTTTTAATTTATGGATGTTTTTCCAATTATCATTAGCTTTCTTTAAATAAAGACGGGAACAAGTAAATGAACTGGTATACCTAGGAAGTACTTTAAGTAAAGTTGGAACATACGACATGAATATGGAAAGGAGTTTTGCTGACGGTAACATAATTAATGGTGCCTTAGCTGCATTGATAAGACTTCAAGCGTCAATGAATTGTACAATACAATTGGTGAAACCATGTATTGCTGGTACCGACGCTTTAATACGGCAGTATGAAACGTCGGTATTACAATAGAAGAATGAGGAGGATATGCCGAGTTAGTTTGTTTTACCGAATACGCAATGAAGGGATACACAGAATGGCATGTATTATATGAGGATCTCACAGCAAAAATAAAGAAGAACATGCTCAGGTATTTTGGGCACCTCGAGAGAACGAATAATGAGAGAAAGGTAAAAAGATATATGAAGCAAGAGTCAGTGGTAAGAGACGAAGAGGTTGGGGAAAACTTTGATTGACCTTCGAGAATACCGTGTTGCAGATACTGAAGGAAGGTCACGTAGAGGCAAGCAGGGACCGAAGCGTTTGATCTCGGCGCTACTCACATCGCCCCAACGCCCATCAGTTCTCCTCGCTGTATATCCAGTACCCTGCCACTTCAGCTGCGCATTTTTCGGATGTCATCATTCCTGATTCTATCACGTAGGGTAATCATTGCTCTCTCTATTGTACTTCGTAAGACCTTGAGCCCTCTTATGAGACATATAGCTAGCGGCCACGTTTCACTTCCGTTGGTAACAACTGATAGCATACACGTGATATTCAAGTGTAAACTGAATATCTCAGCAGAAGTTTAGATTCTTTGTATTTCAAATGATATATATAGAGATGATATATATATATATATATATATATATATATATATATATATATATATATATATATATATATATATATATATATATATATATATATATTAAGTATAGCTTTTAGTATAGTTCATCCAAGAAGACTCAAAAGTTTCTTCCTTCTGTATTAACAACGATGGTCGATAAAAAGTTGTAGAAAGACGCTGTTTTGACTATTCCCTTTCTTGCTGATTACAAATTACAAAAGTATTACATACACAAATTCAAGTACAGTGTATAACGTTACTAACCCCCAATTGGATATCGTACCTCAAAAAGAAACTTCGCAGGATCACTTCGCTGTCCATCTGTCTGTCTGTTATGACATTTTTTCTCAAAATCTTACATTAATGATAATGATGATCCTAGCCAAAAAAGGCGCCTTAAATGGGAAATTAAGAGGGAAGGGTGACGTGCCATGACATGTCAAGGTTTCTATTTTAATACCCGACGTCAAATACATTATTTAAAAAAAAATATATAATTGATCCCCTCTCCAATGCAACATTACGAATCAAAGTCATGTACAATCAAGGGTAGTTTCCTTGATTTGTTTAAGATAGACATATTTCATGTTAGTTGCTAATCGTCATGGCGTATTAAGCGGACCAACAATCGTACTAAGCTTTGAGACATGTCTCAAGTTACAGGAAAAAATGGTATATCAAATGCAGAAAATCTTATTAAACGTGATAGTATTAAGCGGGTCTACTGTTGTTTTTTCTGACCTTTTAATTATTTTGCAAATATAATAAACGACTAAAGCTATTTTAAGATTAAATATTTTTAATAAAATAACGATTTCATTTATTTGAACTTCTATCAAGTGACTACTCATTACATATATGTACCAAAACAAGACACATACAAACTCATAATATGTATAAATAATAAATAAACAAGAATTCGCAAACAAAGTCGCCTTCAATATAGTAAAACAAACGAACGTCGTTGTCGTCTCGTCATTTCACCAAATAACAAATCACACCCTTTACTTAATGTTATTGGATGAAAGTTATTACCATCGTTTGTTCAGGATGAATTTATCTTGGTACGATATTATTGTTGAGTTTGATTAGACGTATTATTTCTAGGGTCTCGAAGTCCCTAGCATGTCGTGTACTTTTATTAATAAAATAATATATTAATCATAGAAAGATTATTTATAAAAATATATTACTGAAAATTATACTATTTGTTATTCTGGAGTATGTAAAAAAGGTGTTATTGCTCTCTATTTATTTACATATAAGGCACGTTTTCGTGTAGTAGCATTAAAATAAATTGCACACGCAAAATATAGATTTTTGATAGGCAAAAGGCCTAGAGATTTTGAATATATAAGATATATTATTTAAATATTAAAGTTATAACAATAAGGCATTTTTTTGCTATTTTATTGAACATTTTAAGATATTTAGTGAAGTTCGATTAAACATTTTTTTAAATAAAATATCGATGGTCTAATACTAAACAAGAAGGTACTTTGTTGATCTCTCTATGTGATTTACAAGATGCGTAAAAATGTTTCTATAATGAAGTCTTTGTACCTAATGCTAAGGTATCGTCACATCTGAAATCTTATTAAAACTTGTTGAAAGTTAATTATTTTGCTCCTGACTGTGTTACGTAACAAAATGAGTTATAACTCCAGACGACCAGGTTTCAGGTGGGGAAGTCATAATTACATTCTGTCGAAGCGAGATTTTGATACTTTTTGGCATCAATACATGAACGAGAAGTCTCAAATATAACAAAATTTACATAATATAATAGCAATGCAAAAGTCGCATACTAATATTTAGGGAAAATTTAAAACAGTGTCACATTTTATTGTTCATAATTTATTTATCCAATTTACAATTCAATGAGAAGCGCCTACACAATTCTACAGAGCAATTCAGCAGTTAAGTGTTTTAATGGTTTCTTGTTTTCTTGTTTAATTATAAGTATAAATTTATAAAATACAACAAATCTTATAAGAAGAAATTTCGTAAATAAAAAAAAATTAAATTAAATTAACGTTTGAACGTAAGCAGGAAACTCACTAGACAGTAATTTGTAAGTAGTGAGTTATTTCAAATAAACTTGAAAAATATATAGAACTCCATTAAAAACTCAAAGTTTTAAACGAGGCAACCTTCAAAGATACTCATAAATCCAATCACATCAAACTTTAAAGGCATTTCGAAGAAGTTTCAAAATGATCATTAAAACTTTGACTTTACAATCACGAAAATTGTCCATTAACGATGGGAACAATTTTCTGAACAAACAGCCTAAGGGCTACAGCTTTAATTAGGGCTATTTTATCATTGGGCTTCGTGATATGAAATCACGTCGTTTAGCGGCCGTATTGTTTTGTCAAAACATATTTCGATGAAGTTATTTCAGCTTGTTCACTATATAGGTACATTAATGAAATTATACTTTATATACTTTAACTTAAAGTGTCAAAGACATTTACGCTTGAATATGCAAATATAACAATAAATTGCTCGATTTAAGATATAACTTTATAGATAAAACTACTACTTCTAAATGAGCTACAGATTCTAAAAACATAAATATTGTTGATAAACCCACTTCTATAATTATATAGTTATAATATATCTTTTTTAACTTTTACCTAATTTTATTACTTCTCATAAAATCGTACTCTATAGACAATATACGTCAGTATATTGTATAAAATTCTTTTGTAAAGCGTCAAAATTCAAACGTCGGGTGCAAATAAAATTGCACGAGAGAGATTGAAAAGCATAGGTGTGTTGCAGACCAATTTTCGCGAACACAAAGCGGTGGCATTGTGCAGGCATTTGTACAATATAACTTGCCAATGTTCGCCAAAACTTTTACGAACAGTATTTATAAATCAAATTATAAAAGTTAAAAAAGGTAAAGGACTCTCGTTTCTTACTTCTTTATAAACTGTACATTATAAATTCCCAAATCTCTACATAGCATGTACAACGTGGCGTGCACAAAAATATTTTGCATTCAATTTTATCAAATACAAAATAATTGTTAAAAATAATATATTATGAATGCAGCTAGAACATTCTAAATAGATGCCCTTTATCCAAAATTAAAATAAAATGTATGTTAATTATGTCAAGCAGTGGAAGAGGACAGGCAGATTTGTATATTTAAAAAAATTTTGTTAAAATACTAATGTTTATAATTTATTTTAAGTTAAGGGCTATTTATTGAAAGTTTACTAGAGTAACAAACATAATAGTCAAACGTAAAAACGTAATAGTCAAAGCCAGTAGCTACGAAGCAACTTGTAACCTGCTAAAGTGCTAACAATTGTGACTGCCTCGGAAGTATACCTAAGCCCGTGTTCCTGTTTTCTTTTAAAATAAATTTCAAAATATAAATAATGCATCTTACTTATTTTGAAGACAATCTTTTTAAAATATGCGTATGTTACTGTACATATAGTTAATCAAAGTTATTATGAAATGTATGCAGATTTGTAAACATTTCGACACTCGGAAATATGCCAATTATAGAACTCGGTTAAGACTTCCTCTCTACACAAACCATGTTTAATTTTCTGTAAAGACTCTATCTTAAACCTGTTAGAGGTAATTTAATACCTCAAACGGATATTTGATTGCGTTTTTGATAATTACAAGTGAATCGCTACTTTTTAAACTTTATTTAACTTCTAATACTCTTAAAGAGTGGAAAAATAAATTGAGAAAAATAAGATCATAATTAATAATAATAAGTCATCAATAAAAGTCATTTAAATAATAGATATCATATTAACTATCAAAATTAAGACTAACGCTGACCACAAGGGACGTACACGAGAACACAGCAGGAAATGAAAGTGTCAAAAACATACTCGATTTCAAACCCTTCAATAGTCAGTGCCGTGCTATGAGCATGTTTATTTGTAGGATCGTCAATTATTTTAAATAACATGCCTGCAGTTATAGTACAGTTAGTATAACTACCATAATTAAGACCATTACTAACGATATTTAGCATAAAAAAATGTGTCTTAAGTCGTTTATATCTAGCTATGTTAACATAAATATAAATTTTTGTCAAAAACGATATAAGTTCTGTACAGATAAGCCTCTATGACAGTATTTCATCACGCAATAAATATTAAGGTATTTGATTTATGAGCAATTTACAACAAAGTTAGCATTGAAACCCTCATATCAATCTGCAATTCTTTTTTGCACAATACCAAATATGCCAAACAAAAATATTTGTATGTTAAAATAAATATTACTTTTTACATACTTATACACAAATTATTATAGCACCAGAATGCTCTGTTGAGAAATGATTAATTATATGGTACAATTGGTTATGGGTTTATTATGGTCATATGGATATGGGAGTTAATTCATAAATATTTTAAATATTTTCTTATCTCCGTTATAATTTAATGCAGTAATATGATGTCCCATCATAATACAAACGCAGTGACTCTAAAATGGGCAAAATGTGGAAAGTTTATAAAAATTAAACATATATCATAATAAATACCACAAAATATCCAAAAGTAAAAGCATTAATAGGTAGAATCTATATCAAATAAGAAATAAGTGTCTGAACCTTATCTAACTGATGTGAAATCATTATGTTTTACGAAAGTCAAAGATAAACTATAAACGAACATATTACCTTCATATACGAGCCCCCGCTAGTTTCTCCGCAGTGTCGCCGAATATATCGTTGACAAACATTTGACATTTTGTATTCTGAAACAAAAGCGTAACTTTAGTATAAACACGAAATAGATTCTAAAATAAACATATGAAGTAACTAATTGTCTTGTATATATACATTATATATATAACAGTCATTATATATATTATAGCCGAATTTTAATTTGTTCTCATGCAGACTTGTGTTGCTATGTTAATAAAATACACTAAATCAGTTAATCAATACCTATATACTAAATCAGTTTGTACATCTTATACATATAATGTAATAATAGAATCCGATCCAATGGAAATATACATTATAAATTGTTATATTAATTACATATATTGTATCAGTTACGTGGAACTATTAATCGTAAACAAATAAATTTAATGAATGTTTATAAGATCCAACTGGAGTGTCACACGTCTCTATTGTATAAGCCACTGTGTAAACAATGTTCTGACTTGGACAAATTTAATTCTCTCGCATCCGGAATGTGTAATCGAAGAAGAGGAAACACAAACTTGAGCTCGTAAAGCGGTAAATAAATAACAGGCATCTACTATAATAAAGTAATATATACTTACATATCTGTATAAATAATATGTAATATCTACAAAAATAAACATAATTTACATAAAACGTCCATTGAATTTAATAAAATTTGTTTCACTAAGTCTGAAATTTATGAAACATTGCCTAAACTTGACGCGTCCCTCGCTGAAGCATTTTAACAAATTGCCTTTTAGCTTCGCCGTTTAAACGTCCTAGTTAGAAGTACGCAATTTCCTGGTAACCAAAAATAAGTGTCATTTCGCAAAAAGGGTGGTCCGTAGCACTCGTGCGTGAGATACGTATGTAGTGACGACACCAATTTGCATAGAGATTTTATGTGATACCCATGTATGTACGATACAATATTATACTTTCACCGACTGCAGTTATTAATGCATGTAAGTATAACTTTTAATGTCGCATGTATTCTTAAGTTTGCAAATTTGATAACTGTCAAAAAAGTGTCAGAGACTTATTTGATTGCCTGCATTGCACGGGAAACTGGTTGAAGCTGTTTATGGAGAGATAAAAACTTTTTAGACATCAGGAAGAAAGAATAAGTATTGTTTATTGAATTTTATCTACGTCACTTTATATAATACTATTATCTAAGTTATAGCTGAGTCATAACATTCAATTTCATGAATAATTAATTAATAATTTTATATAGTTAAGCACCATTTACTTGTTTCTGGGATAAGAATGCAGTGTCGTACCTAATAAAGGTAAATATATTACCATTAAGACGCAGCGCATGCAGGTGTTCTTGTTCAATACTCAATGCTAAGCTAAATATGTGTATCATAAAGTTTTCTTCATGCAAACAATGTTTTCAAGATGGAAAGAATGTAATGAAGATGATTCACTCGTCATTTTATAAATTACAATTGTATTTTTTTCATAATTTATACTTTCAAATATCCGCAACAAAATAATTTCTTTAAGTAGTATATTATTTATTGTAACAGGCAATTAAATGTACTTATTAATTTTAAAATCTAACGCTTAAAAATCATTGTTTGGACGTGTTTTCTCGTTCTTATCAGAATTATCGTCATATAATAGTTTCTTAGTAAGGTAAGTAATATAAAAAGTATACCTGATGTCGAATGATTTTTTCTTTTGCCTTTAGAATGACTTTAATTTCCATTAAAATATCTAATTTCGAATTGCAATATAGATCTTAAATAATCTGGTACCGTAGCCTAAAAGAGTTAAACAAGGAGGAATATTTGTCCCCGGTTCACATAGATATGCGGAACGTGCCGATTCTGAAATAATAGACACAATGATCCCTTTCGTTTTGCAAATTAACTATACAACCTGTGTACTCAGAGGTGGCTAAAAAGTAACTATTTTTTATATTTAGTTATCAAATATTATAAAGACTATCATGGTGTTTAACAACATTACTCCATAGATAATATTTACCTATAACATTCAATAGTATTTAATCAAGCTTGTGGTAACTGCTCTATAATAGCATCAATCGTTCATTAATATGTGCTTGAGTTGTACCTATCTAGCTAGTAGTTTTAATTTTTAAAACGAGATGAAAATAGTAATTCTAAAGTAGTAAATAAATATAGAATCAAGAATATTACTTATAGACAATTATAATTACAATTGAATACAAAAATATTTGACACAATAAATAAATATTATTTTAAGTCAAACACATTTTATTGGCCACGGCACACAGCCGTGCGAGTATTCCGGGTTACAGATTAAAGGATTTTCGGAGTGCCGCTATATATCCGCAATTTATTTGATTGTAACCAACAAGAGACACTTGTATTAATTTGAATGTATAAACTTTAGTTTTATTATTTTTAATGTGTTTATCCACACTAATGATTGAAAAATACTTATAAATACAAAATAAATCTAAATTTTATATTTTTAGAAATGCTAACAACGTAATAAGTTGTAAAATGCGAATGAAAAATTGAGAACGTATGGTCCGAGCGCTTGGACGGTATCCATGAGGTGCGGGTTCAAATCCCGCTGCATTTAGTATTTTTATATGTTTTCTTTATGTATTTTTGTATCAAATTTATATTAATTTATAACAACTTTCTTATTATTTTATCTATATACCTACTAATTTTATTTGAGGTAAATATTATTTTTTAAGTAGGTACCTATATTATTTTAGAGAACAGGAAAATTTAATGGTTTATAAAAGCGCCCTTTCTTTTTTGTTTTTAGAGGAAATGAAGGGCGCAGTTCATCTGACAATCATTAATTTACTTCCTTTACGCTTCAGGTGTAATATAATAAACATACTATAGGCACCTACATATATATCTATACAAAATCTTTGGAAATGCCTTGTTGATTGTTATGCCTTGAACTCGCCTATAAAGTTATAAATAAAAGTTAATAGTACCTATTTCTTTGTATATATAGATGGAAATAAAGTAACCAAATAATTTTACATACAAAACAATAAGGTGTTTACATAAAGACAATTCTAGAGCCTTGCACTATGTAAATATTGCTATTGTAAATTTATATACATACATCCAACTATAAGCTATGAAAATTATGGATAATTCTGATATAACATTTGTCTATAAAACGGTTGAGACGATAATAAGTATTCGAGATAGGCATTTTATTCAGGTGATACCGATACTGCCTCATTAGGCAGCTCCAGTCCGCTCGTTTGTCAGCGCCCTCGTTTCCGAATTACGAGGAGTTTTTTTATTAACGCCAATTTCTCGCGCTCTAACGAGTGTAATTTTTTAACCCCTCCTTTTCCTCTTGGGCACCACAATATGTGTTTTCGTTTGCGGTTTTTAGATTTATTACCAACATGTATCACGAAGATATAACGTTGGATTTTATTTATCAATGACTTACTACTTATTTATTTTTTTCAAAACGCTGATAAAAAATTCAACACCTTTAGAAATAAGTAAGTAATGTAAATAGTGTCAAATATCTAATGTTAATGAAATAATGATTTAAATGTAAAATAATACAGAAAAAGTTTTTTGATAGTATAAATATTTCTAACAATTCATAAGTAATGCCGACTCAAAGTCACCCCATTTCTATTAGAAATCCCCATACGTCTGCACATTTGCACCCTCGCATATTTAGCTGCATTAACGTCTCACGAGCGTCACCGCATTTTTCGTACCACGTCACTCTCAAGACTTGCGGGAATCACAAAAACAGCTCTCATGTCTCTTCGTGTGATGCATTTGAAGTGCCCTCGAGCGTTTTTTAAAATAAATGTCAAAATTTAAAAGGGTTTTAGAATATAAAACGAAAGATGAAATAGAAAGCTACTAAGAGCCCTAAAGTTTTTATATTTTATTATACAAAGAAAAATGTCAGATACATTTTTTTTGAACTTTTCTAATGTGATAATTTAATATGCCATAAATATTATAAAAAATAATCATACAGATTAAACATTACCGTACTTTCACAGATTATATTTATTTAATGTAATATTTCTTCTTTAATTAAATCTGCCATAATTTTAAGAATTTGAAGGTTTACACTTCCAACTTCTTAATAGTACTGTGCTTCTACCATATCCGGGATACAAACTAAAGCATTATGATTTACAGCTGTAAACGTCAGCCACTAGACAAACCAGACAATCAAATATTAGATCTCTAAAACCATCACTCACTTAGACCTAAAGTCAAACGCAATCACAAATCTTGTTCCTATTGATACTCGATTACGACTCCATCTATCTAACGTGACACCTCCTGCGCTACCTTCCAAACGTTCTTTGATACTTATAGACGTTGATCGATGTTTGCTTTCGAAGATGTAAAAATAAGATAGCATTTTCATTTCAAAGCTACTTTCTCTACTCAAATAATACAACAAAACATTCCATAAAAAGATTGTGTTGTAAAAAATAAATTATATTTCATGTCAACTTGTTACATGTGATGTAGGTACTATAATGTTTTATTTTATGATATATCTAATACAGTGGTACTAGAAACCAAAAATATATAAATATGTATATCAATATAATATTCAACAACAATTATACATTCAAGATGTGACAAATATAGTATACGAATTGTTCCATGCGAGATATGTATAGGTAAATGTATAATATATGTTAGCGATGCCGCTCTGCCTGCTAGAACTACAGGAATTTCATTTTATAAATTGAATTTCGTCCGTTGATATAATGACTTCTAATATGAACATTTATAACCCTAAGTTACATTATAGTAATATCAAGCCTGGTTTCCCTTATTATGTCTCCTTTAAACCATAACAGTTTCAGCCACTTAAATAAATCAGTTATTTGGTAGCAAATTTGGCGTAGCAAAATACTTTAAATAAATCATTTCTTTTTTACTTATGAATGGATTTAAATAAAACACATTAAATATGAAGTGACGCTTATAATATAACTTAATAATTTAAATCGGTGTAGTAGTTTCTGAGATTAGCGTGCACAAGCGCTCAGACAAACCGCCAAATATTTTAAAAACATTATTTTGGGTTCTATTACGGTGATAAACGCCCTTAACAATTTTTTTTTAATATCTTCCATGTACAGAAAGCGATCCGTTACATTTTTACTTTATGTAAACAATTCGTTACAACAATACCTTTTTTGTCTACATGTGTTCCATGTGGGAGCAATTGAAAAAGCATTCGACACGTTTTCCACCTATGGATCTGCTAAAGAATTTAAGATCGTAAAGTAAAAAGAAAATACCGTATAGAAAATACAAAGACATATTATAGTTCACTCTGGAAGAGACAAAATTAATAATTTAATAATATTTAATCAATTACTTACAAATCTTTGGAAGCGGTTATTTGGATTAATTATACATATTTACTTTTTAGCTTATATTTAAAAAAAATTGATTATATTTTAACCGTTGATATTAAGATATTCATTATAGCTAACTGTTGAAATTATTTTATATTGTAAATTTACTATTTGTACAATTATAATATTTTTTCAAAAAGTATATTTATAGGCAGCATGTAAAATAATAAAACAGCAGTGACAGCAGCAAATATATCTATTTAATATAATTGCTTATATGTAAATAACAATGTTGTATTTGTAATACTTTGTTTTTTATATCTTTGTAAAAAGAATTTTATTGGTGGGTTCCTGATATATCGCTGTGCCAATCGTAAATCTGCTTCCCGCAAAATAAATAATTTAAACTAATAAACCAGAAGCCTGTACGTTTGAGGCAGTGGGTGGGTTTTGATATATTTAAATGAGGCAATTCCGTAACTCACATAAATAAGTTATTTAAATAGTATAGGGATATATTATAATTATAATAGATACAACGTTATTAAGATTTTATTCCTATTAAGTATATTAAGGTATTTTATATTAATTATTATGAAATGTAATATCTTAAACTCATTATTTACTTGTATTTGACATCATAAAATATACCTAGTTGTTAAGTACAATTAAAAATAAAAATCTAGTATTGTGATTTATATTTTTAAATATGAAAAAAATATCCCTCAAGTGCAAGTAATATTCGCAGACCCAAGGTTCTGAACCTATTTCATGATAGTAGGTATTCCGCTGAGAAAAATACTAATTATAACTGAGGTACAACTAATAATAATCGACAAAATTAAATTTGCGGTCGTATGCACTCATTTTATACGAAACGAACTACGGTATAAATTTGTAATGGTTTTTTTCTGCAATATATCTAAATATTTCCAATTTTCAGATTTTTATCTTTGTTTATACTATAAATTCTAACATATAGCCAAATTTTATAACTCTAGGTCAGCGTGATTACGATTTACGTGGCGATTACGTGGCGTTTGAAATGGTGGTTTCATCATTCAAACTGAAAAATAATTAAGCACAAACATTCACATCTTTTCATTGCGTTGACTTATGAGTTTGATTTTTCATTGATTCAGCTTGATTCTTCCACGTTATTTTGGGAAAATGGTTGGACAGACGGACAGACAGACAGGCAGACAACAAAGTGATCCTATAAGTTTATTGTTCTCTTTTTTGAGGTACGAAACCCTAAAATGTAATACTTCAACTAGACCAGGAATTTAAAGCTACTTTTTTCTTATGCAATCAGTACTGCATAGAAAACTCAGCTTTAAGAATACGGGTCACAGAACCTACGATAGTACAATTAATGTTAACTTACACACACAGAATGTAGTGCGGAAATGTTAACTTTCTTTTCTTTCGTTTTGCTTGATGGGTTCTATTCCTGGTAGATCGACATACGTAATACACTTACGTATTTCAATTTTCTCTATTTTCATATTTTAGTTACCAATTTACTATATTGCACATTAAACCAATTTTATTTATACCCATGGGCATATACCATGTAACAATCTGCCATAACGTGACCATCATTATGATTAGAAACAATGAAACTACTTCGCAACGTATGCAACAGGGTGTAACCATATCTCGGACTCCATTGTTTCACCGCCTGTCAAATCGTCATCAAACCACCCCCTCTTCTAAGACAAATTTTATAAAGTATACGTTTTCAGCCATAGCTCTTTTAATGTAACATGAGCTTGGCACAATATTCCTTGTGATCGAGTGCTTGTATTTTATAAAATTGTTATAAAATGCGTATTTGTTCTTCAGTATTATTGTATTATGTCGTCTTTGCAATATCTATAATATTAAGACAAAACCTCGGAGAATGTAATCCCATTACAAATACCAATTTCAACGAACACATCAGGGAATTTGCCTTAAAGGAAGATAATGTAAGTATTATTGAGTAACGTTTCGAATTTCATATATTATTTATTCAATGTAATGTATCATTTTGTTGCAGAACGCTACTCACGTTAAAACGTTACAAAAAGAAGAACTCAAGCAATATGTTGATACGTCTCCATTCCGGCCTATTTCTTTCAAGGTATGCTAGAATTACATTATATAAATTTAATTATTTTTAAATATAAACAATATTTTAAAAAATATTATAAGTAAGGGATGCATTGTAGATTTCGCTCTAACAGAAGAACGCAGTATCTTTACTTTAAAGCACGGTAAATGCAGAAGTATTATTATCATTATAAAAACATATACAAAAAAAATATACAATATTAAAATATACATATATTAATCAATTAAACTTTAGATACGCCTATATCTAAAGTTTAATATTTACATAAAATTAAATTATTCAATAGTTTGTACTACGTAATTTCCTTTTATCGCTTAATAAAAAAATACATAGAAGTACCTAATGTGGAACGGAAATTGTAAGTGGACGCATAAAATAAAATAAAATGGCGGATATCGATTAAGATTTTTATCGAACTCTTGGCAAAATATATTTAAATATAATACATATTAAATAATTCAAATTTGGAATTTAAGTACGTAAAATGTAATGTTTTCAACCACGTCGTTGTCTTTTCTTGAATGTTTTTATTGTAGTACTAAAATTATTTCAAGAAGTAATTTAAATTTCAATTGAGATATAAATAGTTTTTCAATTTGTTGTTTCAATATAAACTCCAAAAGTATAAAAACAGGATCAAGTTAATGAGAATATTACTAGTATGGCCCACATTCCTGATAACTTGTCCTAACGGAAACGTGACTCAGTATCACCGATATAATTTACATTATTTTTATTCAGGCAACTTCTACACGATAAACAGTGTTCCCAGCATAATTAATCGAATAATTGTACAATAGTAGGTACTATTGTAACAACACTTAGGCAATTTGCCGTCAAAACTGGGACTGCATAGTTGGAAATCTTTTCCCGTGACGGCGTACATTTAACCTGTCTTAAGAAGCCTATTCACACATTTCTTTTCACATGAGATAATTGTGAACAATGAAAAATAGTTTGTCCAATGTATATTGAAAATACCTTTTAAAGTACAATATTGTGATATTTATATGAGTCATACTTAGTACAAAAAAATAAGACTATTACAATATTTTTTAATATTACTTGTATTTAAAAATATATTGCACAGTTTACTAATTAAAAACAAATAAAAAAAAAGAGAACTCAATTTCTACTGACGATCAATTATAAGTTATAACCAATAATATTCTTGAGTTTCTCACCGTGGTTACGCACTGAATATCAATCATTACAGGGTTTTTTAACAACTTGTATCACGGTACATGTATAGGCTTGCACTCCCGTAGATAAACGTACTGATTTGTAAAAGCACCTTTCTATTAGTCAGACTCGAGATCACTTCTTAGTATCTTGAGTAATAAAGCGAGGAAAAAGTGACTCACTTGATTATTTTTTTTACTAAAAAATAGATATCAAGTTTAAATTATTACAAGAGTATACTTCAATCAAAAATTTTACATAGAGGGCAATTTATTGAATGTTTTTTTTTGTCACGTATACTTCTTATATATAAGATTATGTAAAAAAAACCTAGTGATAAGCCATTGAGTTTTTCAATTTTACCTGTTTAGGGACGTTGAGTATTGGTTCGCGCTCACTTTAAATATATCGAATATAAAATAGTATCCCGACTAGGCAGAGAGAACCTAGTGTCAAGACACTTTGTTCCCGATTTTTGTGCCCAATTTTCAAGACCTTGCAAAACTCAAACTAAATAAATCATTCCCCAAGTCGACTCACTTTAATGATATTATGAATTTCTCTTAAAAAGCTACAAGCATCATGTTAAGTTTGTCCCAACTACGTCACGAAAGAGTACCTACCTTAAAAATTGAATCGAATAAAGCTAAGCATATTGGCTAAAGCTAACAAATGACGTGTACGTTGGATTAAATCAAAGCATCTATTTATGAATCGTTCTTTTATTCAATTGAAGAGTTTCAATCGGAAAAGAAACATTAAGTGCTATGTGAAAAGAGGGCAGCGACCAGACGTATCTATCGAAGTGTGCCTGAGGACGGTGTAATTGGATTTAATTATAGTAATACCTATCTATAGTAGGTTTACCTACAGACAAATTCACAGACTGCAGAATTTTTTACTTAATAGAATTTAATTAAAATTACGCAAGATCACGTTCCACAAAAGTACCTACAAATTATTTAAAAATATCAACTGTTTTTTACAGGAGACCTCTGATAGTGAAAAATCTGGTTCAAGTTACAGCCGAGGACTCGCGCATAAAGAGCATTTAGGTAAAATAAATAATTAAGTAACTTTAATATTAAGTATCTCCAACTGCAACAGTTTTTACAATTTTCACCATTATCACATCTATATACCAATATTCACGCATTTTGCATGATTTTAAAGACATTAAAAAGAATCCAGTTAATACTAAAATATTTTTGTCCATTGTCTCATATATTATGTATGACATTGCTTAGTAAGCAATATCTGCATGCGTTTAAAAACAAGTTACTATTTATATACAGATAAAACACAAATGTAATTATTATGAAATTCTTTTATCACAATTGCTTGTTAAAATATTTTATCAATAATTTAGTAACGCTTACATAATGAACCGTAAAAAAATTGTCTTCATTTTCAGGCTACGCCCCGCATGACTATGAGGAATATCCACATGTCGGTTACGAGTACGATTACCACGTACCGAATATAGATCATCATGTACATGATCTTGACCACTACGGACATCACTATGGGCATGATGATCATCACTACGCGGGTCATCCCTACAAAC
This sequence comes from Dione juno, assembly GCA_037127375.1. Taxonomy (NCBI): domain Eukaryota; kingdom Metazoa; phylum Arthropoda; class Insecta; order Lepidoptera; family Nymphalidae; genus Dione; species Dione juno. The sequence continues at coordinate 6,634,009 of JAXRJS010000032.1, read as the reverse complement.
ATTATAACCATGTAAAATTTTGACTAACTATAATTTAGCCACGTAATATAATAATAGGCAATTGATCATTAAAAAAATTGATTTTTACGATTCCAAACATCAAAGATATATTTTTTATTCATACAGAACGCAGAATCATAAACGCAAGAGATTATTACTTACTTTGTTTTGAGAATGCAGAGCTATTTAAATAATGTACCTACTATCTAACTACATTCAAATACTACAAATTACTTATACTTAAGATATACCTATCAATATGAATGAATGAAGGAATGAATTAAGTTCGCCCACTCAATTCAACCTACTAATTTACCAAACTTATGTCTCAGTATTAATAAACATAAATATGTAACCTACATCTAAGGAAATAGTAGATTTAATTTGATTCGCTATAAATATTTATTATTCTATATTAAAATCGTACAAGTTATCGTATATTTAAAATAAACGATAATTATATCACCGATATTGAAGCTCCTAAATTGAAATAAAATTAGGGTATAAGTATTTTAGTTAAGCAATTTCCCTATTTAATAAATAACCAGTGTAAATCTGAAAAATAAAACTGTCTTTTGCAGGGGTTAGCAGCGAAAGCTATTTTATGGCCGATTGCAGGAATTGCACTTCTTGGAGCTGCTGCGGCTTTGGTTAGTAATCCTATTCTTTTGCAACTAGGAGTAGCTTCTGGCAAAAGAAAAAGACGAGACACCGAAGAAGTAACAGGCCCTGATTTAGACGTATTTTATACAAAATGGAACATTGAATCTGAAGAAGATCATCGAGCTAACCCAAGTTACCAAGGGATTAATAATATAAATATGCAAGGAAAAATAACCCAAAGAAAAGTGTTGAGTAACAAGATATTTGGATCTAAACAACGATTGTTTAAGACGACGACGCAATCCCCTATTGAAGAATTCGATGTATATGCTCCAGTAAGCATGGAAGCGGATGATAAATATATACCAGTACCGATAAATGTAAAGCATGTTTAAATAAGCAATATAATTTAACAATATTAGGATAGTTTAATAGATATCTTTTTGTATTTGTCGTACTAAATATTGACTTATGTGTCATTGGACTCGTTTTAATTAGATATAGTTACCAGTAATATATGTATATTAGTAAATAATAGTAGAATTTATATTCTTCTTGACATTTTGTCTAGGTGATTTTTTTACGTAAATACCACTGTTATCTATTGTAATTACGTGTTTTGTATTCAAGTTGAAACAATATATATATATAAGTATACCTTTAACGGTAGATACGTAGTAGCATAACGTGTAAGTAAACATATAAGCATATAATAACAGCTAAGTATGAATAAAACACAAAAATGAGCAAATCTTAAAAATTATATTTTAGTTACCTCTGACAAGTTCAAGATCAAGACGTGTGTATCCCAATAAATAAACACAGTCACAAAAACATGAACGACGATGCACACATTACACGAACACTTTTGAACATTTCAAGTTCAATAACCGTCACGTATGGCACGGCACTACTCGCGTCTACAAACACTAAGCACGAGATATTGATAAAACAAAACTGTAAAATCAATTGTTTGCACAAAACGTCATCAATGGATCGAACGAAACGAAGTTAGAATTATACACGAGTCGGCGGATCAAGAGATACTACTTTCAACTTTGAATGAAGTTGGTTGCCCGACGTATCGATGTGTGCGCTCGCGCAGCCCGCGGGGTGTACAACGGCCTTGATCAATGTGTGCGCTATTAAATACATATAAATGTGTTACATTATTACATATGTGACTTTAAATTTAAAAAAAAATATATAAATGTGAAGATAATTTCCTTTTAAAAGAATACATTACAATATTATGGTATGGTATGTAATTTATAGTATGTATGAAACAAATTTTATGTTCATCTTAAAAATATACTGACTATTTTGTTTTTTACTTTCTGTTTTATTTAACTAAAAATATAATTTATTTAAAATCGTTATCATTGCCATCTATGGTGAATTCGTGAACTATTACGAGCAGTAACAAATATGGTTTACTAAGCGTCGTCCGGCTCAATCTGAGAAGATCGTTTCACTCTAAATTATATAGATGTCGGTATAAATTTAACCTAAATGATATTTATTAACCTTTTTTGTAGATATAAATGTATAATATTATTAATTCTTTATTTTTATAAGTATATCCGATTAAAAATAAAATAAAGATTGATTTTTATACCGTATTATATAAGATATATTTTGCTATTAAATGAGTTATTATAGCAATATAGTTGCAGCTACCGAGCTAAAATCGGATTAGTTAAAGAGAATCTCTTAAAGAAATAAATAATACAAAAAACCTCAAATTTATAAGTTCTAATTTTCAATCCTATTTTGTTTCAAAAACACTTTATAAATACACTAGTGTGTCAGATAAATAAAACATATATTCACATTTTTATTGCCTTTATTATTTAATACCTTTATCACTGTTCAACTAAGTGGTTAACACTTTATATAGGAGTAAATTCTAGTAACGCACAAAATTTTTGTCATGCCTCCTATTTTATTTTAAATCCAAGCTGAAATGAAAGACAATATCATCAATATAAAAGTATAACTACAGAAAGAAAAGCAAACACTGCACTATTGTGATAATGTATTATTTTACCTTAGGCGCATTTTCCACAATGCATTTGAATATGAGTACAGCTCTATCGCATCCCGCTTCACCATCAGATACTTTTTCATCATTTACTAAAATGTTAATAGACTTTGTTATAATTTCTTTCTTATTTTTCTTTGTATTTTTTTGTTTTGTATGAAGTCATTATACTATGTTTATGAATTTAAATAAATGATTTTGATGTTTTTAACATTGTTCAAGAAGTTTTTTTTACACTTGGGTATGAATGTCTACGAGTATATATTTATGTCACTACTTAGAGTTATTAAAATAAAATTAAAGATACAAAATAAATTGAAAAATTTATTTACTTTCGTTTTTTTAAGGACATTAGGGTAGTCAGATAGAACCTAATGCCAAGATTCTCTGATTTTCGCCCTTTGTCCAAATGCAACGAAACCCGTGGGAACTGATTGATGGAGCTCAATCTCGCGCATTGTCTCATATTACATATACTTATAGTAATTTTGCAATGAAGAAATGAATATTTACCCTTAGCACAAATATCTACTAATTTCTTCGCGTTTTCCAATCTTTTGGGATCCCCATTTTTAGTCATTTCGGCAATTTTGTAACTTGCTTCAACATCATACAAACCTTCCTTATTCATCTAAAATATACATTTTGGTAAAAATATATTGGCGAATTTTAGTACAAATAAAGACAAATTTGAACCATATTCTGATCAACATTTATATATAAATTTGTTTCCCCCGGTCTGCTTGGACAAATGATGTAGATTCTGCAGCTTATTATTTTTTTGAAATTGGAAAAGTGTCTTAACACTAAATTCCCTATATTAATACTAAAGCAGAACTGGGATCTGCCTAAAATGAATATTAACATACTCAAATAATTAACAATTAATTATTTTTTTAAGTCAAGTGATATAATAAAAACAGTAAAATAGACTTACGGTGCCCGTTTTCCTATAAGCGCACGCTAGTAAGCATTTGATTTCTTGTTTTGATGGGATGTTTAGTTGTTGCAAACTCATTAAATCCTTCATGTCAATTTTGTAGTCTTTGGTACATATCATTGTAACCCTCATAAATTCTTCCCTCATCTCATCATCGGTCATTCCCTTAATTACGAATTTATAATAATAATATTATTTTTAATTATAATTTTATTAATCAAGAATGTATCACATTATTTTAAATAAAGTTTTAAAATTCTTAAATGTCATGGTATACGTATTTAATAATATATTGATAATAAATATGGAAGGACTTACATGAGAATCTCTAAAGAATATAAACAACAACATTAGCACTTTTAAAGTTTTCATTGTACGGTTTAAATGAAAGCTGCTGGTACTTGGTACTTTCAATTGATAGGTACTTTAATATAATACTGAAAAAGAGTTACTAGGAGATATTTATACTATTTGGTTTAAAAAAAATTATGATAATTTTTTAATAGAAAATTTGTTATAATCACGCTTAGTCAATAATCGTCTTCATTTAAATAAAAACCATTGTTATTAAATTTTATAGAGGAGAAGGGGCAAAAATGTTTTACAACATTGGAATATATGTATTATAATAAATTAAAGATAGGTTTTAAATTCCATAATCTCATCTAATTTTTATATATTGTTGTTGTTGTATGTATTTTTTTTTATTTGTGTGTGATAAAGTATAATATAATTTAACATACTAGCCATATATCACCCGCGTGGGCTACATAGACTATAGTTATTTCTGTTATGAGGGATAAATGTAGAAGAACATTGTTTTAAGCTAATTTTAATACAAATTTTTGATATTTTCAAAATCTTAAAATAACATAGCGTATGTGCATTAAAATCAGTAGTTTTATATATAGAACCAGTAGTTTTATATATATACGTGTATGTATTAGTTAAAACTTTTAAACTCCTTTCTAACATAATTTCAGCTTTCAAAGCTTCAAGCTTCAGAAATTTAGTACGTTATTTGTTGTTTTATGTTTTTATAAACACATTGTCCCAACTTAATTTAGACAATAATATAGTTAGAGCTTATTATTTATTAAATAAATAACATTAATAGCCTTTATATGATTACAAATTAGATTTTATTAAAATATTTTTAAAAAATATTATTTTAGATTAAAAAAAATCATATAAAATGACATTAATATAAGAAGCCTATGTTTAGGTAAGTGAATGGAAAGAGTTTAAAACCATTTAGTTAAACTATCTTATAATTTGAACATTGTTTTATATCTGCATCAGCCCTCTGCGATTACATGATGAAATCAAACTGCAAAAAAAATGTCCGTGTCATATACAAAATTTAGGTAATACTTTCCTCCAGATTTATTTTTAATATGATTTTACAGACCTGGGGTGCTTTTTCAATACTACACTTAAATATTAAAGCCGCTCTCTCGCAGCCTTTATCACCGTCTGACACTTCTTCTTCGTTTACTGTACACGTCAAAAGATGGTATGTTAAATAAGATTATTTATATAACTGATAGATAATAACTATACTTCCTAACAGTATATCTTTGAATAAAAATGTAGAGGTGAAATTAATATACATATAAGGATAACATTATTGGAATTGGATAGATTTTCACTTTTCAGGCGAATATAAGCCCGATAGCCGATAACCAATGACCATCTTAACATTTTTTAAAGTAAGCATGTGATTCTTACCACTTTTGCAAGCATCAGTAAATTGTTCAGCTTTCTTTAATCGTTCAGGATCATCAGCTAAAAATGTACGCGCCAAGTTATTTACTCCTTCCACTGAGAGCTTTCCTTGATCATCCATCTGTAAATACAGTCTAGTTTTACGTTGCGCATATAATAAAACGTTTCTTTACAACAAATTATTTATATTATAAATTTTAATATTTTTTCACTGAACCCAAAACCGCGTTTCCGGTAAATGATCGCGTTTCGCACTCTAAGCGTCATTGTTACGGAACAGGCGAAGCGAGTAATTGCGGACATCTATGTACATATTGACCTTCCAACTGTCATAAAACATAATAATTTCATGCTATTCTGTATAATTTCGGCTATTTACAAAATGTAACATGATTTTCCCCAAATTTTTAAGTACCGACATATTTTATTTATCTATGGTACATCTATGGTGCTTCATAGCACTTTCTGTAAAACGAAGTACGGTACTCTTGAAACCTATATGGTTTTTGGTAATGCCTAGTTATTGTAAACTAATATTCTTGACACAATTAAGATATTAATAAACAATAAATAAGTGTATAAATAAGATTGTTAAATGTAGTTGACATATTAAGGTAGACTTAAAATAAAATCAATTATAATAAATAACAAAACTACAAATCTAAACGTTAAAGTATATATATATTAAAGTATTATTATATAAATATTATAACTTTAAAACTAAAAAGAAAAACCTTCAATGAAAAAAAATGTAGTAAATGTAATTCTAATGTAATTCTATATTACCATTCCTGAAGTTTTGTAAGCGCACGCAAAAAGACACTTGGCGTTATCTGGCATTTCACTATTCTTTAGCTGTTCAACATCCTTCGGTGATATTGGATAATTTTTGGCACAAGTCATGATTATTTCAGCATATTTCTCTTTTAATTTTTCAAGATCCTCTGCCTATTAAAAAAAATACGAAAATCCATGTATAAATATACTAAATACTCTGTGCACATAAATTAAAATATTACATCAAAAAGTTTATTATGCACTGTTATATAAAAATAGCATTCACTTTAAATATTTTGTAACCTGGCATGGTATTTATAAATAGTATCTAAAGATACCTTGAAGGAACCTGAAGTATGAAGTATGAGATCTGAAATCACAAGACTTCTTTGCAATTGTCAAATTGTGTAACGACGACATTACTTGTATATTTATTTGGTATCAATAATGATTTTATATGAAATTTATATGAATATAATATGAAAATAATTGAGGTGATAGGAAATTTAAAATAGATTAGTTTTTGAAGTGAAACTTGTCTGCCTGTATAAGGGTAAAAATTTTACAGATGAAACACAATAATGTGACACGTATGATGTGGGGCGCTTTTGCAGTAGCGAAGTGTATACAACCAACACGATTCCCATCGGGTTACCTTTTGTAAATCTTTTAAATACTAAATAACAATTAATTATTAACTGAAAACTAAAAATAAAAAAAATGTAGTGTATAATTTCTATTAATTTTCGACACTTTTATAATTTTAATTGCAATTATATTCGTAAAGGGAAAGAGGATGATATGTTAATTTTGAAGTACCTATATTTTATTTATCTTCCTTTTTCCCACCACAGTTTGAAGTGTGTAACAAAATTTTTTCAGTAAAGATGCTATATTGAACCTATGAATTATCTAAATTTTCTAAAATTTTGTTCGACATTGTAGTGATGTAACAATTCAAAAATGGTAGGATTATAGAAATATATTCTTTTTATATATATTTTTAACATTCACTTTACAATCAAATTTGTCAAATATTATATTTGGTATCACATAAAACCTTAAAATTATAAAATAACTTGCAACTAAACTACTAGTAAAAGAAATAAAAAAATAAACGAATAAGAATTCATTACTTACGAAAACTCGCACATTAAAAAATAGAATGCTATAAAATAATAATTTTACTAAAATCCTTAACATTGCATTAATCTTTTACTACTTCGTCGATTTCACGAGTCTGATGTGAAAATGTGTAAAACGTTCTGAACGTTTTTTTTATATACGCACAATTAACAATACATAATATGTCATCACATTCACATTATTGCCAAAGGCATTATAAATATAATAAAGTTGTTACAGAGCTATGGAAAAAAACCAGTAAAAAAAAATTCAGAATGATGTAAACTAGTTTTAAGTTGTCAACGTTTTATAATGGAAAAACATGTTCTATTTACATCATACTACATGTTAATATCCTATATTATTCTATAAGTAATATTCTATATTATTAATAATAATATTCTATGTTATTAACTGTAGTATACGATATTCCTTAAGTTGCGTTCGCTCTTGCTATATACATTTATGTTTATTACAATTATATGTGAATATAATTTGCTTGGACTTCAAAGATAAATGCAGAAAGCAACAAAATATATTATTGAAATGATATAATGATAAAATAATATAAAAATGAAAATGATAAAAAATATAATATAATGATGAAATAATATAATTATAATACAAAATAAGTTATTGAGATAAACTCTTTTTACATACGGAAGAAAAACAATAGAATCAGTAAGTTATTTGTTGTTGTATAACAGACGATGTTGAAAATAACCCAAGATAGCTTAATATAACCCAGCAGTATTGTAGTCTTCCTCCTGAATTACCTCCTAACCTCGGACGTAATTGTCTTCGACGCATGAAGAACGGAAAAGCGATAGGACCAGACGACATCCCGATCGAGGCGTGGATATCGTTGGGCTCTCTTGTGTGCTCTCGTGTGCTTATACTTACTGATCTGTTTAACCGTATCTTGAATACTGGGAAGATGCCACATCAGTGGCGGCAGAGCTTTATTATCCCTATTTACAAAGGAAGGGGCAGTGTTCAAGATTGTGGTAGTTATAGGGGCATTAAGATTATGAGCCACGCCATGAAGCTCTTCGACCGCATGATCGGCCTCAGGCTCCACCTAAAGTGTACTGTCTCTGAGTTTCAGTATGGGTTTCTAACCAGGATCAGGCACTATAGACGCCCTCAGAACTTTGATGGAGGCTTACACGGAAAAAGGAGAGCTCTGCATGTGGCATTCTTAGACCTGCAGAAAGCCTTTGGCTGTGTGCCACGTCAGTATATCTGGTAGGCATTGAGATCCAAGGGGATACCTGAAGGGTATTTTGAGGTTATCAGAGATATGTACAACGACTCCACTTCAGTGGTTAGGACCGCTGTTGGCGACACCAAGTCCTTCCCGATTACGGTAGGGGTTCGGTCTCGGCCTACATCCAAGGCCAGCCTCCGTGGCTGATGATGGATGCTGATGGCATAGTACTCATTGACGAGAACCGACTGATGCTGGAGTGTAAAGTGAACTCCTCCAAGTGTGCGCTTGGTCTTGTGGTGGTGGTCTTAAACTGAACGTGTCGAAGACCAAGTACATGGCTTGCGGGAATCTGGAACCTCGAGCACCATCCACATCGGGCCTGATCCAGCTGTTAAGTCGGAGAAGTTCAGGTACCTTGGATCCGTTATGCATGACTCTGGAGGTATCGACCACGACATCCATGCCCGTATAAATGCTGCCTGGGCCAAATGGTGGGAGGTCACTGGTGTGTTTTGTGATAGCAAAATACCGTCCAAAGCAAGGGACTGATATACAAGAGCATTATCCGACCGGTTCTTTATACGGCAGCGAATGTTGGCCAACGTTAAATGCTGAGGTGGATGTGTGGCGTTACGCGGTCGGACCGCATACGCAACACATTTATTCGAGGTAGTCTTGGGGTCCGTGACGTAGCGGATAAGCTTCAAGAACGTCGTCTGAAATGGTATGGCCATGTTATGCGCCGACCTGAGAACTATGTCGGAAGGAAGTGCCTTGACATGTCTGTCCCTGGAGTTAGACCACCCGGACGCGTAAGGATGCGATGGCTAGATGTCGTGACGCAGGAGGATGTTAAAGATTGAGCAAAGTGGAGTAAGCTTAGTCAGAAGGCAGACCCTGGCAAGCGAGGCCGGGACTAATGCCCGGCAGAAGAAGATACAGCCCCCGCGATTTTAGTACTTCGCACTTGTTAAAAGACAGATCAGGCAAAAAATTTACATAGTAGAGTTTAGAGTTACCTCGAAAATGGAACCAAAATCATAGCCAAAATAAAATTCAATAGTCATCAATTTTAACAATTACTCGTCATTTCCCAAAATCGTTCCCGCCTAATAATATAGTCACTATATGATTACTTTAATTAATAGTTTGCTATGAACATACTCGTATATATAGCTGATTTGGCTTGTGCTTAACATTCAGTATATTTTGAAGCAATTTGATAAGGTATAGTTTGTAAAATGTTGCCTGTTGTCTTGGGTTGCATATTTTTCACTAATTCGTTTTTCAGTGGTGTTTCAGTAAGTTGTTAATATTATAAGCGATACTAATTGCTTCTTATCGTCCAACGTTGGACGATTTTTATTCACTTCATATTATCACACTGTTTTATAAGTTTTCTTTGTTAACTTAAAATAAAAATTCGCTGTCTCCCTTAATATTGTTGTAAATTTTATTAAGAAAAATTATAATGTGCACAAACAATGTAATAAAAATGCATATTTTTATTGATATATCCGCATATTTAAATCTTACCTTAGCACGATGTCATTAACCAATGCGAATTAAAGATAATATGATTTTTACTAAAAGTGTTTGCACCATGTATATAAAGTGATATATTTATACATATATATATAAAGTTTAATAATATGTTAAATTTTCAGGCCATTACTGATGAGCAAAAAGCTATGATCCATAGTCATTTTGAAACGTTAGGAAAAGAATGTATTAAAGATCATCGCATCAGTGTTGATGATATAAAAAACTTGAGATCAAAGAAGATTCCAAGTGGGGAAAATGCTCCCTGCTTTTTAGCTTGTATGTTCAGACAACTTGGTATCGTTAGTATTATTAATAAATATTTTATATTATAATTTCTTATTTTACTATGCTATATGAGCTGTATAGAACCGTCGTGGCGCAGAGGCACAGTGTCTGGCTGTAAACACGACGGTTTGTGGGTTCGATTCCCACTTCGAGGAGAATATTTCAATTTTCTTCGCTCTGGTAACAAGGCAAAGTGCGGCGTTGAGTTCAGCCACTCAACACGCAATGCCTCAAAAAGCGGAAAACGGGGAACGGAGTGTCTTAACACTAGGTTCCGACGGTTCTTTCGGTTCCCTCTGCCTACCTTGCCATGTGCGGGATACAGAGTGAAGCTATTATTATTATTATTATTGTATATATAGCTGTAAATTACGTGATTATCTTTAATAGAGAACTTCAACTTAATTATTCAATTAAGTAAGACTCAAAGTATATAACAAATTTTACAGTTAGGTAAATATAATGTTTGTAGTGGAAAGAAAACATTAGGGTCTTAAGGAAACAATGAATTTCATATTCAATTTTTTTATTAATGATCTTCTCAACAACAATATTATTAAAATTAAATTTTGTATCATATCGAATTATTTTCCCAATTGATGGTAACGATTGCGCTATTTTTTTATTTCAGATCGATGATGCAGGTATGCTTCAAAAAGAATCATTACTGGATTTAGCTAGAAAAGTGTTCAATGATGAAGATGAGTTAAAACTCATTGAAGATTATCTGCATTCATGCTCTCACAGTAAGTTAATGTTTTTGTTTTTTTTAAATGATAAAGTATAATTGACAATATCGAAGATATTGCCTATTATAAGCTTTTTGCTATAATTATTTATTTATACTTTATTGTATGCACACTTTATTGAACACTACACAGCAAGCTCTACCAGCCAACCTTTCATACGGGAAATAAATGTAGACGTGTGTATATATGTTAATATATATATATACAAAAATACATAATAATACATGTAAAAAGATAAATATACAAAATAAGTTACAGAAACATAAATAATATTATTAAATACTTATGATCTATATATAATAATAATATAATATAACTTTATACATATTTAATATTACATTAGTTAGTAAAAAAATTAATGCTTCACTTGACGTTTGAGAGACTCCAGGGACGGAGCTTTCCTGATACTCTCAGGCAAATCGTTCCATAGCTTGCGAAAATTGTAATTAAGCGTATGCTGGTAACCATTTGAGCTTGCTTAAAAGGTTTATATTTATATTCAAGCAACAAGGATCACCATAATCAATAATAGGTAGCAGCAACGTGTTGACTAGAAGAATTTTAGTTGGACCAGCAAAAAGTTCATGATGAATTTAAATAAGCCCAGTCAGATGCTATTTATCTATTGCTAATCTAATGTCATCAGTAACTTGCAGTAGTTGTGCTGTGACCAATTCTTAACCCGGACTGCAACGGATTTAACAGTTAATGTTTTAAAAAATTGTTGAAAAAACTGTTCATAGGCAGTGGATTCGAAGATTTTGAAAAGGAAAAGAAGGATTAATTTAGGACGAAAATGAGATGGTAGCGAATAGTCTTGTTAGTGTTGATGAATGAGTATCAATAATGATAGAAGAAAAGAAAATATTGGAATATGAAGTTTCGGGAAACTATGAATTCAATTTCAGTATGACTACTAAATGAGTGAGTAAGAGTAGTCTTACTGAAATTCATAGTTTGCCGAAACTTCATACACAGAACAAAATAATTATAAATTTAAAAAGGGCACGGACTACATACCAAATGTCTAGGTATAGTGTTAGTTATATTTTATAATATTAGATAACTATATTTACATATGTATATATATATATATATATATATATATATATATATATATATATATATATATATATATATATATATATATATATATATATATATATATATATATATATATATATATATATATATATATATAGCTTCTCACTGTATCACGCATATGAAAGAGTAGGATGAAGGAACTTACTGTTATGATAATTTTTGAGACATTGCCTGTTGAGTAGCGGCACTTAACGCCACGCATTATCTATTACTAGAGCGAGAATATTAAAATACCCACGAGGGGTATCGAATTCAGAAGCGTCGCGTTTACAGTGAAACTGTGAAAGCTTTGAAAGTAAATTTATTTGACATATTTTAAATATGCTTTTTACAGTCAATAAGGAATCAGTCGGTGATGGTGACAAAGGCTGCGAACGTTCCATGATGGCGTATAAATGTATGATTGAAAATGCATCACAGGTATAATATAATTTCAATTATTTTTACTAAACATTTTAAATTCAACTATTTATGTGACATGTTATTTATACCCATCTTGTTATACTGACATCATTTATTTCAGTTTGGGATTGAAATATAAGAAACACAATATGGAGTGACACAATGTGATAAAATATGAAACTATTAATAATGTATTAAGTGTAAGATAAGTGTTTGTACTAATAAATGTAATTGTATTGTTGAATGTTGGTAAACTTTTTAATTAAATACATTTTAATAAGTTCTTTGGTTTCCGCGATGCTTATTCATAATAAATAAAACAGTTTAAACGGATTAACCGCATAATTAATCCGTGGCCACGGACTACTGTAAAGTGTTCGAAACGTCAGGTTTCCAAAAAAATGATAATATACGCGATTAATCCGTTTCAACTGTTTTATTTAATATAAATACATGTTTTACGTTCCAGGGAAAGGGAAACATTATTTTTTTGATATTAGGGTTATAAATATTTATTTTTGTTTTTCAATATTTTTAAGTTAAATGGATGATATTAATTTACATATATACTGTAAAGAACTGAAAACTTAACCATCGTGAATATAGTCTCTATAAAGTAAGAATTGCTTCTTGTTCGTTCTTGAAAAGTACTTATTTAGACACATTATTTAGTAAAAAAAACAAAAGCCGCATATATATGATTTCTTTATTTAAAATGTAAATGTATCAAAGAAAAACAATATAAAACACTGTATTTTTAGTATGTACTGGCTGATTAGCTACATATAAATCGTTAAATCACTTAGAGGTCTTTGGAGAACTGAAACAAAATTCAAGATATCATATAAATTAATAAAACAAATTCTCGTAAAATAATTAAACATAAAAACAGATAAATATTTTTCATTAGTGACAAATCTCTACTTTCCACACATCATAGGGCTTGCATTTTTTTTTAATTTTGGATTTTGAATGGTCTCATTTGTCAGTGATGACAAATGAGACCAGCTATGACTAGAATATTTTAATAGTTATAACTTTTATAAATTATTAATATATTACCTGAACTCTAAACGGTAGTAAGCAATCGAATAAAAGCTTGGCTCTATCACAATTTTTTTCGTCGTCACTCACACTTTCGTCATTAACTGAAATTATAAATAGATTGCTTGATAATAATTGTTTCACAATTGAAATTTATTTAATGTAAGATCATTAATAAATATAAATTTTCAAAATAAAATACAATATTTATTGAAAAATATCAAATACAAAAGCAAAGCAAGCATTAAATAAAAATATTCCTGGTAGGTATGTTATACTTATATACACAAATAGAAAAATCAATTCGGCAAATACCTGTAGCGCAAGCTTTTATAATAGCAGTAGCTTTATTTTTATCGTCTTCTTTAATTAAAAACTTATGAGTAAGCTCTATTGCTTTATCCGCAATAAAGATGCCCTTGTCGTTTACCTAAAAATTTTATATTAATTAATTACATTGTAATCGGTGTGTTAGATATTTCATTTCAGATACAGTGATTATTGTATGTATGTTATATTTATGATATATATATATATAGCATACATACCACGTCGATTTTCTTAAAAACACATCCCATGAAGCAAGGATTAATGGAGCCAAATTGTCCAGAATCATTTGATGTTTTCAATTCATCCTCACTTATGCCGTACTCTTTACTGCACTCCATTACGTGTGGTAGCATACTCGCGTAAATTTTGGTCCTCTCCTCAATAGAATAAGCCTAAAAATATTTGTTTGGTTTGTTTCATTCGTTTTTTCACGATATTATTGTCTAATAGAACGCCACAATCATATAATATTAATTAATATTGTCTTATCAATATCACATTACTTACAATACAACCCCTATACTATTAATTATTTTAAATTGTGAAATATAATGAATTCAAATATAAATATACCATGCTGGCAACAGTAATCGACACCTTAAGGAAATTATACATTGCCATTAAATATAATATAAAAACATATATTATATACAATAATTATGTTTCACTGACTCTCCCAGTACTCGTAACCTTATTATAATATCAATACTTAACAATGGGCTGGGATAGAATGTACAAAAGTCAGGCTAAACTTATTATTTAATAAAATATAAAAGTAAATAATTTCGTTATATTATATAGCGCCTGACAAAGATTGCTGTTTGAGCAATAGAGCCGCCTTTTGTACGTAAATTGTATTTCATTGAATTTTTTTAAAGATTTCGTACCTCAAAGGGAAAAGCGGAACCATTATAGAATCATTTTATTGACCATCTATCTATTTGTCAGTCCATCTGTCAAGACCATTTTCTCAAAATCACGTGAAGGAATCAATCAAGCTAAAATTAATATCAAATATCCAAATCAATAACGTCTTGAAACAAAAGAAAAGTCAAACTTCTAAGTCAACGCAATCAAAAGATGGTTATTTTTGTACGTAACGTTCCCGTTGATCCGGTTGATCTAGAGTTATGTAATTAGCATTAAGTAAGAGCTGAAAGAGTTGTTATTCAAGTACAAAAAGGAAAATATCCAAATTGGAAATGTATATGTATATCGCAAGAAAAAATATATTACAAATTAATATTGTAGTTTATTTTATACAAAATTAGTGAATACGGCCGCAAATTTAAATTTGTCGACTCTAATTAATTGTACTTCATTGGCGTAGATTTATGAAATTCGACGATAAGTGAGATCCCTGTAGGTTCCCTGTAAGATATAAAGAAGAAAATCATATCTTAGAATGATGATTTATAAGTTTAACATTACGAATTTAGATGTGTAGTTAATTTCATAAAAAACGCCCGCCACTTTAAGTTTGTCAATTTTTATAAGTTATACTTCCCGTTGAGCTACAATCATGAAATGGTATTTAGAATAGACGTCAGCTAAGTCAAAAATAATATTATCGATTATTGTTGCTTATATATTTATATATATATATATATATATATATATATATATATATATATATATATATATATATATATATATATATATATATATATATATATATATATATATATATATATATATATATATATATATATATGTATAGGTATATATTAAACATGTACTTACATTTATAGATCCTAAATTTAGAGCTACCACTCCAATAACAAGAAACATAGCTTTCACAGTCATCATATTTATTTTTTTAAAGAAATACTTTACATTTAATTCTATTACAAGTGTACACTGTAGGCTTGTTCAGCTTACTATGAGGAATCATACCTCATATTTATATAATATGTATAAAAAAAGGAATGACCTTGCAGTTTTTTTCCTAAATCTTTATCTTATTTTACATCAGATTACCAAAAATCGGTAATGTAAAAACAAGCATTAGCAATTGAGATGTTCGTTTTACTTTAATTTTTTTGTATGGAAAATGTGAATTTTTGGATAATCGTTAATGTGTTTTTAATTTAACACAAAATGACACTTGATTATAAAAAATATACGCATGATTTGTAACTTAAATAAACATGGACTTTAACCACCATATTAAAAAGAATTTAAACCTTAATTTTTTATGAAAACCAAATCTTGTAAAATGAAGCTGTGTAAGGTATTTCCCTTATTGCGGCTGTGGCCGTGTTTAGTCTGACAAAAGAAACTAACTAGCAGTTAGTTTCTTTTGTGAGACTCCAAATTTACCAGCGGTTACTTTTAATTGTATTCTCTTTATATCCATACAGTATTTAAGATATAGTCATAAATATAGATAAAGAAAGAAAGATAAAGATAGACATACATTCAAAAGTTAGAGGACTCGGAATAGAAAAATAAAATTATTAAATTTAATCAGTCTTTTGTCGTGAGGCGTGCGGCAATCGCGCTTACAAGCACTGTAAATACTATCAGGATCTAAAAAATTACCAAAATTTTATGATTTCTAAATATTTACTTCTAAAACACTTTTAAATTAAATAATATTTTAGGCATTTACGAGAAGTATTAATGAGATGCATTTTAAATTTTTCTCAATAAAGACAGCGTGCTCTACTTTAACCGCTGGAACGGTATACTTAAATTACGCTAAGAAAATTTTATTGCATGCTGTAATTCGTTTAATTAGACAAAAAGCCAGCATTTTTTTACGTTAAAATTTTCTTTCATTAAAGTTTGGCTCCTAAATAGTACTGGGATTCGATAGACCAAACTTTTAAATATCAATTATATATATATATATATATATATATATATATATATATATATATATATATATATATATATATATATATATATATATATATATATATATATATATATATATATATATATATATATATATATATATCTTCTTCTTCTTCCTGGCATTAGTCCCGGCTTTTTGCCAGGGTCTGCCTTCCGACTAAGACCAATCGGTCCATATGAGTGGCGAAGTGGTTTTTTGTGGAGCGATTGCCATCTGACCTCCAAACCCATTACTGGGAGAAACCAGGAAAGGAAAGGGAATAAGAGGCAGAAAGACTTGGAATATAGGGGAGGGACACCACTTACATGGATTGGATCGGGTTATGAAAGTGGTGGCTCGAGGTCCCGGGGTCGCGTACCCGTATGCCGGAAACCAAATATCGGACAGATAATTGGCTAGACACCCTCTGTATAATATATATATATATATAATATATATATATATATATATATATATATATATATATATATATATATATATATATATATATATATATATATATATATATATATATATATATATATATATACAATTTTGAATTAAAAAAATTAATTGCCATTGCCTATGTGGTGAACTCCAATATTTTGAGACAGAGTACGCCAAAATTTTTTGCGGGCAATAGCTACAAATATACATCAATTTTTACAAAATATCACACTTGTATATTCAAGAAGTAAATGAAATAAATGGTACGTAAGAAATACTAGCGACCTGCCCCGGCTTCGCATTGGTGCGATGTTGAAACTACATTATATATGTAAATATGCTTCTGATAATGTGATTTCCCAGTGAGAATTGTGCCAAGAGCCCCATAGCTTTGCATGCTGTTTGTTAAGTATTGTATATAATAACACCTTGTACAGCACTCAGTTGTGCCTTTGTGTTGTTTATGTTGGGCCTTTTACAATATTGACAGACAGTTATCTGCATTAAGCATACGCTGTTGTTGGGATTAATCACGTTGACGCCGCCAAAAGAATCTGCTTTTTTACACCTTCAAAGCAGTACCTACTTTTCACTGTTGAAAGGTTTTAAAACCTGGTTCCATGAATAGCAACTTGGAACTCCGTCATATGTCAGTGTTTTTGCGAAATCAATTATGGGCACATAACTTGAACTGTTAATATTGTGTTCCAGTCTATTAACTACTTCAAATATACAATTATGGGAACCCGCTCGTGAACTTGAAATGATAAAATCCATTGGATTCTTTCTTTTTTTTCTTTGGATTTTGAGTGCATTTTAATAAATTTCTACTAATTTAAGATTTTCCTTTTAAACAACACAGCGGACTTTTTAAAGAAAATATTAAGGTGTATAATATATGTGGTACATTATTTAGATTTATCATTTAGATTGTTTATTTCGTAAGGCACCCAGCGTTTGCAATGTGAAAACAATGTGCTTATTTACGACATGGCATTATAAATCTCTAAAAAGAGTGTTCCTCTACTTTATTGTGCATATGTTATACATTTAAACTTTCCTCTGAAATCAGTCTATCTATTTTAAAAAACCGTGTATAAATCCGTTGGTAGTTTCAAGGATCTAAGCATACATAGGGACAGACAGCGGGAAGCAACTTTATTTTATACTAAGTAGTGATGAGATTTGTTTACAATTTCTTTTTATTATAGGCCAGTATAGTGTCTTCTCTGTCATCTGCTTCAATTAGTCTATCGACCTGCCAGTCAGCTTGTATATACAAATCGTTTATTTGGTAAAATAAAAATAATAATATTAATTATATTGCATTTATTGTAATAATTGTAACATTAAATAAAAATCACAAAATATAATCGCCTAGGAAAAGATGCCGTAGATTTTTGGGATACTTGTTAACGAAATTTCATGAACTGAAACAAAAATATATGTACTTATAAATATCTTTAAATACAATAAAATCTTCTCTATATTAATATTATAAAGCTGAACAGTTATAGAACTCGATTCAAACTCGAATAACGCAAACGAATACGAATACGAAAAGAACTCGATACAAACGCAATTCCATATTTTTACATGTTAAATCTAGCTATTGCATTACATGAAGAAAAATATGAGTTCACTCTGTCACAGGAAAATTTAAAGCTTAACAATTGATTTTTATACAAAAGTGCTTACCATGATAATATTAATAAAGCATTCACCTTGAAAAATTATGCAGTACGAAAGTACATTGGAAATATAATTAATAAGCATTTGTGAACACTGAATCTGTAAATTCACAAGTGAAGATATTTAGGAAGTTGCAGGAACGAGTCTTGTGTATGTCAATTTTTAACTCCTATCAGAGTCGGAATGGGCTTATTTGACGACGGATGTTCATTACGGGACCATGTGTAGAAAGTTTATAGAGCGTTCATTTTAATACCTCCACTTTTGGGGATTGGAAAACCTTTAGGACACCTTTCTTATATAACGTCTTACTGTACATGGTAATTGTGTCATGTGGCATGCACATCGCTTACTTTTTTTGCGCCTACGCAACCTTAAGTAAAATCTATGAATTTATAAAATTATATATTGCCTATAATAAATTAGGTCTAACGCCTTCTCTAGACTTATTTCTAACTTTTCCTTACCAAAGTTTTGTAGATATATATTTTAAGTAATCACCTGTGCTTTGAAAGGAAGTACGCATTCGAATAAAAGCTTGCTTCTGTCACAACCTTTCTCTCCATCGCTCACAGATTGTTCATTTACTGAAATATGAGATATATATATTATTATATTATACTGGTGTGTTCGAATAAAGATAATATTCAACGTCCTTAAAAATAACGTAAAGATTTGCAGAAAAATTTTCAAGCACCAAAGTAATAAGATGACATATATTTTTCTTTTTGACTTTTATTTAGTGTTAAAAGTTTTCTTACCTGATGAGCATGTCTTGATCACATCTGTAGCCTTTTGTTGATCATCAGCATCAGCTAAGAATTTCTGGCTGAGCTCACTTGCTTTATCCACATCAAATAGGCCTTTGTCGTTTATCTAAAACAAAACAATAAATAATATTGAGACCGTTGTGGCACACAGGGACAGCATCTGCCTGTAAACGCAACGGTTTTTGGATTCTATTCCCACTCAGAGATAATGAATTATTTTCATTTTCTTCGCTCTGGCAACAAGGCAAAGCGTGGCGTTGAGTTCCGCCACTCAACCCGCAATGCCTCCGAAAGGCGGGCAAATGGGGAACGGAGTAACTTAATACTAAAATCCTTGAGCCTACTGTTTCCTCTGCCTACTCCGCTATGACGGATACATTGTGAAGCTAAAAACAAATAATTATAAGTTAATATCAGGAGGAAAACACTATTAGTAATGTATATGTAATTGATAGCAGTGCTCACAATCATAAGAAATTATTTTTGTAATAATATGATGTATAATATCTATACTTTAAAAACATACTATATCAGTTTTCTTAAACACACAGGCCAAGAGACAGGGGTTTATTGAACCAACTGAACCAGATTCCTTGGCAGCTTTCAGGTCATCTTCTGTCAAGCCGTAATCCTTGCTACATTCCAACACTAAGGGTAGCATCCCTGCATAAATTTTATTTCTTTCTTCATCAGATAATGCCTGGAAATATTAAATTATTACCGAATGCTCCTTTCTTTATGCATGATTTAACCTTTAATGAGATCTGCCAAAAACTTAATACGATATATTTCAGATAGGCAGATCTCCATAAATTTTACTTGCAATTGCAAAACAATTTCAGCTGCATAAAGATATCAGTTACATTTCCAAAACTGTCTTACAAAAGGCTTACAATTTGAGAATTAATAAAAGCCTTAAAAATACTTAATGAAATAATATTCATTTAAATAATTTAAGTATTACCGCTCTTAAAAATTATTACAAAGTAAAATATCATAGCAAATATAGGATTTTAAGCTAAAACGCAAATCCTAGTAATAAATCCCAGGATTAATGCCACGTAAGAAATTATATATTTAGTATAATATATTCAGTATAAATAATTGTTGAAAGCTATTTTCGAGGTATAAAAAATATTATAGGTATAAAATAAATCGAAGTATAAAATTTATGCCGTTGGCCATTATCATAATTAATTATGGTACTGCTAATTTTAAAGTTTGCGTGGCGTTAAAAGACGTTGATTTGAAAAAATAGCTTTTTAGACTTTCTGTAAATTAATATTTTGTTTATATTATTAAATATGTATACTTAATATTTACTCACATTGACCGATCCTAAGCTTAAAGCTACTATTCCAAAAAGCAAAACCACAAAATGAAACGACGTCATATTTGTTTATGTTTAATATAAATAAAATGTCCTAGTAAAGGCGTTTCAATACTGCAGCCTTCCTTACTACTAGATGTTCTAAGGAAACTAATCCTTTATATACACAAAGGGGCATGGTCAAGTAATCTTTTTCTAAGATGTTTATCTAAACAGCGTCGTTAGCGATTAGTACCGACGTAAAAACTGGTTTTGATCTTTGTTACTTATATGTATATATATATATATATATATATATATATATATATATATATATATATATATATATATATATATATATATATATATATATATATATATATATATATATATATATATGTATATATGAACACCCATGTATATGTGTAATCAATTTTAATCTCTTTGTTTTATCACGTCATGGAAATTATTACTGATGAACTGATTGCCATTATTGCTCGTAAAGCGATTATATTGTCCCTTTAGATTCAACTATTTCAATTGTAACAAGGCAAACCTAATCTAGTTTTATGCATTTTCGTTGTTTAGTAAACAAAAGTAAAAGTAAATATTAGGTTAATTGTACTTAAGCTTGAAAAATTGAAAGATTATGACTAAAATTGCAGTAGCAGTAAACCTCATGAGAATTATTATTGTTTATGTTTATGATATTATTGTTTTTAATATATTTCTAATTTCTTTAGTTTGTTCATTCATGATTAATATTACTACGGTTCAGTCCTAATTTATTATTTCCATTATTAGAAAATTTTAGATTACACACTAATATGTTAATGGTAACAAAAATACTTCATAAAAACTTTTACGTAGCTGGATTCAAATATTCAATATAATGTAATTCAAACATCAAATATATTGTTCTGGTAAAAAGATAAAGCACGGTGTTGACTTTCACCACTTAATAATATATCAAAAAATGAGCGGAAAATGGAGAACGGAGTGCCTTAATACTACTTTTCCTCTTCAGGTATGTGGGATACACCGTGAAAATAGTTAAAAAAATACATTAAATAGCATCATACCTCATCTGTTATCTGATAATTATTATATTATTTGCATCGTTGGATTTTATCTGTGCAAAAAGCTTCATGCATAACAACAACAAAAATTATAACAAAGACTAGAAGCACTAAGTGAGAGGCGTAGCTTCAAATCTTATCATATGAAATTTTGAAAGTAAGTACTTAATTTAGAATTTTGAAATTACTTAATTTAGAAACCTTTTTCTTTAAAATGCCTTTTGTTAGTTTGTAGTTTAACAATAAAAGTTTAAAATTTATCTCACTTATAGTATACATAGCTGTCTTTTATACGCATATCGCAAAGCTATGATTAATAATTATAATAAAAACCTGTATTTTTCCATTTAATCGCTTTAGTACAATGTACATTTAACTGCAAATGAAAATAACAAAATATATATTGTATTACGTACATATATTATTTGACGCTTTATCACTAGCGGGGCATTTATTAAGTACATGTGTTATATTACTTTGGAACGATTGGATGAGGAAATAAGTGATTTAGTTAGTATAAGCTGGTAAAGAAGATGTAATGGAGATAACTAAGATAATATATATTTTCGTGTGAAAAAGTTTAGGATCGACATCGCTCCAATGGTTACAGATAGAAAAATTGGTAATATCTCTATTTTAACAGACTCTTGCTGAGAGCTGATTAGCATCAATAAACAACAGGGATAACTCTAACCTTTTAGTAGCCAAAATCCATTAATATATGTAATATGAAGTCTGAAAGGTGTCGCATTCATATGGACCGAAGCTTATGTTGGTCTTGACAAAAACAAAACTGCAGACGTTGCTGCCAAATCGGCGACAAATGCAAATTAGTAACGTGAAAGATCATATTAAAAAATGACACAGTAATTAAAACAAATACATAATATGTCACTGCGAAAACTGGCCCTTATGCAAGAAGATCAATCTGCTACCATTCATATGACAGTTCTATTTAACTCAATATTTGATAAGTCATCACTTTCATCTGGAATATCTAAACAAACTTAAAAAAACCTTCTGTCCATGTACAAATAATTAATTTGTAACTCTGGATCATCTATTAAAAGATTGTCATAGATATAACTCACAGAGACAAGAACACTTAATTATCTGCAACATAAACAACATCGATACGCATGCAACTTAATAAATAACAACGATCGTTTATATCATTTATAAAATGTATATCCCACATATCTTTAGTACGCTTAATGAGTTTGATCAGACGTCAAGAAGTATATTTTATTTATTTATTTATTTATTTATTTATTCATAAGCCATGCGATTACAAAACTATTATTCATTTAAATACATGAGCTAGACAGTCACAAAAATATTACTGCCGGTGCTTAAATTAGGTTTACCCTGTGCTATAAGCACCGGCTACCTTCCAGTGTCACAGTAAAGTGATTAGACAAACATTATAGTTATTTATATGTGAAGCTAAACTATTATTCATTTAAATACATGAGCTAGACAGTCACAAAAATATTACTGCCGGTGCTTAAATTAAGTTTACCCTGTGCTATAAGCACCGGCTACCTTCCAGTGTCACAGTAAAGTGATTAGACAAACATTATAGTTATTTATATGTCTCAGTATATAATTAGAAAACAAGATCAGTATATAATTAGTAAATTTAAAATTTAACAATGTTATTTAGTTTAGACCTAATTTGGCAATTTAACATTAAGTAGTTAATGTATGTGTTCCTGTGAAGTATGTCTGTGTGCGCGTGTGTGTGTGTATGTGTGTGTGAAAAGTGTGTGTGTGTATGTGTTAAATTAAATCCTAGATATTTATGTAATGGAACTCCAAAACTTCATTTGATGATCTTAATCATATTCTCAGTTTCGTCATATGACAGTTTTAATAACCAATCCGTAACAATACGTTTGCACTTATATTTATTTTTTGGTTGTATATTGAGTATATTATTTAACCGATTAAATAAGAAGCTACCAAGAAAGTAGTAAATCGGTGGCTAAAAAAGCTCTTGCATACATTAGTACTCTGCACTCGGTATTTTCGTATCGAACGGATTTTTGCAGAAGACGAGAAACTTTCTTTGGAGTTCTCAGAGTGCTGCCTCAAAATTATCTGCAGAAAAAATAGTTGACGGACGGTAAGAACTTCGCAATATTCATAGAGTTCTTTCGTTGGGAAATGATACTCTTTTCCTGTTGCTACCTTTAATACCGCTCTCTGCGCCCGCTCGAGCTTCAGCAATTTGCTTCTGTGAGCACCACCCCAGGACGATATGCAATAGCTAATCAATGACTGGCACAAGGCAAAATAGGTTGTTTTTAGAACTTGGGGCTCCGCCACGTTTCTTAATTGTTTAAAAATATATATGAGTTTACGAATTCTACTTGACAACATATCTATGTGAGGGACAAAAGTGAGATTTTCATCCAAAATAATACCCAAATACCTTATGCTGGACACTCTGTGTATAGTAGGGCACCCACAGCTATCCTGATTTTGGAGATGATTATGGGCAATGATAGAAGGTTTTGAAGAATCAAATCTTGGAGGTTTTCTTATACTGAAAGTTACATACTTGGTTTTGTCAACATTTAATGAAAGTCCATTGTCAATTAACCAGTTTGTTACCTTTGTAAAGCCTGCCTGGGCAGCCTTGAACGCATGATGCCAGGTGTTTCCAGTAAACACTAATGCAGTGTCATCAGCAAAAGCCACAATTCTACCGTTTTCCATGTTTATATTGCATAATTCGTTGATGTAGGTTATAAATAGAGTTGGTCCAAGGATACTGCCTTGCGGCACTCCGTGTTCCAGTGGCAAATCGTCACTACAAAATTCTCCAATTTTAACACGTTGGGTTCGATTCGTAAGGAAGTTTTGGTAAAGTTTTAATTCTCCACTTCTGACACCAATGTTCTCCAATTTAGAACACAGTTTGGGGATAGAGACTGTATCGAATGCCTTTGCTAGATCCAAAAATATTGTGATACATTTATCTCCCTTATTTAAGGCAGTAACGATATGGTGAGTAAGGTCATGGACTGCATCGTTTGTAGACTTTCCATTCCGAAAGCCGAATTGTCTGGAGGAGAGGAAATTATTTTTCTCTAAATAGTTTTTGAGACGGTTGTTCATAATTTTCTCAAAAATTTTGGACGTGGCGGGCAGTACGGAAATGGGACGGTAATTGTTGAAGCAATCTCTTTCCCCTGATTTATATATTGGATGCACTAGTGCTTTCTTCAGCAGATCCGGAAAGATGCCATTCGAAATACTCAAATTAAGAATGTGTACCAGTGGAGGTATTATAACGGTTTTGTATATTTTTTGAAAATTACACGAGATCTCGTCAATACCCACTGCACAATCCGTACGTAAGGACTTTATTAATTCCTCGACCTCTAACTCCGTAGTGTATTTAAAGCCAAGAGATTTACAGCTACGAGTTCCAATTTGAGATTGTAATACCTTATCAGCTATATTTTTGCCAATACCAACAAAGTACCTATTTACCCTGTTTACAGACTCATAGGGTGAACCGTTTTTGAGTAGATCAAAAGGCACTGTGTTATTTTTTTTCGTGTTTGTAACTTCTTTTATAACCTTCCAATTTTTTTTGGGATTTGACTTTGCTTTCCCAAATCGTTCTTTTTCATATTGCATTTTTAGATTTATTATATATATATATATATATATATATATATATAGATATATATATATATATATATATATATATATATATATATATATATATATATATATATATATTTATATATATATATATGGCTTAGCGACACGCTACGTTCCAATTGTATATATTTTTCTAAAAGTATAGCAAGGCAATGGAACTTTCGTTCAATTTTCGAGAAATGATGTGTCGTTTATTTTGATACGGAAACGTAAAAAGGAAAAAGAAAAATTTCAGAAATATATTATATTTTACATAATACAAATTATATTCTAATGTATAAACATAGTTAGTGGTAGTAAAGCTCTTAGGTATATAAAAATTGTTTAGTTCAGGTAACCTAAACCTTGATATAATTAGCGGTCATTCAGACACTGAGCAATTACCTGTAACCAAGATAGCAAAGGAAACATGACGATGCATTAAAAAATAAAATTACGTTGAATCCCGCTTTTTGCTCATTTTTATACAACCTTCAACGTTGGTCATGATGACTAACCAAAAACAAAGAGTATGTTTGTAAAACCAATTAAAAGTGTTCAAGAATAAAAAGAATTTCATTACTTAAAAATATATATTCATCAATAAAGTGGTTTTAAATATCAACTATATAAGTAAATCCCTTTTTTGATACTTGAATCAAATTAATAATATGTACAAAAAAAACAAGTAAGTAAGTACAAAATAAAATGCAAGCTATCATATTTCACAATAATATCATTGATTTTGGATTCAATTTTGTGAATTTAAGCAAAAATAAAATTTTTAGGATTGTCTTCATAAATACACTTTGCAGTCCAGAACGATGCTTCGCACAGATCCTTATATTTTTTAGCTGTAAACAAAAATTAAATTTATAAATATTCGTAGAATAACAAATTTTCAATGTAAACTTAATATTTATTTGATTCCATTAATACGGTCGTATCTTCTATTATTATGTATTATTTTACAATTAATCATGAAATATTACTAAAATAAGTTACACTAAGAATCGTTTTAAATATAGAATACGGAATATATTTTAGTACAAAGTACAAAATACTTACAAACATCTTTACAGTTTTCAATCGAGGCTTTCGCAGCATCCTTTAATTCCGGTGGAAACATCATATCTACCTGTTTTATTGACGCTTCGGCGTTTAATTTATTATTTTTTACCTTAAAGGAAACAATTTTATATACATATTTTTATTACAACGTTATTTTAAATATTATGATCAATTATATTGTGTTTTGGTGAATTGAATTTGAAATTTAATTAATTCATTAATAATTATATGTGTTTTTTATTGAGGGTATATTTATTTATTAAGCTTTTAGTGGTTTCGCCCACTACGCAGGTTACGCTGTAAGGCAGCTAATAAATCAGTACGTATCAAGATACACGTCGTTTGACCGGTCCCCGTCCTTCAATTTAACAAAATTAATATTAAGTCTAACAGGCTAACATATCAACTTATAAATATAAAAAAATAACAGAAGAATATTCAAAAAATTAAAAGCATGATTTATAAGTAAATTTATGAAAACTAATACGAATACGTACAACTTGTAACATTTGATAAATACATGCAATATAACACATTACTCTTCGGTCTTCAATAAATTTTCCTTTTTCAATGTCTCCAATTAGATCTGTGCATTGAAATAATAATTATATTCTTAAATAATCGATCTATTTTATTTAAATTATAGCGGCATACCTTCAGTGACGTCATTTTTGCCCATACAGTTTTTTTTCAACATTTTCGAGGAATTTTTTATTTGCTGCCTAGTCATCTACAAATTAACAGGGAGAAAGAAAAGTTTTTGATATAAAAAATTATATATCTTACATTAAAAAAGTTATTATTACTATAAAACTAGAATACCCTTTCGAAGATGCGAGTTTAATCTTACAAAATAAACAGAATATCTGTTTTGTTCTGGTGAATCTTACAACCTAAAATTCCATGAGTTTAGACAATTCAAGCTTTAATCTCCCACTCGAAGATGCGCTGATCTTCGAACAAGGTTAACTTTGATGGTTACCCTTACGATTTTCATATATTCTAAGAGTGCATTTTCCATGTACGGTCTTGCTCTGATTGCTGGAGGTAGGTTGGCTGCTGTGATCTGTCATTTATCACCCTTTTTACCATTTCTGACTAAATACTCTTTTGGTTTCAAAAGGCTAAAAAGTATACTGGAGCTTTTGGTTTAATGCTTCTTTTTCCTTCTTCCATGCCTAATCTCTCTTTAAGGCTCCATAATAGAACCACCTTAATGATAACATATTATTATTTTCTCATCTATTCTACGTATAAATATCAAGTTTCGTAATGTTAAAAAAACATTAAAATAATTAAAAGGAGGTGAAAAACGCTACTTAAATTGTATTACAAAGCTAGTTACAGCTCGATGTAATAAAAACGTGTAAGAAATAATACAATATTAATCGTCAGCTTCATACACCTTATGCCATTTAAAATAAATGTGTATAATATGTAGATAAAACTTAATTTTCATACATCTATTATATATTATGTAAATAACGCAGCAGATAATTGTAAAACAAAACGTTAGAAACTGATATAAATAAATTATTATACCTATATGTTTCAAAATGTTTGAATTGATGTAAAATGAATTTTAACATGAATGTGCACATAGGAAATAATAGTCATTTACCGGCGCGTGACGCTCACAGTATATATAGATACAATCAAGGTAATCATTTTAATCACATGCAGTTTGGCCTGACTTTTGAGAATTTAGAATCAACATATGATGATATATATATTATACTGAGTAATGTTTACATATTTTTAATTTTTAAATATTTTTTTACATAAAAGCCGCGGGCAACAGTATGGTAATGTCAACTAGGTATCTACCCTTTTTATATGTAAACGTTTTAAATTTTAAATGGTTTGCCTTTAATTCAGATAATATGAGATGGTTCTACATTACTTTATAATTTGAAATGTCTTTATTAAAATAAAGCAATATAATAGAATTTATGGAATTAATACTTACAGCATCCGTGTTGCTACCAAATATGAGAAAAATAATCAAAAGCGACATTTCTTTTTGGCCCATGTTTTTTTTAAGATCACACAACAGATCTATTGCTAACAAGGTATAATAAACAATCAGTTTGTTTGCATTCTCCTCATTATAAAGGCAAATTAATTATAGAATGGACAGTAAATATGCAGTTTGCAAAACATATACTTACATACTTTTGTTTGTTTTCTGAGTTAATTAGTGAGTTAGCTAGCAATAATTCTGTATGATGTACAATATGCATTCATTTCAATATTTATTTTTATTAATACAGAATTTTACCTTCAAAACATATGTGTATTGAAACTTTGGATACAATATAACAATTTTTATAAGTTTTAATATATAAGTTATGATGCTCGTGTTACATATCTATCTATTCTTATAGGTACAGGTACAAGGTGAATTATAATTAATTGTGAATAATAATATTTTATTGTATTGACACATGTAAAGCTAAATGTATGAAAAGAGAAGAGTGTCATCTTAAAATGTATGTGTTTAAGGCGAAATATTTATTTGAATAAATATTAAAGTCATCTTGATGTTGCAGAAAAATCACGATACTTTGTATACGATTAAGAAAATATTTTTAATTAGTAAGTAAAATTTTTGTCAATTTCGTTATAAGTTCAATTTTGGGATTTTTGAACTCATATTTTTAATTAGTCAAGGGAAAATAAAATTGGACGGATTATCTTCGTACAAGCACTTGACCGAGTAAAAAACTCCCTCGCATTCATCTTCGTAATTATATTCTGAAAAAAATAAAGAAAAAATTATTCATCTGATATATAAATAATTACAAATTAATTGAAGAAAATGCAATTCAATAAAATATTGTATTATAAGAGACGTAAAAAACTGCTTAGACAGCTTGAACTGGTTTAAAATAGTGGTATAAGATTTATTAAATATAGTATCTTGTTTTATTCATAGATATATAAAGGGATATATACATTTTCCATCATTTTTTTTATCCTGCGTACATGGCAATTCGTTCAGAAACAATAAGCCGGGAAATGTCCTGAAGCGAGGAGAGTGGAAAGCCATCAACTTTACCCTCTATTCACTTAAATCTTTCGTTTAGATATTTAAGATTTTCTTTTTAATCTTTAAAATTCCAAGTTGCCGACACCCTAAGAGTAAAAGTGCCAAAGTTTTAACATGACGGGATAGTGTCCTGGTATTGCCCGCTGAACTGCATTTGTTTCTCTTTCACAGGTTTGACATTAAGATCTAGATAGATGTATTTATTACTTTTATGGTATGGGATGTTAAATATTAGTCTGAGAATTTTGATTGATTTTGTCTCTTATAAGTTTTGGGTAGCTCGGATGTTGTATAGTTTTTAGTCTGACTTCACAGATTGAGTTTTTTTAAATAGGTGTCGATAAGGATATTAAACAGTTAAGCCAGTTCGTCTACATCTTCATGAGATTTGAGAGGTATTTTTAAGTTAATTTTTTTATCCATTGTTATTTGAAATTTATTCCAATTGGTGGTTCTATTGTTGGTTTTGTTTGGTTTTTCTGTTAGTACTATTTTACTATTTATGTCGAGCGGTAACTGGAATGACCGGGGAGTGGTCCGGTGATAAGTCTCAATCAATAAAATTATAATAGCTATTTCCTATATGCTATTTATGTCTGATAATTTTTGAACCTAATTGGAATCAAACAGTCATTTTCATACATAATAATGAGCTACACTGGGTCAACGCTGGGTCAACTCCACTTGTATCTCGACTTAAATTTTAACTCGAATTATGTAAATGTCAGCTCAAGTAACAAAATAAATAAATTTATTTCAGTAAAAATATGTGATACAGATACACTCTAGATGTATTTATGATTTGATATATTTACAAATCTAGAGGAGAGCGATGGCAGCCATACTAGTGTAAACTGTGTCACAGCTGCCAGCGTCTTTGCCCCTTAACAAATAATACTGATACTTTTATACATTACAGTGATTCAGTGAAAATTAGTATAAATAAAAACATTTTGCTCTGCGAATAAATTAAACTACAATTAAAACATTTAAAACGCCTACCAATGCAAACATTAATGAGTGTGTATGTGTCTAAGAGAGTGCGCGTCTTGTATGTATGTGTGTGTGTGTGAGTGCGTGTGCGTTTGAGTGTGTTCAGTAGACAATACTCTCTGTTTCAATGTAGGACAACTTTTGAATCCAATCTTTGATAATTTTTTTTACACTTAAATGATGTCAGTGGATAAATATTGATTTTTTTTATTAATTTTATTGTACAAGTGACCGCTAATTACATAAAACTGGCTGCAGGCTAACCTTGTTCTTGACGGAACGGTTGTACAAACTCTGGATTTATTGCGTTTGGAAGTGGGTCTGAACAATATACTTTTATGCTTACGAAGTATAACTTGCACAATGTAAAGTTTTCTAACAGATAAGATGGAAGACTCACGGTAAAGAAGATCTGTGCTATATCGTCTAGGTTTTCCCAGCATAACTTTTAATATAGCCCTTTGAGCACGTTCCAAAACAAGCAATGTATTGCTGCTGGTACCTCCCCATACTATGATGCAGTAGTTTAAAATACTTCTTACGAGGGCATAATAAATTGTAAGTAGAGTATCAGGGTCAGCTAAATTTTGAAGTTTTCTAAATACGGGAATTAGTTTACGTATACGAGACGATACGTTATTGATGTGTAGTGACCAGTTAAGGTTAAAATCAACAGTAACACCCAAGTATTTAATATTACAAGTACGAGGAAGTTGAGGACAATTGCAGAAGTTCTGAATGGTACAAGTGTGCGCTGTGATAGAAAAATCAGGTGGGGGCTGAGAACTGGGCCGATGAGAGAATGCGATATATTTAGTTTTATCAATATTGAGCGTAAGAAAATTGTTGTTATACCAACGTGTCACCCATCCTATAGCATTCTCTGCATGCTGTTTAGCCTCAATCCAATCACGACCGTTGACTACTAGTACGGTGTCATCTGCATATGCAATAATTTTGCAATTAGGTAATGACGTATTGCATAGGCTATTAACATATAATAGGAACAGCGTAGGACCCAGTACACTTCCCTGTGGAACACCAAAAGGGACGTATGCCTTGTCACTCACAAACTTATCTATTTTGACACACTGAGAGCGGTTTGTTAAGTAAGAGCGAAAAATGTCCAGTACAATACCTCGTATTCCTAAATTATACATTTTCTCAAGCAGAATTGGTATTGAGACAGTGTCGAAGGCCTTAGAAAAATCAAGGAAAATACCGACAACTTTATCTTTGTTATCTAAGTGTTTGGCAATAGTTTCAGTGAGCGACAAAGCAGCGTCTTCTGTGGATTTATTTTTAGTAAAACCAAATTGATTGACGGCAAGAATGCTACGGTGATGAAGATAATTTGTAAGTCTTTTGTTCAATAGCTTTTCCAAAATCTTTGAAATAGTAGGAAGGATCGATATTGGTCTATAGTTGCCCACATTAACTTTTTCTCCTGATTTGTAGATGGGATGTACCAGTGCCTGTTTAAATATATCCGGAAAAACACCAGTTGAAAAACATAAATTGAATATATGAGAGAGAACAGGGGCTATGCTGGTGCTAATTTTTTTATTAATAAAGTGGGTATGCCATTTATACCTGTGGCAGAATTGCCTTTAAGCTCGCTATTGTCGATTGGATCTCATCATTATTGGTGTTATAAAGTACCATTGAGTCTTTAGAAATATATGGCTCAGGGGAGTGATTGAAATTCACAGAACTTTGATTTGTGGACGCTTTATTAAGTATAGCATTGGCATAGGTTGCACCAATACCAGCAAAATAGTTATTGACATTATTAACAGAAGCACGAGGATCAAAATGTAGATCGAGTAAGGCAGTGGCAGAAGGCGAGGGCTGCTTGATGGAGGTTATTTTCTTGATAGTGTTCCAAGTACCATTGGGGTTGTTTTTGTATTTTTGAAATTCGCTTCTCTCGTAAATTGTCTTCAATTTTTTTAACAAATTTGTACAAAAATTACGATATCTGGTGTAGGTTACACGCAATATCGCATTAGCAGGATCACGTTTACAGTTTTGGTGCAGTTTGTCACGGTGTCTAATACAGCGTACAAGTCCTGGGGTCAACCACGGTTTGATAGGACGTTTTCGGTGTGAAACTATTATTGGTTTCGAATGTGTAGTTATGGAGTCAGAGATTGTATTAGTTAAGAGTATAACTGCTACATTAGCGTCGTTAGCATTAACTATATGGGCATAATCCATGTTAGAAAGTTGTTTAATTAATGCCGGATAGTCTATTTTAGAGAAAGTTATATTAGCTTTTTGGCGTTTAATATTACACAGTAAACATAAGATCAATGGGGCATGGTCAGTAACATATGAGTTTAGGATATAAGTAGTTGCTTGTTTGTTGGAACGCAGCATTACATGATCAATACAACTTTCATTGCGAGTTGGTAAAGTATGAGCGCTTAAAAACCGTGGAATGCCATCATGTCCAAATATTTGCAACTGTTAGGGTCAGAACTATTTGGAGCGATGTTAATATTCATGTCACCGCTACTGATTTTACCCCTTTCAGTGATCCCAGACATAAATCCAGGCTATCACAAAAACTATTTATATTTTTGATAGACGGTGAACGGTAAACTGCTACTACAGCATATTCATTACCATATTCTAAGATGAGAGAGCTGGCGTCACGTAACGTCAATTTAGCAATTGAGTGTTTTATAAGAGATTTAATGTAAATAACGACACCGTCGTTTGGTTGTGGTAGTCTGAATTATAAGAGTATATAATACAACACTTACGAATAGGAACACATTTCGATGTTGAAAGTTTTACTGCTTCTCTTATTTCAGCCGGGTAAAGAATGTCAATTTGCTTGAAAACTAAATCTTTATCTAATCTATTATTTTTTAACTGAAAAATTAAAAATATATTATTATAAAATGTTGATGATTAAAAAACGTATGAGTTCACATTATGCTATATTTCTTAATACTTTTAATCTGAAAATCAAGTAATTTACGTCAAAGATAAAATTTTATAAAAAATCTACTTACGACTTGAACGGTTTTGTAAACGCACGCAATGTAACACATGACATCATGATCTTGTATAAATACTCCCTGCTCAATTTGCCCAACCTTTGCTATAAATACATGAAGTAAATGTAAATTGTATGAAGGGCAAATTTTATCAGGAATAAAATGTTTTAAAAAGTAAAAAATATATGTTTACCGTTTGTGACTTTATGCTTTGGCATACACTGATTCTTCATTACCGTAAGAGTTTTTTTCAGTTGAGCCCTAGTCATCTATGAGTTACGTAAATCATTAATAATAAATAAATCTATATAGATCACACCATCTAAGTCAGAAAAAAAACTTACCCCAGACACAATATCGGTGCTTAGAACCATTAAAAGTAATAATAAGGCAAAATTGTACATTTTTAACATTTTTAAATGTCAAGTTTGGCTAACAAACAAATTGTAAATGAAAAACCTTCGAACCCAAATACCACTTAAAAGTAAGTAGTTATATAATTTCAAAAACCAACATTTAAATTTTAGAAATTCCTCACGTAATTGCAGTCACCCCTAATTTAATCTTGATAATAACATGATATTGGCAACAATAAGTTAAACGTCTTTTAAGTCCTATTAGAGATACGTATAGCTAAAAACTTGGCATGCTTTATTTATTTCTAAACATAGTCTTCTTCTGCCTGGCAATAATAATGCCGGTAGGCATTCCGGATAAGCTTACTCTCCTTTGCACCATCTTCAACATCCTCAGTGGACAGTCCATGGACTCTCATGTGCTACATCGCAAGATCCATCAATAACTTCCTTAGGCGTCCAGGGTGTCTCATTCCAGGGACAGATATATCAAGGTACTTTCTTCCGATATAGTTCTTAGGCCGGCGCCCAACGAGGCCATTTCTAGTGACTCTCTTAAAGCTTATTTGGTTCGTAACGGATCCCAAGACTACCACAAATGAATGTGTTACGTAAGCAGTCTTTGTACAATTGGTTTTAGATCACCGTTCTAAAGCGTACCTATGCAGACGTTCACTTTACGCTTCAGCATCAGTCGGTTCTTGAGACAATATCCAGCACTACCTTGAATTAAAATAACCTGTGAGGTCAGCCCTGGTGAACTCCTACTGCATTCGGGAAAGGTTTAGTGTCATAACAGCATGATTATAGATCTATATAATCTATCTATCTTTAATAGACTTTAGGGATCTTTTTGCATCACAATGCCTACTAGATACACTGAGTCAAAGGCATTCTATGGGTTCAATAGGGCCACATGCAATGTGCTGCAGCTCTCCTTTTTCCTTTTAAAAGGTCTGAAGACAAAAATAGCACCCATAGTGCCACCTTCTTCTACTTAGCATTATCCCGGCCTATTGCCAGGGTCTGCTTTCCTACTTAATCGACTCCACTTTGCACGGTCTTGAGCATCCTCAGTGGTTAGTCCATTGGCTCTCATGTCCTGCATCACGACGTCCAGCCATCGCTTCCTTGGGCGTCCGGGAGGTCTTACTCCAGGGACAGACATATCAAGGCATTTTCTTCCGACGTAGTTCTTAAGGCTGCGCAAAACGTGACCATACCATCTCAGACGACGCTCTTCGAGCTTATCCGCTACGTCACGGACCCCAAGACTACCTCGAATGAATGCGTTGCGTCCGCGGTCAGCCCGAGTTACGCCACACATCCACCTCAGCATCTTCATCTCCTTGACGTGAAGCTCCTGGGTGTGCCGAGATAGTGCTGGCCAACATTCGCTGCCGTATAAAAGAACTGGTCGGATCATGCTCTTGTAAATCAGCCCCTTGAGTTTGGGCGGTATTCTGCGATCGCAGACCACACCAGTAACCTCCCGCCATTTGGCCAAAGCAGCGCTAACCTGGGCATGAACATCGTAGTCGATGCCGTGCCCATAGTGCCTGATCCTAGCTAAAATCTCAGCTCTCGGTGGAGCCAAAGTTTGACCAAGCGCTCGAAAAGCTTCTTGGGGTGACTCACAAATTTAATTTCCTTATAACTACCGCAATCTTGTACACTGCCTCTGCATTGGGGTAATAAAGCTCGGCTGTCACTAATGTTGCATCGCTTCAGTATTAAAAACACGGTTAAAATATCAGTAAGCATAAGCACAATAAGAGAGCCCAACGATTACCACACCTCAATCAGAATATTATTAGGTTCTACTGCTTTTCTGTTTTTTTATATCTTGAAAGTAAATTCTAGTTTCATTAAGGGTTATAGGAACAATAAGTCTGAGATTCAGGTGGTAAGATACATGGGTGCTGAGTATTCGGAGCTCTCCTTCACAAAGCAGCATGCCCTGGAAATCTCTGATGAAAAGAGATTTTATGACATCTTGTATTGTTTTATCAAAAACACGTACCAGATTAAATAGGAGCTTCTGCTTCCACAGTTTTATGTTTATCGTATAATGGCTACAAATATTGATTGCGATCCCTGGATATTGCTCTTTTGCTGGCATATTTACCTGTTCCAGTACTCCAGTCTATCCTCAGAAAAGTTAGATTACTACCACTTCTTAAGCGTAGCTTTTTTATCCTAAATTATTGAACCACTGAACTTTGTCATCTCACCAAGAACACCAAGAACTTATGATTGCCGAATAAGCTCGATTTCAATCTGAACAGTCTTGATGTAATTCGATAGATTTTGACTCTCCCTCTCTGCTAGGAAGTCTACAGCAACCACTACTTACTTATTACACTTACTTTCTTCTTCGAAGTAACGTTATGTAAAGAACTGTAAAGATACTTTTGGTTTTACCAAAAGTAACCTTATTATAGTTAGTCACATGTCGTACTGGCACACACTTTCACACAGATACCTATAGGGTACTTTCCGTTGACCTAGAATTATGTAAGTTTACAATACTTAGAACTTAGACTACAAGCAAAGTAGACAAGCATATATCACAAAAAAATCAACACAAAATTATTTTACAAAATGAGTGCATACGACTGAAAAACTTGGTCTGTCAACTTTTGTTAGTGTTTTATTTTTCGTTGACCTACAATGATGAAATTTGTACGGAACCCTCGGTGCGCGATACCTCTCGCACTTGGCCGATTTTTTTAATAACCTTAGATAT
Source organism: Dione juno (assembly GCA_037127375.1). Classification (NCBI taxonomy): domain Eukaryota; kingdom Metazoa; phylum Arthropoda; class Insecta; order Lepidoptera; family Nymphalidae; genus Dione; species Dione juno. Next base: position 6,597,089 of record JAXRJS010000032.1, on the reverse strand, counting down.
CGTTTATTTAATTTTGTTATGAAACAATTCAAGCTTAGCTAACATTTTTATAGAAATAAAAAATTAATAACTGGTTTCTGTAAATTGTTTTTCATTAGTCATTGCAACAGATATAGATAGCAATTATTTTTATGAATAATTTTATAAATAATAAATAATAATTTTAAATTGAATCTGCAATGTATGGATTACTAATAATGCACAAGGTGTCGATTATTATTAGATAAAAAGTTATTGACGTATTGTTGTTAAATATTTTTTTATTTAATTTATCAAAAAAAAATCAACTTTTCCATTTTATCTATTTTTTATTATATTTCAAGAAAACTTGGATTCGATCCCCATATATAATGTTTTAGTAGATAGTTAGGTACCGGTTCCTGGTGAATATCGATTACTGTAGTTTCGATATCGATAACTGGATATTTTCACTATTTAGTAATTGACCTTTGCCTTTATTTGTTGTGTCGATTATTGGTTAGCAAGTACATGATAGAATACAATTATATAATATTAATAATTATGAAAAAGTTAAGATTAAAAATAAGTTAGTATCTATTGTAATTTAGTAAAATTTAAAACAAAAAAAAATGCTGCTTACAAATAAAGCAATATTTAAATTCATTGTGAAATTTTGTTGCATATTGCATTCTAAGGAAATATAAAGTTTTTAGGATTATAATCGTAAATACACTTGGCTGTCCAGAATGATGCTTCACATAAATCTTTGTATTTCTTGGCTAAAACGTAAAAAATATATATATTTAAATGTATTTTTTGCTTCTTTAACAAAGTTTTATTTTCGGTACTTAGTGAAACATTACGAAAATTAGTAAAATAAACAAAAAAAATCTCGAAGAGTTCGTTGTGGCGGCACAGCCCAGCGTCTAACTGTAAACGTGACAATTGTACGTTCGACCAATAAATTACAATGTCTCAGAATAAGGCATATATGGTTCCCTATATCTAAGAAAATTAGAATTTTCAATAAATAAGTAATTTACTTAAATAAGTAATTTAATTCATATTTTGTCATTGTTATAAGCTAATTGACTTACCTATTCCCATGCAGCTATCTACAGCGGCTTTAAAAACATCCTTTGCATCAGGCGGAAACATCATGTCTATTTGTTTCATAACTGCCTCGTAGTTTAGTTTATTATTTTTTACCTTAATATAATGACATTACTTTATATTAGATAACGTGATGCTTAAGTATTTTTAAGGTCGATACGCTAAGAACAATCGCTAGACATAAATAGACCACAATAATGAAATCTTATATATAATTCATTGAGAAGGAAGGATGAAAATGCATCATAACCAATTCGCTAAAAAAAATTATATGCTTACTATCTGGCTCATAGTATATACGCATGCAATATAGCACATAACGTTCCTTTCTTCTAAAAATTTTCCTTGTTCTATTTGACCGACTTGATCTAAAACAATGAAAAATTATCTTACAACGATGGTCTTAGTCCACTGCTACTAGTCCATAAGGTACCTTAGGGACTTTATTGGGCACGGATTCAATTCAATTACTTGAATTAAATGATTAATAACTAAATGAGTACCGTAATACCGCGAGGTATGGCATACAGACGTAAACTCGTCGGTTTGTGGGCTCATTTCACACTCGGAAAGAATGAATTATTTTCGTTTTCTTCGCTCTGGTAACAAGGGAAAAAGCGCGGCGTTGAGTTCCGCTACCAACACGCAATGCCTTGAAAGGTTTCCACCTTCCACCAAGCGGGGAACGAAGTGTCTTAACACTACGTTCCTACGGTTCTCTCTGCCTACCCTGCCAAGTGCGGAATACAGCGTAAAGCTAATATAATTTAATTTTTATATTTTAAATAAGTTAACCTATTATGTTATTACAGAATATAATTTTAATATGTTTGATGAAAAATAAATATAAATTACATAATATTTATATAATAATAAATATTATAAATGTCACAGTTTGTGACGATTGATGTTGATTCTTCCGGTTTTACGCAAAAATGTGAAATATAGCATTACAATAACATATGGGTCACAACTTATGATAAACGAATGCAATTCAATTTACTATTAAATTAATAATCATGAAGTTCAAGCAAGTAAAGCCGTGGGCAGCCAGCGATTATTTAATAATTAATTGATTAAAATGCATAAAGATTTTGTGGCAGAATATTTAATTTTATAAGTACCTATTATGTAGAACAACGAAGGATGTAATTTACGATATTAATTGCTAAAATACGTGTTCATTGAATAATAAAAGTAAGATAAATGTTGTTAAAGTTTAATAACTCTCTTATAAGTGATAATTAGTAAACTATTGCTTTGCGATGTGCTAATTACTAGTTGAATAAATTACTATAGAAACCATAAAATGAGTGGAAAACATTAAATATATATATATATATATATATATATATATATATATATATATATATATATATATATATATATATATATATATGTGCGTGTGTGTGTGTGTAGTGTACATGTGTGATTTACCTTCAGTTACATCGTTTTTTGGCATACACGATTTCTTCATTATTTTCCCAGAATTCTTAAGTTGTTGCCTTGTCATCTAAATAACAGCAAAGTACAAAATTTATTCATTTATAACTAAGTTTAACGATAAAGTGATATTTAATAGGTGAAAGGCCGACGTAGACGTTATTATTAAGACTACCTAATTGTATTAAAATTATTGTTTACGATACATAATTAAACAAACACGTGTGCATTATGCGCACATGTTTGAGGTTTATCTTATTTATAGATAATAAATAGATTTACCTATTGCTTAAGAATATTGTAAGCTGACGAGTCTTTTTTTCGAAAACAAAATGGTTACGATTATATTTAACATAGTGGGTACTTACCGCGTAAGTAAAATTTATGTCAATAAAACATAAGGCAACGATCAAAATAAAATCACACCTCTGAAACATATTGAAGGATACCTAAGAACTATATAAGGGGACACTCAGTATTTATATGAAAACGTTTTTCTTAACATGATTGATTGCTAAGTTATTACTGTCAAGCACATCAAAAAGTGCACCTCCCTAAATACCTGCTAATTAACGAATACGCACATCTAAATACTTAATAATTAACGAATATGCAACATACAAATATTAAGGGTGGAATAGAGGTATAATTTTTTTTTGGATACTATGAAATATTTTAATCTCAAGGCGTGCGAAATCATTGTCAAAACTATTTTACTTGCCATTACAGACATTAGAATAGGAGATAAATGTGAAAAAAAGATGTAGTTTTATCATTTTATTTTAAACAGCATAGTTTTTATTATAAAAATACTAAAAAAACATAATCCGCTATAACATTATTGGTAAATTAATATTTATTATATATATATATATATATATATATATATATATATATATATATATATATATATATATATATATATATATATATATATATATATATATATATATATATATATATATATATATATATATATATATATATATATATATATATATATATATATATATATATATATATATATATATATATATATATATATATATATATATATATATATATATATATATATATATATATATTTTTTTATAGTTATTAATTAAAATAACTAAATTCCCATTTTCATATACTACATGGAGTTTGTGTCGAATCATTAATACGTGACAAATAAAAGACTATCATCAATCAATTATGGCACGTCATATAAATGAACAGACAAGATCAAGGCCTACACAAGGGCCTAAGCCATGTCAGTTCTCATTGCGATTGTTAAATTTTTAATTTTGATGACAGCCTGTGAAGCCGTAAGTTTAATTGTCTTGTTTTAATATATTAATCTGTGAAAGTGATTAATACCGTAAATGCAATTCTACCAAAATTCAGCTAAAACACTACTAATTCTGAGTATTTATTAAGTATATTTACATTTACAAAAAATTCTAATATTATTCCACAGATGACTATGAAACAAATAAAGAATACTGGAAAAATGATGCGCAAAACTTGTCAACCCAAAAATAATGTTGCAGATGGTAAATAAATTACTCCGATTTAGAATAGTTAATATTAAATATATAAATAAACTAATAATAATAATACTTTCTTTGCACCTATTACACATTAAAAATTATCTTCATAAAAATCATCTTTATAGTCGTATACATATATAGTTATATTACTCTTGGAATATTTTGAAACATGGTTATAAAAAAAATACCTACTTGGTTTTAAAAATATTGTAGGTACTGTAAATCATAATTTTTAAGCTCTTGATTTTTATAAAACGAGTTGATGTTTGCGGAATTTATGACTTTAGCACCTAATCTTTAAAAATACTCACCGAGTTGAACATTTTTTGGAACAAATCCGTCTAGTAATTATGAAGATTTGGACGTACAAAGTAGAAACATTCGATATTAATGTTATACTATATTATATCTTAATTTAAATAAAATAAATATTAAATTATATTTTAATGTTAAATTGTTTTCAGAAAAAATCGACCCATTAAATAAAGGCCAATTTATTGAGGAAAAAGAAGTAATGTGTTACGTAGCTTGCATTATGAAAATGGCTAACACGGTAGTTATAAAATAATTATATAATATCTAATAACCCAAAAACCTTAATTCGAAAACAATTCTTATTTGGATTTGGATTTGTGATTTCCAGTCTGTAAGTCCTTTCTAAGATAATCTTAATAGGAATGGTAATTGCATTCAATTGCATTAATGTTAATTGCAAGTTAATTTCGCAAGAATTCGACAGAAGACGCGAGCCAATAATAAAATCTAATGTATAAGATATTTGACTTGTAACAAGTAATGTGGACAATACAATGTAATCTGCACAATACAATAAACAATTACAAATGATTGCAAATATCTGCAAATAGTAATGTGGAAGTAAATAGTTATGTAGAATATAAGAGAAGGGGTCGAACATTAGATGAATAAATGATTACATGTGATAGGTAGTGTAAAGTAAAAAAACAAGCAATTTACCAGGTATCCACAGCGCTTTCTGGGCCGGCGTACGTGGGTGTGAGATTTAGGTGTGTCATTATCGTCTTGATTGGTTAGTGCAGCAGTAGAAGACATGGTAATCAACTCGAGGCTAATGCTGGGGATACTAAGAGTAATCTTGTTAGTGGCGTATGCAGCAGTATCCTCAGAATTTGTATGTTAAAATTAGCGACAGAGGTATGTGGTAAAGAAAGACGAAAGCCTGACAAGATTATAAAGACTCGAGTTAGGATTAAGATATAAAAAAGAAAGAGTTTACGCTCGAAACAAAAGCAGTGATAGAGATGAAGTGTGAAAAATCACAAGAGATGAAAGGTAAGAACAATTTGAAGGATGACATTTTTTTGGACTGTTCGTTAACCTGTAGAATGCAAGGGGTGCTTACGAAAGACGGTGGAATATTAACAGACCAGGCACACGTTTTGCAATGATACGCGGAATTCTATAAGGAGATGTATGAATGTAATAACGTCCAAGCAGCGACACACTAAGTTTTAACGTAGCATACGGCAAAATTAGCATAAAAGAAATTGAGAGTGCCTTACAAAATTAGAAATGTGGCATGGCAGTGGGAGCAAATGAGGTTACTACCGAGATGATCAAATATGGTTAGGTTAGGTATTGTTCACCTCTCTGAATGATGGGTGTGAAAATCGAAATCTGAATACGAATCAAAATCTGAATACACACAGGTTCTGATATTTAAAAGGACGGAATGCAAGATTAGTGAAAATGGAAAGATATTAAAGCAAGTGAATAAAGTGATATACCTGAGAAGTATGTTAAGTACTAATGGAAGATATGAAATAGATGTAGAATGGCGAAGAGGTATTGCTGATATTAACAGAACTTACGGTGCCTTAGCTGCACTGATGAAATGAGAAGGTGAAACGTCAGTATAAACTGCACGTTTGGGTGTACATAATCCAGTGCTGGTATATGGCAGCAAAACTTGGGTATTTCAGAAGAAGTATGAAAGAAAAATGAGTGCTGTGGAGATGCGATCTTTTCGGAAGATATGCGGAGTCAGTTTATCTGAAGGAATTCGCAATGAGGCCAGAATGTCAAGTAAGAATAAAGAAGAATGTGCTCAGGTGATTTGGCCACTACGTAAGAATATGTAATGAAGGAATAGTAAAAGAACTATGTGAAGCAAGAGTCAGTTGTAATAGAGTTAGGGAGTTTTTGTTGATTTTTGAGAACACTCTGTGGAAAATACTGGTCACATAAAAACCATAACGGTCTCATATTTCTTACAGATTAAAAATAATAAACTAAATTACGAAGCCGCAATCAAACAAGCTGATTTGTTATTTCCAGATGAAATAAAAGAGCCTGCTAAGGAAGCTATAACTGCTTGCCGAAAAGTGGGTAAGAAGCAAAAACATTTCTTTACTCTATTTATTCTTAAATAATTATTTATAATACCACCATAATTGTTATTAATGAGACGAAATGAAATTAATACAACACTTAAAATTCAATATCATAAAATTAGGCGACAATGAAATGTTTGTCTTTAGTTTTGGTCATCACTACTATATAAAAATATATATTTTTTCTTTTGTCTAGCTAAATGTATATTTAGCTAGACAAAAGAAAAAATAAATATTTAACGGTGTATACCGAAGCACCATAAATGCCCTAGAACTATTATAAATCTTTAATATATGAGTTAAATTCATCTAATTAAATAAGATTTCATCATTTCGTATATAAAAAAATATTTATTATTTATTAGTTTCTGGCCGTAATTTTACGGAAATTACGGTATTGTGCTACTTCATTTTGTAGCCTCTTGTATCAAGACACTCCCTCTCCTTTAATTTTCAAACTGAATTCAATGAAATACGTATTGATTGGAGACATCTATCCCCACGCCTTATTTTACCGGAGCGGGAAAATAAAATCTTATTAAGGCCCATAAACAACTTATACTCATTGCCATTACGCTAACTGCGTCAGAAAATGCCTACCATATATTGAACAACTTTGCTAAGCAAAGCTAGCTGAACTGTCAAGCTCCTCAAAGATTTTTAATATTTTTTATAGTTTAGCTTTTATCATTATCATTTCCAGTTTTCCCGTCTTCAAATTCAGGCTCTGACCTTGTCCAGGCGTAACAACTACAATAGATGCATAATCTGATTTATATCAAACAGTAAACAGTCAAACAGACAAACAAAACTTTTGAAAATTATAAATTCGTGTAAAACTACTATTTTTCTGCCACTCTAAACGATTTTTTAGTATCATTTAATTTTTTGTACATAATGTACATACACACTGTTTTTACTGTTTTGGCATAAACGTATATAGCTTAGCGACCAAAAAAATATAAACATACATATGTCTTAATTAATTTGATACTAAACACAGTGGCACAGTGTTTAATTCGAAACGATGGTTATCTATTCGATTTGATCTAGGGGAAATGATTTATTTTATTTTCCTGGTAAAAAAGTACAGTATTCAGTTTAACCACTCAACACGCAATGTCTCACATTCAAGAGGGAAGCGGGGAACGGAGCGTATTTATACTATGTAGAAACCATGGAGAACAAAGGTAGAAGCTATAGGGAAAATATATGGACAGATCAAAATAATTTATGTATATGTTGATTTAATTTATCTATTATTATAGATAAATTAAAACTATATTAACCAATAAATCTTGCTTTTTTTTTCAGTTGACGACTACAAAGATTTATGTGAATCCTCGTTCTACGTAACTAAATGTATTTATAATTATAACCCCTCAATTTTTTTCTTTCCTTAATTAAATATTATGAAATTTTTTTATCTTTTTATTTATACAAACAATGTACTGTTTCATTTCTCCAAGTCATCTTAAGTATGGAATTAAAATAATAAAAAATTAAATTACTTTTCGTTATTATAAAGCAAGCTGCATTCAAAGTTCCTTCAGCTTTATATACTAAGTTAATTATAATACGCTATAAAGTCATATGGAAGTGATATTGAATAAAAAAAATTAACTACACGATTTGAAGTAAAACACTGATATATAATAGTACCATTATTGCGCTTAACCTAGTTGTATGTAAAATATACCTATGTAAGTATATTCCAATAACAAGTTATATAATATAAATTAATTATATGTTATTTTTAAGTGATTATACCATAATACGTTTGATATGAATCTTATAAAACTGAATACATAAAATTACATTCTAGCAAAAGATAATTACCCATTGGCAGAGATTTTTTCCGCCACAAACTAATTCATAGTTATTTGGACGTCTGTCTTCCATGTTACGGCAATTATATGCAATTTCATTGTTAGAAAAAACTCGCTTAGAATGCATATAGACCTGTATCTTCACACATCTTCCGCGTTTGTTTAGAGTCACAGAGAGAAGCTATAATATATGATTTCGTTCCTTTCGTTTATAATAATCCCTTTCTAACTAGACCTTAATGTTTAAAATAGTTTTTAATAAAATATTTATATTATTCAGTATAATTTATTTAATTATGCTTCTATTTTATTTTCAAAATAATTAAAATAGAATAAATTCGTATTTCAATGAAGATATAAATAAAATTATTTCAAAATAGTTTGAACGAAAAAAAACAAAAACTAATATATTTATGAAGCCATCGTGTCGTAGAAGGCTAACATTTCATTGTAAACGTTTATGGATGAGGTTTCTATCACCACTCAGAGGAAGGAATTATTTTCATTTTCTCTCTTTGGCACAGTACGGCGTCGAGTTCCGTCACTTAACAGTGTCTTGAATTCAGGAATAAAATGGACCTGTCTTCGGATTAAGGATTAATCGGAGGACAAAAAGGAAGTGAAAATAGCTTCGCAAGATTTTCTTATAGTGAGTATAGAGATACAGGAGAAGCTAGTAAAAGCATTTCAATTTAGACAGTTTAAAATGTAGATAGTGTGTAGCGTCATTTGACCCCGATGTATACGTGTTGTACTATCTCTACTAGCAACTTGACGTCTTAACGTGACCTTGACGTTAAGCCGCAACTAATTCGTTTTTGTCTAGTTAAATATTAATGTTGGATATTCAATTATTTAATAACTCAAAACTTTCAGCATCGTAGAAAAAGATATCCGGAGAGTAAATTTTTACTAGTCACATATCGGGTCTAAACAAAATGAGACAAAAAGGCTCTCAAATCATAAGGCTATATATAATATATAATTCATGTGTTCAAATGTCCGTGAATATAATATTTATTATCAAATGAATCTTTCATCGTAATCAAAAAAAGGTCAAGTGTGAGATGGACTAATGTACCGAAGGTTTCGCACCGATTATAAATATAGACGTGATAGTTCAATGGATCGTACCTAAAACTTATAAATGTAGACAAATCTACATAATTACGGGCGTATACATATTTTGAACGAAATGAATTTAATATATTGTATACTTCTTCATCTTCTTCTTTATTTATTCATTTATTTATTATGTTTAACAATGGTTGTTACATTATCATCGACACAGTAAATCAATTTTACTAACAAAGCAATTAATGTACTACCACTTATAATGTACTAGCAATTAAAGTAAAGGTAACACCCCATACAAGAAAAATGTCAATGTGATCAGTGTTACAACTGAATAAGAAAGCACAGTAATGATCACAGTCAGTTCTATAATATATAGGTATACACAGTTGCAACTAAATAGACATAAAATACATTACAATTGTAGTTAAAAAGTAAGGAGAGTCTTCTTATAGGAGACTTTGATTCCAATTTTGTATTCCATTGAGGTGGTGCCAAGAGTCGAATTATTATTCGAGGTCTATTACGGGTTATTGTAAAGAAGAGTTTAGAAAGAAGATGTTGATAATATACCTATATGATAATTTACTAATTTATGTAAGAAGACAAGGTCAATAGCATCTCTATCATCTATTTAAGTCAGATAATTTAAAGTAATGTAGCGACGCTCAGTATAGTATAGTATTTGTTTTGTTTTATTTAACCCAAATAATAAACAAGATGTATAACAAATCTCTTTTGTACCCGATCAATACGCAGTAAATAACTTTATCGAAGGTTTTAGTAAAATCGGTGTAAATTGCGTCCACTTGTTTCTTGTTATCTACACTACGCATACGTATATTTCAGGTGTTGATGAACGAATGGGCATACTCAAGATTCAAAAATATTTTCCCCAGCAAGCAAAGCAATTTACATCTGGTAAATTGGTTACCAGGGTTGCTGACAAGATGAATATCTCTAGATTTGTGGCCGCACCTTAGCTGTCTTCTAATCTGAAGGGAAATCTCCTAATTTCAGAGAAGTATTAAATATTAAGTGTAATGGAGTGACTAAATTGAGATATGAGACGTACGTGAAAGTGAGGATTCTCAAAGTACTATATAGAAAATTCTATTCATTTTATTGGTAATACTGTTATGTACCTACTTGAAAAATATTCAGGTTAAGAAAATATAAGAAATCTTGGTTCTTAGAAGTCATTGTGTTTGAACTACAAATATAATTTTATACCTAATTGTTTTGTTGTTCTGTATTTATACTATAAGGACACATCTCGTACATTCTCAGCTCTAAGAGACTATAAGACTTGAATATTTGATATTAATTCTTCATAAATGAAACTTAATGCCTCCATGCATTCGTGGAAAAAGGATATACTTATAGAATCACTTTGTCGTCCGTTTTTTTTTTCTACGGAATCCTAAAATATTAAATCCTAAAAAAAATCTTTGTATATATGGGTGTAATTTTTATAGTCATACATAAAATATAGTTCATTATTTAGGTCATGAAACATTTTGGAACGTTTAAGAACTTAACCTAATCTTTATTTTTTTATATTAAAGTAGATATGAATTAGTTTCAATAATACCTACTAATATGTTTCAAATCATTCAATAAATTTCTTTAAAAATTTATAATAAAAAAATATAGGAATGAATAAAATTATAGATCCGTTCGTAAAATGGCTACCTAACAAACAATTCATATAATACCTACTTTTTATGTGTAATTCAGAGAACCTTGATTACCCAAAATTAAAAGTACATTATATATGAATTTATAAATTCATATATAATATGCAACACAATGATTATAAATACTATATAAAAAGTTTTTCTATACAATTAAGGTAGTAATATATCAGCCTCAATCATGGAGAGATTGGTCCAAACTATCTTTTTTTGTTGTCTCATTGGAGCGACACTTGTGAGTATCTAGTAATTGATTACACTGCTTTAGTTGCAATATCGCTTATAAAAGATGTTGTGGCAAACAAGATGTTTGACCATAAACAAATTCAGATATATACGAGTGAACGAAAGAAAAGTATGATTGTAAATCAAGTAAATCAAGTCATGGACATACGGGTGTTTACGGGTACCGATTTGGGAACGGATCACTATATAGTAGAGCTAGAATAAGTGATTGGTTCGTAGGTTGGGCAACCGCACGTGCATGCTTGCAATTCAATAATCGCATAAGAAGCTGCAAGCGTCAAGATCCAACGATAAGAGAGGAATATAAAGAAAGGGTTTCCGAAAAGCTAGGCAGTTATGAAATAGAAAATGAAAATGTTGAGTTATGGCCTAACCTTAGGATTTGTATGGTCGAAGCTGCGGCAGAGGCATGTGGTGTAGGGAAATAGGTTTTAATAAAAATTGCGACGAATAGTTGGATGATAAAGTAAGATGCCGTAGAAAGAAAGAAGAAAGCATGGCGGGATTATAAAGCCTCGAGTAAAAAAAAGTGGATTGTAAGAGTATAAGTTGCAAAAACACCAAATGAAAGTACTGATAAAGATGAAGCGTGAAAACTCCAAGAGCCAAAGAGATGAAAGATTAACGAACAACGTCCGGGAAAACACGAAGCTTTTTTGGCGAGTAGTTAGTGATTCCCGCTGCATGATGGGTTGTTTGTTAACCTGTAGAACGAAATGGCTTTCGAAGGACGGTGCGCGAGTACTATTTTCCGATTAGTCAATTGCGATTGACCGATACTATTTACCATTCTTTCATCACTCATTCTCTCGACGTGCCCAAACCATGTGAGCACGTTCTTCTTCATTCTCACTGTGACATCCTCACATTCTGTGTATCTCTTCGTTGCGGATTCAGTCAGTTTCACTGACTCCGTAGATCCTCCGAAGAGATCGCATATCCACAGCATTCCTCTTTCTTTCATTCTTTTCTTTATCTTCACGTTTCACTGCCATAACTGCCGTCGGGCACCAGAACTGCGATGTGTACGACCTAACGTGCAGCTACGGCACCGTTCATTCTGTTACCGGCAACAATACGCCTTTCCATATCCATTTCATATCTTTCATTTCTACTTAACAGGTATATTATTACTTCATTCATTTGTTCTAGTAAGTTCCTATTCACAAATATCTTGAATTTTATCTTTCACCAATACCTGTATCTTACTTGCATTCAGGCTTAGACCATTTTTCACTCCCATTTTTCATAATGGTGACCAATATCTGTATCTCGCAATTTGATGATGCAATAAGCACTGCGTACAGCAAGCATTTTACCTCCAAGTCGCCCACTTTCACTCACATTTCGCTTTGTTCCACTCCTGGGAGATAGCTATCGAAATACAAATTGAAAAGCGAATCTGACATGGTGCAACCTTGTTTGACACCCGATTTAATACCACACCAAGTCGACATGCCAGCCCCTACTTGCACTCAAGCTGAGTGATCTCTAAAAAATACTTTACTACTTGCAGCAAGGGTTCACTTACATTGTACCGAGGCAGTATCTCCCATAAATTATTTCTTACAACCCTGTCAAAGTCCAGCTTTCAGCTGTCCAGCTGTCAAAGAAAAGCTTTCCCCAAGTTCACAAAAGCATAGAAAATTTCTTGGTTTACAGCAAAACAAATTTCCGTGATCATGCGGAGGGAAAGAGAAGAGATCAAGTCTCTCCATCTGCCATCGCTGCAAAACGTGTGATTAAACATGATTGAAAATTGACAAACATGCAGTCGTATCCACTTATTTTGTATGAAATTAACTACAAATATAAATTTGTAATGGTTTCTTTTTGTGTTACATTCCTCATTTATTGCAATAAATATAAAATTTTTGAATTTTTCCTTTGGTTGTACTATAAGTTCTAACTTATGGCCAAATTTCATAACTCAAGGATAACGGGCAGTGCCCTGTAGGTTTTGATTACGTGGCGATTTTATACCAAATGCAAAAAAATTAAGCATAAACGCTCATATCTTTTGATTACATTGACTTTAGCTTGTTTTTCCTGTGCTTCAAGATGTCATTACTTGGATGTTTGATATTAATTTCATCTTGATTCCTTTACGTGATTTAGAGAAAATGGTCTTTATAGACGGCCAGACAGATAGACTAACGACAAAGTATCAATGCTTTATAAGTTCATGTAAAATTTGGATGAGGATGAATTCATCGTATATTCTCCTTGTCATTCTTATCATAATGTTTAACCATAGTGAGAAATAAGTTTTGTGACGTAGTTTTTATACATTAGGCCAGAACTGAAATCGAAATAAAGAAATGGTTCATCCAACAAGCTGTGGAGTGCAGCAAAGAACATCCTGTTACAGGGGAAGAGTTACAACAAATGAAGACTAAACATAAAATACCTGAATCGATAAGCGCTAAATGCCTTGTTGCTTGCATTTTCAAGAGAATCGAATGGGTAACTAAAATTTATGATAAATTACGACACATTTAAAAAGATACGGCCCTATTTAAAAGCGTAGGTGCTAGAAATACAAAACTCACTGAAATTGTAAATACCAAAAACCTATATTAATTATATTTTTTATACTATTCTTAATTAATACAGATTGATGCTAAAGGCATGTTTGATAAAGAAAAAGCAATTAAATTATCCGAAAAGGATTACGCCAACGATCAAGTTAAATTGGACAAGGCAAGGGAGTTGTATGAATTTTGTAGTAAAGGTAATTTATAAATAATACAATATATTTGATTTACACACATATTTAAGAAATTCTTACGTTACATAAATGTCACGTGTAAATATTTATTTTATTTTTATTTCAAATTTTATTACAGTGAATTCAGAAACAGTTTCTGATGGTGAACAGGGTTGTGAAAGATCAAATATTTTAGCTATTTGCTTGACTGACAATGCAGCTCAGGTACGTTTCAAGAAATCCTCTTTTTAAATTATAATTTCACACAGTAGATAATCTTACTAATAAGTGTCCAAATACTTATTTTTTTATTATCTGTGTTATGTTGTAATGATATCCTGTAATGGTTGAGTGCCTATAATATTAGATTTGTACAAGAATATTATTTAATATAAATTAAGAGTGTAAGCTACTTAGTTTTATGTTGTATCACTATCAACATTAATCGATCTTCAATCGGGGGAGTGATTATATTACATATATATTTAAATATGCCCTATCTGGTAGAAAAACAATAAGGTACCGTATTGTTCACGCAATATTTCAAATTAAGAAGAATACGGAGAATTGCGTCATATTAGGTTCTTTTTGTTTAGATTACTGTGAAGAATGAACGTGAAGCTGAAAATAAAGCTGTGTCTAATATATATATTTACAAACATACTTTATACATACATACTGTAATATTATTTTTTTTCAGCATGGATTCGTACTACAGTAATATCATGATGAACAGTAATAAATGCTAGGCCGTTGTTGCATTTTAACGTTATTCATCCACAAGCACATTTAATTTATCTTAATAAAACATAAATGTTTAATAAAAACCTTCATTTATATACCGGCTTTTTTATTGAATTTTTATTAAACTTTGTTTCAATGCTGTTCATTGCTGCCAAGGATTGATAAGTAAATCAAAGGAGCAACTGGGGGTCTTTCAACATATTCATTGTATGTACCCGATTCTGACTAAAATGATTAAGTAATTATCGTTTAACATAAGCTTCTTTACTTTTTTATATTGAATTATGAATTCAATACAGTATTATTTGATTCCATGTAGTTAATCTACATAATCATTATTCAAAACTAAAAGATCATAAATAATTATATCTTAATAATTCTATTTGTCAATAAATAAAAAAATATATTCTTTTAAATCTTTATTGCAAGAGATTCCACACCGTTCACTGTCAATGTTTGTGCAAAGCGAAATTATCAAACACGGGTATATAACGTAGATAATAATAATAAACACTTGGTCCAAAACAATGAAACGGGAAGCATTATTTTATAAAGATATGTTATAGAATACAAATACAATGTTATAATGTAGAACTAGAAAAATACATGACAAAGCTCCGGTATAATTATTAGACATTGATGTCACCATCTCTTTCAAGCTCAAATAAACAGAAAGAAATAGGCTGTTAAGTAAGTTAACAGGAACTTATCAGGCTACTCAAGTATTTTTCAATTTACTAAAATATAAACATGACTGAATATATGTTTCATAACTACAAAAATATATTTTTTACAAATCATTTACATATAATATGCATGTTTCATTGGCACATTGGCAGATATATTTCAGATTGTTGGCAAGAATAAACTATTTCAAATTGTTACAAAAATTTTGCATATTAGAAAACTGAGCAAAATGAGCAATTAACAAAAAAATATTCGAATAAGTTAATTCTCAATTAACAATTTAATCTCTTTCATATGTTTTTTTAATACTTTATTTTATAGTTTTTTTTTATCCAAATACACTTTTGTGGAAATATGTCTATTAAAATAGGAATAAATCTATAGATATATGGTAATATTAGAAATACAATATAAAACCGTAGCTGATACATGAAGCTGAAATATATTGTAAATCCGATATAAATAATGTAAAAAATATAATAAAAATATTTTCATTAAAACTTATTGAAAAAAAAAGTTACAACTTATATTGACTTATTTTGCAATCTAAATGACAAAGAAAAACATGATTTTTAATATTACCATTACTAGCCATGGCAAAAAAATTTATGTGAATAAAACAATTTTCAGTATATTGTCACTTTACAACTCAACTCTATAATGACTTAGTAAAGTAGCAACAATTTTACATGTAAAAAACTAGGGAAAATATTGATACATTTTTGCCTTAACAATACTTCTTACCTTTTCTTTTACCTTTTATTCGACTTATTCAAAAAAAAATATTAATAACTTATGAAGAGCAGATTAAAAAAAAATATACAAAAAATGGCCCACCACTATTTTTTATAACAATTTCTCTTAACGAAAGTATAACAATTAATCATCGATATGACTACAGTATGTAAAATTAAAACCTACAGTGTACATACAAATGAAATCACACAAAAACAAAGTGTATCCAACGCGCGAACATAACAAAATGAATTGAAAGTAATTATTAAAAAAAAACTAATAAAGCACTCTCTGACTTGAAACATATATTTGATGAATATGTAAATGAGTATAGTATATACATTTATAACATTCCATTGCTAAGACAACGTTATTTTTACAGAACATTTTTATAATTCAATAAAACATTGAATTAATATCAATACATTGATTTCAATGGAAAACGTAATTAATATATTATTATTTAGTAAAAGTGTGCCATTTGAAATTATTATTATATCAGTTATTAAAGTACAAAATAGTAGGAGATCGATGGATAAACAAGTAAACAACAATAAGATATTTTAACATAAAATTATTGAAATTACTACTACTACTACTAAAAAAAAAGCAACAACAAAATATTTTTATCTATATTGAGCGAAATTATTTATTTAATGTCATTTTTAATACCACATAAATGATATGAATGAGACTACTAGTATAGCTATTTAAAAAAAATTATAAATTTATTTTGTGAAAACAAGATAATTTTAGAACAAGATATATAAGATAATTTTTACTGGTTAAATCTAGCCAACCGAAAATAATAATAATCATATTGTATTTAATAATATCTTGTCCAATATCATAATTAATCGGTATTAGTATCGGTAAGAGACATTTAACACCTTGAGACTGTTATTTGTAAAATGAGGAGCTAACATTAAACATTATAAAATCGTTTCGAAAGTAAGAATATCGATTATTCCAATCGTATAAATCGTTTCATCAGTATAACATATGCGGCTAACAACAATAAATTAGTTAAATTTAATAGGTTAAATAGTAATGTACTTAATTTTTTCAATTTGTATCTATTATTTAATAATGTTGTAAAGTATACTATATTACACTTATACTTACAGGGAAGACAAAACACGCCACATAGAGCAAAGCTTGAAAATATATAGACATTAGAATAAAAAGTACTATTACTTAGCATTAGTAATAGTACAATAACTACTATTACTTAGCATTAGTAATAGTACAATAACTACTATTACTTAGCATTAGTAATAGTACAATAACTACTATTACTTAGCATTAGTAATAGTACAATAAACAACGAAAATATACAACATTTTAGATAGTTTGCTTAAATATTACCTCCAATGTATCCTCTATAGTGGCGTGTCCAGTCTTATCGATTTTCAAAAAATGATATATCGATACATCGATTACTCGATGAGGACGAGTTGACCTTCGTCGACCTGATGTTATATGCTGTCATAGCTGTTGGGGTCGGGAGAAGTGGCAGGTCCGGAACCTCTTGCTGGTAGCTTGAAACCATTTATTGCGAACGCCCAGCCATCCTGTAAATTGATAAATTTAAAGCTAAATTCATATTAAATTTCATATAAATAATAATCACTATAAGAGTAACGTAGAGGCCGTCGTGGCGCAGCGGCACATCGTCTGACTGTAAATGTGACGGTTGTAATTTCGATTTCCAGTCGGGGAGAGTGAAATATATTAATTTTCAACGCTCTGGTAATAATACGAAGTCTATCGCGCTTTAAAAGCAGAAAGCGGGGAACGGATTGTCTTAACATTAGGTTCCCTCTAACTTTACGCTTTACGTATAGCAGGGCGCTATAGTAAAGCTAACAAAAGAAAGTAACGAAAACCGGTGTTAATATACAGTCTATATTTTTCCGGTCTAATAAACTGATCTGAGTTAAGTTCCGCCACAAACATTATTTTACCATTTCAGTATCTAAAACAAATCTCAATAGCACAAAATACAGCAATCAAAAGCACATACAATTAAACACTAAACAAAAATATTAACAACTGCATCAAAATTCGTTGTGCTCAGTGCTACCTGAGACCTAATCAAAAGCAGATTTAAATGACCGTTACGGTTTACTTTCATTTTTAGATAACCAATTCAATACATTAAAATTCAATCGGTTATTGATAATAACGAATTTTACCTTAAAATACATCACGTTACCTTGACTAGATTTGGTAGATCCGACCAGAATGAAAGATTAGGTATAACTTCAAGACCCGTTGCGCCCATTAGGAATTTCTTCGTGCATATTCCAAGTACAAGATATAAAATAACGAAGGAGAAAAATATCACAAGTAATGTTGATCCCACAGAGCGTCCCGCGTCAGATGGTTCGTTAAGCTTTTTCAAGCAAGCATCTCTTGAATAAAAACCTAAAACCTGAAACGAATATTTACTTGTATTATAGTATACCAAAAAAATAGCAGGGAAAATTGCTAATAAGTAAAAAAAAGCATGAGTATAAATACAATAAACATATTTTTTTATTATTTATTTGATATATGATCATAATAACAAATTAACTTAGTGTCAAAACACTTCGTTTTTCACTTTGCGCTAGAGTTCGAGACAAGGTTTGGAGTGTGAGTTGCGGAACTCAACTCAACTTTGTCTCACTAGACCAGAACAAAGAAAATAATTCACTAACCCGAGTGGAATCGAACCCACAACCGTTGCGTTCACAGTCAGATCCTGTCCCACCGCGTTATGACGGTTTATTAATTATAATGTCATATAATTTTTAAAAACGTATATAAGATGTGTTCATCATTATTTTTTTGCAAAAGTAATGAACTACGTAAATAAAAAAGTAACAATTTGTTTTTGTAGTAAATGTTAATTTAATTCATCTCAGTCAAAAGTCAAAATGGGCCATTATGTTTCTATTTCCACCAACCTATCTACTCTGCAATATAAATGTAAATCAATACCAAACTGTTTATTTAATAAAGTGGAATAAAATATTATAACATTATGTATTTAGCTTTAAAAAGGGATTTTATGTTAGTTTCAATAAAACTAACTTTCCACTTCTATTATTATTCCTCGACATTGTAACTGTGTTTCTATTGAGTACTTAACGTAATTTTATGTATGTAGGTATGATGTCGCCATCATGATGATTACATGAAATTATTGAATAGAGTCACGCGATATTTATACGTACCAATTGTTGGACAATTTTAACTGTTTTAAAAACAGTAACAAAAAATAGCACTCAATTTATTCATTACTATAATCGTTAATATGTAAGATTCTGAAATTATAAAAAATGTTTTTTTTTAAATACTTAATCAACAATGCGGTTCGAAATAAATTAAGTTCGTATGATAGTTCCACTAACTTACTCATCTTGAGTTCATAATATATATAAGATGGTCGTAGATAACATAAATATACGCGCCTTTAATCTATATCTATACTAATATTATAAAGATGAAGTGGTTGTTGAACGCGCTAATCTCAGGAAGTTCAAGATGGATAGTCCAGCTATCGCGGATATTACATTACGCTAGGTTCGATAAGTAGGCACCTTCGTTACAAATTTCAAAGTATTAATTACGAGAGCTAACGCACATTTAAAATCTAACACGAGTGCGCTGCGTAAACGGTTAAAGTAACCCAAAAATCATGTATAAATATATAAATAAATTTTAACTTTTTAAAAATTCTAAATAAAAGTCCGCGACAGCCTGTATCTATCTCCCAAGGTTAATCCATTTGCAATTGCAATTATAATCTATATGTAATAGAGAAGAGAATTGATTGCAGAGAAAAATACGGGCTGCTAACAGAGTTATTCTAAGTAATACAGTGTTGTTCCTTATTCAATGAAAAACGTTAGATACATATAGAGTACACATAGAACAAAAGATTAAAATTGATATCAGATATAACTAAATATGGGAAAATAAAAAAAAAAATATGTTCGACGCATCGTCGTGAGCCGACGAAATACAAATCACAATAAATCGTAAGAAATCGCGCGATGGACGCAGTATGTTTATGCAAAAATTGTCAAAATTATTCTCCTTCAAAATTCTGTGACAGCAAAGATATATCTCCTACGGATAACAAATTGCAAAAAAAGTGACATTTACAAAACTATTCTTAACAATATTATAGTATAGTATTATGCCTTACCTAATTATAGATATAAGATAGATTGTGCATTTACTGAAGAAAAATAAGCTAATGCTATAAAATTTTAATTTTTTCATGTCAATTTTAGATAGTAATGCTTCAAGTTATCTACATATTGTTGTATTTGTTCTTTTTAATATAATCAAATAATAAATACATTTTTAATGTAATTACAAGGCATTATTTTTTATATTAGATATGACTGTGTGCTAAAAGCTACTTTATTTACTTTTCTAATTAGTAATCATAGGATATGATATATGGTATAACAAGTATCAAGATATATAAAGAAACCACAATATAAAGGTGTGAAATAATTTATAGATGTAGTAAATCTTACAAATCCTTGTAAAATTTTGTTTAACTTTTAAATAACTTAAAAGTTGCTCTAACTACCACATAATAACATTTCTTTGTGAGAAATTATTGTACTATCAAATTAGTGTATAATTACAAAAATTTACCTTTTATATTTTTTCTTGTTCATCCATGCCCATTTTTATTTAATAATAATATTCAATTGAGTGAAAATAGAAGTCAACCATTGTGCCATAAGGTCATGACCCTTTTCAATTCAGTTATAATTATTTTGTACCTTCATAATATAAATTTAGATATTTCAGGGAATATCTAAATTTATATCATAAAATAATGTAACTTTCCTAAATAAAATATACTAAGCATAAAATTTGTTGTTTATCAAAATAAAAAAATATATAATTACCAAATCACTTGGTTCTTTCTCTGAAATCACCTGTAGATTACCCTCGACTTCAGCACATATAAGCATTACCAATGTTTCTCTGTAAATAATAAAATATATTACAATTATTAAATATATTACAACTAGTATTTAACAAATTACTTCACTATCAAAATCCATTAATTAATGATTCTAGTAATTAAATTCTACTGTATTCATGTAAATTCTTTAATGTATTATAAATAAAATATAATAGTAGGTGATAATTTTTGGTTAATATAATAATCTTATACACACTTTGTAAAACACAATAATTATTTTCATAAACACTTATGAAAATAAATTATGTTTTTAATTCTTTATATTAAAAAGCAGTGTAGTGGTTGATAGCTTGATATTTATGTCCACAATATAAATTATAAGTAAATTCTGTTTAATTTAATAGATTCAAAAGCAATTTAAAGAATTATGATTATTTTTTTATAAATATAAATATAAAATGTTTTAAAACTTAATAGTGTCTAATTTTGTGATATTATTTGAACATCAAATTGTGGTTATTTGTAAGTGACAAACTACATCAATAATAATATATAATATCATTCGACATCATTAGAAATTACATATACTTATATAAATAGGCCTCATTTTTCTTTCAAAACAGGTTATGGTCACCACAGTATTAGCTTGACATAAACTGGTTCCAAATAGAATTTTTTACTTGAAACAGTTTGGGCAACAATGTTTTACAAAACCAGTTTTCCTTAATGTTGTTAAGTGTATCTGTTGATGCTTTGAACTATGCAAAGTAGCATATTATTATAGGTCTGAATTACAAAAAACAACTTTTTAAAAATAATCTTATGATTGTTTATAATTTTTCATATTCACATTTCAAGTTGCTTAATGAAGTCTTATGTCTATTATCCAACTATTATATTAAAAAAATAACAGGTAATATACTTACGATGGTGGATTAAAGTAAACAATTGATAACCCATCTGCACTAAACTTAGATAGATTTGTTTGTCCCAAAAATTCATTATTACCACCATCAATTTTAAATGTGTCTGTTGAATTTAAGCTCATGATATTTTTATGGCGACATATCTGAAATAAATTTATTTATTTTGAAAAATGAAAACGTAAAATTTCATAAAAACCATTATTATTTTTATATCATATTAAAGTGAAACAATATCTTGAGATATGATTTACATACTATACAAAAATAATTATGAGGAAAGTTCAAACAAGGAAAAACTAGTAAAAACACTTAAAATCTAAATGTCTTACCGACAGGGGCTTAACACACGTGTTAAATTTAGCTGTTGAATTTTCTTGAAGTAACATATCGAAGCAAGGATGATAGTAATATGTATTCAATTCATATTGCGTTCCATTGTTCTTTAATTGATATGTCTGTGTGCTATAAAAAGTTGCTTTTACAGCAGGCGCTAAGTCAATACCGGTGCCATTTGAAAAAACACAAGAACAAGGTCCTTTAGGGACACATTCTTCTGCTGTACAAGTTATTGCTAATAACACCAAAAAGTATACTACAGAACTCCAAATTGAATTCCTATGTTTATCCATTTTCGATCCAACTGGCAACTACTAAAATATTTTTCTATCAAATCACGAATGTCAACGCATCGACAAAAGTCAAAAAGAAAATGATTTCATGCTTGTCAATGTCAAAAACAATGTCGCCAACTTAAATGTTAGTAGATCGATCTTGGACGGTAATAAGAATGATTATAATTCAGTTTATGAATATATTTGAATGCAATAAATTTACAAAAAACAGCCTCACTATTTCTCCCACTTAGCAGAGTATGCAAAGAGAACCCAGTCTCCAATAATTTTACGTACTCGTTAATATTTTATATATTTGTTGTAAAAATAAATTATACCTTACAATGTTTACTTAGTAGTATCATAATAAATGAATTATATTAAAAATATATAAGGTTGAACCATGCAACATCTATAATATGAATAGAACTTCTAAAATTAAATTAACAATTCTGAAATTTTCAATTTTATTTTTAAATATTATCTTTCGTAGATGCCAGTTCGTCAGTTGTCAAAATTATATATTGTTTTTTTCTATTTTGTCAATAAATATTAAAATACATACTTTTGAGAAATCTATTTAATTATGTTACTAAATTTGATTTATACGTTTAAGAAAAATATTTAAGATGGCAGATAAAAAGAAAAAAATATTTATTAAAGTATGCCCCAATAACCAATTGAATTCAAGTTTTAATGTTTGTTTCTGAGTTATTTAAAATGATTATATTACAGGAAACTACAAGTGTGCCAAGGCGGCCAGTTATTTTAAAATCAGATCGCGAAAATTCTGCGAAGGACTTAATAAAAATTAAAGATGAAAAAGAAAAGCAGCCTACTATCATATTAAAAACGCGTGAGCAGAGTACACCGAAAGATGAAAGGCCAACGAGCCCAAAGTCCTTAGGAACAGAAGCTGAGTCTTCACAGCCGTCAAAAATAGCACAAAATGAAAACAAAGAAAAGAAAGGTATATTCAAGATATTTGCTTTGTTATTAAAAATGTAACTTCTAGTTAAGACTAAATACTTACAAATTTAAAATATTTATACGCAAAAATGATATATTTATAATTCACATTATATATATATATATATATATATATATATATATATATATATATATATATATATATATATATATATAATGTGATTTATAAATATATCATTTTTGCGTTCGACATTATTTTTAGAACAAAAGTCCAGCCAGCCAGCTAAGCTAATGACTGAACCAATGAAATTATTAGATGAGAATTTAGAATTTAACACATCAGCCTTAGAATTTCTTAATGATTCTAACAGTAACTATCTGGTTGTGGGTGTAATAGGTATGTATTATATTGTAATATTTCTGTTTTTAGATAAAACTTATTTCACAGTTTAATTGCTAAGTTTGTATTTTTTTTGGAAACTCAATGTTTATGTTTAAATCACTTATTAATTCCCATAGTCACATGTAGACTGAGTTGAAACAATTTTAATATCAAACTACTATCGGTTTCTTAGTTACTTTATGTACTGTCCTGAATTCCTGGCCTTTGGCCTAATGGGACTCCCAGATAGTAGAAAGTGTCCAACTGACTTCGTTGTTGAAATTAACTTAGCTAGCATTGTGGATCATGCTATGAATTTATCTCTTTACTGTAGTGGTGGTATGAGGTTTGTCAAACCATGTAGAGTGGTTGGGTTTATCCACCATATGTGAGCACACAGCTGATATGTGTTTCTTTGCTTTAACACCAATGGTTCTCTTTGTGTGACCAATGTAAATTAAGCACAGCACAGTCACAATCTAGTTTGTATACATTTGCATGCTGCAAAGGAATATTACTTTTGGTCTATTTTATGGTTACAGTTTTTAAAGTCTCAAGAATTGACTGAGTTTTATAGGCTTAAATTTATTTTTTTGTGAAGCTCTTAATATGCTACTGATCCTGTCTGTACCTCCAACCTTCACATATGGTAGAAGTGCTAGCTGTCTTTCTACTGTGAGTGGCTTGTTAAGTCTTCCCACAATGCTAACTGAGAACTAGCAGCTTGTACTGATGAATGGGATTGTAAAGAACTTTACTAGTCAAAGTTTGTCCCTATATGTTCTGTGTTGCTGAGGTAGTGGAATTAAAGTACATAATAAAATGCTTGATTGAACACTAGATATCCTGATGTAAGGCAGTGTTCTAAATGTTTAAGAAATTCTATAGGCATACTGTTATCCTCTAGCTTCTTTTGACAATCCTGATGCAGTCTTTAATGATACTATATACTGGTAAATATGGCTCAATATCCAAATTGATAATGGTATTGATTGTTTGCTAACTTAAAGCTTTTCAGTCTGCTAAAAAAATGGTAAGAATTCCTAACACAAGATGTTGTGTGGCCAGCTTGGTTGCCAGATATTTTTAAACTCTTATCTAGCTAACAATATATATTTGAAAGTCGAATTTTCATCTAATAATATATGCAAGTACTCTGGTTAAAGATCATATTACTTTTGTGATTTCAAAATATCCATATACTGTTCTCTCTCATGCAGTGTTTAAAAGGGGTTAATTTTGTGTAAAATCTGTTAAAAAAGATTTTTATGATATATTAACATTTAATCTTTTTTTTCTACCTTGATCTGGTAAGACAGAAATTAGTGTTGTAATGTGTTGTAATGAAAATGAAACATTTTTATACTAACACATATGTCACCCTGCTTTTAATGAATAACCTTAATTTCCAGGTATGCAAGGTGTTGGAAAATCAATGATTTTGAATTTGATTGCACAAAATGGTCCCACTAATGACATGTGTAAACAAATACTTAATTCCCATGAAGTTCCTGCCGACTTAACGAATGATTCTAATGATATCACTTCAGTAGAAAATAAGATAGACAACTTAAATATAGTTGAGACACAAGAAACTCAAGAGTTTCAAAATATTTTTAAGTTTAAAATGCAAGATATTGAATATATAGAGAGAGGAGTACATTGTACAAAAGGTAATATAAATGAAAATAACCATTGTATACATTTTAAAAATTTGATAGTGATCTCTTTCAAGTATCATTCAAGTTATTTTGTTAGTGGTAAAAATTTAATAATAGCTGTAGTTGATTTGTGTTTGTATTATTAACAAAAATGTAAACAAAAATTAAAATAACTTTTAAACAATAAACAAAAATTGATAACCAAAAATATTTTTTTTTATACAATCTGTTGAAGAAATATAAAACTTCTTTTTAGGTATAGACATGTATATAACAACAGATCGTGTAATACTTCTTGATTGCCAACCTCTATCGTCGCCATCACTGATAGAAGAAACTAATACAAATCCTATAACAGCAAGGAGTGCCAACATTATAACAGTAGATTGTCTTCAAATTGCTTCATATCTAATGGCTGTATGTCACGTCCTAATAGCAGTGCAAGATTGGTTCACTGATTACAATTTTTTACGGTAATAATAATTTACATTTTTAACAAAAAATTAATGCCCAATGAAATGAAAAGCAAACGCTAATTTCACGATTAATATATTTTTCATAATTTAAAATATAAATTAAATACAAAAAGATTACAATGTTCTTGTACCCACCCATGTAGAAAAGGTTACATGTTCCTACAACAATTTTAAAAAAGAAAAGTACATTTAGAAAATATATAAAAATAAGTAACATCAAAAACAGGAATAATGAGTTATTTTCGTATTTCTCGCTTCGAGTTCCGTCACTGGGGCGGAAAGCGGGGAACGGAATGTCTTATACAACAATATTTATACTGATAACCGAATATAATGAATTATTTTCATTTCCTTTGCTTTGGCACCTAGACAAACTGCTGCGTTGAGTGACGCCACTCAACACGCAGTGCCTCAAAAGGCGGAAAGTGGAGAACGGAGTGTCTTAACACTAAGTTCCTTCAGCCTACGGTTGCCTCTGCTTACCCTGCTCAGTGAAGGATACAACGTGAAGCTAAAAAAATAAAATTAAACGTAAACACACATATTATATATAAAATAGTATCACTTTTATTATCTGTCATTTAAGTGATTATAATAATAAAAAAATAATGTATATATTTTTTTTTTACTTTTAATATTTTTTTTAGTTACATACAAACGGCTGAAATGCTAAAGCCATCACTGTCAGCGTCGACAGTAAACCAAGAAAGCCCTGAATCTACATCTAGTGGTGAAAGTCATCCACATTTACTTATTTTACACAATAGATGTCAATTGGAGGATTTTACACCAGAGGCTGTTAAAACTATGCAAGATTTTTATAGGTAATATTATTATCGGAATTACAGTTTGTATATTATTCCTGATGGCTTATTTTTTTTAATTAAAAATTAAATTAAGACAATTTCGAGAATGTGCAGGGCCTTTTCATTCAGCTTCTAGTGAAAACTAGGTTTAAGATACATTATTCTGCGCTACATATCTGAATTTAAGACATTACATGTGACGCAAACAACAACGCCATCCTCTGCTCTAACCAAGACAGGTAAATGAAAATCATCTATTCCACAACTAGAGGTGTTCGTTATATTAGGTAGCATATAAAAAAAGCCGTTCATTTAAACGAGCATATCGCTCTAATATAAATGCGCAGCAACGTGCGCTTGTTTCAGCTTTATTTTTGTCATTCTAAATTATACTCTAACTCCATGAAATAAGAAGTATATTAATGAACAAGAAATAACGAGTGTTGAATCTGCTTAATAAGCATTTAACGAATATTTCACATTCTAAATGATGCTCTAACTCCATGAAATAAGAAGTATATTAGTGTGACGAGTATTAAAAACTGCTTTCTTAAGCATTTAACGAATATTTCATATTCTAAATGATGCTCTAACTCAATGGAATAAGAAGTATATTAGTGTGACGAGTATTGAAATCTGCTTTATTAAGCATTTCGTGAATATTTCACATTCTAAATTATGCTCTAACTCCATGTAATAAGAAGTATATTAGTAACGAGTATAGAAATCAGCTTTAAACATTTTGTGAATATATCTTTGGAGTAAATTGTAATATTCATTAATGTTTTGAATACATCGACATCTAGTGTTCACGTTGTGAAATAGACATTTTTGACATTCTAAATTATGCTCTAACTTAATAGAATAAGAAGTGTATTAGTTATGAGTACTGAAATCAGCAGATTTCATCATTTTGTGAATATTTTTTTGGAGAAAATTATAATAAAATATATTCATATATTGGGTACATCTATTGTTCACGTTGCAAAATAGCTTTATTTGTGAGATTCAAAATTATGCTTAATTCCATTGAATGACGTATTAAAATAATGTTTGGAAAAAATTTGTTGCATTTTGTTAGCGTTTTTTTTTTTTTTTTTTTTTTTTTTTTTTTAGATATTGAAGTCTTTGTATGAAAGTAATATATCATATAGCTTAAAAAGAAGCAGGTGTTTTATACACAGCATACTGCTTTATAACGTTGACGAAATAAAGCTGTCATGAACACCTCTATCCACAACCGTCACGGTTGAAGTCAGACGCGTATCCTATAGAGTGATCTCTAGCTTAGTTCATTAATATTGAATTACGTCATTTAGCATGTGAAATAGCATTTATTTACAATCCATATTCATTTCTAAATATCTTTTTTTACAGAAAGGTGTTTCAAAGATCTAACCTTCAACTCCAATCAGGCATGTATTTGTATGGCGACACAAACAAAAATGGAATAAACATTAGCAATATTTCAAAATCATATAATGTGGAGACATGCGGCTCTCCGATAAATTTATTTTTACTCCCAGAAATATACAGTGATTATGGTAAGAGCTAATTGTTTCTTAATTATTATATTTAACCTTTTGACGTCCAGGCTTCATATCAGTTGTCACAAGCATATTTGCTGATTTCAAAGCAATTAAATATAATAGTAATCTTGTCATTAATGTAGGATTTTGTCGTCATGAGCAAGTCAATACAATTTTCTAAAAATAATATCATCAGTAAATCATTTTATTTTGTATGCAATTTAAGCACTTCTAAATAAAACAAATTTAGTGTTTTAAATATAAGTAAATGATTGTAGATGATTACTTAATGAACTATTTATTTACGTAATATTAACTTCTTTTTTATATAAGTTTACTACTTTGGTGAAATTCACATGAACATGGAGCAGGTTAACATGGCTAGCATAATAAAAGTAATAAAAAACAAAAATTATAATTTAATTAAGTCATAATTAGTATAAGTAGTTCTAAAGTGTTGTTTACATTTATCATTCTTTTAAAAATAACTATATATAAAAATTTAAAAGAAAAAAAATAAACATGTCACGTGCATATTAAAGCTATAAGGAATACTTTGTTAATTGTATAGATAGTATAATATAGATAAATAAAATTTTAAACAACACAATATAACACCTGGTGTTTCTTTATCTACACGCATACCACGCATGATGCGATGTAGACAGAAAGATCATATATAGGTAGAAATAATACAATTTGTTGGCTTAACTGAAACTTTCCTTTATTTCGCATCAAATAAGCATTAAACAAATAACTATTTCAGTTGATTATATTAATAAAAGATCATTGCTTTAAATATAAAAATTACGTTTAAGACCAAGGATCGAACCCTTTAGACAATTGACTACGCAACGTTTAACATCAATGGTGTCTAATTACAATAAATAATACAACTTTATTAAGTTCCTTAAAGTATTTTACATTATATTTGTAATTATAAACTAAAAATCGGTTATGTTGTAAGATTTTCTCTATGTAGCGCCAATCCCCTTCAAGAATGTTTATTTGACTGTGCATGGAAGTATATTTTGTGTGTTTGTGTATGTGTTTGTGTGTTCAATGTTATGTACATGCATAACACACACATGTGTACAATTAAAATGAATGTGAACGCTATTAATCTTTAGAGGGCTGTCTGTCTCCTCATTAGACAGTTCATATAAGAACTTAAAATATATTTGCTTCCATGATGCTTTTGTTAAAGGATGTATATTTACATTTTATTAATTGATTTTGATTAACTTTTTGCTTTTAGACAATCGTGATATTTATCGAGGTCACCTTTACTTTGAGCAGTTAGCGAAACGTCTACGATGGTTGCTCCTAGGTGTAAACAGACATCAAGTTACTAATGTACCAAATTTATCTGAGAAAGGATGGTTCCAGTATTGCATCAAAGCTTGGGAAACTATAAGAAAGTGCACATTTTTCATGGAATACGAACGATTTCTACCTTAGTTACACATTAAGAAATAATAAATGTATGCTTATGTTATAATCAGATTGTTTTCTTCTTCACTTCATTTACTATATCACCCATATCATCTTAATTTCATTAATTTGTGTATATATAGTCAAAGGAAATTTTATTATATTTTTAAATTCATATTATTTATTAATAATTAAAATTAATTTAAATAAAGGCATCTCTAACGGAATAGGGTCTTTTTGACTAAAATAAGCTTATATGTAACTTTTGTCAACAATTTCTTTATTGTTTAAAGATGCCTAATGCCTGATAAAATTATGAAAGTAGTGCAGGTGTAAATGATAAATACATTTGTCACTGAAATTTAATAATAAGTATAATATTTAAAATGGATCGTTGAATCTTGCCCTTATGTAGGTATACCTTATATGTGTATATGATATAATATAAGCACAAGTATTTTATAGATATACGCTTTCAATAAGAGGCTTGCGTCGTTGATCGGGCGGCTTGTAGGCGTGTTGATACACGCTGGCTAGCCTCCAGTGTTCTGGGTAACCTGTAGCGTTTGCATCACGCCATATACTAAAAGGAGGTGCTAAAGTTGGTATTGTATAAGACTTTTTCGTATAGGGATGGCGCATTTTCGGTATTTTAAGCTCCTTTGAATCGTTCGAGCCGGTGCTTTGCACAGAATTAGGGTTTCCAGCTTTGAAGGCGAATTTATAGTCTTCTTTTTGTTTTTTTTCCGTAGGTACTTTAACCATATTACAAGAAATACAGTTCTTGTGTTTACCGTTCGATGTTTCGCTCGTCTTCGAGGACTCCTTGGAATGCTTCAATATTTGAGATTCGTTAGGCGAGCTCTGATGCAACTTGCCTTGTGCTAAAGGTGTTTTATCATAAGATTCTAAGCTGTGACGATTTCGATTTATGTCGTACTTTGAATTTTTACTTTTATTGTCTGCATTCCAAGCTTCTTTTATATCTTTGATTTTTTTCCCCGAATCACCGTGCATATAATTTTGGCTTAGTTCTGAAAGAGTACCACAGCCATTTATACCATCACAAGGGCTCTTGTTTCCAGATTGCGCGGAACTTTTTCTACTTGATGAACGGGATTTAATATGTTTTTCTGTTTCATTATGCTGTAGACAATATTGTACATCGCAAGAATCTTTTCTTTTCTCTTTGGTCATATCCTTTTCAAAATGGGGTACTCTATGTCGTCCTATATCATCTAAATTTTTATTTTGATTAAATATTGAGTATGCGTGTCCTACGATCGTTTCATGTAATTCTTCCTTCGGTGTATGAACCATGGTGAAAACAGCTGGTGCTAACGATCCATTTGATCCGTCAATATGTGTTGGCAGCTTTGGCTCTCTCTTAGGATCGTCGGTCTTGAAATCCCAACAAATTGCTAGATCCATCAAAGACATTGGCTTTTTATATTGGCCTCCTAAGTCCATACCTGACGTTGCAGGACGTTGTTTGTGATCATTTCTTTCTGTTTCACTTTTTTTAGGGTCACAAGTTTTAGGTCTATGCACTCGCATTTTAGTACAACAAGTAGGTCCTGATGCACCAAAACCTTTCCACCCAATAGCATAAGGCTTAACAACAATGTCTGAATCTCTGTGTTCACCAACTTTGTTAAGGTTATGATATCCCAATGTATCTGGTAATGGCTCGTGCTCTAAATTTCCCGCGTGCATTTTCTTAGCGAAATTGAAATTTTGGGAAACATTTATTACATGAGGAAGTTTCGGTGTATCACTTTTTTTGGTATATTTCATATTATCATGGACACTTTCATTTTTTATTGCTTTTTCAGCTACTTTACGCCAAAATTTGTCTGTTGGATCCTCTTGTGGCCCACGAATCTGTTCTACAGCATCCTTTACCAAAAGGTCGTAACTATCATGCCTTTTATCTGGATCAGTTTTTGACCCTGGTATATAGGGACCATGACCTTCAGTATTTATTGGTTCTTTTTTATTTTTATTTAGATATAAATCCGTATTATCATTATCGCCATCATCCGCTCTGTTATCACAATATTGGTCTTGTTCTAATATAGCACCTAAATCTGCTTTATTATCCCCTTGATCCTTTTCTTGTTCCTAATTTTGTTCAGACATGTAAGAATTTAGAAAAATATTACGAAAATAATTTAAAATTGTTATTATATTAAAAAAAAATGTTCTTCATTTGCTGCTTTTCTTTTTACTTGTACGTTTATGATATGGACACAGATTCGTCTGAAATAAAAAAACAAAATTTAAAGATCCTAATAGTAAAATAATATAATAATAATAATTCTGTACGGTGCGAGATATAGAGTGCACCTAATGATTAAAAAAATATAATAATAATTAAGTGTGGTGTAATCCGTAGGGAACTATAAAACTAACTACTTCGTACAAGTATCTAAGTGCGTTTAAATATTCATATGAAGTTGGGACATTGGTATATCAAATGATCAATGCAACAAAGCAACGTCCATGAACGCTGTTAAGTGCACCTGAAAAAGAATTGAAAGACCTTTTTATATAACATATCATACAAAAATATATAATTTTCATTAAAGTCAGCTGCATAGAAGCAGCCAAGAAGTGCGTATTTCAATCGTAACATTTCATAATGATAATAGGCTACAAAAGGTAGGATTAAAAAAAAAAACTTATAAAATTTCGCTAGTTATCTGTCCTTAATAATCGAGTTCTTTACGCAACAAAGTATCTATTTTTTTATCGGACACGATTAATGACAATCTTATCTAGAAGAACAATCCGCAGGTGTACGTTAACAATCCTCATTACTTGCTGTTATGTGATAATAAAAAATGATAATAACGTTTTATAGTTAAATAGGATGCATATGTATATGAAATTTCTAATTATAAATAAATTGTAATCTCATTAAAACATTGAATATAGCTAAATATGAACTACCATTAGCCATTACCTACTCAAGCTGACACTTAAGAAGACGATAATTTACCGATGAAAAATAATTGACTATAATAATTGAGAAACAACCAGAAACAGAAATCTTCTATACTAATATTATCAAACTGAATAGTTGTCGTGTTTAATTGAACGCACTAATCTTAGGAATCTCTATTCAAAATTCAAATTCAAATAATTTTATTCAAAGTAAGATTATTACATGATTCATTTTTTGAAAATCAAAAACATTATCACATAAAGTTAATGTTCACTAAACTTAATGCCTCAGACCTGAGAAAAACTTTTTTTATATATAGTCATTTACAATTATACAATTATTCATTGTTGACAATGATACGCTTGAGATAGACTGGAGCGAGCATTCATTCCCAAGGTATGTTGTCATTTACAAAATCATTAATTAGGCAATAACCTTTAACACACAAACGTTTTTTCACAACTTTTAAATTGTGATGTAGAACATTCTCGGACGTTTTCTGGGATCCTACTGTAAACACACTGTCCCATGAAAGAATTGCGGACTCGATGCAATCACGGTAAGTTTCAAATAGAAAAAAAAATGTTATCGTCCATCTGTCGAGGAAGTCTATAAGCTATATTATCTACATCATACTATGACCAAAAAGAGTGGGGAATCATAAAAAATGTTGCAAAACATGGGACTTGAGATGTTGCTCGCGTGCATTGCGTAAATGGATAGTTACACAAAAATGATGTATGACGAAATTGTTATTTGTTTTTCTTCCTTTCAATGTTCTAAATAAAAATCCGCGACAGCATAATTATGTCTATCTCCTATGAATTAGCCACAAAAACCATTTTCATGTTTTACACATTTTGAAAAAATGAAGGGAAATTTTCTAAACTCTTTTAAACAATACAGTGTTATTCCTTATCCAATTAACTATAAGATAAGTTTTGCTTTTACTTTAGATCATAACGGTCTTTTACAGCATATCGTTTAAATGATTATTAATATTATTATATTTTATTAAAATACAGACGCAAGCTAGTTTAATAAATAAATAATCGTGTAGTTCGAGCGGGCAAAGCCGTGAACGGGTCGCTAGTATTAAATATACTAAACTAATTAAATCGTACCGAAAGGTACATTAACACCAATATATAAGATACATTATTATTTTTATTCCTTATTTTGGACCACTTTTAAAATATGGATTGTTCTTATGCTTAAATAGTGGAATACATGTAAAAGAAGCAAAGAAATGTGTGAAATTAGATAAATAAGTATCTTTAGCACTCACGTGACGCTATACCTAAATGTCGATTTACTTCGGATTATCATATAACAAACGGTCGACAATGAACGACAGCTAAAACTCGCAAAATAAAATGCCACGTGTAATCTCATCCACTTACTACGAATGTCTGTTCTTCTTGGGGCTGTTTGTCTTCTGTCGCTTTACCGCGTTTTCCGGCGCGCATGCGTGCTGCTGTAGGTCTTTGCACACGCAGATTTACCCAATCTGGGAATCTTCCATCCGGTGGTTCCTTTGCTAATTCTTCAGCTAAGATCGATATAGAATTTAACAGCCATTGTAGTATTACAATTGAACTACTGATAATAAAAGTACAACATTCTTTTGAATCGCGTGCAAATTAAATATAATATGAATCGTATGTACAAAGGTATCTTTCTTTTTGACAATATTGTCATTACACCTATATATATAGGTGTTCGTAAAGTAAACTACTTTGAAACACGTAAAATTTCGAAGAAAGTCTCCTGTTAACAAATAAAATTGCAAAATTTTACGACTATACCTAAATGTAACAATACAAATATTATGATGCGAAAATACCACGCCACGTACACGGATGTATGTTTACCGTTTTTAGAATATCAACTATTTATTTCGTTTTCATTATGTTTATTAATCACAGAATAATAAATTAGGTACCTATTTTTAAGTACTTACCCACTTTCCTTGTAATGTTTCTTGGTAAATCCCAAGTTCCAGTGTAGTGGCCAAAACATTTAGAAGATCCCCGTGGAGCTCCTGGTAGGAAACGACCGTTGAGATCGCATATAGGTTTAGGATTAGGCCTCATTTCGACAGGACGAGCTCTAGTAGGTGCCCAGCGAGGGACTTGCCAGTTGCCCAGGCGCTTCGGGGTGGTTTCTTTATTAAACTATACAAAAGATGTCAATTAAACTGCGTATTACTTGGTAAATTTGAGATTTAAAATGATAAATAGAGCCCATAGACGCGAAGTGGCTGTAAGCTGTAAACGTCAGTGTCTATTTGTGGGTTCAATCTCTCAGGGGAATGATTTCAAAATATTACTAGTACTGAGATAAAAATATTCGGTTAGTTACTGACACAAAAATTTTATGTGACTGACACAAAAAAAGTAAAACAGCGAATATTCTGATGACTAAACAATATACTAATAACTAATATAATTTTCTTGACACTAATTATGGCTCGTCTTCTAATACCATTATTTAATTTAGTCTAAAACATCACATAAACATAAAATTACCGAAAAGTTAAATTTGAATCTAGAACAATTTTTATTTAGACTGTCATCTGCGCCAATATGTCATCAGTATTTTTTTAATAATAAATACAACCTCCATGATATATTGCATATTTCATATGTTTAATTAATACATACTAAAATTTTTCATTTTCTAAAATCAATCCACTAAAAACATATATTAGTGACACGCGTCCCATTGAGCAGGTGTCAACGCACGCGTCGCTGGGCTAGGAATCATAATTATCATCCCTTTTCTCAACAAAAGGGTTGCAAATTATTATTTACCCCATAAATATTACTGTGATTGGCCTCTATTTAAATCGCCACAATAATTTATAATGATCCTTGTTACACCCCTCATTTACATGGATAAAAATTTACAAGCGTATTAAATTACTGGAGGCGACCAATGAGTTTCGTTTAGAAATTTAACTATCTGACATCTTAAATTAAGTTTTTCTTTCTTCATAGCACCTACTATATACTTATAGTATAACTAATTCGTTTATATTCGTTACGGATAAAGTATAGAGTAGTGTAGTTTGTGTAGTGAGTAATTTAAAAACTTATAAATCTTAAAGAAGTTTTGCATATATTTTATATTTATCTCAAAAATTTATCAGTAAGTAGGAATGGAATTTACACGTGCATATGTATAAGATTGTTGCATATTTTATTACAAATTAAAACCGTTTACAATTTTTTCATTATTCATTTTTATCCATTCGCCCTTCTATTTGTACACCACCTCTGGTCTATTTTAATATTTCTGAGACATTGCGTATTGGATAACGGAACTCAACACCGTGCTTTGTCTTGTTATCAGGGCAACGAAATAATTCATTATCTGAGTGGGAGTCGAACCCACAACAGTCACATTTACAGTCAGACGCTGTGACGATGCGCAACGACAGCCTCTTAAAAAATGGGGTTTAATTTGTTTTTCATTTGCCAAACTTAAAATCATTAGGCCCTGTGAAGTTAACCGTCACATGAAGTTGACAGTCCCGTCCCTGAACTTAAATAGATTTTAATCAACTAAAAGCTCAAATTACTTGTTCTAATAATACACACAAAACAAAATAACTGGCATGGTGTCCAAAAAATGTTATTTCATTCGTATGAATGAAATAAGATTTTTGTTATCATATAAATATAACAATAATGAATATTTCTTATTTGTTTATAGATAATTGTTACTTATTTATAAATAAACTGAAGTATAATATCGACATATTACATACACAAATAGTAGGAAGCTATGACGTAAATGCCAGAATAATTTGCTTGAAACATTGTCCTTGTCTTTGACACACTTGTAGAGTATAAGTGTAACAACTACGGAACTATTTTGAAGGAGTAGGTCGTCTAGCTATTCGCGGTCGGATTTCGAAGAATTCAGTCATGTCACGACATCACTTCCGGTTATAAATCACGCGACTTGCTAAACCAACTTTTGTAAGTTATGTTATGGCATATATACACAAAAACATAACCATTAATCGATTCAAGGATATTTTGGAGCAATATATTTATATGGATCTAAAGTAAACTCTACTTAGGTATCCTATGCGATTGATGCGAAAGATATAATCCCATCATTCCAAGAGCATGAGGCATCAAAACCATGGCCGTTGCGTATACGATCACACGCTGTTTCTCAGCGCTATGACAGCCTCAGTGTAGTCTATTAACTCTTACTAGTGTCTTATCTCGAAATGAGCAGTACGGAGAAAACTGATTTACTCAACTAAGCTTATTACTATTTAATAAGGCACAAAATAAAGATAAGTAATAACAATCGTCATTTAGGCTTTATCTCAATATCAGCAAATATCGAAGAATTTTATGATTAATCAATTTTATCTATAATATTTGACGAAATATAAATATAAGGTCTTGGATAAAACAGAATTTTAGGTACATACTTTAGGTATACGTATTACTAAACGGCAATAGTCAACTTATACATTAAACCTACGTTGTTGATTACATTTAAATAACCAAGTATAAAATATGAACTTTAAGTAAAGAGTGAGACATTACTTAATTTAATCGCATACCCTAGTACCCTGTCTCTTTGTTGGTTGTCATAAAACAGTTTCAACATAGATAAATGATAACTATTAACTAAAGACCACCGGCTGACGTCAAACACGGATTAACACAGTACACAAAAGCGT
The DNA here is from genome assembly GCA_037127375.1 of Dione juno. Classification (NCBI taxonomy): domain Eukaryota; kingdom Metazoa; phylum Arthropoda; class Insecta; order Lepidoptera; family Nymphalidae; genus Dione; species Dione juno. Next base: position 6,559,582 of record JAXRJS010000032.1, on the reverse strand, counting down.
GAAAAATAGTCATTCTCCAACAAATAGAATCACCCCCTTTCAATGGACCATTGTTACTGATAAATATTATTGTCGTTGAATTTTGTACTTTAACTATTTATTTATAAGAGCTTTCCAGAAAGTGACTAAAATAAAAAACTTGTTTACTATGTAATTGGATGTATCTAAGTTGGATTAAAGGAATTACAATTTGTTCGCAAATAAAAAATACTCCTTGCAGATAAAGTAGGGGACGGTAATGGGCGTTGCAGGTGCAGCAGTGTTAAAATATATGGGATAAGTTGGGTGAGATCTCTTTTGGGGGTGCACAATTGAATCTAAATACAGTAATAGTTTTCTAAATGTAAGTGTAAGATTTTTTATTGAAGTAATCATTGTAATTCATATGGCACTAACATTCTTAAATATGAAATTAAATATTTATATGCTTAAATGTTATTTGTAATCCGATACAAAAATTACTTACAAAATGAATACGAGACACAAAAACACGTTTTAACTGACAGAAATCAACGCTGCGCTTTGTCTTATTACTGGGGTGAGGAAAAATAAAATAATTCATTCTTAAAATAAATTGTTGTTATAGAAACATTCAAAAACAATTATCAAAATTTTAAAAAATATGTAGTATCTTTTGTGTATTTATGAGTTTTGAAAAATGTTACTTTTCATATTAACATACATTATTTTTACAGGACAAGCAGAGAGGTTCTTATATAATAAGACATAAGACAATCGAAATAAACACTAAAGGCGCACTTTCTTTCACTAGAATAGCGAAACCAAAACATTTCAAACAAGCGACCCGCTCGCGGCTTCACCGCTTAAGCAAACTGAATTGCATTCGTTTCGATACCTTTTATGAAATCGCATTGTACATGTTCAGTACTCGTATTTACTGTAATATATTTTTTGCTAAAATAAAAGCAGCCTAAGTTACTCCTTATTACATCAGCTACGTTTCAGTGAAAATCCCGTCAAAATCGGTCCAGCTGTTTCAGATATTAACCGGAACAGATAGACAGATATTTTATAAATTGTAATTTGGGTATATGGACCGTATATATATTCATATGCATGTAGTTAAAAGCGGTTATTTTAATATTACAAACACACAATTTTATTTATTAGTATAGAAGTATGGACATAGACAACAGCATGTTTAAAACATGCCTTACCAAGAGCGGAAATCGAACTCATAACTGTCGTATGACTAATCTGTATCTGACTCAACTGAGTTATGATTACGTAGCAGTAAGTTTATTTAAAAAAAATATTATCTGTTGCGTCTGCCTGTTCATCTTTACCATAAGGCACTAAATCCTCAATCTTCAATAGCCTGTGAACATATGTAGTTGTTTATTTGAACATTTTAACATATTTCCCAAGCATATTTGTTGTAATCCTCATGTTGTGTTTTGTTGCAAATGACATTTCGATGGAACTTCAAATTTGCCAATATGTTCTAAGACAATGGCTTCAAGGTTAGGTTAGTTAGGTTTATATCTCTAAAATGATATAGACTCAATTTTGGTTTTGAATATCTTTGTGTATTTTTTTATTTTAACTTTTAAGACAAATATTACGTTGGTTCTGTCTCAACATGAAATATCTGTCAAATATGGCGGACAGTGGAGGCCTGAGTATTGTGTAATTCATCACTGAACTCTCTGTCACGCATGTTCCGAATGATTAACGAAGATAAAGTTCGCATTTTCATTTGAAATACGGAAATAAAATCATTGGTAATGTGAATAATTTACCTCAGTTCAATTTATATACTAATAACTGATTCAAGCTAATAATTCAATAAAAACCTTTTAAAAATATATTCTATACTAGAAAAAAATTATTGTTTTGCATAATCACACAAAGGTTGTAGGTAGAAAATCTCAAGAGTATTCCACAATTCTTACAAATTAATACATATATACAGCTCACCTGTCCACTGTCGAAGTTATAAGCCATTCTCGCAGCACCAAAACGAATATTATTAAAACTATATCGAAAATATCACAGTCGTTAACAAATCCATACAAATATTTAATAAATTATGTCAAAAATTATGTAAATACGTCAAAAAGATCAAAAATTTAAAATTGTCACATGATTGTCTATGCCAGCCTGGAAATTTGGAAAATGGTATCGGCGTAACTTCTCGGTAGCTATAGCAACTACGATTTTCCCAAAGCCAAGCACCACTGTTCCTGTAATAAAATACTTGTGTCCTGTTACTGTTTGTTGTATGTTTTGATGTAATTCTAAAGATATAGATAAAGGTATACTTTTTATTGTGTGATTAGTCTCATTAGAAGAATGACTATACCAACCTACATTATTATTAAATTATACAGCAGTATAATGTAATAATTATTCGATAATAACTGATACTTATTTTGATTTTTAATTAATATAAAAATATATACTCTAAGTTTATGTTTATTTTAGCTTAAAGTTTTATACATGTATAAAAATGTGGCAGAAAAGCTCGCATCTAAAGGTTGACTTTCTATTTACGTTTAACCTACCGATAGTGGTTTTTATAGTTCCTAATGGTTCCATCATAATTTGCGTACTCAATTTTATAAAAAACGCCTTTTTTATATCATTTCTCTCCAATGTTCAATATTTTTTCCCTCTCTCACTCAAATATCACCGTTACATTTAGCATAAACTGACACTACAACGAGAAATCAGAAAATTTTATTTTAAAACGATAAAACTAGCTTATTATCTTACAACAATTCTAGCATGTAGAGTCTTATTTGCCTGAATTTTTCGTTTACGTTTTTGAATTCGATTATAATTCAATGTTTTTATAGCATCAACGTTATACATTTATTATTATGTTAATTTTGATTCATAATTATTGCAGGCTCATCAGTCTAACTCTTCCTACTATAGTATAAACCTTTAGTAAATCTACTTTATCTATCTATTTGCGATGTCACCGTAAAAAAATGTCTATATCCTTAGCATAGTAACTAGTTTAGTATTAAAATGCCGGCAACGACATAGCTATTTATTAACATCGCCCACGACTTTATTTATTGTGTTACATTATAAACAAATAATAACATAAAAAAATAATTTCTTTGTTGTTATGGTACAAGAATATAATATCTACTCAAATGACATGATTGAAATGATAGTTTTTTACTCAATAAACTTGTATTCAATCTTGTGATTGCAAACAAATTACTGACTGCTGTATTTCTGAACGAAAAAATAAAAATCTTACAATATAATATACGGTCACAACATTGATCTGCCTTATTCAAATTATTTTACTTTAAAATGGATTATTTAGACTTCTGCGTCATTTTCGTTCAAATCTAGTAATTAAAATTTTACCACTTTACGAACAGGAACGACACGAACCTTACATTTAGTCTTGATGACAACAAAATTATAATTAATATGTATTCAGTATTATTGTTAATCCAAAATGGCCACCGTAAGAAAATGGTAAATTTTATATTTTCTTCAAATACCTTTATTATAAAGGTATAGAGTAAAAGGGCTTGGTTAAAGTAATACAGCACACCATTACAATAAATAGATATAAATATATAATAAAAAATGTATAAAAAATTAAAAAAAGACTCATAGTGTTGGAGTAACCGTTCCAAAAGCTGAAAAATAGTAATACTGGTTATCACGCCATTCTCCACATCGATCTAGAGTATTCACTTAATTAGAATATTGTACACCAGCAAATAACGTTACACTAACAACATGAAAAAAATCATAAAAAGGAATATAGATAATTTCGGAGACGTGACCTTCAAGTCCGTGCAGTATTTGTGTATAGCTGATTATTATGGCATTAATACTGAAATGCCAACTGCCATTAGCGGATGTCGCCGACCGGTACATGATTCTTTACATAAATTATAATACAAATATTAGGAGTTAACTTTGGCGTAGCATGAGCTTTCGGTCGTTGAAATTCTTATTTAAGTTTATCGTTTAATGCTTAGAGGTACATTTGCCGAATCGGAAAATTATGTTTAATTAAATTTACATTAAAATTTACAAACGTTCTTCTTTCTTCGATAATGTATTTGGCTTCAGTAGTTCATTTTCCTCTTCCTATATGAAGAATTACTTAGATAGTTTTTTATAATACGTAGTGTATACTAAATTGCATAATTTAACAAATATAAAAGCAGGTGGTATGTAGTAGTTGAGCATGAAATAGAAACAAATGTAGCGGTTATTGCTATCTAATATGGACTATATATTTTATCTAATCAAAACATTTCAAATACAATATTTCATTTTAATAATAATTTGATATTTAATTATTAAAATTATATTTAATAATATAATTTAAATATTTTTTTATGGTCTTAAAATTAAGAATTGGATAATATTTGATTATGAATGATAAATTTAGACTTCCAGCTTGTGGGTTGAATTTCCTAAGTATTATATTTAACTTAAACGTATATATAAACAAATAAATTTTTCCTTGAGTGTTGAGAAATTTATGAACAACAGTTTATAAATTTCTCGAAACCTAAAAGTCATATCGAGATGATCCAATTAGATTTGAATCAAGTATTCCAATTTTCCCAAATCAAAAATCCCAATTTAGCAAAATGTCGAACTTTATGAAAATCGAAATTTTTTGAAATTATATTGTTATATAGTTAGTGTTTTACGATTTCTTTTTACAGTTTGAATATTAAAATTTCTTTGAGATGCTTATTTATTACAATTATTACTACTTAACCTAATATCTACGTTAGTAGTTAATTGTAGAACAACTATTAAAAGTAATCCGCTAAAGCTTCATTATTAATCCTCTCAGATTTGTACCCACATGTGAAAGAGCTTGTAAAAGTCGTAGCTTTCAAGTACCTAATTCACATTTTATAGTACATTTACGATACTAAATAAACATGAACAAGGAGCATATGCTGAAAAGTTATCGATCCAATATCCAGCAACTTTATACCAGCATCAATTATCTACGGCACCTGAGTCCTGGGCGGGGGCGGAGCTCGGTCGGATTGGCTAAGAGGCGGAGTTGGCATCATGTGTGCAAGATAAGAAAAATTTACTGTTTTATTTTAAACTAGTGATATAATTGCTATAGTGCTATAAATAAAGCTATAATGTCAATTTACTTTATTCCATACAAACCTACAAACTATGTTATAATTAAAACGTGTATGTTATGAAAATTGTTTGTATTGTTTTTATACTAGAAATTAAAATATAAACTATAGTAAAATAAACAAAAGTTACACAAAAAACAAAGAAAATTAGCAAATAGCTTAGTATTACATTTAAGTACTCTGTTATCTTGGACGATAAATAATAATAATAATTACACACTCGTAGCATAATTTTATTGATTTTTTTTTATAATATATATTAGAATATACTAATAAGTTCAAAACAGCTTACTCTAATCAATCTTTGCTCTTTTAGTAACAATGCATTTCGAAATTAAATATGAGTTTCTACATGGTAGTATTTAAGAAGAATAAAAAAATATGTAACAGCTTTCTTCACTGCAATATGGAACCCTAAATGGAAAGCGCCAAGCGCCGCCCTCTTCGCAGATATCATCCCCTCAGAGGACATAAATACTGGAGGGATGCTGGACTCTGGACCAGTATGTTTTTGTGAAAGATGTCGTTGTGACTTTGTAGTTGTGCTAAGCATATAGTTTTCGTAGAATAGAAATAATCTAATTAATATTTAAATACATGTGTCAATTGTGAAGCAAAAAGTAAGTTACAAATGTGTGTTCTTATTTAATAGTGACAGCAAGCTTATTTTTAATTAATTTGTAAATAGCGCTTACAGTTATTACAATTTTCAATAATGTTTTCTCGTGTTAAATATTAATAGAAACAGATTAGGTACTTGTACGCTAATTCTATATAGAACCTATCTTATGTACGCTAATTCTATATATAATCTATTTTTGCATTCTTGCTATGCTGCTTTTTTATATTTTCATCGGAATAGTGATATTAGTTTAAGCTACAAATATTTAAAAAATAAAACAATATTTTACGTGCACCTTGTTAGGTGTCTTGATTGATATAAATGCTTTTGTCTGTTTAATTTTATTCCAATAAGTAAGTTTTAACTGAGAAGATTTCATATTAAAAATATAAATGTACACGTTTTAAAAAGTAATTATGTAACAAAATGTTACGATTTTTTAGTGCTTCATAATTATTTATTTTTCTGTGGAGTGTAGTACTAATTTGTTAACCATTCAAACGTACATTAATTTTTGCACAACGTATATGAGAACTTGATACAGAGTATTTATATAAAATTATAATATTTATATACAAGTATAATTTATATATTAAACAAATGTATTGCCACGTTCTCAGTTCGGTAGACGCTCTCTCTTCCTATGAAGTAAAGTGGAGCTGTTTTTTGTGTAACATTATTGTTTTTAAGTAAATATTATACTAGTAGTATATTATTTTTGAGAAGTATTACTATAAATGGCTATAGCAAATAGTTTTGTATGACATATTCTAATCGCATCCACAGTTACAGTAATGTAATAAAACTCCATAAATGGACTATTCAACACAAAAATATATTTTTCAGCTCGAACAAGTAGTAAAAGGTTTATTTAGTTGGACGTGCTAATTTCAGATTAGCACGGCCAACTAAATAAACCCTTTAGCCATTATATTTATAGTACTAGTATAGATTCCTATAATATCTAATGAAATTGCTTAAAAAAGTGAGGTACCAGACTAAATTATTTTACAAAAGTGCATAAAAAATTTAGGCCTTATTTTTGACAGTAATATGTCTTGGACTTCACACATTAATGATATTAGCAAACGCATGCATTTCTCTTTCCATTCTCTCAAGCGTCTCCAATATTTCCTCCCTCACAAAACCAAAATTATGCTTGCGCAATCTCTTCTCGTGCCAATTCTTGACTACGCCGACGTTTGCTATTTGGATGTTACCGACGAGCTATTAAACAAGCTAGAGCGTCTTCAAAATCTCGCCATACGATTTATCTTTGGTTTGCGTAAGTTTGACCACGTTTCTCAATTTCGCGCTCAGCTTAATTGGCTCCCTATCCGCCTTCGCCGAGATATGCACATCCTTACACCCCTTTTTAAAATTCTTTATTATGAAAATTTCCCTTTTTATCTCCGTTCTCGTTTTAACATACTTCCCACTCTCACACGCTCTCGGCGGTCGTGTGTCATACCGACGCTAGACATACCTAAGAGTAATACTAAATACCTCCAGAAATCCTTCTCAGTGTATGCTGCAACCCTGTGGAACCAACTTCCTAAATCCATCCAAAATAGTCCAACCATCATTTCCTTCAAATGTCAATTAAAAAAGCACTTACTCGCAAGTTTAAACGAGTAAATTGATTTTCAGACAGTCATCAATGTTATAACCTTATTTTCAGCTCACTTATGTATGTATGTATTATGTATTTTTTATTTTATATATATATATATATATATATATATATATATATATATATATATATATATATACTATATATATATATATAATATATATGTATATGTATGTGTATGTGTATGTGTATGTGTATGTGTATATATGTATATTATATATGTATATGTATGTATGTTTGTATGGTGTATTTATATGTTTGTGAATATTTATGTATTGTAATAAGTAAGTATTTAGTATATATTATAGTTCCATATTTGTATATATCAAGTTTTATTTATGTGTGACATATATTAATTATATATGTATTTCTAATTTATTATAGAATTAATTGTACTATATTCTTACCCGCTGCTTAAAAATCATCCACTACCATAGGTTGGCTGGAAGAGATCTCTTATAGGGATAAGTCCACCTTTGTGTACTACTTTTCTTTTTTTAATGTTGTTACTCTTATGTTTTTTTTTTTAGTACAATAAAGAATATTTAATAATAAATTAGTGAATTCCACAAGTTAAAGTCAAGGGCCACGAAATTCGCAATCGATTCGATACGGTGAGCGAACATGATTCGATTACTAAGGGTTGGGGTGATATAAAAAGAATAAATACAGATTTATTATCCCCTAAAGAGCTCGCTTAGTGCGAGGTGTGAACACGTGATGTATTATTTATCTACACCCTGCGGCCGGCAAATTTCATTTGATAGGAATCAAAACAAACGTGCCGGCGGTGGTAAAGGGTTTCCATCGTCTTAAGTAGCCAGTTATACAAGAACCGTGTATTTTTAACCATTTAGTTACAAAAGGTAAACAAATTTCACTAGAATACTGTGTTTTCTCGTTTCAATTGAACATATTAGATTGCTAGAGTACTACAACACCAAGTAAGTACAAAATGGACATAATACTTTTCTTATATTTAAATGTTGTTATAGAGTAACTATGAAGAGCTGGCTAGAAACTGTTAGCAGCATGGAGGATGGATCTCTGCCTTCTATGCTAGCTGAAGGAAGAGAAGCCTTACTGCCAATCACAGGCAGTGAAAACTTAGCACCTAGGAAAAGGTATACAAACGAATGTAATTGTCATGAGTGCATATTATATTTTATATATATATATATATATATATATATATATATATATATATATATATATATATATATATATATATATATATATATATATATATATATAATATTATTAATGATTATTATTATGTTACATGTTTAGAATCCTTATTAATCCCTATAAATATGTTATAGTTGTTATAACGAATATGATAGTAAAGTACCAACAATGATATATCCCTCTGAGAACATAGAATAATTCGATGACCAGATAAAATTAACAATCCAATAAGAACTTAAATGCTGCAATTTAAGTCTACCGTGACATTTAGTTCATGCCTATCATCTTTGTTATATTTAAGATTTTTTAAGTTATAAAAATAATTATAGCAGAGAACGGACACTGGAGCCGTGCGCTCTTTCAGAAGATGCATATCTCTCTAGCGGTGCTGGATCACCTTGCGCTGGCCTATCCCGAGAGGAAAGAAGACGTCGTCGTCGAGCTACATTAAAATACCGGACAGCACACGCAACAAGGGAAAGGATAAGGGTTGAGGCCTTTAACGCTGCCTTTGCATCCCTCAGGAGACTGTTGCCCACGTTACCCCCGGATAAGAAGCTTTCTAAAATAGAAATCTTGCGACTCGCGATTTGTTATATCGCATATCTCAATCATGTTTTAGATGCATAAAATATTTTATAAAACTAATTTATACGGGTACGTTAGAATCTCACTGTTGTCTTTAAAAAGGTAATTATTAAATTAAATATAATAAGCACAGATAAAATTACAAAAAAATTAAGTTAACATAAATGTGGACATGGTTAGAAAATTTTACTTAGTTATCTTATTTTGTATGAAACTTTGTATAACACATATTTAAATCTTTATTTGTATAACTATTATAAATCATCTAGTCAAATGTTATTTATCGGTTAATACTTTAAAATATACTATTTAACTGTAAAATAAATAAGAGGCGAGTGAAAATAAAAAATCTATTCAACACTCACTTCCCTTCGCCTCATTGTAATTACTTGAATTGTGACAGCAGATATAAGTGTATGGTGTCTCAATTATCTGGCTCCATGCTTGAACTAATACAATAATTCTTTAATAATCTACTGTTGATAGTAGTTCCCAAAGTCATTACTTCACTTCTACCTTACATTTTTAACTTTACTAATACTTATCCTATTAATCCTTGAAATTTTAATTCTTTAAGTGTAAGTAGAGTGAATCAGTATTTAAAATACATATTTTGTATAAACAATAAACCTCTCATACTTTGAAGTCATAGAAAAAAAAAAGTAAATTTAATAATTTTTAAGGTGATAAAATGAAACTGAAAAGGAAATTAAAAATAATAATGCATTATTTAACATTGTACATAGATTGTAAATATTATGTACATATTTTAATGTCTGCCTTAGTTACACTTATTGTTAAAAAGTAAAAATAAATATCAGTAAATATGTTTTCTTTATTTCACTTAGCTATTTTTAATATTTACAATTTGTACATACGTATAAGTTACATTAATCAATACATATAAATATATTATGCCTATAAATATCGATGTAAATTAATTTAACGAATAAAGTTTTTTTTAACTATCAAATTTTAATACAAATATAAATAATAATTCTAGTCATTGTTTCTATATTTGAAATCATTCAAAAAACTTAACAAAACAGGGAAGAAGACCATACCATGTAAAAATCCTAAAACAACTAAAGAAATCAGCATTCTGAAGAAAAATACTTCGATAATTTCTGTGTATGAAAAAGCCAAAACTATTATAGGTATGTTTGTGAAAGTTATTCCCGTGATGATTGTTGCACCTACATTACGTATGGCGTCGCTTACTTTTTCATTTGGCGGACATTTGCTCGTAGCGTACGCGTAAGCCATATGACTGCAAAACTCTACCGCTATGCCTATAGACACTATTAAATTAATAGACGACACAGCATTGAGGGGTATATTCCAAAGATACATAACACCCATCATCTCAATTACTATCATTATTACTGTGAATATCAAAGCGAAGGAAATTAAAAAGTTAAAACCTGTCACTACTAGATTAATAAAAAGAGCACCTAAAAGACAATAACCAATAGACGCAAATACTTCTCCCCATATATTCAAATACTGCTCATAATAAACAAAAAATACAGAATATGGAAATACTTCAACGTCTAACCCAGTGCGTTCTCGTATTGTTTTAGTTATATTATCACTTATTTCGTAAGCTGACTTTACGGCATTTATATAATCTGCTGAGTTTCCTAACGTAGCCGTATAAGCCATAAAATTACTGTCGTGCACAGTAGCTTTTCCATCAGAATCGAGTACGTAATTAACGTTACTAAAGTAACTTGCTAGGCCACCCTTATTGCAAGAATCGGTCGGTGAGTCACGTAAAAAGGAAGGAATGTATTCTCTGAAAGCTACGGCGTCTGGTCTTATGCCATTTCCGTAAGAGGACCTATCAATTGAGCAAAAGCTACATTCTGGAGAGTTATCAGAACTAGAACAATGTCCACCATCTGTTATATTATATTTACAACATGAGCCAGGTAAACTAGCCCAGTCAATAAAGTCATCAAGCCAAGAGTTTGAACTTCGAGCGATATAGGTAACCTCTGTATTTTGAGTCGCTAAAAATATTTGTGTTGTCAGGGAATCAACATTACACAACCTGCCACCACAAACGACATTTTGATGTTCAGGGTCAGTAAAATTTAAGCCACTTTTAAGAACAAAATATACGGGAGGACCAATTCGTAAAATTTGATTTACAGATTGTAAATACTTATAAACAAATGAATCAGGAGGCAATGCCATTTCTTGATCTAATCCTACTTCAATTTGGGGTATTAAAATAACGCTAACGGATACTAATATCATAAATATGACAGCCACTGTAATTTTTACCCGCCAGTTTAATATAAATTTAGAGTAAGGTTCCATGAGTCGTTGAGTAATACTTTGATATTTATTACTCTGAAGTGGCTCCTCGTCATTTAATACTTTCTTTCGAATGCAACATAAAAGATCAAATCTATTTTGAGTGCCCCTTTTATAATCAATAGCTAAAATGGCTACCACTGTTGTTATTTGAAATACAAAAAGAAAAATTAAAGCAAATGTAGCAAATATTGCAAAAGATTTAACCGCTGGCTGGCTGGAGAGACTTCCAATAGCAAAACAAGTTATTTGAGTTATAGAAGAGACAAACATTGACGGCCCTACATTGCTCATGACTTTACCAAATACAAAACGCTTCTTTTTTTCAAAAGAAAAATTTTCTTTATAATCTTCGTACTTATCTAAATTACTTTCGACTACATTCAATTCGCTGAGCAATAGAAAAACGTTATCAATGCCTACAGATAATATGAAAAAAGGAATGACGTTAACAGCCAAAAGAGTGATTGTAATGTTTAAGTATCCCAACAAACCCATTGCGCAAAAAATGGCAATAAGCACTACAACTATGCAACTAATAGCAACTGTTATTTTACTGTCGATTAAGCAAGTTTTTAAGCTTCTTATATTACCAAGTGCAAGAATAACATACACAAACATAAGTATATAACTAATGGCAATTGGTACTGCTTCAGCTTCAGAAATCCTTTGTATTTCATCTTCTATAGAACGCTCTGCACCATAAGCAACGTCAACAAAGTCCGATTTCCAATTTTGCTCATAGTCTCGCATTAAATCGATAAATTTTTGTTCCCATTCTAAAACAGGTTCTAAATCATCTGCACTTAAAAAGTTACTTATAGGAAAATTTATAAGTAATGTATTAGCTTCCAAAATGTTGTCACCTTCATAGCCACCTACAGTAATTTCTGGATCTGCTCCGCCACCCCAGGTTGCCATACAAGGCAGAGATAGATAATTATTAAGACAATTCTGAATATTGTTAAGGTATGTGTTATTATTGATATTATTTTTGTCAGGAAGATATGTAGATACTGACATTGATACACATAGGTCAACATTAGGTTCGCTACCTGCGGTACGCAGTGGTGCATAGCATACCTGTTCTATAGTTACAGAATTATCCTGTCTCCCTATCTCCATAATAGCGTTTTCAAGTTTTACTAATTCTTGAATTGCTTCTACCCTTAATGCCGAACCAAAAGTAATATTATTAACTTGAAAAGATTCTAATCCTTTAAATGTTAGAAATACTTGAGCTGCTCTATAAAATGGACCAAATCTAGAATTAAAGTAGTTTAATTCTTGACGGCTACGAGATTCTGGGGCGGACCAGAGTTCTAAGGGATTTGCAGTTAAATTTATATTGGCTACTCCAAATACCATAACAAATGCAATCCATGTGGTTAACATTATAGCTAATATAGGATTACTAGCCGAGAATATGCCTATTTTCTGGAAAATATTTTGAAATATTTGAATCAAAAAGTTAACATTATAAGAGTAATTGCTATTTGATTTAGAGGATTCAGTATTTCTCATTTTTTTGTAATGTAATATAGTAAATATTGTAAAAATTATGAAAGTTATGACAAAAAATACAATTCCTACTGAAAAACCAATACAATTTACAGATAACACTTTACATATGTCTTCAACTACGACATCACTTACAGGACAATTCGCAAAACAGTCAACACAACTGCACGGTATGTCACCTTCTACAGTTTCGTGACATAATGGCGCTTTAACATTCATTGAATCTTCTGGTGTTGGCCATCTCCGAAAGTTTACTTGGACAGGAGCTAAAGGATTTATTGATGTATCTCCAGTAAAACCCAACCAAGCGTCTGCGTTACACACAGGAGCATTTCCACACATGAGTGTTACAGCTGGAATTCCTAATTGCGGTATAATAACCCCAGCACAAGAAGCATATGCATTGGTCATAAAATCGTCATAGACTCTGTAGTCGATTTCATTAACGTAAGGAGTTCCATCAGGTGTAATATCTTGACTAACATTCACAAATCTTGATTGTTCTGGGGAACAATTCATTTCACAAATTTGTCGTGCAAAGTTACGTACACATACTGGACACCGTCCAAGAACACCCTGAGCAATTAGTAGATTTTCAGCCATATTGTTAAGTTGATCTGGATTACAGCACAAAAGAATGTTATCATCTTCTTTCCGATTACCATTGTCGTCGTACAAGAAATGAGGGCATATTGTTTCAATCGTTTCTATTACATATTTTCTATCTTCTTGTAATACATTTTGAAGTACCGGTAGAGGTTGGTGTGAAACTGGGCAACTTTTTGTAAATCCACCTATTACTGCACACTCTCCATACATAACACATGTTTCGGAGACGCCTCCCCAAACATTCAGTAACACAAACAATAAGGGAGCCAACATTTTTTCAACACTCATAATAATTAATTCTATTCCTTCACAGAAATTACAATAATGTCATGGTAAGGCACACTTCTGTCCACCAAACGGACATAAATGATTAATGAAAAGTAGTCACCTGTAAATCAGATATAATTGTGGTCGTTATATGTCACATTAAATAGATAAGTTATCAAAAAATATACGCAGGTGTAAGATTATGCCTTTAAATGAATAATTTTGTAGATATTATATATATATATATATATATATATATATATATATATATATATATATATATATATATATATATATATATATATATATATATATATATATATATATATATATATATATATATATATATATATGGCAGGGTAGGCAGAGGGAACCGTAGGCTGAAGGACTCTAGTATTAAGAAACTCCGTTCCTCACTGTACATACCTATATGTATGAGAATATAAAATATAAATATTGTTGGTACACAGGTGCAGTACCTACCTACGATCTGCAAGAGTGCCATCTAAGCCCCTAGAGACAGCTCAACGCTCCCCATGTGTTCGTTAGATATTTCTTGCTTATCTATACATTTTTTATAAAGCTAATAATACGAAATCATTTTTAGGCAATGCTTAAAGAAACAAAACAGTACTCCCTTTTTACCTTACTAATAACTAATTTAGTAAGACCACCCTAGGTAATAATAATAAATTTTAAATTAATTAAGATTATTAATTATTTATTTTTATGAAATTATAAAGTTAATAAATTAAATTATTCGTAAAAACACCCTTAAAGCCTCCCGGCACTTAGAGTCAAGTTTCTAAGGGTATTTTAACTCAGTAAGTGTAATAATAATATTATGTACTAGCGACCCGCTCGCAGCTTCGCCCGCTTATGTTAGCTAGGTCGTGTTCGTTTTAAAATTTTATACCTACATAACAATGCATTCTTCGATTTCACGTCGTCTTTTTTTAATCACTCTTGTCTGTTATTAAAACTCAATTATAAATGTGCCTATATGTTTATTGCATGTTTATATTATAAGGTAAACGTATTTGTAATTAGCATATAGTCTGTAAGCAGATTATGTTCTAGCTTTATCATTTCCCACAATTGATTTTGAAATTCAAAATTGTACTGATACAATTTATTTTTTATTTATTGGAAAGCCATAATTAAAATAATTAAATTGAAGTATTTTAGGGTTTCATAGCTCAAAAGAAAAAAAATACTCTGTTATCAATCTGTCTCTATTTCAGTCTGTCTGTCTGTCCGTGCCTGTCTATCAAGACCATTTTGTCCAAATAACGTGGAAGAATCAAGCTGAAATTGATATGAAATATCCAAATCGATGACCGCTTAAGACACAGTAAAAGTCAAACTTCTAAGTCAACGCAATCAAAAAATATGAACCTTTGTGCTTAATTTTTTTGCATTTTGTATGAAAATTGTCGCGTAATCAAAACATACAGGTTACTTCCCGTTATCCTAGAGTTATGAAATCTGGCAATAAGATTAGAGCTTATATTACAACCAAAGGAAAAAGACCAAAAAATTTAAATTTATGTACATAAATTTAAATTTTATCTAATGGTTTTAATCTGGGATATATATATAAATATATATATATATATATATATATATATATATATATATATATATATATATATATATATATATATATATATATATATATATATATATATATATATATATATATGTATATATATTTAAAATGTATACTGTAGTTCATTTGATACAAAATTATATTAAGAATTATAAAGAGTCGACACTCTTATTAGTTGCATTTCATTGACCTAGACTTAGAACTTACAGTGATCAAATCATCATTGATCATCAATCATCATTGATCATTGATCAAATCAATCAAATCAGTCATCAACTTATGATCAAATTTGAGATTTTATCCTTTATATATATAAAGGATAAAATCTCAAATTTGATCATTTATAAGTTAAATGCAGAAATAAGCCTTTGCAAAATTATATGTGTAGTTAATTTCAATCAAAGTGAGTAGTACGACTGCAAATTTAAGTTTGTCATTTTCTATAGGTAGTGTTTTCCTCATCGGAATACGTACAATCTTGAAAGAGAACCCTCGGTCAAGTGCGAGTACAACACGCACTTGACCGATACTTTTTATTTTTAAATATACCGCTATAATGCTGAAATTCAATTCCCATTTTTTTTGGCCGTTAGCATTTACGTGATTCGCGAATAAATAAACAGACATACGGAATACATACAAAAAATCAAATGGTTAGTTTCGCTTAAATTTATAATAACTATAGAGATAGATTAACGATATATAAATCGACCCATCAGTACATTTTAAAATCTTTTATTAAGAGACTTTTCTATACTTTAATACTATATGTCAATTTCATCTATGGTCTGTAGATGTATTTAAGATATATCGACATTAATGAAAATAATGCAGAAATTTTATTTCAATGAATAACGACATCTGTTCACAGATATAATAAAATGTTACTATAGATTTTTAAACACATAATATTTATTTTATTTATTTATAATTATTTGAAGTTAACTACCAATTGATGATATTCTATCAAAAACTACTAAATTACCTTCACTATCATAATTGTAAATCAAATGATTTGTAACTATTACTGTTTTTTTTTTGTGAGTTTATTGCTGTTAGCCTGTTGGCCTTGACAGCGACACCAGTTGAGGAGGGAAAAGAGTACTCTGTCCCCGAGAAGTAGCAAGCACTATCGTGTCTGGTTGAGAGGAAACGTCGGCGGCAAGGGCGTCCCCTGCGGGACTCGAGCCTCGGCTTGCGGCCGACGAGCGGGCTGGGGGATGTTCCCTATTCTTAACAAACCAGCCTCGACCTAAAGACGTGACTGAAGAAACTTAGTCTAATCTACAGCCGCTCCCTAACCGCTGGGCCCGGCTACGCCAACGCGCGGTCGTGCCTTCAAATATGCTGGACTTCGTTGTCGTTTCGAGGAGGAGGAGCTGTCGAGGAGCAAAACCTCATGTTTCACTCTCCTCCTCAGATTGAACAGCTTCCTACGATTTTCGTCAGTCGGGTAGGAGTCGTGTCGTCGGGTAGCTTTATTTCTACGCCTATATATATATATATATATATATATATATATATATATATATATATATATATATATATATATATATATATATATATATATATATATATATATATATACTATAATATGCAAGCTAACTCTTCTTTTCATTTATTTTAGTAATTTAATTTTATTACTTTTTCATTTATTTTCCGGGAACACCATGGAATACCGGGATAAAAACTAAAATTTATGTGGGTTGGAGCTGTAAGCTATTACTATACAAAAAATCATTTATTTCTGTTTAGTAGTTTTTGCGTGATTGGAGGAAAATTAAACAGACAGAGAGACAAATAGAAAGACAGACAGACAGACAGACAATAATTCTCCTGAGTGGATTTTGGCTTCTACTATCGATATATAACCGACGCAATCAATTTTTTTTTACATCTTTAATGTACAGAATTGACTTATTATATATATATAGATTATATAGTGGAATATAAAACTTTTGATAACTATAGCTTCCATAACTTTCATACCAATGGATTAAGATCCAGATAGTTGGTAAGCCAACTGCTACCTACAAGTTGGCATACACGTCCATATTCGGCCGCTACAAATTACATACTAGGGTGCCACAATAAATGATCAAATATAACTGCATAAAATACAAAACTGACCAATCGATATTATTACATGTAAATTCATAAGCTTCACACGAACGAATTTAAGGGCACCAGTAAGTAACAAAATATTTTTTGTTTTACTTTAACTATACTTTGATGAATAAATAAATGCGTTGACAAGTCACGTGGCTGCTTAAGATCGATTGTGTGAATTGTTATCAAGGGAAATCTACAGACGTCTGTCCGTCTGTGGAGGCGTGTAATTGATATTATTAGAGGGTCTCCATTCCCACATGCCCTAATTGTAATTTTATTGTAATCAAGTGTGATGCCAATTGAATTTGTAATTAGAGTGGGACTTATTGAACACTTCTCTACGATTCTAGTTAAATTTAGCTAATAGTACAATGGTAAACATGAATTATCCACC
Source organism: Dione juno (assembly GCA_037127375.1). NCBI lineage: Eukaryota > Metazoa > Arthropoda > Insecta > Lepidoptera > Nymphalidae > Dione > Dione juno. Next base: position 6,541,582 of record JAXRJS010000032.1, on the reverse strand, counting down.
ATAATATCTGTCATTTCTATCTTCGTTGACTATATATTCTAGACTAGGTATTGCCCGGGACTTTGTTCGCGTTTACCTTGTACGTACTCCTTGACGCGTCGCATTAGCACCATTTCGTGCACAAATTTTTTTATAAGAAAATGTTGTCTATAATAGTACCTATTTAACTCAGAACAGTTAGATCACTTAGAACAATTATCCTAGTCCATTTACATGTATATTTTAAATGTGTATTAATATATGCATTAGTATATGTATGTATATATACGTATGTATGATATATGAATATATGTACCTACGTATATTATTAGGCGCATTATTTATGATCGTTAGGAGGGTTCCATATCTCCGAAACGGAAACCTCAAAAGGAACTCTTATAGGTCAAAACCGTTTTCTTAAAACCACGTGGAAGAATCAAGTGGAAATTCAACATCAAATATCAAAGTGAATAGATTCTTGAAGTACCGAAAATTTAAGCTACAAGTCAACACAATCAAAAGATATGATCGTTCATGCTTTATTTTCTTGCATTTTGTATGACATTTTCATTATTTTTCTACAGGGTAGGAACTACCGTCGACCGAGAGCTATCAAATTTGGCAATAAGTTATAATGTATATTCAAAAATTAGAAAATTTATTGGTATATTCCAGAAAAAGACCAAAATAAATTATCTGTAAAAGATTGAAGCAATAAGACCGCCTTTGCATACATGTTATGTTTCTATTTTTACTTTTTTTTATTTATTTTCAAGCAATAAAGAATATTCTATTCTATTCTAAAGAATAATAATTAAAATTTAAATTAACGAAGAGTCATATTGATGTGAATAAAAACTACAGAATATTTTACCTATGACTACTGACATCTATCGATAGAAAATAGAACCACCTCATACGCAACAAAAATACTAAAATTACGTGTTAATAATCTGCCATCTACCTGAAAAATGTGGAAACATGTCTTCCAGTAGTCTACTGGCCAACAGATGGCGCTAGCATTATTCTTTGATAAAGACAATAGTATGACTTCCCCTATTCATCTGAAGATGACGTTAGCACTTTTATAATATATATACAATACATACAATGATCTATATTTCTTGATAAACGTAATAGTTTCTTAAAGTGATAATTGATTAATTTCAAGTAAATAATATCATAATTAACATACTTAAAAATCTTTGTTTTTAATGTCAATATTGCTCAAGTAATTGTTGTACGTGATTTAACTATTGACACAAATCAATTTATGATAAAATGCATTTCGATCATGAAAAGAAAAAATGAAACATGAAATACTAACGATATCAAAACATCTTCTTTATTGTTTACACCCACCCTAACCTTAACCCTAAGATTGAGCTAGATAAATAATTGTGACTGTGAACTCTACCGATATTCACGGCCAAGAATCGGGATAAACATTGTCGGTGCCAAGAGCCAAAATTCTTTACCGCTTGTTCTGACGTACTTTAAAATGTCAGACGGTTCGCTTCAATAATTGACATGAATAAATATATTTTTACTTTTCTTATTAACTAATACTTTTTATAATCACTTATTTATTCTCATTAATCTCTTCACTCATTTTAATTAGGATTATTAATCTAAATTTAATCTTAAATTGTGTTTCTTAAATTGTAATCCCGCTGTATAAATTACTTATTACCTTCATATATCATTATATCACATTGTATAAAAAACATGAAACATAAAATAAAAATGTACGTAATATATGAGCTATGACAACTTTCCAAATTAATATATAAACGTACCACATGACCCAATTTAAAAAAAATATATATCCTTATTTATATTTATGTATGTTTAGTCAAAAATAAATCGTGTTAATGTTGTATCAAGATATTTAAATTCATAATCCAGAATTATCTTAAATATATAGCTGTGACGTGGTCTGAGGCGGATTCCTGTGTTAAAATAAGTCACGGGTGCGATCGCGACGCCAGTGACGTATGTTTATGGACACTTCACAATATGATCGTTGCCAAACAAAATTGTTGTCAAAATAATAACAAAATTGTTGTTACGAAAATGTTTTTCTTTAAATGTACATACATTTGGAAAGTGAAATTGTCGTATGCTATAAAGCCAAAGATGGTTGTTGTATAATTAATTGCCGTTTTTAATTTCTAATAAAATTCTTACGCTTTTAATGTTACGAATTTTTACTTGTATCTACTTTTATTATTATAAGTCATATTTATGAATATAAGCCATATTACTTATAGTTATCATTATTGATTGATCGTTGTTAAAATCTAGATTACCTAATAATAAAAATTGATATTCCATTCAGTCATTTATAACATGTAAATGACTGAATAGTTGTTATTTCAAAATGGAACAATATACCTATAGCCAGTGGATAACTTTTGGTACGTCATGTTTTGCAGAACAAGACAATTGAAGTTGACACGCGTTTCCTCACGTAGATTTAGGAAAAAACCCAGACTGTTTGAATTTCATTGCTGGAAGTTACTATCTTACATATACATGTAAGTTAGTAAATGACAAATATATGCTAGTTTTATATTAGTGGATCAATGTCTTCAAAGCTATACATACTTTTTTAATATATTTTTTTTTATTCGTCGATTTACAGAAAAATTGTATAAACGTATATAAAAATTTAAATTGAAATGCTTTTATCAAAATGGAACTCAAAAGAGCTTTATTGAAAAAATCATGTCATGTGCCAGTGAGTACATTGTAAAGATACGAGTTAATTGTTCCAAATTGACAGACAAGATTGCCAATCTAAATGGGTACCCATAAATTTACTTTTAAGAGAGTCTTCTAGAAACAAGGTTTAAATGATAAGTATAAATTCATTTACAACTTATAAATCGGAAAAATTATACTTTTACCAACGTTCAAGTTTTAAAATTGTTATTCGAAACACGTATATGAAGTCTATGTAGGTATTAAGCAGAAATCCACAATACAGTTATCTGAACACTTGATTGAGGTATAGATTAGAAGCAGTAATTTTTCTATAACGATAACATCAAACAATATTTTATATTTAGCCCGATATTATTATAAATTTTGGTGTTTTTTTTAATTGTGCAAAATAGCGCATAAAGCACATGTAAGTCATGTGCTCATTGTTTATTTATATTATCTTTTATCAGTCGTTAACCTCACCACGTGCTCGTAGTATTTTGTCTGATTTAAAGCTGTAGCTCATAAGAAAACATTTAATTTTGCTCCATTCAAACAGAGAGAAAGACAGCTAACAAAAATCATTTGGCGACGACCGAGAAGTATACATAACACAAAGCTATTCGTAAAATAGAACGGTGAAAGGGACGGCTAGATGTAAGTTCGGTAGGTGCGAGCAATGCTAACCAGTTAGGTCAGAGCGTCTGCGTTAACTCAAATAGAAAGAAACAAAGCTATACGCTGGAGACGGCGTTGGAAGAGTACAGAGGAAGGTTACATACTTAAGCGTGGAAATTTCCACTGCCGACAATGAAACTTACAACAGGCCTGTGCACTTACCTGTTCTGTGTTATCGATATACTAAGTAATCTATGACTATGATTTAATATTTCACAGTAAGGTAGTGGGTTGAACATAATATAATGAATATAATCAATACTTAAAAATATATAAATAATTATGTGTTAAAACAAATAGATATTCATTGTAAAAAGTTTTAGTATGACTTTATTTTATTGAATTTAAAACTTTTTAGGTATTTATTAAAAAAAATTACAAGGATGAAATTTTCTTTAAGTAGGCATAACATGTGACCAATCTGGCCGTTAAAGATTTATTTACCAGTGTTCTAGTTTGTTTAATTTGAAGCTATTTAGGAGACTAGTTGTAAAGATGTAAATATACATGGACTAAAGACTTACAAATTGTATCTTCAAACTTCAAATTATTTTATCGATACTTTTACAAGAAAACAAAATATATCTAAGTTACTTTTGTTACTTTCATTAATTTATCTAAGCAACAATAGTTACTTGATATGTTTAATATCCAATAAAACAAAATCACCTTCCTTCGAGTATAGCTGTATCCCAAGTTGGTCGTAGTAAAATTTCAGGTAAATATAAACAATGAAGCAAAAACTCTTTATTACACTAGAACAATAAAACAAAGAAATTATTAGTAGTGCAAAGGCGGTGCAAAGGCGGTGCAAAGGCTTATCACTTATAGTGATCTCTTAAAGGGAACCTTTTAGTCATAAAACCTAAAGTAAGAAACAATAGTTTGTTCATAATCCTAAACAATGCTGAAAAGAAATATCGAAGAATGCTTTAGTGTAATTTGAAACAATAGAAGCAAAGCAATAGCTTTCTGCGAACTTAAAAAGCCCTTATTTCTATTCAATATGAACACTCTTGCATAAAAAACTTATGCTGAATCTCATTTTCAACTTTCTTAGGCTTAACAAACAAAACATACATTATTATGATATGAAAATAAATAATTGCTTGGCATTGGGTATGTCATTTTATACACAACGTCTCAAAATTGGTCTGAAATATGAGGATGAAGTGTATAAGTACTACGTTATTTGTTAACCGCCATTCACTTCTTTTAAGGTATATATTGACAATTAAAATTTATGTAAAAACATAATTCAGATAATAAAATTGAATTGAGCCATCGATGTCGATATTTGAATGACCTCGACAGCGCATCACTGTTTCAGCCCCCGATAGTCGTGGTCTGGTCGCCGTCGACTCGCAACCGCGCTTGCATAATTACTTTTAACGGTCATAACTCGCACTCGCATGTCGTTTAGATTTATAAAAAGAAGAAAAAGAAAAAGATTTACACATATCTATGCATTTTATATATTTACCTATACCATTTTTCTAGCATTATTTATGCTAATTTTCGCGCAAATGTATTTTTATAACCTTTTACATATGTAACTTGGTAATTATAAACAGATAATAAATAATATAAGAAAAAATAAAATAAATCATTGTAACAGAATTATGTATAGCATATTGAACATTATTTATATAGATATAATAACGTTTAAACATCCATAGGAACCAGCGTAGCAAAATGGGGCAGCGTGTGACTGTGAACGCGATGGTATTGGATTCAATTTCTACAAGAAGGAGTGTATTATTTTCATTTGCTTTCTTCCATTGACAGAACGCGGTACTGATTTCCGCCACTCAACACGCTATAGTCGAATGCGGGCGGAAAACGGAGAAACGGAGAGAACGGAGTTTCTTGACACTATGCTCTCTCTGAGAAATAAAATTGCTATATGAAATATAAACCCAATCAACCTAAAAAAATAAACATCTATTAATTATAAAATTTATCTGAAGAAACTTATTTGTAGATTACTTATTTGTATCACTAAAGTCAAAACTATATTTCCTTATCAATAAATAAATTAAGGCTTAACTTAAACTGGCTTAAGAATGATACATGTATATAATTTCGCATCGTTATCTGTCTTGGCGAATAGCTAAAAAACTCAAGGCCGAAGTAAGCGCGATAAAATAGTCCCTATTTAACATTTCTCATGTAAAACGCGTTTCATATATTTATGAAAAGAAAAATAATTAAATAACATAATTGTGTACATTGCGTAATATGAATTGCATAAAAAATATGAATAGATATTTATGATATAGTGATGAAACGATTGCGATATTTCGTCTCTGGTATAAAAAAAATGCATTATCTTTTATATTTCTATAAGATTATATATATATATATATATATATATATATATATATATATATATATATATATATATATATATATATATATATATATATATATATATATATATATATATATATATATATATATATATATATATATATATATATATATATATATATATATATATATATATATATATATATATATATATATATATTTTTTTTTCTTTTTTTTTTTTTCTGCCATTGTAGAATATTTATCCATTCAAATTACACTTAAGTGAATTATATTATTTATGAATATCATTGTTTCTCTGTTTTCGAAATAATCAGCTAGGACTCAACGTTTCACCACGAAAGACGCAATAACTTTAAAATATTTTAGAAATATACTATTTTGACTGATTTAATCGCATATAATTTGAAAAGTAGCCTCTGAACATGACGAATTATATAAATTAAAAAAATAAAAAAGAAATTCAAATACAGATCTAGTTAAATTAGTTTCTGTTAAAACATCTAAAAACCACGAAAACCAAAGATCTTATTTATTAAAAAATTAATAGAAAGTAGAGAAAGTTGTATAACAATGAATTTATCTACCACCTACTGGTCCATACATATTAATTATAATAACTAAAATGTGTTGCAGTTTTAAGGGTTCCGTACCTGAAAAGGAAAGACACGAAACTCTTGTAGGATCACTCTGTTGTCTGTCCGTATGTCTGTCCGTCTGTTAAGACCAATTTCTCTCAATCACGTGGAGGAATCAAGATGAATTTATCAAATATCCAAGTCGATAATCTCTCGAAGTACAGAAAAAATCAAACTTCTAAGTCAACTCAATCAACAGATATGAGCGAGTAATCAAAACCTACAAAGTACTTCCAGTTGACCTAGAGTTAGGAAATTTTTAAAGAGTTAGGAGTTAGAAAATTGCATACGAAATGAGTGGATACGACAGCAAATTTAAGTTTGTCATTTTTTATAAGTAGCATTTTCCTCAGCGGAATACCTTATAATATAAAATAATGATAAAATAGGTATGGAACCCTTTGTGCGCGAGTACTACTCGCACTTGACCTATATTTTTCTATATTTAAACAAACTTATAAATTAAATAATATAGACTTAAATATATGAAAGAAGCATATAACTCATTGTGTACAAACAATTATAGGTCAGGCATACTATATTGTAAGCATTATTATAGCTTATATGTATATGTAAAATATAGGTATATCATGAAGTACCCTGTAGTTTGTACCTATATTTTTATCGTTTTATTAGTATTATGACGCTATACGGTGTCGTCACATCTCTTAGCACCGCTACCTCTTAATAAATTTAAATGAGTAAGCCCATACAATGTTGACAATTAAACAATTCAGAATTGACGAATATACAATTATTAATAAGAAAATACGTTCTTTTAAAGTATGCAACCAATAAAATATAATGAGAAAATGACACAGATATTTACAACTACTTATACAACAATTGGTTTTCTATGTATGTATTCTTTATTTTTCATAGATTCACACTTTATTCGACACAAAGCATGGAGAACTTTAGAGAGAATTAAGTCAAGACCGAGACACTCCGCTCTCAACTTTCTGACCAAATTTGCGACATTGTGTGTAGACATAGTATTATATACCTGGATAGCGGAAACAGTCAGATACTGTGCCACTCCGGCACGATGGCCCTGATTATAATATATTATAATATTACAAATATTTTTACATTTTATTATAATATATAAATTGAGCAATCTTCACAGATAGAAAGCATGTAAATTAAATTATATTAAAGATACTGATATTTTTTGGGTTCTAGTTAAAAAATTCTTCCTTAAAATATTTAAAGTAAACATAAAAATTTGAACCCACGCCTCATGGAAACCGTCTAACGCTTTAAATGAGGTGTAGGTTCAAATCCTGCTGCGTTCCAATTTTTATATGTTTTCTTCAAGTATTTTTCTATTTATAGTGTGGAAACACTTTAAAAGATTAACAACATAATTTTTACCTTTCCTTCTTTCTTTTTTTGTCTCTCTTCAAATTCACTAGTCAGTCATTATATGCACTTTGCATAACGTCTATTCAATTTTGTTATTATAAATAAAAAAATATAAAGTGAAAATTTATATAGTACGAGGGAGATACTAAAAATGCAATCATAGAATTATTATTAAATTCTTTCCACTCAGAAGAGAAATTGCTTTCAGTTCCTACAAAGAAAGGTCAAATGCCAACTGGTTCGGCGGAAAGTAATTTTTTATAATCTTTTATATTGAAAATTTTAGCTTTCATATATAATATATTTATATACATAATACCTTATATAAAAAGGGACCGCTAGATATTTTTAGTGAAGATTAAAAGTAGTAAAAATCGTCAAATTTACTCCATAAGTAAAATTTAATTAAATAAAGAAAATATTATATAGCATTGTATGTTAAGGTTATATGAATATATAAAGATAAATATTGTTTTTGACTAAGATTTGCAGGTTGTAGTTCATTTTCGAATTCGAATGAATCACTTCAGCCTTGTGCTTTCCATTTTATTTAATTACATTTGAGCCAAATACTTTTAGTGTCTATAAATAGATATTTTTTCGTATGTATTATAAAAACCGGCTTAGACTCTGGCTCGACTGTACTTTTAAAAAGATTAAAACTCCATTTATTTTAAAGCTTATTTTAAAGCTAGGCTACTCGTTGAAAGATGTCTGTCTTTAGACCGCCTTTAAGCAGCAGGTTACAATACACTGTGAGCGTATGCTAAGTCCGGAGAATCACATCTTTAGATAGAATAATTATTGGTAACCTATCAAACGCGATAAAGATCTTTAAAGTAACGTAACTCGTCTACGTTATCTCTGTCTACCCCTCAAAATACCGAAGATATATCTATATACATATACACATATATATATATATATATATATATATATATATATATATATATATATATATATATATATATATATCAACGTCAATGTCTCAACGCAGGGTTCCTTTCGCTAAGTAAGAAATTTTAGAAATAAAATCCCTAAAATAAAATAGGGGTGTAAAGTTTATATGGAAAATTTCTAATTTCTGGACTTAACGGTATAAAATTAGTATACAGGATTGTGATTAGAAATAAAAATGACCAGTTTTGGTGAAAATGAGTCTCAGTATAAAGGGATAAAATGGAGGAAATGGCAAATACACGTGCGACTTCACGCAGGCAAAAATTTGTATAATATAAAATAAATAAAATAAAATAATTAAGTATACGCTTACATTATTAGTAACATAAATCAATATATATATATATATATATATATATATATATATATATATATATATATATATATATATATATATATATATATATATATATATATATATATATATATTGAAAACAAAAATCTTAATATTTAAATAAGTTTATTATAGGTTATATTATTGATGGTTATATATTATTGAGTTAAGGCGCTACAATCATACATGTTATATTGGTAATTTTCCTATGCTTGACACGAGCCAATGTAAGTATAGCAAACGCTCCTCTAATAGTGGATCGGCGGCTGTCTGAAAGGTCGTCGACCGACTAGACGGGCTTTCTATTTCGTACCTGTACTGCGCAGACGCAGTCATATTTGTACACGAAAATGCGTCTGTATGTAATTTTTTTGCACATCAAACGTAGCCTCAAGTTATGTCTGATTGTAAGAATATTTATCTCATTCGACCTATTTCAAAATGTAGAGCAATAAAAATTAATTCTCTTAAACAAGCTGACTGCAAATGAGAGTAGGTAATCATAACAATCTTCATTTTAGTGATGTATACTTTGAATAGTATACACATATAAGCGGCTTACCCTTCGTCTGCAAAGTAGGACAAGTTTGTGCTAAAAAGCGAGCACGTGGCGAACAAGGCCGAACGGAGACATCGACGACGAATGCTATATTATTTTTTGTAATACTTATATTAACCGAACTTAAACTTAATGCTTTACAACATAAAGCTTAAAATTAAGCTACTGAATGTGGAAGTGGTGCAGTGACAGTGTTTATAAGCAGTTATGTAAATTGTGTGGTTTTTATCTGACGGTAACTCGTATTGTTAAGTATTTGCCAACTAATTCCAGGCCTTATTGTCTGTTGGATAAAACTAAATTGTCTGTAAGTACTGTACTTAAATGAATGATAATGCATCATTTTTGCACTTATAACGTGTTTGTAGAAAAACTATCATCAATAAAACATTTATATTAGAATTTCTCATAAATACATAGTAAATACCAATAAATATGTCAAAAAAAATTATCTTAAAGCCTCAAAGAAATTATCACAATTGGATAATATAAAAATATTGTAATATTTCATAAATATTGCTAAATTAAATATTTACAAACTTATATGAAAATTAAACGTGTACATATAAGGCAAGACAATATGTCCCTAGGTGTAATGTATAGAACTCATAAACAAAATGATAGAAACGCAGAACGAGTCTTGACAATATTCCAAGCTACGAAGAGGCATTAAAATTTGAACGCATTGGCAATACACAAGGTCGTAATATCATGAATCCAGTGCATGTTATGCTTATCGCTATTTCATTGTTATTGCCAATCGAGGGATCCGTCGTAGTACCAACTAAGAAACGCTAGAGTCGTAAAAAAATATTATTTTTTTCCATGTTAACTTATTCTCTCAATATTACAGATTGTAGTAATTTATTATTATTTTGATTGCTACTAATAATTATATAATACTAAAAAAATTTATTTACAAAATACTTTTAATCAATCTATTCAGTAGCTAATATTGACTATTCCTGCCCGCATTAGACGCCTTAATGTAGTTATGGATTTTAAAAATAAATTATTAAGCCATAACATAAATAAAATTAAATAAATGTAATTCATAATTTGATTATGTTGTTAAAATGCCTCGCTTAGCTTAGTAGCTTTTGTAATTATTAGTAATATCGTCAGTACAAATATTACAATTTACCTCGTTTAATAATGTATAAGTAGTTGTAATCAAAATTCATAACCAGGCAAAGTTATACTATTATTCAAAGCTTTAAAATAAAATAAATTTTTATTTATTTTAATAAGGTGAAAAATTAAATTAAAACAAAAATATTTACATTTTTTATTAAAATGTTGTGTAACTGGCTTATTTATACTACTAAATATACACACACTATTATATAACCATAATGACCTTCTTAATGAGTTGGGCACGTGTTATAAATCTCAGTTTCCCATCTCATGAAAAATTTTACCTTGATTTATTTAAAATAATATCTTCTTCGTCTTGGCAATTGTAAATTTTTGTGACATTTTAAAAATATATCACTTTTAAAAGGTGTAAAGGAGAACTATGTTAATTATTAATTAATCTATATATAAAATAAAATGTAACTAATCGCCGTCTATACATGATAGATATATAAAAAATTGGCATTTCAATATGATATTTGTCAATATAACCAAATCAATGAGTTTTTATCAAAATTGAAAATGAGGTTCAATCAAAAATTGTCTCCTTGTGAGTGCGTTTATGCACGCTACTCTCAGAAACGGCTTTACCGATCCAAATATAGTTTTACTATTCTATTATAGTTAACTTCTCTTAACATTTTTTTTAAATCAGTTCATTAAAAAAGCATTAAATTTTGTTCGTCAATTTTTTTTATAGAATTGTCTGAAACTTCAAATTTACTTTCCCACGTAGACAAAATTACGGGTGTCTGTATACATATATATATATATATATATATATAAACTCTTCAATTACTGAGTGACTGACATACAATCCATCAATCTATGCATGCGTCTTAGATATCGTAGAAGAGCACTAAGCAGATGATTTCTTAAAAGTTCTGTAGAAACGAAATAACACAACAAACTTTCGACTTTCAACTTGTTTTAAATATAAAATTTATTATTCCTCGAGTGAGGATCAAACCTATATACATCGAATGTATATTCAGACAATACCCTACTGTGTCACGACGAATGATAGAGTTGTGTATTTTAAATGTTATCAAATATTTACGTCGAAGTGTATACTTGTTAATTTGTTAAAGTGGCTGAAGTCAGATACGACGAGTGTGAGCTGGTGCGTCCTCTATGTAATAGGACTTATTTTCAGATTGTTATTTACGCTTACTTGATATTTAAATATGCGTAGTGACCCGTTAACTAGTTCAAGCCAACCCACGTCATTTGTTTCAGTGACGAACTTTATTAACGCGACTTTAATGAGTATAAAAACAAAATAATAATTGTCAATAAAATCTGCACAAAGCAGTTGAAGTAGGACAAAAACTATTGTGGAGCAGTGGTTCACAATAAACGTGACAGTCCCTTTGATTCCCACTAGTGACTTCAATTATATTTAAATTATTTTCTTTTACCAGCTCATCACGAAACAGTTAACAAAGCGCGACATTGGGGTCCATCACTCACCTAACAGAGTGTCATAATACTAGGTTCTATTTGTTTATCTAGCTATCTTCGGAGGATACGTAATTTAGTAGGAAAAGCATTCACGCAGACCTCTCGTAAGCTAACGAACGGTACTATAAGACTCACCAGTGAAATCGATCCTTCCCACTAATAGCGTACACCCTCTCCATCTGCAAAAGACGCCGCAGAAACTTGCTCATGCTACTACGACATCTCGATGGGAGGTCCACCTATAGTGGGCCACCGGGTAAGGGGAGCTGGAGAAGCACATGTCTCTTTCAGTGAGATCACTATTTCACAGAAATAAACCATTGCAGTGCAGTTCCTCTCACTGTTTAAATGACAAGGGGTTATAGAGCCTGTGCCAAGCGCCTGCAGCTTCACTGTGGCACCAAATAACAATTTATAAATATGACAATTTGATACACATTGCCAAGTATGGGCCGTCTCTACCCATGAATCTTGACATATCCTAAGACAGCACTGGGGGTTCGTAGCTCAAGTATTCAATTAAATATTTAGTAATTTATATCTGTTAACGCAGTGAATCTTATAACTGTAGACAAAAGTAAATGGCAAAACAAAAAATAATAGTAATAATCAATAAAAACGGTACAAAGTAACCAAAGAATTCAAATGTAATTTTATATACAATTTGTGAGCTCTTATAAAAAAGATCTCAATATGTCATAAACATCAAAACATTAGCACGCGGTTTAAATGAAAAATAATATGGTAATTTAATTATGAGGAGGAATCCTCTAGAAATGCGGTTTTTTAATATGATAAAAGATCTCTGTGTTTTCATTAACATAATATGTAGTTATAAATACTGGCTGATGGTATTATTATAATGATTATAATGTTAATATGAATATTATAATGTTAATTTAATTGCCTTTTTATATACCTTAATTATAGTAACATGTAAAGATATCTATTATAAACTGAAACAATAAAAATTCTTAAAAGACAAGAGTTGTACATATTATTAAATTTGGTCGAACCTTGCGTGCTTTCAGACTGTAGGTACGATATTAACGTGTGCAAAACAGTTTATAATCTTCAATGATAAAGAAAATTTATAACTTTGCTACTTCCTCTACCGTCTATGTGATGTCATGTGGCGCCTCGCAGCAGTGACACGTCCCACTGGAGGTCGGTATCTTATTTTAAGATTAAATGAATATAAGCTGTAGGTAAGGTACATCTGTAATTGTAAAAAAAAATCACAATGTAATTTATAAATAATGGCAATATAAATATAGGCTTGGCGAGCTTGTATTATTGCGACGTAGAGATAGTATAAATTTTATAAGTGAAGGCCACCAGAAAATTTAGCTATAAGATTTGATTGCTAAAATTTCTAATTTTCGGATTTCTTATTTTTGTTTATTCTTGATTGTAATAAAGTAAACCCTTTGCATTGATATAAATAACTTGCAAGTCTGACCAAAATCAGCTGTGCTTTTTTTAATCGTATTTATAAATGTGTTTCATGCTTAAAAATGTATTATTCTTAAAAGATGTAATATACGATAGTATTTATTTGTGAAACATTCACGTACAAACGCACGTGATCACCTATTTTTACTATACAGCCGATATTCCTCTAATGAGGAACCAAGAAATCTAGGAAATGTGCCAAAATGCTGTGTAATGAAATTACAGTTACGCATTTCATACGACTTGATTTTACTTAAATTTAATTTTTAAGTAATAGCCTAACCATATATTTTTTATTTTATTACTATAAAGTCTCTGAATCAAGTGCAATGAGATCAGGAAGCTAGTCAAAGTAATATTCAATCATGTTATTTCATTATTATTATTAAGATTGTTACATTACTTTAAAAATAACTAAAACTAAAATATAATACTACAAAAATATCTGTGTATATAAATATTTAATGAGTAACCTCCACCACAACATAGTCCCACGTGACGTAAATGACACTTGGCACGGTTCCCTGCATTAACAGTTTTCTAAAGATTTATACTAAGACAATATGTTTTGCAATCTAATTTTTATATCAAACTTATTTAATCTGTGTCTATTCTGATATGTTTATTTATGAACAGTACAACAACAAATGAGACGCACTAAATGATATTAATGCCATATACATAGATTTTAGAACATTTTTATTAGATTTTGTGCGATTTAGGTCGAGCTTAATATATAATATTCTTTATTGTACTAAAAAAAAGTTATGGGTTACAACATTAAAAAAACATAGTATACAAAGGTGGTATTAAGATATTTAATTTATATTTTATTAATACATTTTTTAATTCTAGTTTAATATATAGTCCTAAACGTTTTATACAATCCTAAATGTTTTTAAACATATTTGAATTAAAAATTGATATCTACTATAATATAAATATTAAGAATGACGTAACTAAAATAATAAACATTGAGGAAGAGTGTGTCCTTGGCCTGAAGACCTAGAAAGGAGCCGCCTTGACCCCGAGGGGTGAAGCCACCCCAAATTAACTGGCGTTCAGCCAAACATAACAACATTTTACTCTCATATCATATTATTATTAAAGATTAAACAGACTGAAGTGCTGATCCATTTGATATCCACACAGTTTAGTAAAGATTTTTTGATATTATTACTCATATTATAAAAATCATCGAAGCCTTGTGTATATTTAATCTAAGAACATCAAGTTTTGGAAAATAATGAATTGTCATCGGGCAAGTGCAAATTTTCAACTAATTTAGGCGCCAAATCAATATATCGCTACAAGATTTTCTAACATACATTTATTGATAGATAGATATAGATAGCTATAGTCCAACGTTTTAGATACAATAAGTTATAAATGTTAGTAAAATGTGATAGTAAATATTTGCCACTATTTTGTTTGACCATCCTTGACCCAGTTACCTGCTATTGATCCACCAAGTAAAACAAATTTAGTTTACAATCTAGCTTATTGGATAGCATTATCGATTGACCTTTATAAATAGTATCTAATTTTTTTACTTTCATTATTTAAATAAAATAGATTTTTGTTTCAATTACCTTTTTGCAAATAAATTTGAACAAAATAAAGCTAGCGCAGAGTTATGTAGGTTAATCACGTATTATTTTTATCTGTTGTCATACCGCTGTGTTCACTGTACTAAAACTATTAGGATTAAAGCAACGTTTCTTTCTATCTATCAAGATACTGCAATTTTATTCACAATAATCTACTGAGTTTTTTATTAATCCATAAAGAAGAAATTTTAGAATTTGAAGTATTAATATTATCAAGTCTCTTAATAACAAGTTGTTGTTAAGAGAATTGATAATCATTTAAGCTAATTTTTAATAATCGCATAGGATGTATCAATAAAATAGTCAATTTAAAAAAAAATACTTAAAATCTGTGTGTGTATAAGTAATATGTGTGTGTAAAAGTGTGTATAACACAATAAATTAAAGACAAATAAAAAAATAATTAAATAATATTTTAATCGTTATAATGAAATAAGTAAAGATGGCTTAAGAACATTTCGACTTAGACGTAGTCACTATCTACCTTTTAAGTTAATCTTACACCAACGTATACAAAAACGTGGCTGTCTAACCGTGAACCAGTACCTAAACAATTTCAGCATTTTCTTCCGGGCTGATGATTACGTCTGAAACTATATTACTAAATAAGCTTTTTTTTTAATTGTGATATTTAAGCGTCACTAAGTGTTCTGTATATAGCTAACAGAGTAGGCAATGAAAATCATGTAATTCATTTCCGATCTGATTTTCCGACTATTCGCAGCGGTTTGAGCGGAGGAACTAATTTCCGCATTTACCAGAAGTAAGTTACATAAAATAATTCTTCCCTACGAGTCGAAATCGGTTCCACAACGATCGTATTTGCAGTTTGACACTGTTCCACTGAGCCACAATGGCCTCAATATTAAAATGTACACCGTGTTTGTCTATGAACTAGAATTAGATTCACTATTCAAGATAAGGCAATCGCTGTTAACATTTGACATGGAATTATTTCAATGGAATGCGCTAAAAATCGATTACTATTCATTGCTATAGGTATACATATTATATTGTAGTAGGTATTAACTGTTAGTAATTTACTATTATAATTTAAAATACAATACATTTTATTTTGAACTTTGCAATAATTTAATTTAATGCCGGCCGGTCATAGCGCAGCTAAGATGATTCGAATTCTATACGGTCGTTCTAAGTTAAAACTTCAACCAATAAAGAACTTGACATAAAAAAGGCCTGTCTAATACACTTACTCAATTTGTTAATCCGCTCCTTATTTGACTTTTACGATGGATACGATTTAAAACAATAGAAAATCCCCGAGGACGTCATACACACCGAAAATTTACTTTACTCTATAAAGCCAACATGTGATACTGGTAGTTCTTATATTAATAATAATAATAAAAATAAATAATATTTTTTTATTGTTAGCATTGATAATAATTTTAATGTAAATGAGTAGTTGAATTTACCAATGGATAACTAGGAATAGGGTTAAAATTATTTTGTACGCAGTTGAAGTAGCAGCGGGAGCTATAGTATCAAATTCTATTATAAGATCTCGGCCTGTTTACAATTGACATCAGTTCATTACTAAAATGAACTTCAAAAGTGGCATTAATAGGATCGTCGTAACTTTGGCTAGATGGAGGAGGCATGAAGGAGGTTAGATAGGAATGGCGAGCAAGATTCTGACTCAGATCAGAGCTCCTCTTCCTAAACACAATGGTGCAGGTGAGGGTTCACGGTGAATCCAATGACTACTGAAGTGTTTCTACCCTCCTCATATACACTATACAATATTATATAATAAGATCTATTGTTACATTTAAGAAAAGATTTATACCGTTGGGAGCCAATGTTACTTCTATACTATATTTATACCTTGTTTTGCATCATAATGGGTATGTAAATATTTTCCACCCACTAGTGCATACGTGACAGGAGACAATAAAAAACAAATGATGATCAGTCATCATTGTAAATATAGATTTCAGCGGTAATCACCGTGTTATCTATACTTGGCTCCTCTATTCTGTACAGTGAATCACGTGCCATATTTAATATTAATCATAATAATATTTTACTAAATACTTTTATTTCTTAAAACATTACTTGGCCATCATTTTATAATTTTACCAGCTTTTACGTACTGCTTTGCACGTATGGTCAGATAGAAACAACTAAGACATGTTAATGATACGTAACACAATGTGTGCGAGTTAACTATGACTGCAGGTACAATGGGCTAATCCAGACGATTAACTTAAGGAAATAAAGCCTTCATCGATAATTGGACTATCCAAAAAAAATCCTATTCAAACTAGTAATTGGTATATATTTAGTTATAACTGGGTTGGCAAATATTATCAACTGTCAAAACACTGCGTTTTCTACTTTCCAACAGAAAAAAAACTGCGTATTGAGCGGCGGACGAAACACCGTGTTTTGTATTACCAGAACAAAAAATGGAAAATATTTTCCCCCCAAATAGATCGAATCTATAACTATTAAATTTACAGTCAAACATTTTCCGAGGGAAAATGATATAAAAAAATATTATTATGAATATAAACGTTATATTTTTTTTATTTTACTTAGTAGGTCTCTATAATCACTAATTTCCGTGTGAAATATGTAAATTAAAAATACAAAAATGTGCGTATCATTTGAAGATTTTTGTTTTTTAGATAAAACAAAATTATACACCAATAATACCTACAGTAGAATTTAAAAGAACGAAGAAAATTGCATTTTATATAATTGACTATAAATGATACTAAGAAATTTGTATATAAATAGTCTTTAATATAAACATATAATTACTTTACCTATTTATAGTACAGAAAAAGGTTCTTATACTATAAATGATTATTACTTGCATTCATTTGACACGTGCCTCATACATAAATTCTATAAATACGTATTACGTTTATCTTTACGACACATGGAAGTTCAAATTACACAGTTTCACGTCAATTAACAAAACTAAGTTATCAATAAACAAAAATGTATATTTTTTTAGTACATAACAGGATATTTTTTACCTGTCCTATTTTTCAGAATGTAATTTCAAAACGAATTCAGTGTAAATGGGTGTTTTTTAATTTGTTCTTAAATTACAATTCATATTAATTAATTAATACGTGAAGCAAAAAGTTTCGACCCCTTTTTATGAAAATTGCGCGGAGTACAAAATTTGGCACACTTATAGTTTATGCGTAGGAGAAGAGCAAAACGTAAGTTATATTTTTCAATAATAACGCTTATAAAGTACATTAATTCAATAAATGAAACATTACATACACTTCCATAAGCTTAAAAATATAACTTTTGTATAAAGTGACATACACGTTCCTATGGCAACAAGTGTTTCACGCGTCAAAAGGAAAGTTTATAATACTGTCGGTATAATAAATTATTTGAGAAAGAAATGTCTTTCAGAACACATTTTGTATTTTTCCGTCGAAACCTAAAGTTGTGATGGTTCATTGACCTCTATCGACCTGCTTACGTCACGTTATTCTTTCATGCAGTAGAAATAACCGAAGTGTAAAGAAAGCAAGAGATTACAAAATGTCAAATGACCACAATATATTACAGTAATAGTCGCTAGGCACTTTGCCTTTATATTCGAATTAAACCCGACTCACGAGTTTTCTGAGTGAAATTTTTCTCAAATTCATTTGCGAAGACTTATAACTGTCAACATATTAATTTAATTTATTTATTTTTATAATTTCAGTTCAGGGGTTAAAGTGAAGCTCGTGCCAGAAACAACCAACTAAAATTTCAGCATACTTACGAAAGAATATTGTATATATCTATACATTTCTAGTAATTCCTTAAAAAACGTGCTTAAAGCTTAGACAGAATTGCTAGATTATTATTACTCATTTTTTTTGACAAACACCAACAGAAGATGTTTACTCAGTTTCAATAAGACTATCTGTTCACTAAAGGAAATATTAAATGGATATTTGCTTTCTAAATTTAATTTGATATGTTATAATATAGATAAGTATATATAACCAATATAACAAAATTTCTGTTCACAATATCATGTTATTTATACTACACAAACATCGTTAACGTCATAGGTACATGTGCGTGTTACCAATAATTTTAAGGAGCAATTACTTTTGTTGGCACCAAAATTGCTCGTGAACTATAGTGCACATTCCTTAATGGTGTGTACATGCAAATTGGTAGTTTTAGTAGATTTTTTGTTTAAAATTAGCAAATGTGTGCTTTATAGTAATACATTATTTCTTATGCTTGGATACTGTGGTCGAATCTACATCACCGAGGAGTATTGCATTACGCAATACGATTTTTTCTGAATTTCTGGGATTTTTACATAAACACATTTAAAATATCTTATTAAATTCAAATATATATTTTTTTCACGTAATTTCAGGTAAAGTGTAAAAATTATCTGTATATTTTAAGTATAAGTGAATTTTTAGCTTATATTGTTTTTTTTAGTTTCACTCGATATCTGCCATATATCAGGAAGAGAGGACTCCGTTCCACAATTAACGCCCAATTTTCAAGACTTACCGTATTGAGTGGTGTAAATCAAAACCATGCTTTAACTATTTGCTTATAAAAACTTTTCTAAAATAATTAGCTTTATATATTTGTTTATATTCTCTAAATAGTTACTAATTAACCACAATGAAGGATATAATAAGGATGATGACCCTTTTTATCATATTTATGAACTTTTGACAACAAAATCGTTATTAAAACTTTTTCATGATTCATTATACAGGTATGTAGTAAGTATCTATTCTACTTATATCACAACATAAGCAGATTTATAGTGTGATAACAACAATTATATAAAGGCGGAAATTGTTGTCACAAAATAATATATTTCAGAAATCGCAAAAAAATTGTTGGTATTTGCATTCTCTTTTTTATGTTGCCTTATTTTCAAATCACCCCTTTCTCCATTGATGGTTCGAGTGGCGGAACACAACGGTGCGTATTGTCTTACCAAAGCGGCAAAAAAAAGAAGGAAATATAATTATTCTCCCGAGTAGAAATTGAGTCTACAATTATATAAACATATTAACTACATTTATATAAACATATTGTGATTCAAATGTGTTTTAAATATGGATTTACCATAGAAGACTTAAGAAACGAATAAGAGAAACTTACAAACGCTTTACTTAAAAGTTTTGTCAAGATCTATGATCGTCTTGAGAAGTATATTATTGAAATATATGTTTAATAAAACTATATTATTATTTAAAAACAATAATATTATAAAGATATACTTTTTATATCTTTACTACTGACCACACATACAAGCCGCCTTTATGGCGCCATTTTATTTAATGATTTGCAGACAAGCGCTATAGATAATACCGATAATAGATAAGCTATCCATAGATAGCCTTTATGGAGGACCCTTACCAAAACATAATAATGCCTGACATATATCGATATAGTAGATATTAATAATTCACAGGTATGCATAAAACAGAAAGAAAGAAGAAAGAGTGGATTGGTCGTATCCAGTCTATTACTACTATACAGCCAGCAAATTTAAGTTTAGCAATTTTATAAGTAATATTTACTTCAGCGGAATCATGAAATAGATACGTAACCCTCAGTGCGCGAGTACTACTAGTATTTGACCGATATCTTGCCCACCCCAGAATGTTCATTAATTAAAACATAAGGTTACAAAAACTTATGTAAATATTATGCTGTTTTTCAAGTGAATTAAGTCTGTATCAGTTTACGTTAGAAGTGTCAGGTTTTATTTTTTTAGAAATCAACTTTTAATAATAGGTAGGTACTTATATTACAAATGCGAGAGTACTTTGCCTTATTTAACACTTTCTAAAAGCTATATTTTCATATATATATATATATATATATATATATATATATATATATATATATATATATATATATATATATATATATATATATATATATATATATATAGCGATATTAACACTTAATTTACTTATCTATATATATATAATTTATAATCATTGTGTAAAGTTGTTTTGTCATTGGAGATTGCTGAAACGTACCTACCTAATATTTATTATTTCCATTTAAATATTTTAAAAATATTTAGGTTACTTACTACGGTTACGAGGGTTGCAGTTGGACGGTGAAAATAAAAACTTTAAATATTTTCTTATAAATTATATTATCGACATTTTTAAATATAATACAACTTATACAAACTAATCCCAACTAAACCAATGACTTATGGAAATGATACGGTGTGACTTATAAAAAAATTGGTGTTAGAACAACAAGTAAATAAAAGGGAAACATTTACAACGTTGCCGTTAACCCGATCTTTAGCAACTTCGCATTTCTTTATTGTATATTAAAATTATTACGCCAGTGACACCGAGCGTATATAACAATGTCCATAATATTTTATGTTAGTTAAAACGTAATATCTCTCAACACAAACAAAACACATTTGATCTAAAAAAATACCCAAAACTAAATACAAGCTAGTGTATTAAATATACCAAAATATATTATTATATATATATTTAGCTTCACGCACAGACAATCTGTCTCTCCCACTTTCTGTCATCGAGGCATTGCGTGTTGAGTGGCAGATTTGTTGAACCAACAAATTAATATACTTAAATATTTAAAAAACATTAATTTTAACATTTCCATATATGTATTTTATTTTTGTTACAAATTGACTTAATTATTATTCATTGTATTGAAGTTTCCGCTATCAGATACGTCCTTCAAGGATGGTTGCAGAAGACCTGCGAGTACCTCAGGTGGCAACGAGGCGCCTATTGACGTGCACCGTCCATTGTACATACACTATAGAGACAAGTAATCTGATGATTATGTTAAGTTAAAAACATTACTGTAGTATTATTACTCTATAGTATTATTTATTATACATTTAAAATTATAAAATGTAACTAACAAAATTAATTTGTCATAAGAAATTATGAAATTATGAATATCACACACACATCAGTGTACTTCTAATACAGTTCACTAAAAATTGTTTAAAAACGTATAAGTAATAACGTAACTACATAAAACATTGAGGATATGATAAAAATAGGGTTAATAGTTTGAGTTCCCTTGTGATTTCTAAGCAATGTTAATTATTTCATAAGACTGCTGCGTACGTATTGTATTAATATAATCGTTTTCACGATCGCTTCGCGTTGATTATTATAATTTACATATATTATATGAACTACTTAACTACCATTAATCAATATTTAAATCGTAAAGAAACACTATTGAATACTAGACAATATATACTAGTAAATACTTTTTATATAACATATTTATTTCCATATATATTTATTATTACTATCGCTGAAATTTGTTAATTTGCCCGATCAATTCCCATTCAATTAATTATATAATTTAGTCAACATTTTTGATGCTACAAACTTTCATACTATTGTACTACTTCTTGTTAGTTGAAAATGCAAATTTTACAAAGTTTCCACAAATCATAATTGACTTATGAAAAAATTTCATAAATCATCTTCAATTTTTAAAGTTCATAATTTTTCACAGATTTTATGAAAATCCCGATAAATATTAAACGGAATGCAGAAAAATGACTATACCAGTGTACAGTATTTTAAGTAGGTATATACCGTATACCTGCTTTATTCTCAATTCTCTAAAGGCATGGTGGCGTGAAGATATGAAGTAATGTTGCATGTAAAAGAACTAAAATATAAACTTCACTATTTGTTCAATATTGTTTATTATTATCTACATTTGTATGTATAAAGTGTATTACGTTTTCACATAGTTTTTATTTTTATATATTTTTACCTTATTATTATATGTTGAGATTAAAATATATTGAACATAGAAATACTAAAGATTACAAAGAGCACGTACATTTCTAAGCAATGGTATTTCCTACTGGCTTGAACCGGTTAGTATTATCGTTTGGCTCGATTTCTTTATCACATGGAAATACTTCATAATAAAATGTAAATCATGTTGAATATCATTCTTCATTCAAAAACATTTTTACCTATTAAGATGTTCTACTTAGTTTTGTTTCTTTATATAAATACTAGTAAAATCACGACATTTTGATATACAAAACAAAAGTGTAAGGGTAAAACCTAATTTACAGAAACTTTATTACATCATAATTGCTTAGTTTAGATATACATAATAGACATTTTGAAACAACAAGAGGATTATAGTGAAAAGAGGAATAATAAAAGAAAAAGAAGAAAGAAGGGAGCATGGTAAAGAAGATAACTGGTAAATATATACTTGATCATCGATATATCTACAACATGCTTGTAAATCAATCAGTTTTTATCGTCCAATAAAGCAAATATATTTGAGCTATTCATCTGTTAAGCTTAATATTTCCTATAAACAGCTCCTTCTTTATAGTAAATAATAAAAAAAAATATTTATCTAACTTGCAAATCACTACAAAGTCTACAAAACAATGAGTTTTAAAATGTAAAACATTTTATTTATAGAATAACATTTTGTAATGATTAATATATAACTGCGTTTTAAAGAATACATATATTATCTATTTATTCTTCAAAAAGCACCCATGCAGCATGTACACCTCATATATATGGTATATATGAGATGTACACAACGTATACTAATATATATGTATGTAAATATATGACGTACTAGTACTGTGACGATCACTCTATCAATTTACACGTCGGCCAATTCCAAGTGAATCAATACTGTGTGTAAATCCAGTACCATCCGGTAATGTTCATACGTGGCTCGATACGTGATGATGTCTAGATCATATGACAATATAAAATATGTATAGTTTTACATCATACTTGACAATAATAACTTGTGTATTTTTGATTCATTAAGACATTTAAAGTATAAATTCTCTTTATATGACCAATTATAGTATGTTTCTTAAAATTTTATATATTCAAATTACATTCAGTTTAAAGCTTAACACTTTTTCCCGCGTAAAGCAGGATAGGAAGAGGAAACATAGTGTTAATATATACCTCATAACGTCCGATTTTTGAGACATGACGTATTGAGTGGTGGATCTCAACGCCGTCGTGTCTAACCCAAAACCATAGCATTTACTGTCAGACGCTATTCAATTAATTTATCACTATCTGATTATAGTATACGTACACATGTATAGGTATATAAGTAAAATAAGGTTAATTTTAAAGCACGCAAGTTGGCGCTATCGATCGTATTGTATTTTGTAAGTGTCTGGATGTATATCAAGTGCGAACAAACCATGTAAGAGATTTTCCAAAAAAAAATTCAGCGACGTAGTAAGGTATTTTCTTGAGGAAAATTTTATGTCTTTATATTTATATTGTTCTTTTTATATATGAGCCTCGATTGTTTCAACTATTTCTTAAAAGATATGATTAAGTTATAAAATGTCACAGAAATGCTTTGAATAATGAAATAACTATGTCATTCATCACCTTATTACAATAATTAGTCAACTCTACCTGAGCAATACACACGGAGATACCTACGAAGCAATTGTCGCATCATGCAGTGATGCAATCGTCACCTGTCATGAGTAATAATTTTAATATACACGAGAGAGTTTAATATACTATACTAGAGTTTAAAACAATGCTAAAATATCTCCCTCTAAAGACACAAAAAAATGAGCTTTATAAGTCACATAATCTTTAGTGATAATACAAATATATATATATATATATATATATATATATATATATATATATATATATATATATATATATATATATATATATATATATATATATAGAGAGATAATTATATTTATTCCACATTTACCAAAAATTCAATGGATTTGTACACATGAGATGAGATAATATGAGAAGTAATATTACACATATAATTGAAATCAGTTTCTTACTTAATAACAATTCTACTCCACTGCTATTTTTCATTCTATTCTTTTAGATGTAATTTTTGTCACCATCCGGTGCACGAGCAAAATGTGACATTGCATTAGGTCATCCATTACTATCTTTAATTGGAAAGTATATGGAGTGCGGAGATTTGCATCACTCAAAATACGATAAAAAAATATAATTTTTAACATTATACTTATTTTTAAACAGCACAACTTCACGTCATCATTCAATACCTATAATTAAATTTCATATCTATAAATACACCCCCTAACTAACTTAACTCTTTCCTCAAGTATAACTTTTGCCCTTTAACTGGAAAGAACTGGTGCTTAATAAGATCAACTCGTACAATTTAATTAAAGCCAATGTTACAAGAAGCCCTTCAGGCTATACTTTGTTGATAACAATTTCACGTGACTGTTGAGAATTTCATTGTTATCAATTTTTTAAATGAAAAATGTATACTTTTATGATAATATTACTGTTATTAAATATATTTTATCACTGTGTAATATTTATTTATTAGGTAGGTACATATATCTCTGTCACTTTGACAGGGTAGTTATATGTTTATACACCACATATTAAATTACTAAATACTATAATATAATATAATATTACTCTTATATATTATAGAGGTATTAATAATATCATCTCATATTTACAGTTAACATAGTACTACTTAAGACCAAAGTTTCTTTTTTATTTATAGCAAATTGATAACATCGGGTTCTCTCATTTGGTTTTCCCAAATTACCAGTTACTTAATTTTTTAAAAGGTATAATAATTTTTGTACTAATTAAATTTCATTTTACAATCTTATAATTTATTTTGATGCCATCATGGAACAGAATTGTGAATTAAAATTCAAATTCAATTCAGAATGCCGAATGAACAAAAACTTGATATCACTAAAAGCCTCTGTAAAATGCGTGACGTCAATGTCACGTTTCCCTCTCGCCGTCACGTTTTCCTAATTTAGGTATATAGGTAATGTAGCTAAAGTCTTATATGTAGGTCATAATATATAATTTCTAAGTAAGGTACGAATATTGCTAATAGAAATAGTACGTATGCATATAATTTTATCAAGAACCTGATAATTTATACTTGTTGTTCCAAATGACGTACGTATAAAGTGGTCGGACTGACGTATATGTGAATAGCGGACTAATTATTCTGATAAGAATATTATACTTACCAACACCTACTCTATACATAAGTAGATTTTAGATATCTTATCGACAGTTTACTGCATTGCCATTTTACATCCCAAAAGAACATTAATCGTATAACTAAACTAAACTACTGATTTAATATTTTGTCCATATATAAATATATATATATATATATATATATATATATATATTATATATATATATATATATATATATATATATATATATATTATATATATATATATATATATATATATATATATATATATATATATATATATATATATATATATATATATATATATTTAACATATATATATTCCACTGCAAATCGTTACTAGTGAATGCTGCCATTTATAATTTTAGAATCACTTTATTGTCCGCCTGTCTGTCAGTCCGTCTGTCAAGACCATTTTTCACAAAATCACGAAGAAACATCGACCTGAAATTAATATCAAATTTAACATATGATAATATTTAAATTCCCTATTTATGTAAAATCTAACAAGATTCATATGATTAATTGAGGTATCTACTATATCTGCTTTGAGAAACATATCGGATAACGTCAGAAAGTACTATTACGTAAAACAAGTACTACGCATAATTACTATAATAATCTAGAAATACATTAAATGTGAAGACATACTTAATTAATTTGAAGATATTGATCATGTCATTGTTTTCCTTGACGCTTAAATCAAAGCAATCGTGGAAAATTTTGCTATCGATACTTTTAGTTAGCAGGCTGAAACATGAGTCACATTGCTACTCATTTGCTTCAGTACTGTGATGATAAATTTTGTATTATGTGAATTTACAAGAATCCCTTACTTTCCGTTGAAATTCGTACATATTATGAGATTTAATATTAGACAAAAGATAAATTAATATTAATAAAATAATGAGACGACGTTGTGTATAATTAAGACGTATTTTACTCTACTAGGAGAAATGTTTTTATTGAACCTCTTCGATGTTATCCTTTTCAATCTCTATCCATTATCCATTCAAGTCTCTTATAGTATTTGTTTTCCAGTTTCATTATACCGCATATTGCAGGGTAGGTAGAGAGAACTGTCACTCCGGCCTCCGCATTACATCCGTATTTAAGACATCGCATAATAAGCGGCGGAACTCCAGACCAAGCTTTGTCTTAGCAGAGCCAAGAAATTAAAATTATTCATTCCCCGAGTGTAGATAGTATAGTATAGTGTAGTAGATATTGTAGAACCCAATTATTGCACAATATTGAAAAATAATATAATATTTTCATGCCACCAATTTTCCATTTCATTTTGTCGATCCAGCCTTAATGTAATTTTGCATTAACAAGAACTTTACTGCACTCTGTTATGTAGAAATCAATTAGCATTTAATTAGCAATTAGCAATTAGCAATTAGCAATTAGCAGAAGCAAAAGACAAATCATTCGAATATCTCGCAAAGCCACCGGTCGGTCTCCTGACCCTACAATTATTATTGCACTCTAAAGTTGTCATAAAGCTGTGATTTCGACTATTAATTGTCGACTATTAATCGGCTATTAATTGTAGCGTAATTTTATATAGACTGTAACACGCTAATAATGTAATGTAAAGACATCAGTGCAAAAAAAATCGGTCAGTACTTTTACAATTTATCCATTACAAATAAAATATCCAATTTTTCATCATTACAATATAAACAAAAAAAATTATGTTATCATTAATTACACGGTGCATTTTTTATTCCAAGAATATATAAGAAATATTCGTATTTGTGCTATACAGCAGCTACTTTAACGTATTAACTTTTTTACTGGAACTAGCTACATAACTTACAAACTTACAAACTACAAGGTAGATATTCGCATAATATAAAATTTCACTGTAACGAAAGAATTACGATTAGATATTTTAATAAAACTATTGCGTTTTATGTCGAGCGATGAATCATCATTATCAAATTATAAGGAATTATATACTACGGTAGTATGTACTTAATACTTATCAAGGCTTTTTTAGGCTTCAATTTAACACATTATGGATAAGCACAAATACATATAACTAGACATAATTAGTTATATATATGATATAACTCTAACTTAACTATAACTTAGTAATTTACATAATGAGTAATAATAAGTTAATATTGTATAAAGTATATAAAAAGCAGCACTTTTTGTGACTTTATTTTAAATAAATATGACTACTGAATTTATTTATACAGCGTAAGTAACTAACTAACCTACATATTAAACAATTGAGTCAAAATATTTCAGAATTCAAAATAAGTTGATTACTTACAATTGTACAAATATTTGCCAGTGAAGTATATACACCTGCCATCCATAAGGGAAGGACCCGACCCCTTTATTGCCTAGAGCGTTCTCGAATGTTCCGCGTGCACTCACTGGGGGGATCGATGCAACTAGTATTAACCTAGTTTTGCGATGAAAATATTTTATTATTTGAGGTTTTTAAAACCTAGCTTGTTTAATTAAGACTATGAAAGAAAAATGTATATATTATATAGATAGATACGTTCATTAATGTTTATAAATGTGTATTAATAGTATTCAGTAACCAACTTGTCATTGTAGAATAAAATATAGAATTTTATTTTTGAATAACTACTCAATAAATCCTCGTACTTATTGTGAAAACTAAAATGTGATCATAAATTTATAATTTGTAGTAGTTTATTTATATTTATAGTTGTAGTTTAATTAATTATTTTATTTAAATACAGTACTATCTCCTTTTTGGTCAAGACTATGTTGTGTTGTTTTTTTTTATTATAATTAATGATAAAGGTGACAGGATAATAAAACATAAAATTAGGATAAGTTATATATTTTTAAAAATCATCAGATCAGACAATGCAGTATTATTTGCAATATTTTATTTTTAGATTAGCTAAAACAAATCTATTGGAACATTGGCAAAATCAAATACACGGCAGTTATTTATATTTTTAAATTCAGGAACTTAACATGCGAGAACTTTCTAAGATTGTTGTTATGGTCATATTTTCGCTTATCAAGAAATATTCTGAACTTACATTATAATTATTTTAGGTCATTTTCTATTCAGTCATACTGATAATTTTCTTAATTTTAATAAAGCTGGTCCATTTACACAGTCATAATTAACATCACATAAAATCATGCAACATGTAACAAAAAATACCTTAGACTCTACTTAATATATTTTCGGGACGTGCCCAAGTCACATTCATGGCTTTAAACTGTTAATTAAATCATTAGAAAATAATCACTTTTGAGAGATGTACATAGACCTTGAAGTTCAATTATATATGTATATACTAATTATTCTATTAGACATTGTAAGCAAATGTTGAGACATTAATATATAGAACAAAAGCTCTAGCTATTGTCAAGAGAGTTGCAGATGTAATGAAACACATTCATCAGTATTCTTAAAAGTATTTGTTTAACGCTCACTATATACGAAATATAAATAATGAAGGTACTTCTTTTCTTTTAAAATAAATAACACCTTACATATAACAAATCACAGATACCGATCGCTAACTGCCACAACTACTGCCCACTACTACCGGGACTCTAAAAACAAATAATAGTGTCCCAGCGTCACCTTAAACTAATCGCAGTCTTAATCATTCATCATACAGCCCTGTTACAACTTACAACCTCTCAACAACCTTAAATTTTAACTAAACAAACATGCCGTTAAAAGCGAACCAAAAAGGTGACTGCTAATAATACTATTGCATTGGGTTACGTCATTGTCCACTCTTAAGGAAGTGTCCCTGTCCACCACAGTCAGCACTCGACTCCTCGTCCCGTGTATCACAGAGGTGGTCACAGGTAGGGCACGCACAAGCTGCACCGCGCCCGTCGCTCGGGGGAGCCGGCGCTCGCCCTGCACACAAGCACGGCGGGTTATTTCACGAGCTCCTCTCGTTATTCCGGGAGTCAGCGCGACCAAACGCGCGTTTTAACTTGTCGACCAACCTGTTGTGGAACTTGTCCGCGTCGTGGGCCGGCGGGCTAACCGAGACCTTGCGGAGGTCGGCAGCCCGCAGCGACGCGCGCGATGGTGGAGCGCGGCAATAAGACAGGGAGCGCATGGTGGGCGCGCTGCGGTGCGGGCTCAGCGTGGAGGCGCGCGGCGCCAGCACGGGCCCCTCCGAGCGCGACTCTGACACTTTGCGGACGCGGCCCCCGAGCCCGCTCTTGTCTGCGGCCTCCGAGGTCCGCCGTGACCGTTGTGAATTGTAAATATCCCAATCGTTCTTCACTACTGGCATCATGAACGCCATCTCGGCGGCGACAACGGTGACTCTCGTCTTTTAACGTTTTTGTTGAAATATAATCAGCGCCGCTGAAAATTATGCTTCGCGGAAAAGTCAGTGGCGATCGATAGCCGTATCTAGTTGTTGGAATACTTTTCACTATTTTGAGTTCTTATTATATGTATTATTTTGTATTTGTAGTAATTTTTAAGTTCTGAATAGGTATATTTCTCTATATAGAGACGTTTAGGAAGAGTACACAAGCTTTCACTTCAATGTCACACACGTAGAAACTATTAAGTTCGGGTGTTCACCTTAGGACGAATTGCTGTAGAATGAAGTATTCGTGAAAACACCCTGAATATAAGGAAAATAATGGCGCTACTGTCGCAGCGGAAATTGCTGTAAACAGGATTTTCTTAAGATGAAAAACAGTACTATATTAGTGTCACGAGAGTTCATTTTCTGTAAAATTAATATAGATGATTAAATAAAGTTTAATTTAATTAATTCTTGGGATTCAATTATTTAAAAATAATAAAAAAAGTATTAACTATTCATTAATAGATGGAGAAACTATTTACGCTATTCCACAACAGATGGCGTTAACTAATATAAAAACTAATGATATACTCTGATGGGAATATTATTATAAGATTATTCTTAGTAAATCGAAATTTATATTTAAATATAAATAAAATTTTAATAATTTAAACAATAGTTTGCTTTATTATACTATTTATACTTAGTACGCCACCAAAACAACGCTTAAAGTAAAGAAATTTCTAGAAATAAAAACTCCTGAGACGCAAACTAGATGGCATTTTACATTATTTTAAAATAATTTAAAATTAATATTTAATTTGATGAGATAAGACAAAGTCACCGAAAAGTCTATTAACCGATATATGTAAGAAAGCAGTAAGAACAGCTAAGCACTTATAGGTTGGAGGGTACTCTTAGACAGTTGTCAAGCCTCGCGTCGCCATTATAAAGTATTAGAAATCACACGTGAAGCAGCAGATCTTTCGTTAGCAAAAATACAGAGAAATATAACAACCAATAAACGATCAATAATAGTTAATGAAACAAGGTTCGTCTAAAAATATCACATGAACGCCTTACTCAATAATAGAATCAGCTCGTGATTTTACTCTCAATATGCACACTTATGAGTTGAATTGTAACACAGTTGAATTGCAAATCTTTACCGTACTCTGAGCTCGTCTTGCTGCAAAGGTCATGAATCCATGGAAACCTTACAAGTTACTTCTACATATATAGGATCAGAAACAAAACTTTCAGTCTAGTCTAGTGAGGGTAATGAGGAAATTTCGTAATTAATATATATAACTTTAACGGTACTGAGAACACCACAAAACCCACAAGCAAAATATACAGACGGTAAAATACAGGACATAGAATTTGGCATGTAGTTTCATTGGGTCGAGTACGGAATAGATGAGCACCAAGTCCGATTGTACAATCAACACTACGGAAGATAAATCTGAAATAGAAAGTTAAAGACTACTATGTTATAGGCGACATCTTCTAATTTATACTAATAATACTTTAAAATTAAGGCGTTTACTTGATTGAATGCGCTAATCTAAGAAACTACTGATTCAAATTGAAAAATAATTTTATTCTTGGATAACGGAGAACTAGATTAGTCCTCGACAATTGTATTATGGAAGACTATAGCCTATATTATATCATGTTAATTCTAGTTCTAGCATACGAATACATTTATAAAATATATTAGATATTGCAAAAACATAAAAGCGAGCCACTTAGTTTTCTTGTAAATTGAAGTGGAGCACTAAAAAATAAAATAAAAAAAGTAAAAAAAGTAGTATGTTTATTAAAATTATTTCATTCGAGTTATTATTATTATTTGTTATTCGAGTTAAAGTACAACAAAATAAAAATTATGTTATATTAAATAATACATAATAATATTCATTATTATTTTTTGGAGATGAGTATTAAATATTATATTAGACAATGAGTCCTGCAATCCTCATAAAAATAAAAATTAAAAATTTTACATACAATTTTGAAACTATCCATTTTTTTTATATAAAATCTGTCTCGTCTGTGCTAACTACAAATTTGGAGCAAAAATAATAAAAACTGTGTAAATATTTCTAATTACAAGATTGTTTTTTTGATCGATTGTGACGAATTTTATTTTATTATAAACAATGTACGTTAAATTGACAAATAAAGCTATATACATACACATAATATATTGGTGGGTAAAAATCACATTAATAATAATTTTCATTACAGAAAATGTTGATTTCTATATAATAATAGTCTATACTATCTAATAACAACAGACATTATTACTAAATAATTAATACGATTAGTAAATTACAACATAATTATTTTTTATAAATGCCAATTATTATTATCATTATTTAAAGAAAATAATTTTAAAAATAACATTTTATTTTTTTATTAACATAATAACTAAAGCTTTTTAATATGAACAAAAACTTAATCGATCAGAGCAATTATATTCAAAAACTAGTTGAAATACTTAATTACTTAACTAGGCTTAAATAAATAAATAAAATTATAGA
This sequence comes from Dione juno, assembly GCA_037127375.1. Lineage (NCBI taxonomy): Eukaryota > Metazoa > Arthropoda > Insecta > Lepidoptera > Nymphalidae > Dione > Dione juno. Next base: position 6,508,473 of record JAXRJS010000032.1, on the reverse strand, counting down.
ATTAATTTGATTGCACACTGATATTAGTGTCTTGCTTAGATCTATCCGGATCATAATAACCATTTAAATTAACCATAGTCAGTAATTCAACTAAATGCCTTTGATATCCACAATCCATTAGTTTTGTTACCACTTTGTGTAAATATTTAGCCAGTTTTTCGAATAAATGGAACAATTCGTCTAGTTGTACAAAATTCGTATGAGTAAAATTGCTATTCTCTTCTTTTTGTTGCCAGTCTCTGAAAAAACAAAAAAGTATGTTAACTTTTTATAATAATTCATTTTTTTCTTTATAATATAAAAATATAACTTACCCTGCTTTTAAGACTCGACTAAACTTAAGTATCACGGTGAATATATCATTCAAGAGCTTCATTACAGGTGTTGATCTATTATTCAGAAGACACCTAAATAGAACGTTTTTTATATATACAACATGGCATTCGTATAAATCGTCCAATGTTCTTGCTTTCTTTAAATCTTTTTCAAATTCAGTCCAAGACGTAAGAATGCATGTTGTAACTATATAATTGTCTAATGCGCGTATTAACGACGCCATTATATGTCTATATATTTGCACTGATATATATTGAGGCGACTTCAGAAGTTTTCCTGAATGTTCTTTTGATAATTTCACTATTAGCTTTAAAGCCTGAAATCAAGTATAATTTTTGATATTTGCATTTAAATTTTATTAAATTATATATTGGTATATGGTGGAATGACTGTTAAAGTAACTATACCTCAAAATCTTCACTCAGAACCCAAAATATCCTCCTCATTTTAATCAGGAATTGGAATACTTTAGCATATCTCAGTAGCGCTTCTTGAGATAAAATTATATTTAATGGCCAACTAACAGAGTAAGTTAAAGATAGACACTGTAACACATCTGGAGAGCTGTGTTGAAAACTTAAGGGACATTCCGTAATTGTAAATGATAAATTTTCAGAAAATTTGTGAATATCTGAAATTAAAAAAATATTTATATAAAAAAATTAATTATAACTGCCGTAGGACCGTCGTGTCGCAGCGGCACAGCGACCGACTGTAAACGCGAGGGATGTGCGTTCTATTTTTCTCCGGGAGAGTGAAAATTAGATAAAGTGCGGCGTTGGGTTCTTGCACTCAACACATAATGTCTCGAAAGGCGGAAGGTGGGGAACGCAGAGCCTTAACACTAGGTTCTTGCTATCTACTCTGCTAAAATTAAAAAAAATTATAATAACATAGTATACTATACAAAATTCTTAACAAAAAAGCCAACGTCATGCGGTGGTCCCAGGCGGTCACCCATCCAAGTACTGACCGTGCCCGACGTTGCTTAACTTCAGTGATCGGACGAGAACCGGTGTGTTCAATGTAACTTACTGTGATTTATTTATCATAATAAGACTATAGTTCATATAAAAAACTTACGTGAAATTGACGATCCAAGTGCTTTATCTAGAATATTATGTAAAGTAGCAAAATTCAATAGTTCTTGTGGATTCAGTGTCTTTGTCAATTTAGCAAATAAATTATGGCAAATACTCCTAGAAAATTCTCCATCCATTAAAAAGAAATAATCCTTTAAACTTCTCAAATGTTCATACATGTCTAAGTTAACGAGGAAATGTGTTAAAATAGAATTGTTAACAACTTCTAATTGATATGTCAATGGTAGCATAACTGATCTTTGTAAGCATGCGGTAAGTGTTGCTATATTATCACAGGATATTTTCTCTTCTTCCTTTTCATTGGAATGAGTAAAAATATTATGATAAGGCTTCTTTTTGAATTCCTCAAATATTATAGCTGGATGTGTATATGTCGAACACGACTCTTCATTACTTCTATTAAAGTAATCTTTTGAATATTTGCCAAGGTTTTTCACACCAAATGGATCAAAATTATCCAAATTGTATGTACCATCTATTATATTGAAAAGTGAAGTTCTAGTGGTTGTATCATAATAATCTGTGCTTTTCGAGGGTGAATTTTCAATGCTAATATCTGTCTGTACATCGCTTATGACTTCGGTACCTGCAGCTTCATCGTCTACTATTATGGAAAAATTAAATCCTTCAGATGTGAGATATTCTTTATCTTTTGATTGAGCAGCATCTGAATCTTTGCTTTCACTGTGAGGTGTGAATATGTCTCCGGTTGCGGCACTGTCTATTGGTATTTCTGCAGTAGTAGGAGTTTCTAAATCCAACTGAAAATTGAATAAAATATTATGTAGAACCATTATATTTGTGTCTTGAGCATTTTCGGAAATCAATTTAAGCAACAAGTCATGTTGCTTTATAGTACTATAAATTTCTATACATATAATATATGTGTAACATATTATGTTCTTCGTGAACGTAATATTTTTTATTAAAAAAACATTTGGAAATAAATATATTCTAAGGACAATGAATATTAGTAATGTATTTTATTATTTTACTTTAGTAAACTTACCCCAGGAAAGAGTTCACCCGGTGTAATCGCCCCAGTGTTAGGTGTTATTGTTTTGGTACTAACCAAAGAATCACCATAAGGTTTCAGATTTAACCTCAAGGCAGACTTTTTTGAAGAATCAAATTTTGGGCCTTGTACATTAATATCGTATTCGGAGCCGAGCACTTTATTTCTATTACGTATGGCCTCTTCTTGAGCTACATTTGCTGGATCTTTCTTCGATATTCTTTCTGGAGGTAGGTTATACTCGACTCCCAAAACTTTTTGTTTATTGATCAACGCTTCCTTTTGGGCTTCCGTTATTGGTTCGAAATTGTATCCAACTTTAACTTCCGGTGCACTCATAAAGAATTCTGCACCTAATACTTTCAATTTGTTCTTTCTAGCTTCGGCAAACGTCCATTCTTCTTCGATATTATTCTCATTGTCAATTGAAGAAGTTTTGATACTGGGCAGATTTCTTATATCATTATTTTCGTTATCTGTTTGTCCAAATTCGTGCGCCATGACCTTTTGTTTATTTTTCAAAGCATCGTGTCTGTTTTCTAAGAAATTTAAATTATCGAATGCCTCGTTTAAATTTGCTCCAATAACATCACTAGAAGTTTGTGATTTAATTTTTTCTTTAATATTAATAATATTTCCTTGAGTATCCATGTCTATTTCATTATCACACGGTGTTTTTTCTTTGGGTTTTGCATCAAACATGTTGTTAGCAACATTACCAATAGCATTAAAGACATCATTAGATTTGTGAGCTTTTTCTTTGTTTTTATCAAGCTCTGAAGCTTCCGAAGCATCTTCTAAAATATCGATAGATGGTGTTGAATCAGTACTTTTGTTCTCATCGCCATTATTATTATCGACAGTATCCAAATCATCCTCAGATTTAAAATCACTTTGTATAGACATGGCCATTACACACTCGTTTCGTTGATGATCCAATTCTAATTTTTCCCTCTTTAGATTACGTTCTTCTGTTGACAGTAGTTGTATACGACTTTGGTCTAATTGCAAACGTTTTATTTTCCATTCTGTGTGTATTTTACTTTTTTCTACTTCGATATTTAATTTGCTATAATATTCCATAATTTTATTTCTGCAACATTACAATATGTATGAAAATATTTACATTATATTTAGATATGTGAATATAAGATTTAACTTATGAGTGTAATAATGAATGAGTATGAGATTTAAGTTATGACTGTCCTATATGTATTTACCTATAGCAATCACAATCTGGGTTAAGAAACTGAATACAAAAGTTAGCATAGCAAGATTGTTTTATAAGTAACATAATAATTAAATCGTTCTATTATATAAGATTTGTATGCGTGTTCTAGGCAAGCTGAGGAATAAATAATAGGAAACCAATAATATGGTATATTAAAAACCGCTGTGGTTGTCGTAATAATATAAATAAAATACAATATTATCGTTTAAAACGAGTAATGGACCTGTCTGTAATTTTTAGGAAATATTTTTTTATATTTATATTTTATCCAAAATAGTTTCCTAAAATAAAAACCCATTGTTTACCTTTCAGTATCCTTTAACTTAGAATCAACTTCCTCAGTAGCTTTCTCCAAGTTTTCTTCCAGTCCGCATATTTTTCGTTCTCGTTTCTTTGCTTTGTTCTTAGCAGCCTTTGCCTCTGCTATTGCCGCTTCTAGAACTCTGAGTGAATGTTGTTTTTCTGCTATTATTAATTGAGCTAGTCGTTTGCGCTCCGCTGGAATAAATTAAAACACATTCATTTATTAAGCACATGCTTGAATCAGAGCGTACTTTCTGAATAGTACTCTGACACACAAGAGAGCACAACTTTTTAAGTCATTAAACCTTTAAATTTTTAAGAGTATTTTTATATGCTACGAGATACCCCCTACCGACAATTTTCTCCATAGTTTCAGCTTGTTTCAATGAGGCCATTTCAGTGAAGGCTTTTTTCTCCGCTTCTCTCTTTAGTAAAATCTGTTCAAAGGTAACCGGCTCGCCGCTTACAAATAGACATCTCGTTCTATACACGTCCAGTAGCTGTTGCTGACGTTCCAGTCCTTCGAAATTAGCACAGCAATGTACGGATGGATGATCTGATGATATAAGTAACACAAGAGGATCCTGGAAAATAATTTAAAATATTATGTAAGATTTTAATATTATAGTTTTATTTTTATACTGTATGTATATGTGAGACAAATATAACGAATCACATCAAGTGTGGGCAGGTGACAACTTGAATCTCGATAGATGCTTTAGATAGGTCAAATTTGCTTTAAAAAAGTCTAAGATGAGCATGAATACAGGAAGATCAAATAAAAAAAATTAAAATTGCGCGTAAAGCGGAGAACGAAGTATCGTAACACTAAGTTCCCTCTGCCTATCCTGCTATATGCGGGATGCGACGTGAAACAGCCTTTTGTTTGTTTCTTGTTAAAGCACGATTGTGCGTGCGTTAAACGTACGATAGTTTGAGTCTAATAAAAAATATAGGTACATAAAAGATTAAAGAAAAAGAATATAACTTAGTACTAACACTAGGATTGCATAACTTTAATAATCTTAAAGATTTCCCACACAATAGTATAAAGGAAGCTAACGGTCGTAAGAATACTGGTACTGCATAAGACATTGTTATATGAAAGCCTTTATCCCAATAACGCTTAGTTCGAGAATTCACATACTGACTGTCTTTTTTTATGAAGAATTCGTTAAATATATCATCTAATTCGCCCTCGAATATGAAACGTTCGATAAATCTGAAAATAAACATAAAAAGAATAATGAGCATTCGTCAAGTACGATATACACATTATAAAAAATAAAGGTTAAATTTTACGATTACTTATTAACTATTTAAAGTAATTTTTATTTAAAGTAATTATTAACTATTTAAATAAAAAGTTAATTTTCATAACTTATACACGTAAAGTATAATTTTTTGAATAATATAGCATTTTTAATTTCAGTACAAAAATTTTAAATGAACATTTATGACATTTCACTTTCCTTGTAGAATCTAAAATAAACAAAAATTATGAAGAAATATACATAAAAAAAGTAAGGAATGATATTTCAATACATACTTGAAATAAACTCTACATATAGAAAACAGTGAGTCGAATAACGTAAGCGCTGTCTGTCTGTGCGTCACAAGAGATATCTCATTAAAGAGATACGACATAAGCTCTGCCCCGTGCGGTATTACAACTGAATCTGAAAAATATAATTTATAAATAAATAATTATGAACATCAATTATTACATTACTATACATATTGGAAGAGCTCTTAATGTGGTGAGGTGTTAATAGAGTGCAATAAAAATGCAATGTATTCTTGAAATTATCACTATTTAAAAAAATCAATACTTAGTGTAGTTTGCTCGTTACTCCAGTCCCCTTCTGGTATATGAGTATGATGTACTGCTCGGTCGACAGACGGATGATGGATGATGGATGACGGATGACGGAAGACTGATGACGGATAACGGATGACGGATTACAAATGACGGATGACGAATAGATGAATGGTTGAACGATAGAAGCATGTTAAAAATACTTACCAGTGTCTACCATCTTATATATTGATGCAATAGTTTCAATCTCATACTTCAGTGGTTCCATGTGATATAATATTTGTAACAATGTTGGCATACAGTTCAAGTCTTGAGTTGTAATTTTAAAACACTCTTGGTATATCTTTGTAGCTTTCAATCGAAACTCTAGTAAATATGTTCTTATAACTTCTCTTGCCGCCTGATACACAAGGGAATTAGTTCAGACGATGTCGTGGTCAAATGGAACTATGATAGAAATTATCTTTAAATGTTACAATTATTTTAACTGGCTTATAAATTAACCTTAGATTCTTATAGATTCTAGATTGAATTATGAATGTATAATAAAATAAAATGTACCTCAAAAACAAGTCCTTTGCTATTAAAATGATCTTCTACTGAAAGATTGAAGGCAAAAGTATAGAGCCTTCTGTAATAAGATCCTACTAGAAGTAATGGTGATATGTATCCTTTAAGCTGCTCTTTTGATATCGCTTCTAAAACTATATTGTCCTGCATAAAAAAACAATTTGATTCCACGCAAAATGGGAAGGATTTTGTTTCTACACCAACTGCAATAAAAGTATCTTGTTATTTAAGTATGTATGTATTTACTTCAATAATGTTATATTCTAATATGAATAGTGTCAAGCATTTATGCTAGCATTCAATAAAAATATCCTAGCATCAAAAACTCAATCTGTGGTATATAGGAGCATTGACAGTTTTATTTTTCCATATATTTATTATATAAGACACCACATTCATTGCTTTTCGCCAATGATTTTCATATTACTTGTATTACTTATAGACATAGTCTCCAAGGAGTGAAACAAAGTGACATGGAAGAAAAAGTGGGTGAGACTCTAAAATAAATTGCTTGCTATATGCAGATGACGCAGTGTTTGAAGAAAATACGAAATGGACGTCGAAAGGAGTAACAAAATGAACGGTGCCTCAGCTGCATTGTCGAGACGGCGAAACGTCAGCGTAGCTGCACCGGCCAACCGGCCGTACACAATGCAGTTCTGGTGCCGACTTTGTTATATGGCAGTGAAACGTGGGTAGTGTAGTAAGAACGAAGAAGAACGTGCTCAGGTGATTTGGGCACGTCGAGAGAATGAGTGATGAAAGAATGGTAAAAAAGATATATAAAGCAAAAGTAAATGGTAAGAGAGGTAAGGGGAGACCTAGGTTGACCTTCCAAACAAAAAACAGTGACGAAGATACTGGAGGAAGGTCACGTAAAAAGCATGAGGATGCCTCGGAGAGCATGTATGAACAGGTTAATGACAGTGGACGAGGCAAAGAGGTAATGCAGGGACCGCAAGCGTTTGGCACTCCGTTCTTTCTGACTACCCTGCTAGGGATAAAACGTGAAGATATGCATGTTTGTATGTATTACAATATGTATGTGTAGTCAGTAATGTATGTATACAGGAAGCCTGTATCGAGAAGTCCACTCTACGTACAACCACACTGAATGGAGGATACTATCATGTGATTACGATCCTCAGCATTGAGGGAACGAGGAAGAGATATATTACATATTTTGTTACAAGACCCAATCCAAATTATAGTAGCAATTATATTCGTAACAATAAATACTTGGGTGCTACTTTTAAAGTTTACATCTGTGTAAATCTTTTTAAAGGTTAGGTTTTAATATATTTCATATTATAATCTATTTAACTTACTTATCAAATACATGGTATGCCTAATAAATTGTTTCTCAGATATAATATGGAGGTCAGATAGTTCATTTCCATACAATTCTCTCCAAAGCTTCATGTCTCTTGTAGAACTTGCTATTAATTGTCTTTCATTAACTAGTGGCATCTTCGCTATAAAAAAATCCTCATCATTAATATAATGTATATTAAAAAAGAGTTCAATTTTATCAGTGTCACTCTAATATATATTTATATTTAATCACAACGGGAATATTTTTCCATATCAAATATAAAATTTATAATGTAAAATTGAGTTAAAATTGTGTTAAGACAGTTGCACTTCACAGATCTGTTTTCTCCCAAATTGCAGTTATTATGTATAATGTGATGACACTTAACTCCACACTATGTCTTATCAGTGGGAAAATTTTAATTACTGGGTTAACAACTTGGGTAGTTATTTAAATTCACAACCGATGACAAGTAACAGTCCTACTTCCACTGTGCCTCAATATGCCACAACTCATGTTATATTATAAACACATATAGCTATGTTAAGTGAAAAAAGTAACTTACAAACAACATCCCAAATATTTTCAGGTATTTCTTTATCAATTTGTGAGGCTATTTCCCATATGTCCATAGTTTCATCTGCTTTCCTTCTAAACACTTCTTTGATATCAGTATCATTTGTACTTACAGTAGAAACCTGTAATAATAACATTGACATATTTCATAAATGTTCTCTTAAAATACATAAGATGTAAATATATTAAATAAAAATTATTATTTCATTGGAAAATTTTCTTTTTTTGATAACACTCAATATAACAATCTCAACACTTTAATAATAGTTTAATAATATTTTTTTTAATTGCACACAAAATCTAATTTAATTATAACTATTTTATAACAATTATCAATATATATACTCTACAAATAAAACAATTTGTTAAAGAATATTAAATACTTATATTACCTTAACATTAACATCTGTAAATTGAGATGTTGGTATTATAATATCTCTAGGAACATTAAGCCGAGGAAAATTCAATGTATTTTCATATGGAGAACTAGCTGATGTTATTGACAGTAATGAAATAGGACTTTGGATTATTTTAACATCTACCGGACTGTGTGGTTCACTTTCTGGTAGAACTGCAAAGGATATAAGAAATTTTATTTAAATTATTTTATTTATAAAATGTTTATAATATTGGAAATAAATCTTATTTTAATCAGTTATTGTTACTTACATATTTTTGATTCAAAGTTTTTAAATGTGTACTCCTCATAGCATTTTGTACTTTTATGTTTTAATGAATATGGAAGCTCAAAGATATGATCAGGGAAATATGAATATGGCTGCGGTGACCCAAAAACTTCCTTCTTTGGCTTAGGAAGCATTTCATTTAAAAGTCCAAATGAAAAAGGATTCTAAAAATTTTATGATAAAGTTATAGTTTAGAATGTACTACAAAGTGATTAAAATATATACTCTATTAAATTAATTGTATATTTTAATTAGTTAATCTATCTACCTGGAACATCTTTTCCGATAAATCATCTTTAGAAGAATTTTTCAGTGCAATTAAAAATTTCAAAACATTATTTATGTGTTCTTTTTTATCTCCAAAATCTATGCTTCTTAAAGTTTTTATATGTTTTTTCAATTCAATGCACCTTTTATATTCACCAACATTTTTCACATTTTGATCCAAAATAAAACTCTGTGATATCAAATCCACAAATGGATCCGACTGGGTTGAACTACTTTGGGAAGGTGATTTTTTTAAAATTATCTCATATGATAATGATCTTAATTTTGCAGCTAAGTTCCTCTGAGATAATCCACTTTGTATATAATATTTTGCAGATGTTTTCTTACACAATTCTGTAAGGAGTTCATAAACTCCTGAAGCTTCTAAATTGTTTGCTGTTAAAAAATCCATTTTTGTTGAATTTCTAGGTTTATCTAAAACCGATTAAGGCTGGTCTAGTTATCATATTCAATTCAACAATTAACTTTAACTTTGCTAAACTATAATTTCGCTAACTATGATATTACTATTTACTACTTTAGTTATATTATACGTAGTATCTTTTGATAGTTACATCACTTAAAATATAACGAAAATAAATAAGTTATTATTGGTACTATTCTGTTTGTTTAAGTTTTAAAAAAAAATGTTTTGAACTTTGAAAATATCTGATTCTTTGTTATTTATAAAAAATTCAAACGTCAAATTGAATACTTGTTATAAGTTATTAGTTATTACCAACCTGTGGTTCAGATTCGAATTAATATAAGAAACGTATATATTTTGGTGGCTTTATATCATCTCCATATTAGGATCAATTACTTTAAGGCTTAAGCTACTCTTTTATTTTAATGATTAATTATTGATGATAAAAATGGAATGTCATTAAAAAAATATTCATGCTCTATAGCCCCCATACGATAGCTTGTGTAAATGTATTCTGTGCTTGTGATCTCTCTAAAATCTAGATGATTATGTTCATTGTTGATACTTGTCAATTTTATAACCTGAGAATTTCAATGGAATATTAAAGTATCTTCATTCATTTGATTAAAGTTTATAAATAATATATTCGTATTCATATTATAATGAATCAAGCAGATGTCACTAAACTTGTATCAAAATTGCGAATAAAAGTACCGCCACAACATCGCCGCTTAAGAAATGTGGATGGTCCAGAAGGAAGAATCAATAAATTGCGTAAAACTGTTACAGGTTTAATTAAATATGAAAGAATTGAATTGAATCTTCATAGAGGTGATGAGGCTCGTCAATATGCTGAGAGGGTAAACTTTATTTTTATGTTGACTCATAATTTTTAATAAATATTATCTTGTAACTTGTACATTATCAACATTATATTACATACATTTTATGTTGTTTTCATAATTTATGTTGTTTAATACATGTTAAATTTGAAAAGCTTACAAAGCACAAATTGATTACAACAAAGAAAAACACTTATATAAGTAACTACTAAGTTACAACTACTTTAAATATATGTAAATGTTATTCGAAATTAATTTGCCAAACATTTTGAAGAAAGGAATACTAAATATGTAGTTATATAGAATGTGTAGTTATATGTGTATAAGTGTAAGTATTAGTAGATTAGTATGTTTATTGTGGTTAAAGAAACATTATTTAATAGTATATAGAAAAAGTTACTGAGTAGATAATAATGAATACTTGATATGACAATAGTTTCAATTAGATTTTATGTTGTTTTTATAATTTATGTTGTTTAATACTTTTATACTTGCAGCTCATATCAGAAGCTATCAGCCATGGTGATTGTCATAAACCAACTATGGAAATTGCAGATTATTGGCTTTTGGAGAAAGAATTAATTCATAAATTATTTAAGGTCTTAGTACCCAGGTTTGAGAAATGTGATACGGCTTTTACTAAAATATATAAAGCCCCAAGAGCATACTATGGAAGAAATATTGATAAAGTTGTTTTAGAATTAAGAGGGAATCCATACCCACCATTGAATAATAGACAATCCAACAACAGATTACTATTACAAAATGTGTTATTAGATGCAGCAAAATATGATTATAGACAAACAAAATATGCGGAAATGGCTGCTAATATTGGTAAAACTGAAGAACAAAAACAAATCAATGAAAGTAAACAAGTATAATAAGCGACAAAGAAAATTTGTTTAATATAGGTGTAGTGTATGTTTAAATAAATTAATAAAGTTTACAACTTTTATTTTGTTATTATCTTGTTTTCCTTTTTGACTAATTAAGCAAATGAAGTATCATGGATGTTATGTACAATTAAATAATTTAGTGTTAGGATATCAAGCCAAGTTTAAATTATAACTCAAAATCTGATAAACATATAATCATGTATATAGATTTGTATTTTAATGCGCAAGAAAAAGATCATGTAATGTAGAGCTAATTTGAATTTTTGAATACTTTGAATGTTCATTCAATCAAGAAAACTGATATTATTACAGGTGCCAAGTCTGATATAGTTCTACAGTCAATTCACTAAAATAAATTTAACCTAAAAATATTACTTAGCTAGTTTTCACATACAAGTCTTTAGATCTCAAGTAGAACTGTTTAAGTCATTTATTTATATATTTAATACAATAATTATTAAAGATTTACTAATATTGATTTTTGTCAGCCATTATTTACCTAATTAGTATAATATATTACACATAAGTTACTTAATTTTAAAAAGTATTTAATAATGTGCCTGGTCAGACAATTATAATATTTATTTTATCATGAAGATTTATATATTATTGTACATATCAGCATTAATAAAAGTATTAAGTGATAAAATTCGTAGCAATATTATTTGTGGTAATGGTGATTTATAAATATAGTAAATGTTAATTTATTGAGTGAGTACCTAGTACTTATTAATGTTTAACTAAACACCCTATGTTGTTTTATAAATTAAATTATTGAACAGTATGAAAATTTATTTATTTGTGAGGTTAGTTTTTTAGGAAGTTTTGTATAATATAACTATATAAGTTACAAGTATTACTTTGAAAATGAACAAAGCATCAATTATTTAAAGAATAAATTTTTACTATTTATCAACGCTTCGCTTATAATCTATAGTAAGTAAGCAATTTTGATTGTCATCAAGTAGTTCACTGGTTCGGTTATTGCTTAGCATAGACCTTGTTTATTGAACTGATAATTATTATCTTTTCTGTACGAGCTACGAGCATTGTAATTTTGTAGATTATACATACATATAGTTTAAAAGAATAAAACTAATTTGCTAACAAACAAGTAACACAAAGTGGAGAAAGAAGTATAAAATGCAGTCTGAAAATCGCCCGAAAATAGTTGTTGTCGGATCTTGCAGCGTGGATTTCACTGTGTATGTAAAGTTCAAGTATTTTTATAGTCAATGATCCATAATATACACCCTTCAAATTAAGTACATAGTTACACATATAAATAAATTATTTAAAATATAATCTCTAGAATAAAATAGTAGTTAATAATAATATTGGTAGGATTTCAAAATATAACCTAAGTGAATACATACTATACATAGTTATCAAGTATCATACATTAGACTGTCTAATATAGACGCGACTATGCGAAAATTACACTGTGGACCGTATCGATTTGAGAATCGTGACGTTTCTTTGTAGATACTCGCCTAGACTTCCTCTACCAGGTGAAACAATTCATGGAAGTAAATTTAGTACAAGTTACGGTGGTAAGGGTGCTAATCAATGTGTAGCTGCGGCTAAATTAGGCGGGAACACGTTCATGATTGGCCGGGTATATTGCGTTTATGAATAAAAATGTATTCGCTTAATTTTATTTAAATTTAATAATAAAATATTATTTTCTATGATTAGGTTGGTGATGATATATGGGGTAAACAATACAAAGAATATTTAAAAGATTTGGGGGTAGATGTAACCCAAACTAAAGTAACTGAAAACACAACGACAGGAATTGCCCAAATTTCGGTAGCTGAAAATGGTGAAAATCAAATTGTTATTGTTCCTGGCGCCAATGGATATCTTTCAAAATCTGATATCGATGACGCGAAAGACTTAATAGTAACCGCAGATGTACTTATCGGACAATTGGAGACTCCTTTCGAAACTACTTTGGAAGCTTTCAAATTAAATCAAGGCGTAAGTGTATTAATTAGCAACGAAACTTGAATACATGTAGGTTCTCTATATGACAAGTCACATTCCAGATTAAATTACTGAATGCTGCTCCTGCTATGACTGATATCGAAGCAATATTGCCTTTTTGTACAATTTTATGTGTTAATGAACATGAAGCTTCTTTACTTGTAAATTTTGATGTTGATATCTCGTAAGTATTTAGATAAATGTGAAATTTTCTTGTATTATTTCAAGCAATCATAGAACTTGTATCTTTAATTGCAGAAATATAAAAGTAGCACTTAATAAACTGTTAGAAAATGGGTGCAAAATTGTGATTATCACCTTAGGCGAGAAAGGTGCCGTGTACGTCTCGAAAGAATCAAAGGAATATATTCACGTGTCATGCGATAAAGTCACACCAATAGATACCACTGTAAGTTACTGATTCAGTTTATACTATGTATATATTATTATTTATTGCTTAAATGACTTATTATTTTTAGGGCGCTGGTGACGCTTTTGTCGGAGCTTTAGGAAAATATCTTGTTTCTGAAAAAGATCAACCATTTCATCAAATTGTTGGTGCTGCTTGCGAAGTAGCTACTGTGTCTGTTACTAGAGAAGGCACACAAAAGAGTTATCCAGAAGAATATTGTACATTTAACAAAGAATATTCCTACTCAATTCTATAACAATCTAAATTAACATTAAATAAAATATAATATATATTAAAGAATAAAAAACTTTAATTTTTCATTGTTTATTTATTACGGTACCATGATATACTAGAATAGTAGTGTTTTAAATGACAGAATAGACGAACAAAAGTACACATACAAGTTTTACATAGCAAATTTAATGTACTTAAAGCTAGCTATATTTTTATTGCAAAGTTGCAATTTTACTAAATATATACAAACCTAAATTCTTGTACACGAGAGATATATATATTTAAGATAATAATATAATTACTAATAAACGCGTTGCTGTTAATTTAAATGTGACTTATAAAATTTAACTAAATAGTAGTCTTTAAAAATAACATAAAAGCTGATTATAGCAAAATACAGTACTTTAGTAGCTATATCATCGTAATATAAAAAAAAATCATAAATCTTAAACTTGAAAGATTGATCATTCTACGCTGTCCAAAACAGCGCGCGTTCTTATAAGCGTGTGAAAATCTCTAAGAGTTTCGCGTAAACATATAGGCCACACCATACTTTACACAAAAGCTTTTTGAAATGAAATGCTAAACTATTTGTTAATATACTTTATGTTAAACGTCTGTAAATTTGCCTTCGTTAAAAAAAGTAATTAAATTGCAGCTACAATAAATACATTTGATACGTTTAAGTTTTCGTATATTTTATAGGTATTTTTTGTATAATTTGCGATCGTTTCATTATTATTTATTATATTACAAATTAAAGAAGAAGAAGTAAATTTAAACACTTATTTGAAAGTTCTTATTCTAACCTAAAATTTTACAGTATGGAATACGTAATTCATGCAAATTGTTGACATATTTGCTTCAGCGGCTCTCCTTAAACCATTCAGAGGCTCAGTAAACAGTTTCCTCTCGTCTACTCTCTCTACACTTTTACATTGGATAAGAAATTCATTAATGATTTTTTGAAATATATAATTGTATTGTAAACAAAACTTTTATAAAAATGTTTTACTTTATCGTTAAATTTTTATTGATTTTAAAACAGACGCAATTTTTATATTACATACAGCTATGAAAATTATATGTAAAAAAAATTATGCAGATCGATATCAAATTACGCATGATCTAGAATTGATAGGAAATATATTGGTTTTAGATGTTCGTCTGGTATTACCTTTAGTTATTGTTCTATTTGTCAACTGAAGACATTTACAAATGTACGTAGGTAGTTTATCATAAAAGTAGTTTAAAATTTTGCATAACCTTTTTTTGCAACAAAAGTACCTAAGTAAATAGCAAAAAATAGTTTGGAAGGTATGCAAAATTAAAAAAAGCTATATTATATCTTCATCTATGAATGAATTCATTTCTTAAAATATGTAATTTTTTTAAAATAATATAAACTGAATCACATAAAAAAAAATTAACTAAACCCTGAGAACTGGAAAAATACTAGGTGCAGCTTGTTCGAAAGTAGTTAGTCCCTAAACCTAATAGTATTAAATTTTTAAAAAATACAGCCAATGTTGCCATAAGTAAAATTGTTGTCTAGAACATGTATTTATATTGTTTTAAATTATCTTTCATTTAATACAGATTCAATTAGGAATTATGGATAAGTAGATATTATATTTGAGTGAAATCTAATTGAATTTAGCTATACATGTAATTCTAAATTTAATAATAACAAATATAAAATTTTTATTTGGGCCTCATATTTAATTTTCTTTAATAATAATATATTATGTATATGTTAATCTAAGTGACAGAACATAAGATTCTTTTATTTAACGTGTAACAGAATAAGTATATCAGTATTTATATATAATTTACACACACACAATCCAATCGGACAGCCTGGAATAATTAAAATACATTAATTAAAATCATTCTGGGTTTTTTGTTAAAATATAATTTGTAGTGATGTTTTTCATTGTTTTATTATTTTTAATCATGTAATTGTCATTATATTACGAGCTTTATCTTTTCTACTTTAATAATAAAATATATCCACTTGATTTTTGTATTAGTTGTATTAGGATTCTCTACCAGTCAAACTTATAAATTAACAAACTTTTAACAATTATTAATTTTAAAAGCAAATATGCTGAGTTTTATTAAAAGAAATATTCAAATGAAATATTAAAATACTTCATTGTGAATCAGATAGACTATATCTACCTTATAAAATATATTTAAGTCATCTTTGATACTTAGTATTCAGGAAAACTACATTATTTGTATATACAAACAAGATGATGCTATCCGCTTTTGGCCAATTAATAAAATATATATAAGCTCTTTAAATCTGTCTCATGTACTATCTGTAACAGTACCTGTAAATCTTCTAAACTTGAAATATATTTAGGAGCTCCTAAAAATTCTACAGACTTTTCTTCTATTTCTATGCTATATTTTAGATTTTTAGGACATGTTACAGATTTTTGACATATTCCATTTACAACTTTTTTAAATACTACATGTGTAATTTCTTCAATCTTTGAAGCTGGGCAGATGGTTTGACTATTAATAGGCTTTAAAGGTTCCTCACTGATTACCGTATCATTAACAATTTTATCATGGCCCGCACTATTTTCTTTATGATTTTCCAATTTCGTAACTTCACTAACAACATTATTGTTAATTGTGATCTCATCTTTCAATGGTGAATTATGATTAGGCAAATGTTCTTCGATACCCTTCTGCAATGCTTCATCTAAAATTGATGGACTATGAGGATTTTCTACTTCATTCAATTCAATTCCTTCTTTTTTTTCTAATTGTACACTTGAGCTAAAATGTACCACATCTTCAATCAATTTATTAACGTCAGTGTTATCCACCTCCATAGGAGTTGAATCATCTATTTTATTATCATCTGCTTTGCCAAGGAGCATAGCTTCAACATCGCTAGATTCCAAGTTACTTTTAAACTCTATACTATTGGCATTATCTTTTGGTTCAGAATTAGAAACAGGTGTAGTAGTATTATCATTTAAAATATCCATTATTGAAGGAAACTCATCAGGTTTACTCTCTATATTCTCTACTTTACTGTACTTGATATCAGATTTTTCATTGTACATCAAATCTTCTAGTTCTGCTGCAATTCTGTCATACACTTTATCATCAGTGGGCTCTTCATTTTTTGGAAAATAATCTATACACCAGTCTTCTGTAGGTAATATTCTTTTATCTATATTTGGTAACAAATCAGTTATTGTTAAATCACATTTCACATCGATAATATTATTGGCTATGGGATCTTTAAATATAATTGCATATTGTTTATTATTGTTAAGATTAATATGTTTTTGCTTTCCATTGTTATTTTTCTTTTCTTTTACAATTGACATGCTTTTTGGTACATTATTTTCTTTCAAAACATTACTAACTTGTCTGGCAGTAGATATTTGACTATTTTTATTTTTTTTAGAATTTACTAATTCTTTTACAGGATGTTGGTTATATGCATTTCTATGAATGAGTACCATGCCATTTTCATTGTTTTTTAACCTTGCATTCGAGTTTGGTGCAGGTGTATCTGTACCCTTTGGAGTTTTTGTAGTAGAACTGCTTTCATACTGTATCTTTACTTTAGTAAATTTACCCAGTATTTTAGCGAAATCCATTCGTGTGACCACCACCGAGCAATCGCGACATTTTCCTTCTTTATATAAGCGTTCCAATTGTCTAGACATTTTTAAAGGCCTTCCTCTTTTGCCATCTCGTACTTTATAAGCAATCATTTTAAAAATGTAGCCTTTCGAGTGCAACAAAATTGTCTTTTTGAGTACTTTTAGTTTACCAGAATACAAAACGTAGCTATCCACATTTCCCGCGCAGATGATATCAGCTACGTTGTAGAACAAGTACTTGATATTTTATATTATTTAATAAAGTTTCTACATTAAACATTTGAACGAGCGTTAAATCAGAGTAAAAACTATATATTTGGTCACAAAATTAAAGTAAATAGACAGACAACACACAACAGTCACTAGAATATCACGCAAAAATGGCGTCTCGATAGAGATGTACTAAATAATAATGTATATTATCGAAAATTTTATCGGTAAATTCATTGCCATAATAATAATGTATATTCAAATTAAAAAGTATAATTAATTATAAGATTTAAAATTATTATTAAAGAACAAATAAATATATTTATTGACTTTTGAAAATTAATAATTATAATTTAAAATACAATGATATATTTAAAATTTTAATTTCTTACTAATGTATATTATAGTATTTATAGATAATGTAGAATTACTTGTAATAATAAGAAAATAAAAATATATTTTAACAAAAAATATTATAATTAACGTGTTATAGTTAAATATTGTAAACGATAAAATTATATTCATCTTATGTTAACTAAAATGTTAACAATAACTTAATAACATACAAATGTTGAAAATACAATATAAGGATCCAATTTGAGAAAAATATGATCAATTTTTTTTTATTCAAGTGTATACTATAACCATATAGCAATAATATTGATCATAAGAAACTAAAACTATATCTTTACATTGGTTTTTATTATTTATTACTTAAAGCCCTAGCTATATGTGAATGAGTTTGTCGTAATAACATTTTTTAGTATATTTGTTAATGATCGTAATTTTTTTAATATTGCACTGCAATTATGTTGTGATACCATTTTAAGCATTATTTGCTAAAAATGAATTATGCAAATATTTTTACTATGAATTATAATTATATTGTTTTCGATGATTTTAATTATTATTTTCTTACTATATTTTTCCAGGTAATACCTAATACTGGCTTTCATTTAATCATGGTGGATTAATTATTCAACCCTAAATACTCACGCAAAGTTGCTCATTCGTAACTAATGTAATAGCTTTATTAGTATTAAATAATATGTATATATGAACATTTCCTACTTTAAATTTGAAATTTAATCTTTATATTATTTTAAAACTGCTTTGTTACGTATTGAGCAAGTGAGGTTAGACATTTTCACATCTGCTATGCTGCTGAAAAAATAAAAATCTGTAATGTTAAAATATTCTCAACATGAAATATATTTGTAATTTATAATATATATTTAAAAAATATATCTTGGCTCATTAATGATGTTTATCTTTTGGTTTTAAATAATGTGATATCGATACATTCATTCAGCTTCACTATGCCATAAACCGCATTGTCAAATCTATATTGTATGAACTATGTCGTTAACGTAAAAGAAAATGGCCGACCTATGTCGTGAGAGATAATTATTATTGCAATTGAAACTGAATAGTTTTAAGAATACTTTAAGTTGTCAATCAACTCATGCACTCTGTATATATTATATAATTTTGAAATTACATTTAAAAATGGCATGGCCTATACCTTCTTCGGGTCAATGGAACTCCGGGTTTCCAGTGACGCCAGATATGGGTTCTTATACTCCTGAACAGTGGGCTCTAATGCAGCAACAGAACTGGCAGCAGTGGGCTCAATGGCAACAACAATATGCACAATGGCAGACACAGTTTGGAGATAAGGTAAACTTGAATAATGCATAACTATTTTCTTAAATCACATGAATTTTTAAGTAAATATTAATTATTTTTATAGTATGCCCAACAAATGCAAGCATTTCAAGCCGTGGCGGGATTTCCACCAGTGCCTCCCACTAGTGTTGCACCTCCACCAGCTCCACCACCGCCAGACAAACCTCCACCGCCACCTCCACATGAAAACGATCAACCATTGTATAGCAAACCTAAAAGCAATGCTGCTTCTGTTCCACCACCATTAGCACAAACTCAAAATATTGTACAAAGTAGCTATAGTGAAATTTCAGCAGGTAATATTCAAAATAGGTCACATGCCTCTGATTCCCATTTAAGTGAGGCTCAATCTCAGCTCTCTGTCAATATGGAGGCATTAAAAAAACTTGCAGAGGAGGAGAGGTTGTTTGACATACAGTTTAAAAAATGGGAAGAAGAAATTAAAAAATGGAAAAGAGAAAATGTAAATCATCCTGACAAGCAAGCTTACAATGAGTATGAACAAAAATTTGAAGCTTGTAGAGCTCAATTGTTAGAACGCCGTGATCAAATGAAACAAAAAAGAGCCCGTCTATTGGGTAATGGTTCCCAAGCATTGAGTTCTACAAACCCAGGTAATAAACCAAGTGATGTTATTTCTATGCAAAATACTAACTATTCCCAGAATGTACAATCGAATACTTTACAAAAAAATAACCCTGCACATAACTTTACAAATTCAACAAGTATGCAATTCTTATCTCAACTATACAATGAACAACATCAAACTTCTTCTTTCAATAGAAATAGCAATAAAAGTCAAGATTATGAAGACAAATATGAATCTTACCACAAGGGCATTGAAGACTATTCCCAGAAGCCTCCATCTTTGAATTCAAATTTTTTACCAATTAATCAATCAAAAGGCATACCAGGCCTAGATCTAGTACCTGAAAGTGAAAGATCTGTTCCGAATAAGCAATATGAAATTGTTGAGATAATAGAAAAAAGTCCAAATATACACCATCAACAAAAACCAGTAGCACCTGATTATTCCAAGATTTCAAAAGGTATAAATAGTATTCTTGGAGATGAAAAAATCATGAATATATTATCTATGGTATCACATCAAAAGTCAAGTGGAAACACACAAAAAGATCAAGGCCATTGGGATAGGAATAGCAAGTACTACAAAACTAATCAACAAAATTCTGAGTATAATCAGCATGTCTCAAATAAATATTGTAACAATGAACAGCTAGCAAATGCTAGTTATTCTGAATCTACTTATCATAACTTTACAAGAGAGGATATGCCTAGCGATATTCCACCAAATCAATATTGTAATGGACCAAATCAATATGGCAATGCAGTGACACCTCAGCCAAATGGCCCCCTTAGACAGTTAACTCAAAATATGCCTCAGGGGAACAGTGAATATTCTCATCAACATCATTTTGAAAGACGTAAAATTCAAGAGATTAGTAACCATATAAATGAACCGGCAAAACCTAAGTGGGTTCACGAGCCTCTGTTTACACCATCTATTATAGTTGATTATGAACACAAATCTCTAAGATTGAAAGGTAATCTAAATTTAAAACATTATTTTATTACCTACACACAAAATAATAAATATTATATGTACCTACTGCCTACAAAGATGTTAGAAATAGATTTTTTTATTTTTGTAGCTTAACAATTAAAATGGTTTTGATTTACTAATCAGCAAAACCTATTTTGTAATACTTGTTCTTGGATAGTTGAGTGTCTATGGACACTTAGGACTGGAGCTCCAGAAACTTTATCATCTCTTTCCTCTGCAAGTTTGAACATACATAATAGTCCTGCAACTAATATCATGACTGAACTCTCAGATAATTTTATAGATTATAGAAAATTTCTAAACAAAAAGAATTGTGATTTTCAATATTTACAGCAAAGTCAAGTCAAATATATATAAAAAGTTATATTTAATACAATTTTATACAAGTTATATTTACAACAATTTGTTGTTGTAATTCTAAATACTCCTTTTTAGTTTATTATAATATAATAAAAAAGAGATGAACTCATTTCTTTTAATTATATTTATTATTTGTTTTGTTTTTTGTTTTCAACTGAATTTACTTTAAATTACATAAGATTAATATTTTTTATCACTTAATAAAAAAAATACTAAATACATTTATTTTGTTTTAGCCCGGGATTTCATAGAACCTGTACATATGTTTGATTATAATCATACATCTAAGAATGATGAGAATAGTAATAAGAAGGATTTTGGTAAAGAAGTAGATGATTTATTTTTAAGAAAATCGCGAAGAAGGGATGATGAGGATTGGAGTAACTTTGATAAAGCTTATGAGCGGAGGCCTGCGAGAGAAGATACCAGGGCTCGTTCAAAAACTTCTACTAGAGATGACAATGACATTTATAATCGGCGAGGAGGCGAGCGTTACGAGGAGAGACGGAGAGATGACCGCGACCGGCTTGGTCGAGACGATCACGAGAAAAGAGACAGAGTGAATGAATATGACAGAACCAGAGATAGAGATTATGGTAGAGAACGAGATACTTATAGAGATCGAGAGCCTTACAGAGAGCGCGATGGAAATAGAGATCGAGAATACGGTAGAGATAGAGACTTAGGAAGAGAAAGAGATCAAGTTAGAGACAGAGATTTAGGTAGAGATAGAGAAATAGATAGAGATAGGGATTTAGATAAAGATCTAATAAGAGAACGAGATATAGGTAGAGATCGAGATTTCGGTAGAGATAGAGACAGGGATCTAGGTAGAGATAGGGATTTTCGGAGAGAAAGCGATATATTGCGTGATAGGGACTCTGGTAGAGATAGAAATAGTGGCAGAGACAGATATCGTGAAAGAAAAGACGATTTTAGGTATCGTAGCAGAAGTAGAGAAAGGGACAATCGCAAACGTGAACACAGCAAAGATAATGATTCACTTGATAGCTTTAGTTCAAAGAAGAGTAAAGATATAAAAGAAGATATAATTAAAAGTCAGCCAGGCAAATCAAAACCACAGCATATTGTAATGATTGACGACTTACTAGAACAGCCTGGACGTAGCATGAGGCCACAAAAAATTGTTATTATCTTAAGAGGTAAGAACATTTGTCTAACAAATATGGTGGTATAAATAGTAGTTGTGGATTAGTAGCTATGAGGATGGGAATAATACATTGCCGCGTATTTTTTGTTATGTTAAATGCTAAAAAAGTGTATTGAAGTTGCATTACCTTATATAAAAAATAACGATTATAACTCTTAACGTTACACGATGGAACTCTTAACGTTACACGAAATCAACAGTGTTATTAGGTTGCTATACAGTATAAATTTCCGTCCAATGCCCACTTACAAATAAAAACTTGCAGATAAACTCAGCTCAGCCATGATCGTTATTAAAAATTTAAGACAATTGACGGACGTTGATACTGCCCAACTTCTTTATTAAGGCCATTTTCATAGTATTTTATCTTATGGAACGCTATGGGGCTTATGGGGCGGCGCATATATTAATTCAGTAGTGAGAAAAATCTATAATCTAATGTATATGTATATATTTTGTTTATCCAAAAATATGTCCAAGTGTTTTTCTAAAAAATTAAATGTTAGTTAGTAGAGCATACTCTATACTCTGCTCAAGAACATTCAAATGACACATGAAGTCATGAAAGTGAAACTCGTCGTAATCGTGTTTCAGGTGCTCCGGGCAGCGGCAAGTCATATTTGGCAAAACTGATACGGGATAAAGAGGGAGAACATGGCGGCACTGCACGCATAATGTCTATAGATGACTATTTCGTACAAGAAAGCGAAATTGAAGAGACAGACTCTGCAACTGGCAAAGTTGTAAGTATTAAATGCTGTTATTTTACTATTTTATTAAAATTAACCACAAAATAAAAGAATAGAAATAAATATTTAAGTTTCTTATTTATTATTTCATTTTTAGTACTTTTTTTTTTATCCATTGACATGTGACATAAAGGAATCACAGTTTCTTTGTTTATGGAATGATAGTTCATGTTTGCTATTTGTACAAATTATAAATATTATAAACAGCATTTATAAATTTTAGATAAGGAAACCTACCATGAAATATGAATATGACGAAAGTTTAGAAGAGACATATGTGATGTCATTAAAAAGGGCTTTCAAGAGAACTATCACAGATGGTTATTATACATTCCTGATATATGACGCTGTAAATAGCCAATTAAGGAGTTATGCAGACATCTGGAATTTTGCTCGTCAAAATGGATTCCAGGTATACACATTATTTAGCAAAAAATATAATTCTAAGCTCCATATATTTTATGGGAATTACAAAAATATGATATGGTAAAAAGATATTTCTATTTTTTTGTCTTTAGAATTCAACACTGGACTTCAACACATGAAATATTATGACTAATACTTAAAAAAAGACATAAAATAGTATGAACATGTAGTAGTATTTTTGTATCCTTAGTGGAGATTGTGTTACATTAAAAATAGTGTTAGTTTTTATGTGGTAGAAGTAGGAACGAGAGATATGGCCGCCAAATTTCTCTATTATTTGCTAAAAGATCTCGACCTATCTAGAGATATCAATCATTGTCTAGACAGTACTTCTACTACATAAGTCTACTGAGGCGGCACTAGTAGAATTATTTAGAGAGAGGAGCTCGGACAGTGCTCCGGCCACTGCTCCGAGCTCTCTCCTTACACCGCCATTGGTGTATCCCTAATGCTCATCCCACGGCGTATGCTAAGTGCTTCTTCTCTTTAATACGCGACCGTATTAATTATTTACCTGAATTCACTAATACTTATTAATCTCAAGAAAGATTGAGTTAATAGAGCACATATAGGAGGACAGACAAGAGATAGTAACTTTAAGACACTCCAACTTGTAAATTTTGGAATCATTGCGTGTTGATTGGGGAATTCAACGCCGTCCTTTGTCTTTATACCGGTGGGATTGATCCCTCAACGTCTTTTTCTGTCAGATGCAGTCTCATAGCGCCACAGCAGCCTAGATAACATTTATGATAATTATATAACAGGCATACATATGTACAATGGAAATGGATCCCCAAACCTGTCACAAGAGAAACATACACAATCGCAAACTAGAAGATATCG
Organism: Dione juno; assembly: GCA_037127375.1. Classification (NCBI taxonomy): domain Eukaryota; kingdom Metazoa; phylum Arthropoda; class Insecta; order Lepidoptera; family Nymphalidae; genus Dione; species Dione juno. The sequence continues at coordinate 6,483,775 of JAXRJS010000032.1, read as the reverse complement.
AAGTGATAGTATCTCGCTTCTTCCCGACGCCGGCGCACCACATACACCTGGACGCGACCACGCTGCTGCAGAGCGCGTCCATACAGGACGTGCACATGGAGGACGCCGACCACGTGGCCGTGGACGCGCAGGGCCAGGAGGTGAGACTGACGCTGGCCGTCCTGTACGGTACCGTGTACGTCTATACTAGTTATAAAGCTGGACGCGCTAATGTAACGATGTGACCCACTGTAATATCTACCTGCGGTCAGAGTCACTCTTTGCCTTTACAATGTGTCATATTATACAACTCATAAGTTATTTCAATTTGACCACTCGGACGAAGTCTCACGTAAAAGCTTGACCTCTTATGCTTGATAAGCTGAATATGTTTATAATGTTCCCTGTGGGTATATCTTTGGGCGACAACAAATATGGTTCAAAGAATTCGTTGCAGAGTTTAGTGAAATAATAATATATGTATTGTTTTGTTCTTTTTTATATAAAGCGCCTCATTGTCAGGTTAGGGCTAACAGTTTTTATTACAGCGTATATCTAGTTAACACATCAGCTGTTCTACTGCAGGTTGAAAGTAGTTTTACCTCGAAATGGGACAAAATGGACGACGCCGCGCAGCTAGGTAGGTTTATTAGTCTTGGTATTTATTTTTTGTCATAATCCATCACTCACACATTGGCGTGATCATACAAAGAGTGATCGTATAAAAATGAAAAAAAAAATAATTTCATATTTAATTACAAGAAATCTATTATGTTTCGAATAAAATGAGAAAGTAATATTTTTTTAAATAACATACCGTTTCATTATACGTATCATTCATTTATACTACACTTTCGGCTAAAACTATATTTCATTGTTTAGTTTCGTTCGTTACTTTGTATGGTCATTTTAACGTTTTATATTATTAAATGTGATTAAATGAGTTTTATAATTAATCATTAAATACGTGGATATCTTGTTTCAGCTCGACTCGACGGCACCAGCAAGCCGCTGCGGCCATCACAACTCTCCATGGAAGACTACCTACAGTTAGATGAATGGACACCAAACAAGGCTAAACCTGGAAAAAAAACTGTAAGTTCAAAATTTTTTTTATTTACATTTTTAGGAACACTATTATAATAGTAAGTGTCCTAGTAATTGATTACACTGAAAAAAAATCAATGATGTAAATTGTTTTGTTTTTGCCTTTTTCAGCCAAATGTTAACTTTTATCTTATAGTTCAAAATAAAAGAGTAAAGCGTATTATTCTGTATAAAATTTATTTTATGTCCTTTTTGCGAAGACCACCGCTTACGAGATATAGTCCACCTTAAACTATGTCTACGGTCAATTTGGGTATGAAAATTCTGACCAAAAGAATAAGTTGATTTTCTTCACCTTCTCTTTACAACATGTTTGAGTTACGAAATTTTGTAAGATGCAATGCCAGCTGCCAGATGTGAAGGAAAATTAGGAAACCGTATAAACGATGCACGATTCATCTATAGATCACGTAAAAGCGATAAAGTATTTTATAGGTAAAGTTCAATACTATCCTACTACTAAACTACCTATTAAAGAGGTTATAATTGGACTGGTGCCAGAGTCCACCTCCAACCTTATTTCTATATCAGACCTAGAGAAAAGTTACAATTTCACCATAAAACGCCAATGCCTACATTTGATTTTTAGGCCGAATCTATTGGAGTTCTCGAGTATTCGGAATAATGAAATCAATTTTTAGCTCAAAAACGACTTTTTTTAACCTTTTTTGCTATTTTGTGGGTTAAATAAACTGCGCAATTATTAAAAGTTTTTACGGTATTAAAAATAATGTGATGGTAAGTAGTTGAGAAGCTTTAAGTGAATTGTTTACTATCAACATTTTTTTATTTCCACGTTGAAAATATTTCAAAATGTTCTATGATTTAATTTTTATTCAATAATTTTCAATCTTTTTTTATCATAAACGGTTGTTGATCGTAAATCTATCAAAACGAATCTATTCACATATCAAATTTAAAAAAAATATATTTTTAAAATTTAACAAATACAAAATGATTATAATAAGTTTATTGTTCTTGAAAAAAAATTCAGATTTTTTTCGCTAATGTTAAAAAAAATTATAAAGATTTGATTTCATATATCGATTTGGAAATCCTATTCATTTCTCGAGTTTGCACTTCATTTTTACAATAAGTATTATTGTTCACAAGAGAAACAAATTTTAACTATTATCACGATGAGGGTAAGTTTGGTTTATTATATTAGCGGTTTTATTACCACATTATAATTAAAACAGGTACGGTGGGCAGACATTGAAGAGCGAAGAGAACAGGAGAAGATGCGGGCCATTGGCTTTGTCGTAGGGCAGACTGACTGGAACCGTATGACGGACCCCACTATGGGGTCCAGCGCACTCACTCAGACGAAATATATCGAAAGAGTTAGACGATTTTAAACATAATATATACGAGTTTTAAATATAACTCATATTTAATTCATAGTTTTTTGGAACATTAGTACAGAATTAGTGCTGACAGTGAAAAATGTATAAAATATATTTTTTAGTAACTATCGATAAATAACTTCTTATCTATATAGGAACTGTCATGATTGGATTTTTTTTTTGGTACGAAGAGGAGGCTTACGGGCTCGACAGTATTACGAAAAAGAATTATAAAGTTGATTCAATATTTTCAGGGTTATCTTCTATGCTTAACATAATGTACAAATAATATAGGGTCTAAAATCAAATATGTGGTAGCTTCCAGATATAATTTTCCCGTTATCTCAAAAATATAACTAGAAAATTAGTTTAACAATATATTTTTAAAAATTTGGATTCAGAAATTACAGTACTTTTATAATATAAAATTATTGGTAATCTCCAAGTTTTTTTTATGTTCCATAATTTATTAGTTGTAGACTTGTAGCTAATAGTGTTAATACAGAAATTTGCTTGACATACGTATGAAGTATTAGTTTTAATATTTTGCTTAATTATTTTGAATCTTACGAAATTATAATGTAAAAACAGGTGAGGTGTGTGTAACAGTTTACATATAGTCTAAGGTAATACTTAAATAGTGCCATTGGGCACTGTTGCAAACTTGTACAAGTTTCTCTAATAAATAACTGAAAAATAAAGAAAAGATTTTTATTTCTAAACCAATTTATTATAATATTCATTTTTATTATAAATATTAAAACCAGCGTAAAATTAATGTTCATAGTTCACCGGTTGATCGCCATAATCGGTAAATGCCGTGTTTTTATTGAAATTATTCCGGTATTTTTGGGGCTTCCTCCACATCGCGTGTTCGGAAGTGGTTATTTTTAAATAATTGTCAATATTTGATTTTTCTGAAGTTGTTTTTTCAAATATATTTCTTTTATTATCCGTTTCCATATCTATTTCACCTGTTTTATCAAATTTACTATTGGAAATCTTAGCAACGTTTTCTTCGCCTTCTCTACCACCAGTCATTATCATTACTTGTGGTGTGCTCATGGCGGTCATGTGGTCTTTCAGACATTGTTGAAGAATGTGTAGAAAAAATAGAAACGCTAACAAAGTAAGGGCTGACATGGCCGCGTGATTTTTTTGACTTCCGCCTCCGTAATGGCTGCATTTTTGAAACACAAATAATTTTTATTATTAACTCATATAGAACTTTAGTTATATTGTGGGTTTTTATGACAACACATTATTTTAATTAAATGAAAACGGTTAATAAAAATTACGTGCTATGATACTTACTGTTTCGTGGATACCACGTGGTGTCCTTGGGCTGGTGGCGAAGGCTCATACGGATAATATACAGGTTGGTCATGTGCGGTTCCTGCATACTCTGCGTATCTGGAATACGTATTTGTTCACAAGAAAATCCTTTAAATGTCTATACCATTAAAAACAGTCGTAGTATAAAATTTAAAAAATTATTTGGGTTTTAGTAACGGTTGCTCCTATCGTGAATTATATATTATACTTAAAGATTATTACGAACCTTTCTGCAAGTTGCTTTGCGGGAACTCCCAGTTGGGACTGGTAGCTGTCCATCGTCTTGTCACTTGGCACATTCAAATGCGAATGTCAAGGCGTACGTATTACAATATATGCTTAGTACGCTCCAGTTCTTCTGCTGCATCTAATGTGCGACTTGCAACGGTATTATAGATAGAAATTTTACTCACAAATTATCCCATAAACACTAGAACTTTTTTTTATAACTACTAAATTAAAGTTTAAAATAAAACAACTTTTAATTTTAATTTCTATTTATTTTACAATCACAATCACACAAGGACGTCCTCAATCACTCAATCACAAAAATATACACAATATTATTACTAACTATATTATGTGATATTCATTTATTCATATCACTTCAAACATCAGTCATTAATTACAAATAATTGGCAGAATTAAAAAATAAATTCGTTGCCAATTCGTAAAAATTCCAAAGATCTGTTATACGAAATCGTTTGAAAATGGAATGCTAAGTTTTGTGCTATTTTATTGGGTTCTAAGCAATAAATTATAGAATAAGTTAAATAATTTAAATAAATAATACCTTAATATATCCATATACTGCTATGAAATTAACTGCCAGTTCGTCTAAAGCAAATAATGTAAAATTCTAAATGATTTGAAATATTTTCACGAATGTTTATGAACGCTATTGTTGTTAATGGTTTTTTACAAATATTTTAGCGTCATACTGCCTTTTGTAAAAAGCATATTTGTGGCATGTAAATTTGGATTTGGAAAAAGTCCTAGTTAAACTTCGTTACACTCAAGGTAGATATGGCGGCAGTCTGCACCTGAACGTCCACGACGTCCGGCTTCGTAAAATTGGTTGAAGGTTCCAGCAGATTGTCTTTCCAGCATGAAACTCGCAGCGTATCTGGAAATCGTTAAAAGCGTTTCAAGATAAAATTTATTGGCACTCGTTAAAAAAGATTAAAGAGGGAAAGATGTAAGTACTTAAATGTCGATTAAAATGAAATGTGACATAATACATGCACGTTTAGTACTTACGTTCCTAGCTGGCAGAACACGCTGTTATGGCCAATATCCGAGGCACATTCATTATTTGCGTCGCACAAATATTTTTGAAGGCATTTTTCATCATTAGTTTTGAACGATCGGGCGTACGTCTTCAACATGGCGATACCAGCCATAGCGGCGTCACTCACTGAGTCTTTCTTTCCCATTGATCGAGCAGTAAGTGACCGATGAGAGAACGATGTTTTAAGAGCGTCCAGAAGGTTTACAACGATGTTGATAAACTGTAAAAAAATATTACGTATAAAATATATTTGGAACGTATTAATTACTAGTGTTGAAATGTATGTTCTGTCATGTTTTATATAAATATTAAATAAACAGCATATATTGTGAAAATGAATAAATCTAATACAATTTGAATAGAACATGAGAATTATTGGTATATGATGAATAAAATTGGTTGTATGAGGATAGGAAGGATAGCTCGCGTACCTCTCCAGCCTGCTTTGCCATGGAGGCCACTTGGTCAGGATCTTTTGCACCGAGCACCGTCGACAGAACCGCAGCCAATATACTCTGAAGCAAGCGAGAAGCGACACCGTCTCCATAACCATACTTTTCTATATACAATTAAAGTATTGGACTACCTCAGAGAAGACTGTTTACACTGTAACTAATGTTCTTACTTTCTGTGAGATAGTCGTAGGACGTGAAGGCTGCAGTTATATGTAGGTATCTAAATACTAAATTGGATTGCTTACTAAATGTGAGGAATAAACTTTATACGTGCTTTACATTAGTGTTTTCAATATAATAAATATAATATAGATAGGTACTATAAATATGCGTATCTACATGTCGATGTTAGTGGATCAGTATGAATTGTAGCTAAATTGTTTGTACAATAAATTGCATTTTTTTCTATGGAAAAATGTAACATGCGCTGGATGAGATTATAAATCAATCAAACTATGTACCTGCATTGGTGAAGACTCGTTGTCTACTTTGTCGATTCCAGTGTTATTGGTTGCACCTCCCAGAATGGCGGTGAGGATTTTGAGACCCATTGAGAATAGAAATGTCCACGGAGATGGCGCAGGTGAATCTGTATCCAAGTTGTCACTCTTGTTAGGTCCCACGGCGCTGGCAGGATTGAAAATCATTTGCATTATCATACCTGTTGAAAAACGAAATAATTATACATTTGTTTATAATTTTTCTAAAACAAATTAATTACTGAATAACCCACCTAACATGTTTGACCATGAAGAACCACCATCCGATAAGGAATTGTTCTGGATATCATCTATGTCATCGAGTGCAACTTTCTTCAACGCATTAGATTTTTCGGCAAATTTTCGGTCTTCTGCAATTTGTTCTCGGTGAGGTACTGGTAATGAGTTACTATAGTACTGTGGATTTTGAGTCCGAACATTGCTTGTGACCTAAAAAAACTCAAGATTAAAGTTAATAAGAAATAAAATTGTATACTAGATAAACTTAATTATCAATTGATCAACAACAAAATACCTGAGAAACAAGAGGCATATGTTGCGGGTACGCCAGTGTGTGAAGAATTGTTGACGAACAGATCAGGGCGAGAAAAGCCCATCCTGTCACTTTTTGCTGCATGCTGCAAATAAAAGTCACATTTCATTGTAAACATTAATTAACTTAATAAAAATGAAATTTGAGTAAACAATAATGTAATACAAGAAATTGTTCAGTTTCTATTAGAAAGTTTAACTTTTTTTTTTAAATATTTGTAAACTCGAATTAATTGCCTTTACTTGAACCTGTTTATTGAAAGTGGCAGCACACATCTACACGCACCTACTTTGTTTCTTTTCGAGGATGCAGGCTAATTGCAGGATGTCCATTATTTAACTAATGAAGTCTTAGACGTACGACAAGAAATTTCCTAATTTGATAATAGGTAGTAGTAATTACTTATTTCAAGCGTTCAGTTTTTATTTGTGTTATAAATTATTTTCTGCTAGAAAAGTTGTTATTATGATATTTCATCGCCGAGATGCAATATGCAGTATGATACGCTGCTTGATCACCTATCCGGTATGGAAGTGTGTTAGCGGTTTGACCGACAATCTCTATACAGGTGACCCGGTCTTCACTAACTGTAGTTCGGATGTCAACACTCGCACCTGCATAAGGTGCCACTTCTATAAATTGAAGTTAATAGAAACGGTCACGAGTACTCTTTAATACACTTCAGTAGATCTTTTTAAGCAACTTCATGCTAAAACAGGTTATGTTATAAATTAACTATGTAATAAATTAACGTTTACTTTTGTGTTTTTGGTTATTTGTCTTATATTTATTATAATTAACATTTTTGAAAAATAACCCATGTTGGGTTATGCATAATTTAGGCAAGCTACATTTCATGTTTGATGCGTCTCGCTCGTCACTGACAGTCGTAAGTGCATGAGTAAGATTCTCTCTTAGAGAAATTCTGTACTCAAGCTAATGTTTTATGTATACGTTTTATTGCTGTTAGAACACATGAGTAATTGTAAGAAGACGTTATTAAATATAAATATAATGAATAAAATAATGCTTTCAACTTTGTTATTAAAAACGTTAGACAATTAAAGTTTAAACCTAGAGAAAGGCGGAAGTAGTCCGGAAAGTAACTACTTAATTATTTAACACTAGCAGTCCGTCCTGGCGCCACCCGAGAGAGTTTTGTATTTTAGTAGACTGTATTTTTTTACAATCGAATATGGTACTTGAATTATTAACATTTTAGGACACGTACTTTTTAACTTATCTTTACAAGAACATCGTTATAGTATATATGTTCTATTTGAATGTTATTTAATTGAAATTTTAATGTGTGCGAAGTAAATTGCAAAACGTACATAATTATGTATAAGATACATATATTTAGTAACAGTACGGTCTAAGTAGGTACTATCTACGCATTGATGATTGTGATCTGTTCAATCGACTGTGCATGCCAGACCCATGAGTTAAATGTTTTTAAAATATTTTCTTTAGTTTCTCAACGAAATATTTTTCGACCTCATAACCTAGTGACCCTATGTAGCGTAGTCGGAGGCCGTTGACTCCAATTTACTATAAGACAGCCTCACTTTCGATATTTTATATTATTATGTACTACTTTTAATGTAAATTTAAAGTTTATTAATGTTGGTTTACGCAGTACAGACGAAGTACAAGGTGCAAGTTGTAAGTTGCCGAAGTGGTGACTATGGTGTTAGGTGAAAGCCGCGTGAGCCGGTCGCATGTGCCACTGCTGCGCAAGGTTAACGTTTTTCTAATTTCGGAGTGAAGGCTCAGACCTGCTATTACGACGCGGCCAACTGGCTCCCTACTTTCATCGGATATTAGCCGTGGAAAAATAAAAGTCGTCATTTTCACTCATACTCGAATAGTTTTACCGAGCGAGTTATTCTGGTGAAGTGCGCGCTAATCGAGAAAATGAAAATGTTATATAAAGAATTTTCTCGTTGTCGTTTTGGATTCGTTATTCGCTCACAAAGCGGTCTGATGTGCGATCCGCTTTCTAAAACCGTGCACAAGTCTTGCCACTGCGTGTTTCACACGCGGATATGGACACGAACTTGATTACTCAGCCGTGGACATTTTGTATTGGTTTTTAACAGTTCTAAAGCAAAGAAATAGGAACGATGAGGCTATTCAAGCATTCTTCATTAGCAAAACATTTCTGGATACCCATTTGTTATTTATTTAAATTCAACTGACAATTTGATGCAATTCTATGCAATGGATCTTTTCTGAATGTTAGGTAGATCATTGCATGTTTCACTTATTTTTAATTAAATTGTAGATACATTATTCACAACTATTTTAATTGATTTTGAATTTAGTACATCATGTATTCATATTTATATAAAATTAAATTCTTTATAATATGTTAAATTTCGAATAATTAATTTAATCTATAATAAAAAAGTAATATCGATATCTATAAATATCTAGTATGATATAATTTCTAAGATAATCTATAATTAGTGTCGCGTTTAAGCGATTTTATTATCCGACGGCCGGTGAATGACTAGATTCCTCTCACGGCGTCACAACTTTCACTTTAAAGTTTTTTGGATATGAAAGGAATGAATCATAATGCTTTACGACCTGCGAGTTGAAGAACTTGTTTGGTGTAGGTACATCGGTATTATTTCCTTTCTAAAAAAATATGAAAGTTGTTAACTTCAAATTTAATTTTAATGCATTTTAATATTTAAATAGCATTCCGTACGCATTTACGTAATTTTTTTTCATATTGAAAAGTAAATGTTGCATAACTATTGAGTTATGTGTAATTTTTGTTAGAGCATACAAGAAACTACGCGTATCATTGGTGACAGCACGCGAGCTGTGTATTGACCATTCGTAGCAGCTTTCATCGCCACTTTCAACACTATCTGCGAACGTTTTAAGACTTTTAATTAGCTATTTAAACATATACCAAGCGGTTATTGTTGTTTTAATATAATATTATGTAACGCGTGTAAATTATGATTCGATTCCATTGTAACTCCATTTAGACTTATTTAAGTAAACAAATTAAATAGTTATGAGTAATACATTTCACCTACATTAATAAATTATAAAAATATACATTTAACACAGTCACAGGAATTATTGCGTTAGATTTTGTTATCCAACTTGCTTGGTTATCTCCAAATACCTACGCCGAAAGTGGAAAACGGATGGACATATTTATTAGCTCCTATTAAAAGCGTGACAAAAAAAAATATTTTGACAGCTAATTACTGTCTCAGCACACATCATTTATGTAAAAAATATTTAATATTATATTAAAACTTATACATAATAAGCTTTCATTTATTCATATGAAGATGAGCGTGAACGACTGGGTTTAGTCTTGTATGCTAGTAAAAGAATCCCACTGTTGATGCGCTCTATTAATTGATTGGTTCAATTAGAAATGTAAACCGTTAATATTTAAATTCAGCTACTGTTCTTAAGCGCGAGCTCACATTTAGTTTACCCGTTATTTTCCTTAGATGTTAGAAAAGTCAAAGGCATGCAAGGCAAGGTGACAAGTGTGTCAAATTATATAGAGGCTTTTGTTTTCGTCCATCACGTTTATTTCAAGGTTGAATAAGATCGTATTTTCACATTTTAGAAAGTGAAGGTTTTCATTTACATGTGTAAGGCTTGTGCAGAAGGATCCTCCGTCTGAGTACTGCGAAATTTACGTGACCTCGTCAACTAATTGTCCCTCTTTATTGGCATGTAATGTATTTACCATTGTTATGCACCTATTCTTTCTTTGAAAGATGCCGTGTGAATTAAGTTGTTTAGCGTGTGGGACTTATTACATAACTGTCAATAGCTTCAATACTCTTTTTATGTATGAATACAAAAAGCTTCCAAAATCAAACAATCGTTATGTCTAATTGATGAAAATTTTCTTAGTGAGTGATAGAGATTTTTTTGACAAAACTGTTTTATTAGTAAACATGAAGGATTTTTTTTATTGTAAGTAAATCTTTTATAATATTTTTAAAATAAATAAATTTAAAATAAATAAATAAATATCTACATATAAAGTTACATATGCATTACGAGCACATTGTGAAATTTTACTTTTGCCATGGTTTATAAGGTTTTATTCTATAAATAAATACTGAAAATGTTTCAGTACTTTTCTCTATTATGTACGAGTTATATTACTGGGAATAATTTATTTATTTAATAATTCATATGAAATTTTTATCGTATAATTTTGAAGTGATTATCGTACTTTCTCCGATACTATAATATGTCGTGATAGTTATACTTTCACAATTATGGAAGGTGTTCAACAAAATGGCGGGAAATTTGAATGAGACATTATGCTTGTGTTTAACAATCAGTAACAGTAATTCATAGTTATTTTTATCAATAACTAACACCAGAACCATCTTTAGTAATAGTATCACAATATCACGAATTAAGAACATCCAATCCGTCAGTACCAATCACGTTTAAAATCACATTTTCACTCACTGCTGTAAAACATTTTTGAAAATTTCTTACCTTATGTGTTTTTCAATGGGTAAACACTAAATCACTAACACTTATTGATATCTTCCACGAGGTAGCTACTCGTCACTGGTGAAAGTGCGTGTTGCTTGTGCGAGAGTTTGACTTGCAATGAGTGGTGCGCCTTGAACTTCACATATATATATAGGATGACCCAGTTAAAAAGGCGATAGCTAACTGTGCCAGTTTGTCCGTTTGTCCGTGTGTCCGACCTGTGCGTCCCGTTGGTTGGACCCCGCGATCCCACAGTCCTTGTCAAGGACATCGGATGAACCCGAAACGAAAAGTCCATTCATCTCGTTTCTTTACATAGATAACAATTTATTTAATAAACCCTTTCTTGTTTCAGGTAAGGTGTAAAGTTCGATGTACGTAGAGGTAAGGAAGGGAAGAAAGGAGGTCTTTTGGAATGTATGTATGCACTATGTTGCCTACTTATTATTGAAAACGTAATTACACTACTGATATTTTTTTAATTTTTTTTTTTTATAAAAAACAATTACATATATTTGTTTCATCGAATATTTTTAAATGTGTTTCAAGCAATGTCTTGCAATTATAACAGTCGTGCTAAACGTCCGTTAATACCATTTATACATTATAAGACATAAGAAAGTAACTTAGCAAGTAGGCCAATCCATGCCTTTTATAACATAATCATAATAAGAATAAAAAAATCATTGATCATAAAGCAGCTTCACGCCATCAGGGTACATGGCAGGGTAGGTAAAGGGGATGTAGTGTTAAAACACTTGTTTCCACATTTTCCTCCCAAATTTAGAGATATTGTATATAGGATAGAGGAACTCAACGCCACTCCCAACTCATTTTGCCCACCAGAGCAGAGAAATACCTTAAATATATTTATTGAGTGTGGATCGAATAACCCAAAACCACAGCGTTCTCCACGACGGCCTCACAAGTCAAAATTTTGCTTTTATAAATGAATTATCATCCTCACATATCATTATATATCTTATACATGTTGGATGATTCCCAAGATGTATTAGATATATAATGATAAATACCTAGCTAGCTATTACCAGTAAACATCCTGTTTTCTTTGGTCATAATGTAGTAGGTAGCTTGTATCTAGAATTGGTGGTTTTTAAATAAACTACCTAACAATTCCACGTAATTGTACCTACCTACCCTATGTAGTTAACTCGGCTTGAGTAAAACGTGTACATTTTTTTTAATAATTATATTTAATAGGTTTTACATTTATTTATTACGAGAAACGTTTATTATATGTGTTTATTAAGTTTATATTTTCAGGATGAGGGATTTTTCATTAACCACATGTCAGATATGTTGGATATACACACAGTTCTAGCACTTCCGTAAGTTTATTTAGATTCTGCCCTTAGGTAATATCTTGTACTTAACCTGACTGCTCTTCCACATTTATGTATTCAGTGTGGATCCCTAGCATGCTTTTTCTAAACAAATCTTTTATACATTATTAATTATAATTAATACCTAATTGACATACACCGCATCTTAAAATATTTCAAGATACTTTCAGAAAATTTGGAGAGGACTTTAATCAGATATAATTTATTCTATCGACTGTGAGAATGGTAATACCTTGCCTATATAGGTGCTTACTACTTATGTGTGAATTATTCTTTTTATATCAATTTAAATCATAACTTTTTTATCGTTGCGTATTTTCTAACCTGCTTTATTTTACTACAGGTAGAATTAGCTGTTGGGTAACGGTTAGGTATCATCATATCATCTTTGTCCAATGAAGTAAGTGCGATTATTTAGATATGCTTAAATGTACAATTAGAATATTGCTTTTATAAATAAATTATATTTTAAATCAATTCGTTTTATTGAATTACTTCCCAGTATCTGTATAGGTGTTAGATACTTAAAAACTATAAGAACTCTTAATACTCGTATTTATTCTTTTCAATATGGTATATATTGACCGTTCATAATAATCAAACATATCATGGATTCTGATAGACTTGGTTGAGTATTATTACAATTTTCTTCAAATATCACTAAAGGATTATGTTATACGTAGGTACATCTGTTCAAGGTATGTCTCTCGTGTTCAAATGCGATTTTCATTGACATGAGTCAAACCGTAGCGAGGAAGTGTCGCTTTAAAGTAATATTATTGTATATAGTAATAATCGTTGCCATAATACGTTTTGATAATAAAGTACTACGTCTAGTCTTTCGACATTAAAGTTATTATAAGTTAAGCATATGAGAAACAGATAATGATCGGACCAACACTTTCCAATGGCGGTGAGTTCAACGCCAAAGAAAACATTCGCCCCTTTCACTTGCGTCCTTGAAGTTACTCATCATTACATGATCAAGATATTTAAGCATAATGTCATTCAAAGAGGATGTAATGACGCATAAGTATATTAATAAAAACGTAACAGTTTTCTGACCCGACCTAAATCACATTTGCCTACACTATATTGTGTAACGAGGTTTCTTTAATAGAATGTTGTAAACTTAAAAATAGTATTTCTTAAAAATCACATTGAAGTCACAGAATTTAATTAGATATTATTATTTTAGGGTTCTGTTCCTGTCTGTTTGTCTGTGTGTGACATTAAATATCCAAGAACCTTCTTGGAGCACAGAAAAGGTCAAGGCAATCAAAATATACGAGGTTTTATACTCTCTTTTTGCCGCATATTGTGTGGAATTCGCAGGGAAATCAAAGCGTAGAGGATACTTCCCGTTGGCCACAAATTGTAATATTTTGTAATTTGGCAAGAAGAGAGAAAAGAAAAAGAGGAAAAATACTGAAATTGGAAATTTATAGGTGTAGCACAGAATTTTATTCTGTGCTACACCTATAAATTCATTACAAATATCATAACAATTCAATACAAAATGAGATTTGCATGACCCGTAAATGTAAGTTTATCAAATTTTTAACTTGTAATTCCCGTTCACCTAGAATTATGAAATTTGGCAATAACATAGGAAAAATTCGAAAATGAGATATTTGTAGGTATATCCCAAAATAAGACCATTACAAGCTTCACATTTAAGCTTATAACTTTAACACAGAAAGAAACCATTACAATCATATCTATAGTTCATTTTATACAAACTAAATAGATACGACCCCAAATGTAAGTGTCAATTTTAAGTTGTATTTACCACTGACCTATGAAATTGTCACACAACCCTCCGTAACCTACCTTGTAGGTTTTGATTATGCAGTGATTTTCAAGCCAAAAGCAAAACAAAATTGAAAACAATGAAATATCTTTTAATTGTGTTGACTTAGATGTTTGTGCTTTAAGAGACTACTGATGCACTAGCTAGATAGCACCACGTGATCTTGAGAAAGTGGTCTTGACAGATGGACAGAGCGACAGGCTGACATACGGACAACAAACTGACCATATGAGTGTATGTCCTATAAGTTCGTATTTCCTTATGAGGTAAGGATGGGTTCCTTCAAAAATAAAAAATATAAAAATAAAAAGTCAAAGGTAAAATGGAGTGGGAACTAAGTTTAGTTAAGTTTTATGTTCATTTATATCATGTAGGTTTACCTTCAGGCGAATAAATGCTTTCTTTTCTTCGCTACTTATACTAGTGTGAGAAAACTTATCTTAGTTACGACAAATATAATAAATTAATTGTTTTGTAATGAAGTTTTTCCACAACATCTTCTAAACCAGAAACTAAGCTCTAGTTTGTTAGGATTGACTTAGATACCAAGTTGTACTTGCGTGATGAGGCATTATTAAATTGTATAAAGCACTACGTATTTTTTCAACAGGCGTGGTTTTTATCATCAAACGACCGTTCTACATGTGTTTACCTGTTATAAAAAAAATATATAAAACAAGAAAAAACTTTCATGCAAGTGTTTAAAATGTAACTTTTCCTTTCAAGTACATTAACCTAAATAAAGTATTAAAAGTTACTTTTTCCTTAAATGTGAAATATTGTGTATATAATAGTATTTAATAATGTTGTATTTTTATTTATATCTTTTTCGGATCACTATAATATTCAACATATCACATAGTCAGAGTTACTTTCTTATTCTGATGAGAGAATACATATGTACACTTTAAGTTGCTATGATGTATGTGCCTATATATGTTATATACACATAAATAGCGTACATATATTTAATAAAAAGATACACAGTGAAATGGGAAAGCATCACTACTCCATTCTATATTTTTGGACTAGGTTGAAATATTAAATACTTTCTGGCTGTCAGAAGTCAACGCCGTGGTTGAACCATAGGTCAATAACCACGGAAGGAATATTTTTATCAAATTGAATTTAATTGGTCCATGAAATGACTAAGATGTTCTAATATAACAAAAAATAAATTAATATAGGCAGATACCTTTTTCTGGCAAGGTTTTCGACTCCATTTCTAATGAGTGAATTGTGTTATTTACAGATTTAATATTTTAAAAATTTAATATTTTATTAATATGGGACTCGATTTTATTTTCATACAAAACTATAAACCGTATATTACCTTCATATGTTTAGAATTTCAATAATCTTGATAGATGCTAAATAACTAAACTTATCAAGGCTAGGCGGGTCTTATAAAATTGGAGGAAATTTAAATAATTTTTATATAAATATCCCTAGTCATTTCTTTATTAGACCCCGGGGATGGCTTTCGTAAAATAATTATCTGATTGCATAACATTAATTGAGAACGAAAGAAAGATACATGTGTGCGTTCTTTTTCACCTATAACGACGAAGACGAGTTTATAACATTTTCTAGTTCAGATCGATGAGAACTAAGTTACAGCAATCAATACAAGAAAAAAATTATATAACTGGTCATAAAACATTATATTGTTATCACAATATGTGAACGTAATATAAGATGAAAGATATTACGATGGTACCAACGTTTCTAGTAAAATAAAAAGTTAGATTTCTAAATTATCCCTAATTCACACTAATGTGTAACGTTTATATGGTCGGCCGAGATGGCCTAGAGAGTATATTTGTCAATTTGCAAGTGCTGGAGGGTAACTGTAAACTTGGAATGCGTGCCTGGCTTACTTTTCTTAAGTGAATTTAATGATATAATATTTCATTATCACTACAACATTTGAAAAGCACTTGTGTGAAAATAGGAAAAGAGGTTAAAAGACTTTTTAGTGTTAATTACAAAGATATAAATTACAAATTAATTACATAGTATTTTTATGTCTAGTGTTTATTTTTTTTTTTAAATAGGAATACCGGTCTTATTATATATTATTATTTTTTCGTTCTCCCATATCACACACAAGCACTGACATTACATGCTAAGCAGCGGAACCTAACGCCGCACAGATTTTCAGATAGATATATAGCCATTACTTAAAACTTAGCAAGGGCTACCTTCATTTCATTTTCTAGGACATTCAGTGATTAACATTTTCCAATTTTATTATTTAATATAAAATGATATTAAATAATAAAATTTCATTTTATATTGTACATGTAGGTACATACTTACAATAAATAGTTAGATACATGAATTTTAATAAGAATTTATCTTCTGGGTCATCTCAAAACATTACTAACATTTAAATAATCAACGGTTTCATATTAATACGAGTGAAATAAAACTCTCAAACAAAAAGAGAAAGTAAGTTTTAATTTTTTTATGTGTTTGTTGTAATGTGTGCGGTTAAATCTTAATCATAGTAATTTGTTACTCTATTTCGAACTTGTAGAAGGTTAGGCAATTTAACGGGATCGCTATTCCCTATTGCCATCATCGCGCTAAAGCTAGATTTAAAATCGAGTTATGTTCATTTGTTTATAATTAACAAAAATAGATGTATGCTCGTAAATATCTAGGTAAACTAACTGTATATATCTTCTTAACCTATACCTTCACAAGAATAAAATGTAGACTTTTTATGAAAAAACTCTCTAAGCCGTGAAAGTAAATAGTTTGTATAATAAAAATCACATGAAGAAGAAGGACCGAATGTCTGTTGGATTATATAGGATTTAAATAAAAAGTTAACCAATTAGAGGTTAAGTTATAAATATATGATGTAAAATACGCGGAACTAGCAGTATCTAATCGTGCCAAGCTCTCATTAATGTTAGCAATTTCTAAGACCGCAAAGGGCGTTATAAAGTACATGTTGTGAACCAAGTTCATTTACCTTTCATTGCTGGATTACCTGATATGTAAATTTTGCAAGTAACTAGCATATTTTTTCTTGTTCCTTTAGCTTAATTAAATTAATTACTTAATAATTTAAAATATTAGTAATTGTTATTTATTATTATTATTATACATATATCATTAGAATTAGAATTATTTATGACTAGAGACTACTCATAACTTTGTTAGTGCGGACTTTATAATTCTTTCTTTCCGATTTTCACTCACCGATTTTTGCTTATTTTTTATAGTCTTGTTCATCTAATGTGGATTTTCATCAGTTGTTCCAGGCCCTTGATCACGGATAAAATGATTTTTATTAAAATGTACACCACGCCGAACTGCTTTTGTTAAGTTGCCATTTACTTATTTTAATTTTCATTAATTTTCATTTACATTTACAACACTTAATTTTCATTGTCATGTGAAAAACAAAGATCTGGCACATCTTCTAATGAATCATAATATCCAGATAAAGTATTATCTGGATATTATGATTCATCAGAAGATGTTCTAGATCTTTGTTTTTCACATGACAATGAAAAATGCTCATCTTACGCACCAATTTATACTAAAGAGCAAAGGCTCATTTGTAAAATTTGGTTCTTCTTCTTTCTTCTTCTTCTAAAAATTCTTTAGTTCAAAAGTGAACTAAACACTAAAAAATAATATTAAGATTTTTTAAGTGGTATGGTATGGTAAACTACTTATATATTTAGTAATTACTTATTATAATTACTTTATATAACTTGTGCAAGTATATAAAACAATTTAGTACATTTATGTATCTATGTGGATTTACTATTACAGTAAATCATAGAAGTAATGTACTTAAAAACATATTTTTTTGTAGTAAACCGAATATTATCAAATTAACGGAAAAAAATGTGGGAAATAGATGTAAATAAAATATTATCGAGTATAGCGTCCGAGTAGGGCAGTAGGACAGCGAAATGTTGGCTTTCATTCTTACTGGTCAATGACAGACTATTATCGCCGTGACCCAGAAGGACACGCCGCATTCCGATTACCATAGGCGCATCAAACTATTAAATTAGGATTAGAAAAGCATACTAAAAAAAACCATTTTACATAACAAAACAAAAATTTATGACTTATACTTTGGTTAAATTATAATTTCGTGATAATCATTTTAGAATAATGTCACATAGAAAGTAAAAATTGCGACTCAAATGTGAACTAGAACGCATCATTCGTAGGTACAAAATAACAATGGTTTATGATTTTGAATTACAACTTCACGAGAAGAGAAAAGTCTAGGAAATACTCATAGGTACCTCTATGTTATTGTTTTCCAATATTTTCACATGTGTGATGTGTCGACCCACTTGTGCTTAAAGTATGTTAGGTACTTGTTGTAATGTAATTGAGATTCCAGAAATCATAATATATTTTTATATTCAAGTCTATTTATGTAACTAGTAATTAATTAGCTATCACGATAACATATGAATATTAAATATATTACTTTTAATATGTTAATGTCCTTTTTTGAGACGACTGGTGCAAATAAATATTATATATATATATATATATATATATATATATATATATATATATATATATATATATATATATATATATATATATATATATATATATATATATATATATATATATATATATATATATATATATATTCAGAGCCCTTTTTTGAAACTATTTTTTTTGTGACAATGTATTTTCTTTCATGTCTTAATTTAAATCGGATATTGATACTTGTACTTTGGCATCATAGCTTATAATATTCATCAATACTCATCATTTTAGAATTTTCTTAAATAGGAGTTACGTATGTCGAATATACTATTAAGTTATTTAATACGCTTCGAGCTTCTATCCCCCTTTTTTTATTCCAGGATAGGCAAAATTATCTTAGGGTCAACGCTCTCCGTTCTTCACTTTCCACCTGCATTCGAAATTCGAAGAAAATATGTTCTGTCAATTGAGGCTCGAATCCACAAGTATCGCGTTGATAATAGAAAAAGTATTTACATAACTTTGTACTTATATCTTAGTAGTCCAAGGCAGCATGGTAAGGCATTTGGCAGGTATTATTTGGCCAATTTTATGACTGTGTACGTTTTTAAAAAGATTAGATATTTCCCATATGGTAAAGTGTTCATTTTACGATTTATAATTTAAGAAAAACGAATTCCAAATAATAAACAAATAATAGAAAACGAATCTATAATTTTGAAATGTCTTTTCTGTGTAAGTATCTTGTTTGTACATACATACATTGCACATCATCGAAACTACTTGATGGATTTGATTTTTTTTTGTTGTAAACCTATTAAGCCTGGGTTTGCCCAGGCTAGACTTTGGTCTAGGTTATAGTTAATTTTGAATACTGGCATACCTAATGTAGAAATATAGTAGTCTACCTTAATCATGATATATAAAAAAATGCTGCCCTAACACAAGTTGTAGAGTGTGATAAGCACTTTTCATTCATATATAATGAAAAAACAAGATATGGGACATTTGATGAAAAACTAGTTAAGCTAGTCGAATCCACAACTATCGCTTTAATAACAGAAAAAATATTTACATAAGTCATAACTTTGTACTTGTATCTTAGTCATCCAAGGCAGGAAGGTAAGGCATTTGGCAGGTATTATTTAGCCAATTTTATGACTGTGTACCTTTTGATGATTTGAGATTAGATATTAGCCGTTTGGCGGGGGTAGTATTAATTTTACTATATATAATTTAATTCAAAAAAGAATATGAATGTGAACATATACTATAAAAATAAAACGTGGACCTACTTAAAATTATCGACAGAAGTAAATAAAGGAAATATAGTATATTTAGGAATAATTGAGAAGTATAATTTAATTAATTTAATCCTAATAAATTATACTTATTACTACTTGCTAATGTAAATATATAGATAAATATACAGAAAAGTTTATAAATAAATGTTTGTATCGATTATTTTTAAATAAGATAAGCGGTAAATGTATAGCCTATTGAGTAAAATAATAATTAAAATGGGTCTTATATACTTTAAACAATATAAGTTTAATAACAAAACGAAAAGCTCTGCCACTCGTCCTTTTGTCATGAAACTTATATTGTTGAGGTGAATGTTCGTGATTTGCTTTAGTGTTTTTGTTTAAAGCAGTTTTCGGCCGACTGCGTCGTGTGACCAAAACACTTTCTCCTCTGATTGTGAACAAAATGTATATATTTATCTCATCATTTTACTTTTTACTCGACATTAAATGTAAGAATTAAAGGGAAATTTAATTTGAGTGCCTATCATGAGGTTTTTTATATTAGTTTGTCTGCAACAATGTTTTAGATCAAATTTATTTGAACGAAATATAACTACATTTCCTAATATGCATATATTGTTCATAAATTTTAAACATTTTAAATTAAAACAAAATATCAAAATAAATTAAATTTTATTAATTCCAAATAAATTAATTAAATTTGACAGATCTAGAAATAATACTGAAGCTTTTATGTCGAAGAACTTTCTTCCTGCATATGTTTCCCGTGTGCGTTACGTAATCAACTCGCCAATCATCGATCTGCCATTATCTAATTATTACATCATCTATTATTATACAACTTCTACGCTATTGACATTTGTTAATTTACACTTTTCAAATATAAGACAGTAAGTAATTAACCATTATTGGATAGCTTTTTGCGATTTTTATTTAATATAATTATTATTAAAATAATAAAAATGCAAGCTATGATAAGTATAATGCAAGTTTTGTTAATTAGGCGAGTATCAATTTCAATTGCTTTTCCTAAGTTAAATAAACAAATAGGATTCTAACCCTGTAGCAATACTAGTACAACAATAAACCAAAAAGTACATGAATAGGCTTATAATCCCTATGATTATGATTATGAATATCTATGTTGAAAAACAGCAAAAAAGACGTCTTCTGTAAGCACATTAAAAATTTTGACGAATGAAATAATTCAGTTAAATGACAGTAAAAAAATAACAAAGAATAATAGAAAACGAATCTACTTTCTGTATGTCTGTTTGTACTTGACGGATTTGATTTTTTTTGTACAGCTATTGAGCCTGGGCAAAATCTAGGTTGCAGATAATTTTGAATACTGGCACACCTTATGTAGAACCGTAGTAGTCGATATGAGAAATAAATAAATGATGCCCTAATACAAGTTGTAGGATGTGATAACCACTTTTCATTCATACAAATTGAAAAATACAAGATTTGGGACACTGATGAAAAACTATAATACTTAAACTATAAGAAGTATTTAAAAGCCGCCTTAGTAAAAACTATTCCGTATAATGGACAAATAAAAGTCATTGATAATATATAATGAATGCCATCGTGGCGCAGGAGTATGATCTCTAATTTTGTAATTGTTTACCTATTTCCTTGCTCGACAAAGCGCGGCGTATATTTCCGTCACTCAACACGCAATGTTTTGAATTCAGGTAGGAAGTGGAGGATGGAGAGTCTTGACACTCTGTTTGCTTTACGTTCAACTAACATATCTATTGCAAGTTCAATGAAAACAGATATTTAATCCATGAATGATTTTAAGTGTCATAAATTTTACTTACACGAAATAGTGGGTGGCAACTAGTTTAAAAATCCAATTTTAGCATAAATAGATATTAATAAAATTAAACGCTTGTATTAAAATATATACTGATTACATCATATTGATATAGAATGGGAGGACAAATATGAACTTATATGTTTCCAAACAAGTCCTAGTGTCCGCGTCCCCACGCCAAGCAGTCTCATGTCTCAGACATCTTATATAATGTTTAATTTAAAAAGTAATTACCTTGTATGTATAGTCCAAGAGGTCATTGGTCTTTTATTTATATTATGTAATACGTTTCGGCTACTTACATATATCCGCCTATACTATAATATTTATGTATTAGGTACATGAAAGCATTAAATTCAAGCGTGACCAAAATTGTATATTTACTATTTGACTTGGTTTTTGCAATATACCAATTTTACCTTTATTTAATTTGACTAAATAAACTATTTTACATATTACATACATTATTTGTAAATCTTTATTTGATATAATAATATAGTGAAGACTGAATGTTTATACATTTTTGAACTACTGGGCTTCGATGTGTATAATGAAACATCTGTTATAGAAACGCAATAGACCAGCTGAAGTACCTATAAAAAATTATGTTTAAGCGAGAGTTGCTCTAAATTGAATTGATATAAAAATCTAAGGTCTGGAAAATCTAATGTGGAACTCTGAAAGATATGGTGCTAAATATATAACTCTCGGCGTTCGAAGCTGCGGCCATCAATAAGTTTAGAAAAAAATTAGATTAGTATTATGTAATACAATTTATTTATTAAAATAAAACATAAATTTATGTACAAAAAGTGTAAAAGTTAATTAATTAATTAATTAAATATTACAAAAAATTTAATATTTAAAAGAGATTGAAATTAAAAACCTCTCAACTTAATAAATTATTCATATAATTTACAATCTTTATATTTTCGTTCGCAAGCGTCGCTCTTATTATTAATCTCTTCTGGCGTAGGTAAATGTTGATACATAAAGGCGGCACCACGTAATTTTTTGTCTACTTTGCTGTCTTTTTGATTGAATACAGCCTCCTGCATTTTATTTACAAAGGGTGTTATTTTGCACACTAAAAGTTGAATGCAAATCGTTTCCTCTGCAGATTGCTCTTTTATCATCTCCTCTATTTGTTCAGGCAATGAATCGTTTCTAGCAACTTCTAGTAAATCTTGGAGCTTCCGGGACTGCTTGTTAAGAATCCATGTTGTTAGATCCTCAGATCTATACGGTCTGTTTGGACGCCTTGGTCCTGCTAGGAATGTAGTTATCTAAAAGTGTTTCTTATTATGAGAATAATTATAGTTGTAATTATATAATACATACCTAAGGAGTGAACATAATTTGTTTTATGTAACGATATAATTTTTATATTTTACATTTTATATGTATTTATATAATTATGAGGAAATCTTATTATTTTATACTACAAAAGTTTAAATTAGCATTTAAAATAATACATTACCATTTGAGCTACGAAAATAAGTGCGTTAACAGCAACGGCGCTTATTTGTTTAGGCTGAAGTCCTAAGAGGCGCACTAAATGGCGTAATGGTGATTCAGAATACGGAACCTCATTAATATTGTAACTGGGTTTTATTTCTTCTTCGTAGCTCTCTTTACTGTCGTGCTGACCGCTATGAGACTGTGGGTGTTTATTATTCGTGGAAACGTTTGGTTGAAACGCACGAACTACAAAATCTGCCACTTTCAACGCAACCGATTCAGAGCCTATAAAATATAGGTAAGTTAATTAACTAAAAAAATATATTATTAAAAAGTCACATTACTATTTGAAAATTACACTTAAATCAGGATAAAATAAAAGTTCTTATAATTTTAAATGGGAAAGGACCTTGAAAACACAAGCAATTGGCTATATAAAACTTTTTGAAATTATAGAAATATAAAAAAAATAACTAAAATTATATGTAATATATTTTAACATTATACGAACCCAAAAACTCTTTAGCAAAATTAATTCCACTGTTCAAATGATGTAAAATACTATCACTTCTGTAATTTTCATTAGCTGCGACGAATTTAAATAAAATAAAGTATAAGACCAGTGACGCCATCTTAAAAGACCGTACGAAACTATAACAGCGTGGCATGTGCTTAGGTTCAAGTTATGCTTCGATACTTGACGTGATGGCTGCGCAAGCGCATCGCAGTAGAGCATAAAGTTTTTGTGACATTATTTTACCTTAGTACAGGATGTTTCATAATAACTACCTCGTGGTATATATACCTATATTTTTATAACTTATTATATTTTTAAAGTCTTGTTTGAGCAATATACGACAAATAAAGTGAAATGAAACTTCTAAGATATGTCGGTAGATGTCACTAGTTGTGACAAGATTCTTCTTTAAGACATGGAATATGCTCCCCATGACATCCATCAGACTGTTATTTTGATGAATGGATTTATTTTCTATTATGGATGACTTTTAAGGATCTAAACTTTCTAATCTCATTAATTTGGTTCTCAAGTTCCAGAATTAGTGGTACTTCTTTTTGTACTTGAGTTTTATTGTGTTATGAGTATTATTTTTACAAGTTCCTTCGTGTTCTCCATTAAACGTGCGATATGTGTTCCACTGACACGTTCGGAGATTCATACATAAAAAAACTGAACTGAACAATAGAATATTCTCTTTATTTAATGCATTAATAATATTAATCTACGAAACGAATTGAACAGAAGCAGCTATAAATTATGAATACTAACATTAATAGTAGTGAGATAGCGTTAGACTGTAAACCCGAAGGTAGATTCTGTCTCTGAATGAATTATTTCCATTTCTCCATCCAGTATTTTCAGCTGGAATACATAGCGGGGTGCTGAGTCCCGCCACTTCACAAATTACACGACCAGTTACAACCGTAAGTAATAGGCGGAAAGTTTAGAGAAAGATTTGTTTTTTATACTCTACGATCTCTCTATATTTCTTAGGTGTCATATTACGTAAAGTAAAGAAGTGAGAATTAATAAAGAACCAAAGGTGAATATGTTATTGGTATGAACAAAAAAAAAAACAATAACTTATTATAAAACAGTTTGTACAATTAAAATCACACTGTATATATACGGTTTCTTTTCATCAAGATATAAGAACAATAGAGTTCAACGATGTGAAGCAAGATTACACTTATCTAACGTTTTAGGAACCTGCGGTTCTAACTATTTATATACTTGCAGGATATTGATTTAATTAATGCAAATTCGAATCAATAAAATAATTTACAGGTAATGTTTTATATATAAATAAATTAATATACAACGTTAAATGGATGCGCCTAACCTAAAAAATTACTTTACCGTGTAACGAATTGATTTTATACATTTCTGATAATATGTTATTTTTCTTAAAGTTAAAGTTTAAAGTTTGTTAAAAATCCGCTACTTTTCGTTGCGCTCAGTAGACCAGAATAATCATGTGTCGTTCAAATAATATTTGCGCCACAGCTTAACCTCAGTTTCCAGGAGGTATCAACGCGACACAATGTTAACTCTTCTTCTACTAAGCACTATTATAATAGCGTCAACTGCAGACATGACAACGGAAGAGGTGCAATATCTCAACGAACTCTCTATCAACAAACTATTACAACTTAAGAGCTCATTGAAAGATTTATCTAGTGAATACAATAATGTAACTGAAACAGCGCCATCTTACATTGAACGTTTTGGAGCCCAAGCAATGGCTATCAAAGCACCTCCCATTAAAAGGATGGAATATGAAGAAAGTCTTTACAAGAAAGGAGGATACGGAAAGATTAGCAATATTTTTTCAATGTCAGTGACTACCTTAGCTTTCTTAGCGTTTGGTGGATATCTATTATGTTTGATAGTACAAGCTGTCAAATCTAAACAAAACACAATTGTTACTACTCCGACCCCGACCTTCTTCGTGAACGCGGGGATTAAGAGACCTCAAGCCACTTTTAGTTCTTATGGACGTCGAAAGATACAAAAAAGAGAGCTAAAGGATATAGATATCCCACCTGAGGAGTTGTTTACAGCGTTATTACATATATGCGAGGGTTACACTAAATGGAGCACAAGCAACCAAATGTACAATAGCTCTAATAATTAATTAGTAAATCTACAAATAATACATGTATTATTCTTGTAGGAATTAAATCAAATATATGGAACAGACCGTTAATAAGAAACTATGCTGTGTTATGTACGTATATTTACATATATTAAAAAGATACTGACTTTGTTTAATGTAAACTAAATAACGTATGATTATAAAATTGCGTTACTTAAAATTACCAATAAATTTTTAGTGAAATCATGGCAAAACAGTGTTTACATTAAAAGCAGGAAGCCAGATTGCCCCGCATTATACCTACAACCTGTAAACGTTTTCAAACTGTCAAATAATCTTGCTAACACCTAATAATAGCTCTATCTTCGTTTTAAAGATGCTATTGTATCGTCCACTCGAGATTCGCTAGATCTTCCTTTCCAAGAATATTGAATTTATTGTGATATTAATAGAGTATGTTTTAGGTTAAACAGTGGATGATTTTATGATATTTTGGTTGGCTGTGTATATGCTGGTAATGAGGGGTTCTGCGGTGGATCTGTCATCGGGCGAGATCTACTGTTTACAGACTGACAGACCGATACCAACGTACTTCGTTAAAACATATTAACGCACAACCGCTTCTCGTTCTTTAAAAATAATTTCTGTAATGTATACCAATTTACAAAGAATATTATGTGAAATTTAACATCTGTTAGTAATGAAATCGTTTAGCATAGCTATATAGACGATATGTTTATAATACTTTTATGTAAGTTTGAAATATTCTTAACATTCCTTTGTTATTTTGTACGAAATATATTACAGCACAAATATATTTATAGATTATAGTATATAAATTTTAAATATTGTTGATTATTAGATATGTATTTAAGTCTAGGTAGTACTTTTTATATATATGTTTCTGTATGGAGTTTCTTGGTATAAATACAGGCTGAGAATTGTTTATTCATTTATAAATATTGTAAACACATTGTTAAGTAAACTGAGGATTCATGTTGTTAAGTGAACAGCTCTAAAAGATCTCAGCGACGGTACAGATAAGATCTCGCCCTCCCCATGTGATTTGCTTATGATTTGTTACAACTTACAAGTCTGGGAACAGTTTACAGTAGCCTCTCGAGTGTTTACTAAAACAGAATGAAGTTATCCAAAACATGTCATAACTTACTTTTACAAATTTCACACAACAAAAATAAACTTTTTTTGTACTAGATATGTATTAATAGTGTTTGGTCTACATTATTGTAATCTCCGTAAGGATTTTTAATTATTTTAAATAAAAAAAGTAAATTATGTTATTATACTTCATATTTGTAGCAATTCAATAGAACAGTAATTTAGTAGTCATTTTATCGAACAATACATCTTAAATTGATATCATTTTTTTAAGCTGGTTCTGTGATTATTGTGCACAAACGCATAAACAAACAAACAAAGTTTTTAAATCATTATTTTGTTTTTTATTATATTAATAAATGACTCCAGTAGTAGTAGATTTTTTCTTATTACTTCCTTGTATAGACAGCAATCAGTTACATTTTTATTATATGTAAATATGTATATGTATAGATAGATGTGATACTTACATATAAGATGTCAAATTTATTTGAAAATAAAATCAAGTATGAGAACTAAATATTTATGAACATACGATTAATGAATGAAGATAATGAAGATAGACATTGGTCCCTTCTTACAATTATGTAAAAAATGATGAATTTGAAAACAAACCAAAAAGTTAAAATTTTCATAGAAATACATTCATAATAACAAATCAATTCAAATGCAGGATATTTTTATACTAAATAGTATAAATTTATTCATATGGATAATTTTTATGATCAAATCGAAATTAAAATCTCATAAATAATATTATTTAAAATTGTTAAATGATAATAAACAGAACGGTCTCGATGCGTCTTTATTTTATATTAAAATAAAATAACAAGAGTAAAGCTGAATTAATAAATAAATATTTTATTATGTTTATATAATAATGTACTATGCGACTTGAGCATCAGCTCGTAATAAAATATTTTTATGAAATATTGTTTGTCAAAATTAAGAACAACAGTCAATCCCCGCTGCAATTTGTATATGTGTATTAAAAAAAAATAAAAGCTATTCGTATACTACTAGTTAACCCGGCAGAGCCTATCACTTTAAATATTACAAATAAAAATTATACATTAGGTAAGTGGGAACTATATATTCTATATATCTAATATCTTTCGCTAAGGTGACATACCATATTTTTTATGGTTTTGTTACTTTCATAGAGTTTTACATTAGGTGCTTAGGTTCACATCATTTCTATATAATATATGATGAAAAATACCTACTGAACCCTATTTTTATATTCATGCTATACAAGAACCCAATATACAAACAAAATTTCATCCGAATCTGTACAGCCGTTTAAGAGGAGCCGGGTTACATACTCGTACATATAGTATTCCCCCAAAGCAATATTGGGTACAAATTTAAATGCCACAAAGATGTCATATATAACAGATAGCAATCACTCAATGTTCATTTTATTAGTATTATAGTCTCTATTCGCGTTAATGTGATATAAATGGAAACAAAATGGCACTAAGGTCAAAGGTTTACGATGGTGGGACTTAAAACTAAATTGAATTTGACTGAAATCACCTCGTAAAGGAATCGGAGTCGTGATTGCAGTCGATGAATTCACGATGCTATCGAAGAAAATCATGAAGGTATAACTGCTAAACTACTAATAACTACTCAAAGAAAATACGTTCTTTAGATAAATCTATTTACTCCTTTCAAAATAAGAAAAGACACTGGCGCTTAATTGTGTCTAGATTTATGTTGCAATTCTTAGTCCCGTTATAGATTATCAAAATTTCAAATATTCTTTGCAAAGATTTTTAAGCAATAGGTGTATACACTAATATATAGTTGGCGCAAATTATTTTTCAGCATCCGTTATTAGATAAGCTTTAAATAAGCATTAAAAGTCAATGTGAACACATTTGTTGAACATATTTATGTATAGGTATACCTTTTTATTATTTAAATTAATTTCAATATAAACCACTTAATTATATTTTTATCAATATGCCGTCATCCGTTAATGTACTAGTTATCACAGCTAGACGTTCTCCGCTTTTTACTAAATGTTTGATTGAAAATTTGTCAGTTGGACTATGAAATGTCTTAAGGATTTGCAAGTACAATTATCGCTCTCCTACGATAAATATTGCTTTATAAATATTAATTCACAAGACCATAACGCCTCGTACAGATATAGTAAACCGTTAGTGATAGTGTCTAGTGCCTACATATTATATGTTGGACTAATGGCTAGTTACTGTCCGTACATGCGTATACACTTAGAGTTTACATTAAGAAACTTACAATAAATATCTCAAGCAACAAAATACATCGCGCACTCTGTTGACAAATCCCGCAATAAAATATAAGCATTTACAATAAAATTAATTATTATTTACACGACACGGCCGGCCAAAGATATGGCGATGTCATAAAGTGGATATGACTACATTTTACAATAAAGACTTTTCAAAAGATTTCGATGTCACTTTTTATTTTACAATTATTATGTTAATGAAAGCATCACATTTTTTTACTTTGTTAGTCAGTCAGTTTTATTCAAAATAAGAATATACAAACTTAATTTTTTGAACGACAAATACATTACTACCGGTTCACTAAAACTAATGCGTCAGACCTAAGACCTCAGACCAGTGCAAGAAACTCAGCGGGACAATCCTGAGGGTTAAAGGTACCTACTCTATAGCTAAGAAATATTTCCGGGTATTTGGTAAAATAAACTGTAAACTAAAAATCTTTACATGTTTGTCAGTTAACAAAAGCGATAATCGAGGCAAAAATAAATTATTAGTATTTTTTGGCTTGCCCTCTTTTGATATACAAAACGTAGGTAGTAGTAGAAGAATCTAAAAATATGTAATTAACTACCTACTACATAGCAATAAATAAAACAAGCTCGTATAAAATATTTTCTGTGGTTTAGTTCTGTAAAAGGATATCCATATAATGTCTATAGGTGTTCCACCATGCTGGAGGTCCGGGGGCCCCGCGGCGCCCTGCTTTATCGCACGCTGCGCGCGCCGGACACCTCGCACCCCCCACGCCCTAACTAGGCTCTCCACGCTTTAAAATACTCATTCTTCACTTTATTGCTTTTCTTAAATTACTTAGGTACTTATTGAATTTTAATTTTATTTAATACATTAAAATTTTATTCATATTTAAATATGTCGTCTTAATCTTCCCAATGCCAACGAATCTGGAGGAAACTTTTTTAAGCATAACCCATATCCATAATGGATGGCATTATCAATCTCTAATATTCACCATTATTTGGCAAATAGAGTTAAGCATAACTAAAAATAAAGAAACTTTACGGCTTACGGAAGCTTACTTTACGAAGTTCTACTTCTAGAGTTAAAGAGGCAGGTGATGATATGTCGTTAATTACATAACTTAAATAATAATTAATTAGCACATTCCTTGTATTGTAATTAATGACACTTGTCTATAAAATATTTTCACTAATAAGAAAGTAAAAAGTAAATTGTCATGGAATTTAATAAATGTGAAAATAGCAGTGTCAATAGATGTCATACATGCATTTTTACGAATTCATATTTTTTTTTGCAAATATCCAACGTCCAGATTTTGTGTGGTAGAAAGCACACCGTAGTGTAGTTTACGGCCATCCTGCGGCAATCATAATTCGTCTCCAGCCTCCGCGGCCTCTCAGGCGTCTCTCAGGACTTTTATTGTGATTTACACGCGTATAACCTTTGCGATTTTTTGTACATTTTGCGCTAACAACTAGTTGGCGATTACGGCGCTGGTTTGACATAACGGTTCAATATCGACTGCGATATCTGCCTTCCTATACAAGATTTTAATGTATCTTAAAGAGACATTTCAATGATTTAATAAGTCATTAGTATGTAAATTTTTATATAGCTATTGAAATTTCTAAGATTTAGCATTTAATTTGTGTGTGAGAGTGGAATAACAACTATGTCGTATTGTAAAGCTTTTTAAAAATACTAAGAACTACAAATGCATAACATAAAAAATATGTATGCGTAAAATGAGTAAAAGCTCGCTTTATTTTTATATGAATCAATTTTATTTAAAATATTTTACATGTACATCGTACGGATTTCGGCTTCCGATAAGACGAAACTTTATTTATTTATCGAAAGTAATACACATTAAAATATTACCGATTGATAATTTTAAAAATAAATGGGAAACCTATTACAAAATAATCCTCTATAGTCCATAATCGTTAAATACGTCAATATATTGGTAATTAACCTACGATGATACTTTTCTAAAAATCTCAGCAATAAAAAACTCATAATATTTTTAAGTCATAATGGTGTATTGGAAGATAATGAATATAAATCATAAAGTTATTGATGGAAATAAATGTCATTTACATATTAGCTATTTCTATAAAAATCAACATATCGAGCTAATTTTTTTATAACGATTCGTAGATTGATATTAAATTTCATGGAGGAACGTTATAAAATATGATTATGCAAATATTATTAGTTCTTAATAAACAGTTTAAGTATTTGATGGGCGCGCCACACGAGACGCGGCTAATTACAATAAATATACAACGGCGCATTAGTCGATCAAGTTCCATAGTTTGTGTTATTTATCGGAACTAATAAACATGATGTACGGTTATCGGCGTAATTATTTATTTTTTATGATTGTTATGTATGTACAGATAATATAAGCTGTATAAGCTGTTATAGGATCCGTGGAGTTTACCACGATGCTGTTATTTATGGCGTTTATTGGATTCGAGCTTTTCCCCAGGCGACATACTCTAACTGATCATGCCTTGCCTATTAAGGGATCGTTCGATATTCTTCTTTATATATATTTGTATTACTGTAAATTTGTACCTAGGTATTGCTTGTAAAAATTTTTGAATATATTAATAGTATTATCACGCGATTCCAGTAATTACCTGTAGTTTGCAACAATTAAATCTCAAAAAAAAAGTGACTTTATTAAGGAAATTTACAAAATATATAATATATATCATGGAGATTAGGATAGCTGCTACAATGTGTACAGAGAGCTTTTATGACCTCTTATTAGCTGTGTAAGTGTCTGATAATACAACGAGGATCCTCATTTTGATTGTCCATATAAAAGTATCACTTGCTACAAAATAACCTTCCTGCCGTGTTCGAGCCCGTCTTGTTCGGCATACTTATGAAGATAATTCACGTCAACAATACACTTTATTAACAGTTAGTTATGCGCCGTTTGATGATATCGCGTCTACAATTAAATATTAATATGCGTTCGAGAGGTCGTAGGCGGCTTAAGAGATTTATCGAGCTGTTTATAGGGTCTTTGGGCTCTGTTTAGTAACAATATGTAAGTTAAAGGTGAGAAATGTGATTAATATCGACCGGTGTTCCTCGTTACGTGATTTGAGTTCCGTGTCGTGAGTTGAAATAAATTTACTAGCTCACTAACCTAAAGTACCGTGACTGCAAAATTTATTTATACAATTATTAAATGCTATTTAGATAAATATTATGTATAATGTAGAATTATTTAAATCATTATATTGCAATTTAACATAAAAAGGAAAAACGTATATAAGTAGTGTTCGGTGTATAGTGTAGGTATTATCGTAGAAAATATTTTCTACTCTTAGTTTTAAAAAAATTTCGATTATGTGAGTGCGCAATTAAGGATAAAAGCAAATCAAGAATATTGTGTAAGTAATAATTGCTATAACACAGAAAAAAATACAACGTTCTTTCCGTTTTCCTTCTAAGAGTTTATCTTTTTTGATAATCACCGACCGAAGCGACCCCCTCGCTCATTGATGAGAGAAGCGTGTGGGCATTCATTAATATAAGATGTTACATATATTTCAAATGACATAGGCAAAATATCTATCAACAGTTAATACATGAGTGATGCCAAAACTTTGGACCCCTTTTTACGAAAATTGCGCGGACGCAGGAGCATAAAATTTGGCACACTTATAGTTTATGTGCAGGAGAAGTGCAGAACGCTATTTTTCAATAATAATGCTTATAAAGGACATTAAATCAATAAATAAAACATTACCCGCACTCCCATAGGTTTAACAACACATAACTTTTTATAAAGTGACATACACGTTGCTATGGCAACGCGTATGTCACGCGTCAACGGGTCCTCTAGTAGATATAATTATCTTTCATCTTAATCTGTCCTCCTTGTTCCGAACTATTAAATCTATCTTGCTCAAAACCTTATCACATAATAGCAAAACTATACACGCTTAAAGATAATAGGAGGAGTAAAAGGAGAAATAGCTAAAAACCTTTTACCTACTTCAATAAACATCTGTCGGCTGTAAGAAATTAATGTAAATGTAATAATCTAAGTAATATTGATACATACACACTATGTGTCTATTTTTAATATGGAAACTAAAAAAAATTATAAGTTCGGGTAAAAGATTAATTAATAAATATTAATTGTTAGTTACTACTACTTTGATAGTTACTACATATGATTTGTAAATTAAATATATTTCATGAGGTTGTATTTCGTCTGTAACGCCCAGAGACAACAGTAGTTATAAAAGCTGCTGAAGGCGTTTTTATAACATTTTCGGCGACTGAAAGAGGGGTATACTTCTAGAAAATTTATATCCTACAACAATGATGCAATTTACACCATATTTAACAAAGTTACGATTGTTTAATAATAATAATTTAACACATTATTTTGATCATAGTATGTATTGCCTATATTTTTTAAGTTGACTGCTCCAAATTTCGCTACCTATATGTATTCCACATATGGCAAAAAGAACCGAAGTGATACAAACAATATGACATTTATGAACCCCGTGTAGCCCATAAGCATCACGTGTAGCGTCAGGCCATGACCGACGACGACAAGATGGCTTCAATGTAAAAGTTTCAAATACATACATGACAACTCCCTTTTTTAGGACCATCATATCATAGGAATCATAGATAGATAGGACCATCTAAATATAGTTCCATTTACGGAACGAATATTTGAATACTTTCTTTACGCCAAAATAAGTTGTAATTCTTGTTATCAGAATATATAATTTTAAATTAATTTAATTACTTCATCTGTGTCGCACTCTATAATTCAGTCTATAATTCCTAGTCCAGTTGAATAATTTTTTTTTATCTTAATGGTTTCTATTTATTATGTGCCAAATTATAATAAAGAATATTTCAAAAATGTACAAGGTAACTTACGATAATGATATCGATTTACAATAATTTGAACATCGATAAAGCATGACGCGGTAAAATCTCGAATGATATGCATATTGAGAAAGCGTCCGTGCATGAGAAAAAAATACATAAATATGTAGAATGAACGAAAAAAGTCAATTGATTGCCTCCTCCTGTACGTAAACATGTCTGTGAGCGCTCTCGTAAACTGTAAGAGGATATTTTTAACAGCGTCGATATTTAATATTTATGACGACACAGACATCCAATATTAACCAAAGATTTATATACATAACCCTAAGATACCAACTAATTGATTGTGCCTTTTATTCGATTTAATAATGAAAAGATTTTCTTTTATATTTTCTTTTATTTTATGCGCTTCGCCGATTTGTTTTCTTATTTCAAGTATTTAATTGAAATATGTTTGTGTATTTAGCAGTACCTAAGTAAGCTTAAATATGATAAAATCACAATCACTTTCAAATTAGGTTTATGTTACTTAAGTTCTTTCATGTTTATTTGTGATGTGGTCTTTAAAAAGATAAACTAAGAATATTTCAATTGAATAACTAGCTTTCTTACCAAAACGACTTACAGAGGAGTAACATTGTTTTGCTTCACGCTGTATCCCGCACATAGCTGGGTAGTGGATAGGCGGAGAGAACTTAGGTCTCAGACACTCTGTTCCTCGCTTTTCAGACAACTTTCTAAACGTTGGTCGATTCCCACTCGAGGAGATTTCATTATCGCAATTTTAACGGGAGCATTACACTCCTAGATCGCTAGCTACACCCTCCCATGTCAGGCCCCGTGTACGAGGCACCGTTACTTAGACAAACCTGAACCTTAACCTGAACTTCAGGACTCCATAACTTCTGGAGTGTTGGACCCAGCGTTCTAGATGGGGGCGGACCACCGTCACCACCACCAGGTCTCCCACCTGGGATATGACGTCCTCCTACTATGACCAAATGAGTGCTTCAAGAGCTACCAGGAGAATCCCCTACGTTAACGTGTCCACTACAACGTACACTGTCCTCGAATCTACTCAACTATATAACCCTTTGCGCCTTGATTGATAAAAATGGTTGTAATAGTTAATTAACAGATCACTTTTCTCTCCGTTTAAGCAGTGGAAATACGAAGTGTGGTTATATATGTATAAGTATTATAGTTAACACCGTATATGTATTGGTATTAACTATAATACTTATACATATATAACCACACTTCGTATTTCGTAAATATTGAGATGCACCGTTATTGTTTATAAAGATTGTTTATTTTATTTATAAGTAATTGCATAAAAAGTAATTTTTTGTACTCAATATTATAAAGCAGGTAATTATATAAGTGAGTAAACTTTAAATAAATAAATATATTGTGGTCGGTTACTTAATTATTAATATGACTTTAAGGAGGGAGTTTCGTATCTTTACTTTTATTCATGCAATTTATGTATTTTTTCATTCATTTATTTTATCATAATTTAAATTAGATATTATTTATAAAATTATTTGTATTAAATATGTAAGTTCATAACTACCCCCTCTACATACATTTTCATAGACTAACTTAGAGTTTGTAGTCAACGAATTTTGCGAAAATAAAAACGGTCAAGAAAGACATGATCAATTTGTACTCTTTTATTAAACTGCAACTTTATAGTCTAAACTAAAAAAAATTTAGTTTTTTATTGTACACACACAACAATAACACTAGAATAAAAAACGCAAATAATATTAGAAGGAAGTACTCAAAAATTATAAATTATTAATTTCTTATTAGTGTTTACCCACTAGAATAAAAAAATATACATATTTTCTTTATAGTTTTAGGAATTTCTTCCTCCGCCTTTCAATGTGATCGGCAGAACTCAACGCTTTTCATATTACCAGATGAAAATGAAAATAATTTATTCGCCACGACTGGGAATGGAACCCAGAACCGTCGCGCTTACAGTCAGTCCCTGACGCTGTGTATTTAAATATATATATAAATTGTATAATATATCTTTTATCAATTTTCTCATATGAATTAATTTAAAATATATATCGATTCGATTTTTTCTGTAAATGTAATCATAAAACCTCCTGAAACTCATATCTGATAGTGTTTTATCTAAATTCATAAATCCTACATTACGATGTCAATAAATCTATTTAGGAAGTGCCATAAAAGTTCAATTATAAATAAAACTATATGAGACCGAATGATGAACGGGCGTCGCTCCCGGGTGTCGGACAAGAAGGATGTTATTTCGTTTGTTGACTCAGCTACTTTACATTTGGATGGCCTAATTGTAGCGCGTATCTCGGTAATGGAAATCGGACATTAACATGATGTTAGTCGATGAAACTCTTGCGGGTAGGGTCACATACATTCATTCATTAATACATACATAATTCAGTTTTAATTTCAAAGTAGGATAAAATTTGAACACACTATATCGATATCTAGTTATAATCATATATTTTCGTTAGGCAATCATATATTTGAAATATACCGTTGGAAATTATCTAATTGTAAGTAGCAATAAAATAAAATTAAATAATAAAAAATAAAATTAATATAAGCTAATGAGATGCTTATGTTATGAATTTATTTATATATTAAAATAAAATATAAATGTTTTTGTAAAATATAACCATTTTTTTGTAAAATACCCCTACAATTATGTAATTTAATTGTTCTCGTTATCTTGTATGTGATCAGCCTTAGATATAATAAATCTTGTCAAACAACGATTTCCGGAAAGTCATTCGAATCGAAACAGCAAATAAGCCCTGAATGCAACCGTGTGTCGAATCATACATTCACAAGGTTATAAATTCATTTGATTTGGCAGTTATAGCCACGTTTTTTAATGAAACTTACTGTTTTCAATATATCTTCGGAGCTTGATTTTATGGACAGTAGAAAGAAATTTTGTACAGTTTTTTATATAATTTTTACTAAAGTTAACTAAATATATGAGGATTAAATTAAAATTCAATGTATAGTGCTATTAAGATTTATCATAAAGAATGAGATAAAAATCATAAAACAGGGACTTTGTCCTTAAGATATACTCGTAAGTCCCTATTAAGGCAGTTCGATAGTTGCCACGACATGACGACGGCTGATATCGAGAGCACATGTGCCAACAAAATTAAGTAAGTAGGTAGAGAGAGACCATACTCTAAACGTATTTCTTAACATTACACTTGGGTCACAAAATCCAAACAATTCTCTGAGATCCTTTGAACTGCGAACTGTTTCCGTTTTCATCTGTTGTGGAGCAAGTTTATTTTTGTATATGTGATATGTGTCACATTCTTTTTTTAATATTTTTTATTATACACCACAGACTTTTGTTATCTGGTCCTTTTTTAATTTTTTTTGTGTTCACGTAATTTTCATTTTGAGTTTTACGGGTTATAGTTGGTCTCTATATATGGTGTTTATGTCCGTTTTGGAGACAGTAGTTGTCCTTGATTTGCTAGTATTTTTTTTATTGCGTCTTCATCTCTAAAGGTAATAGCTGTTTTGATGTCGTGTTCCACTATATCAGTCACGGAACTC
The DNA here is from genome assembly GCA_037127375.1 of Dione juno. NCBI lineage: Eukaryota > Metazoa > Arthropoda > Insecta > Lepidoptera > Nymphalidae > Dione > Dione juno. The sequence continues at coordinate 6,446,020 of JAXRJS010000032.1, read as the reverse complement.
TCATACATACATCTTCTAGTGTGTCTCGTTAATGCGGCGACGAGTGTGATACGCTGTCGAGACAAGACATATTAGACATGTCTTGATACAAAAGTATCAAGACATGTTCTCTTTCTTCACGTCATCTATGGTTGAATATAAATATGGTTTTCAAATACATATCTGATTTTCCTTTAAATATAATAAATAATAATACTAATAAATAAGTTTAAAATATAATAATAATAAGCACATATTTGTGTACAATTATAATTCGAATATTTCAACGATATTTAATTTGTAACAAAAATGTATGAGTAAAGTTAGCTGGCTTGTGATATGTTTGAAATATTGGGAAGTACCTAACTGATTATAGTTATAATTCACGATTGCCCTGAGAGTTCACACGTGTGGATGCAATACATTTTGTGGCAAATCTTTTGATCCCATTGACGTTGGTTTACGCATTGCACTGTAGGTACTATACGGATTATTCTGTGTGCATTTACGAAGCTGTGAAGTATGATTTAGAGTCTTGCTGTTCGCAAATCTTATTTATTTGTGTGATAATAAGCGTTGAATTGTTAATTGTCAATATTTACGAAATATACTTAGTGAAAATACCTACCTATATATAATTTTATTATGGCCCTACATCAGACAAAATTTTTATTAGATATTTTACACTAATCGTCAAGTGCTTACAAGACAACTTAGAATTGTTATTAAGCAACGAAATCACATAAAGAAAAATTTAATTTATTAATTATGTGAGATATTTTTAAGTATTTTGTGATTCCTTCATAACCTCATTCTTTATTAGATATAGGCAAATAGCATTGCAATTATTGACTTATGACCTATACGAGTATATACCTATGTAGTCACTGTACTCTTAGCGAGATTGTTTAATTTCTGACTATTTTAAATGTTTCATTTTAGAATTTAAATATCATACTTGAAATTACATTTTTCGTAGTAGTATTTAATAAAGCTTTTTAAAAATAATATTTATGCAATAACCCCTTGACTTCTTATCTTAATAACATAAATCACATTTTAAGAATATTAGGTATGTTAAAAAATGGCAAACTCTTAATAAAACAATATTTGTATGGATAGGTAGGTATATCTAATTGTGAACAAAAAAGAACAATGAAATAAAAAATACTATATATTGTGTTTTGTGGCTTATACATTTTGATTCCATGCCGAATTTAGAGAAAATATTTAATTATAAATATTAATTAATAAACTACCTACACATATTGTCCTATTTTGAAAAATGTTTCTTTTTTCATTACTTCATAGGTTTTGCTACGTAGTGGGAACAACATACCCACATAAGTTGTATCTGTTTATGTAGATACGGTAAAATTTTATTACTTACAAGTATACACTTCGGCGCTTCGGCTTCGGTAATTGTATTAAGTAAACAATGGCACGCGGCTCTTCTCGATGTAATGATTGCATCTATATCGGTGGCGCGGACGAACCACAGGTGTTTCTGACAAGCAAAATAAACTAAACCGTAATCGATTTTAGAGTTAGAGCCAACAGTTGTTCGTGAATGGATCGATATATCAGGTATTTAAAGATTGGAACATTTGATCGGTCTTACATTAAGTTTCAACGTATAAAATCAGTTAGTGAGTGGGCTTCACTGTTTTGGATTCTGTAAATAAATGAACTTGGGTGGCAGTAGCGCTTTTATTTCTTCAATCGACTATCTGTTGAGATTAACATAATATGTAGGTACGTACATCGTATACTGCCCTGGATTCCTGCACAATGAGCTGACTGTATCCTTCCCTCTGGTGGGTTAGGATGAAGAAACACATCTGATATCAAGAATGGCCGTGTACTGGAGTCTGCTGTGTGTGAGCATTCAATGAACAAACCCAACGCCATCCAACCAACCCAAAGCCATCAGGTTTGATAAACCTCATATACTCGCTAGGGAAAACATATATCCCCAGAATAGTCCGCGAGGCTATTGAAGTACAAAAATATCCCAATTTCAATAGAGAAGACGGTTAGTAGCTTTCTACCACCTGGGATCCACTTATAAAAACTTTTAAGTCCCAAGCCACCACACTAGAGGGCAGGATACAGTCAGCTCATTCTGCAGGAATCCAGGGCGAGGCAACTCAGAAACCGTTGGCGGTAGTTTGACATAATAATTATATTAACTGACAGACGAATGCCACCTCAGTCTACCCGTGACCACGGACTACTGCAAAGTGTTCGAAACGTCATGTTTCCAAAAATGATAATATACGCGATTAATCCAGTTAAATTGTTTTATTTATTATGTATAAACATCGCGAAAACCAAAGAACTTATTATTACGTTTGAATTTAAGATGTTGCGGGTTGAAGAGTAGAACTCAACGCCGCGTTATATTTATCTAGGAGAGCGGGGATATAAAAATATTTATATGAAATACTTCGTCAATGGATCAATATATCAGGTATTTAAAGATTGGAACATTCAAAACAAAATAAGTATTTTTATATTATGGCTTATTCTCATAGCACCTACAATATTGTTTATGAGATGAATACAACGATTTTTAAGGAGTGTCAATAATTTTATCTTTATATAGTTTTTTATAACACTTTTAGATTTTTTACTGAACAGTTCAAGCATCCTGAAGTGTTACTTAGTACAGAGCTGAGAGCATTGACAACAAAGTCAACTTTATAAAAGTAACATCAACGAAAGCTTTAAACTTATTTATACTATAATTTATGATAATTACTACTGCAAAGTGTTCGAAACGTCATGTTTCCAAAAATGATAATATACGCGATTAATCCAGTTAAATTGTTTTATTATTATGTATAATCATCGCGAAAACCAAAGAACTTATTATTACGTTTGAATTTTAGATGTTGCGGGTTGAAGCCATATATAGCAACTAAAATCCAGCGGAAACCTCTCCACCTACATAGAGACGCCACAGGATCACTCGCACATGCAAGTACGACGGAAATCCCTCTTGCCGGCCACCGTCGCCTTGGGGGTTTAAACAAAACCCCGCCTAGGGTAAAGGGAGTTGAAGAAGCACACACTGCCTTCTCCTACTCCCTGGTCTCCGATGGCGGCGACCCTGCTATCGCGCTGTATTCTCGTAGTCGCTCCGCAGCTTCCTTCAATGTCATAACAGATTCGCAAAAAGAAAACCATTGTAGATCAGCACCTCTCACCATCCGGCATGGATCCCACCACACTGGATAGTGAAAGGTCTTTACCAACTACAGTTGTCAACGCATGACGCTGTGAAGCCCATGTGAGGCATTCGGCCAGGGTATGATGCGCTGAATCCACGGGCGCATTGCAGTCGTGGCACGCCGGTGACGCCTCCTTACGTGCAATCTGGTGCAGGTATTTACCGAAGTTTAAGCACTAGTTTAACTTAAACTAAATTGATTACACTAAAAACTTGTCCAAGACGTACATATTAGGGAATTTTATCTGATACGTACGAGACGTATCATATGAAATTGTCCTTACTATATAAAATTTTGCCTTTATTCCACATGCTATGGAAATTGGTCTTGAACATATTTAGAATAATAGAATAATAGAGGACTGTCATGGAGCAGAAGCACGGCGTCTGTACACGTGACGGATCATGGGTTCGAGTCTTACTCGGGGAGAATAGAATGAATTATTTTCATTTTCTTCACTCTGGAAACAAGGCAAAGCGCGGCGTTAAGTCACTCAACACGAAATGCTTTGAGGCAAAGTGAAAAAAAGTGTTAAAACTAGGTTTCTCCTGCCTACGGTTCTCTCTATCCTGATATGTGCGGGATACAGCGTGAAGCTAAAATAAAATAAATAAATACTACGTTGCTAAGTCATTTGAAGAATTGAAAGTTAACATCATCATGAAAATGAATGATGTCCTGCTGGAAAATGTTTTAATAGTAAATTCGACGTGAACCGCTAAAGTCTTCACTCTAGTCTACCCTATATTATTGAATTCATGATATAGCATTTGTTCTCTTAAGGGTTCTTAGTAAGTAGGAGGCACATGTATTGCTGAAACATGAATAAGATGATCGAAACTCACATAGCAATTAAAATGAAGTATGATCTACTAGGAATATAAACGCTAGCCTTACGAATCTGCAGGTATAACTTATTAACGTATTAATAGGCGGCCACTTATTTACCTATACTTACTTAGAAGAATGATAGAAAATATATTATTTTTCTACTTTTGTATTAGGAAATGTTCCTTGTTTTATATTATTTCTTCTATTTTTTTATAATTATTTACAACGAGCTGTCCGTTGTATATAAATTTGACTAAACCAGACATATTTTATCAAATTTATATAACAGTGAATAATCTACTAGACTAGGTACCTTTACGTACACGTTATAGACAAAGGAACGCAAATACGGCTTAATTTCATTTTGAAAAAATTGCTTTTAAACTTTCTAAACACGAAACATTAAATCACAAATAAAGATTTATGTATAACATTAGCTATCCTATTATTTAAGTATTCCATTGTATATTTAATCGGCCCATTAGACTTCTAAATATTTTTCATTTGCTAACGAAAGATCAATTACTTATAAAATTTACTTAATTTAAAATCACTTTACCGTCATATAAACATTCTAGACGTATTTAAAAAGGCTCCAATATAAATTCGTACATTGTAAATGCTTGTTTAAAATCATTTGCAATTATACCTACTGTTAAATGAAAAGCAAGTTTACATTAGCATAGATATGTAACGCTTAACCCCACTATTACATGACGCAAGCTTGGTAGTAATAAAATTAAATTGAAGTTGCAAAGTCATATAAAACACATTAAAGAGTCAGTTTATTGTAACAACTGCACTGTTTGTAACATCGGGTCGTTCGAGTTTCGAAAGCACTCCATTGCGGCCGCAAACGCAACGCCCAGCGCGTTTCCACCAATGAGATCTTTTCATTTCCATCGGCACGCCCATCTCCTGCGCCTGCTTCGAGTCGCAGGCCGATAACGGCACGCGAAGCTCAGTTTTTCGGTTGCGTTCGTTAAGGAAGGTTTGGTTTATGATTTTGTTTTAATTTTTTGGTTATGACTTCCGTCAGTGGGGATCTAAATACATCAAAGTTAAAGTTCAGTGTAGATAGCATACTTGGAAATAATGATACATCGTCTAATAATCACGTCTCGGAGCCGCAGAGCCAGGAACCACCATGTGCTATTTCTTGACTAGTTTTCCTCGCTTTTCGAGTTTTGAGGCATTGCGTGTTAAGTGGCGGGTCAATGAAAATATTTCATTAATATTCATATGGGAATCAAACTCACAAATCGTCGCGTTTACAGGAAGAGGCAGAGCCTCTGCTCCACGACGTTCCTCAAGTTTAAACACTTTTTTTTTACGCTGAGAAATGCGATTTATGCAGACCGCTCATACGAACGGTACTGTGGGTAGCCACTAAAATCCAGCGGAAACCTCTCCACCTACATGGAGACGCCACAGGATCACTCGCACATGCAAGTACGACGGAAATCCCTCTTGCCGGCCACCGTCGCCTTGGGGGTTTAAACAAAACCCCGCCTAGGGTAAAGGGAGTTGAAGAAGCACACACTGCCTTCTCCTACTCCCTGGTCTCCGATGGCGGCGACCCTGCTATCGCGCTGTATTCTCGTAGTCGCTCCGCAGCTTCCTTCAATGTCATAACAGATTCGCAAAAAGAAAACCATTGTAGATCAGCACCTCTCACCATCCGGCATGGATCCCACCACACTGGATAGTGAAAGGTCTTTACCAACTACAGTTGTCAACGCATGACGCTGTGAAGCCCATGTGAGGCATTCGGCCAGGGTATGATGCGCTGAATCCACGGGCGCATTGCAGTCGTGGCACGCCGGTGACGCCTCCTTACGTGCAATCTGGTGCAGGTATTTACCAAAGTTTAAGCACTAGTTTAACTTAAACTAAATTGATTACACTAAAAACTTGTCCAAGACGTACATATTAGGGGAATTTTATCTGATACGTACGAGACGTATCATATGAAATTGTCCTTACTATATAAAATTTTGCCTTTATTCCACATGCTATGGAAATTGGCCTTGAAAATATTTAGAATAATAGAATAATAGAGGACTGTCATGGAGCAGAAGCACGGCGTCTGTACACGTGACGGATCATGGGTTCGAGTCTTACTCGGGGAGAATAGAATGAATTATTTTCATTTTCTTCACTCTGGAAACAAGGCAAAGCGCGGCGTTAAGTCACTCAACACGAAATGCTTTGAGGCAAAGTGAAAAAAAGTGTTAAAACTAGGTTTCTCCTGCCTACGGTTCTCTCTATCCTGATATGTGCGGGATACAGCGTGAAGCTAAAATAAAATAAATAAATACTACGTTGCTAAGTCATTTGAAGAATTGAAAGTTAACATCATCATGAAAATGAATTATGTCCTGCTGGAAAATGTTTTGATAGTAGATTCGACGTGAACCGCTAAAGTCTTCACTCTAGTCTACCCTATATTATTGAATTCATGATATAGCATTTGTTCTCTTAAGGGTTCTTAGTAAGTAGGAGGCACATGTATTGCTGAAACATGAATAAGATGATCGAAACTCACATAGCAATTAAAATGAAGTATGATCTACTAGGAATGTAAACGCTAGCCTTACGAATCTGCAGGTATAACTTATTAACGTATTAATAGGCGGCCACTTATTTACCTATACTTACTTAGAAGAATGATAGAAAATATATTATTTTTCTACTTTTGTATTAGGAAATGTTCCTTGTTTTATATTATTTCTTTTATTTTTTTATAATTATTTACAACGGGCTGTCCGTTGTATATAAATTTGACTAAACCAGACATATTTTATCAAATTTATATAACAGTGAATAATCTACTAGACTAGGTACCTTTACGTACACGTTATAGACAAAGGAACGCAAATACGGCTTAATTTCATTTTGAAAAAATTGCTTTTAAACTTTCTAAACACGAAACATTAAATCACAAATAAAGATTTATGTATAACATTAGCTATGCTATTATTTAAGTATTCCATTGTATATTTAATCGGCCCATTAGATAGGTACTTCTAAATATTTTTCATTTGCTAACGAAAGATCAATTACTTATAAAATTTACTTAATTTAAAATCACTTTACCGTCATATAAACATTCTAGACGTATTTAAAAAGGCTCCAATATAAATTCGTACATTGTAAATGCTTGTTTAAAATCATTTGCAATTATACCTACTGTTAAATGAAAAGCAAGTTTACATTAGCATAGATATGTAACGCTTAACCCCACTATTACATGACGCAAGCTTGGTAGTAATAAAATTAAATTGAAGTTGCAAAGTCATATAAAACACATTAAAGAGTCAGTTTATTGTAAACAACTGCACTGTTTGTAACATCGGGTCGTTCGAGTTTCGAAAGCACTCCATTGCGGCGCAAACGCAACGCCCAGCGCGTTTCCACCAATGAGATCTTTTCATTTCCATCGGCACGCCCATCTCCTGCGCCTGCTTCGAGTCGCAGGCCGATAACGGCACGCGAAGCTCAGTTTTTCGGTTGCGTTCGTTAAGGAAGGTTTGGTTTATGATTTTGTTTTAATTTTTTGGTTATGACTTCCGTCAGTGGGGATCTAAATACATCAAAGTTAAAGTTCAGTGTAGATAGCATACTTGGAAATAATGATACATCGTCTAATAATCACGTCTCGGAGCCACAGAGCCAGGAACCACCATGTGCAGGCTGTGTTGCAGCACTCTATAGGTGTTGCAGAGACGAGCCTCCACTCTTACAGTTACAGCTGCCCTTACCATATGCTCATTTACATCCCGCCTTAAGGCCCACGTCTGGTGAGTTAATTTGTATATTTTTTTAAGTATTACTCAAGGACTAGGACTTAAGTCTCTCATTCATTTTTCTTAACATATTTAATAATTACATATATAAAGTTTGAGTATAAGGAAATCAAAAATTACTGAAGTGTCTTAAATTAAATTTGTATTATTATTATTCAACTTAGATTTATGTATACAATAAAAAAAACAATAAGAGCGATATAATTATTAATTTTAGGGATAATGAAGAACAATAATAGAAATAAGCTGTAAAATATAATAACTAAGATTTGATTAGTGTTTTAAGTTTACAGTGATTATAAGAGGAATATGAGATGTTGATATATACCTATCTGGAAGAAAATTACTCAATATGAAAAGTGACATATCCTCACTTGTTATAAGAAAAATAAATAATAAAAAATTGCAATTTAATATTAGCTCTTCATTTTTAAATTCCTAAACCATACCTAACCATACCAACCTAATTGCTTGCCTTGTTTTTTTTTCAAGTCACTATCGCATACAATAAAAAATGTATACTTAATCCATTTTTCGCTTATAAATTTATTATAATTTCTTTAGTGTAGTACGTTTTCCTTTAAAACTATATTATTATTTTTATTTACTCGAGTTCCGCCATTTACTACACAATTTCTGTAAAATTTGAAAGTGGGGAATGAGATATCTTTACATAAGGTTCCCTCTGCCTATCCTGGTATATCCTGGTATATGGCTGTGTCTAACAGCGTGAAGCTGAAAAAAAACCTTTTTAAAGTTTGATTACGAAGCACGCAAACAGCGTGTCTAAAATAAATTGAAAAAGTTATGAACTGACAGCTGTTACAGCTACTGAGGTATCATGAAATTTTCTAATTGACTTTAATAGTAGGGAACCCGAATTGCTCAATTTGTAGTTACTAAAGCGTAATGGGGAGTTATTGGATTGTCAAGTTTCGGTCATAAAACGAAGGAAACTGTATGGTCAGTTTGTCATTACAGTTCCATTTTTTAAATATGTAAAAAAATCATTCACATCAAAATAATCAAGCGCGTCAGACGCGCGTGTATACCTACACGTTTTGTCTTCCTGATAACCGAGTGATATTAACCTGACGAGTAATTCGGGGAAGGTAGATGTAGAAAGAGGTTGAATAAAAAAATTAAAAAAGTTACTTGAGCGTGTCAGAGTTAATGTTAAGTCAACTTAAAAAGTGTCCCATTCAAATAACTGACGAAATGGTTCCGACCACAAGTCAAGACTGATTTTTGAAAATGTAAAAAAATATGATCTTGAAATACTGGAGCGCGTCAGATTTTTATACAGACGGTTCAACTTGATGTCTAGTCATCCCTGAATATTTTTAATCTGAAAATTTAATTATTTTTTAATTACCTAGTATAATAAAATAATATACATATATAGATGCTATTCTATTATTTGTTTATACGAAAAAAATAAAATGTAATAAAAATAAGTAGGTATATTTATCTTCATCTTCACTGGATACGTCTTCAAAGTTGATTTCAACTTGATTTCAACTGAATCCAAACTGTCTTCTAAAACGTCAAGTGTTATGACGCTCTAATTTTCCATTTACATTTTACCATCCACAGTGAATTGGTAGCATCTCACTAACAATAAACTAGTGCGCATTTCTCCACAAACATGCGATATATTTTGTTTGCAATAAATGTTGCCGTAGCTCTGATTGGCAAAGTGGCAAGTTACAAGCGTTGTAGTTGCGCAGACTTAATGAAAAGGGCTGATGTTTTATATGTTTTATTGAATGTTGTGATAAAGAAAGAGCGAGAAGCAAAGAGAGATGCGGCATTCCACACTTTAAATGAAATGAATTAATAATTTCCTTCAAAATGAAAAAAAACAATCGCGCTCGAGTATTTCAAGGTGACGTTTTCTTTTTACAATTTTGCCACTCATCCGTTTATATTTATTGTTTTTAAAGTGTTAAACCACACTAAGGATAGAAAAAATCTTAAAGAAAATATAAAAAAATATTTACGCAGCGGGATTTCACCAAATGATGATTAAAATGAATTAATATATATAATAAACTGAAGAAAAAATATACTTTTGACATTTTCTTTATTAAATGTAATAATATACAGTATTTTAATATAAGTGATTTTTAATTTTCAAAAATAATTGTAAATAACTAACGATGTGTTAGTTGCATTTTTTTTGTCACTAATTTATATCCCACACCATTCAAGGAAAATGTACAGAATAATTGTTTTCTATATTTAGTTTATATATACCTACTAATAATACCTTTAATATTTAAATAAACTATGATACTGATATGATATGATACTGTTCCCTCGTGTTAGTATAAATTTTTAGGTCCACTTTATTCAGTATATATATTCGATTTTGTGCGTAACTTGTTTGATTTCACTCGCGCAGTGGGAAGCAAAATAAATACATATGTAGATCTATACTAATATTATAAAATGGAAAGATTTGTATGTCTGTTTGTTTGTTTGTATTGAATAAAAAACTCAACAACACCCGAAGAAGTAACATAAACTACTTTTTATTGTGAAAATGAGGGAAAAAGGGGGTAAAATGGACCCTGAAAGTCTGTTTATAGAAAAATTATTTAAATCAGTTCATAAATAAAATTACTACAAAATGCTATTTTTTAATTAGCTGAAACTTTAATCGTCTAAAAGAGATAGATTTTGGGAAATTAGGCTTGAAAGTACGATAATGTACCTTAAAATATTAAAGGGTTAGGTGTCACGAAAGTAGTCAAGTCAGAGCGAAGTCGTAATTTATTTAATGACTATTACTTTCGCGAGCAGATCGTTAGTACGTTATAAAATTTAAATTTTATATTTACTCATTAATAAATATTTAATTATTTCTTTTTATTTTATAATGGGTAAAAAATTTGGACACAGATGATTTTAAATTCTCTCTTTTAAGTATTTTTTTAATACAACTTGTGTGAAGCTTGTTCAAAATTAGAAATAGGATCCTTTAATAAAAATTAGTAAACGGTCTTTGTTTTGAAATAATAGGCATGACTGAAGTACATACCTACTTAAAAAATATTAAAAAAGATTAAACCCACTTCATAATCATACTTATCTATTCACGGACAAACGTACAAATAGAAACAAATATAAGAATTGAAAATATTAATTTTTAATAAGCAATATTAAAAAATAATAAATGAAAGTATTGATATACTTCTCTATTGTCGGTATTGGCTAGTAAGCCAAAGCAAAAATAAACTTTAAACAACTTTTTAATTACAACAAAGCGTAATAAAATTTATTTAACCGTTTTTTTTCCGAAAATGGGGGGAAAATGTGTAACTGTGGAGTGTTTACTGAACACTAGGTTCTCTCTGTCTAACTTCCAGCTTGCTATAGGTGGAAAAAAACGTGAAGTTCTACAAAATTTATCAAAAAAACAAATGGGTTCTGTATTTTTTAATTACATAATACTTCATTATTTATATTTGTTTCTAGCCGTGTACCGGCTACCTATACCAACTTCGTCTCCAACGCAGGCCGCGTCACGTTGCGACGTGTCCTCAAGCGGGAAACGAAAACGATCTTGGTCTCGAGCTGTATTCAGTAATTTACAGAGAAAAGGCTTAGAGAGGAGATTCCAGATACAAAAATATATTACCAAGCCGGACAGGCGACAGTTGGCAGCTACTCTAGGTCTTACTGATGCTCAGGTAAAGCCAAGATATGTTTTTTACTTCGGGACTTAAGTAAAAATGTGGCAAATCTATTTTTGTTTATATTGTATTTATTTGGGGTGATACAGATGGTTATGATATCATCATTTTGGATATTATTAAATTAAGATTATATTTCAATTATTCAACAGTAAAATGTAGAGCTTACTAGGGTAAGACTTAATAAGTCTTAAAATCAATTGGCTTATTCTATTAAATTGTGTCTTGATAAAATTTTACCTTAAATTTTAATTTTTATTTTTGATATGTAGGTACATATTTATGTAGTGAACAATTTATTATACTTATATAAAAGTTTACACACATGAATGTACCTATGCAAAATTAAATAATAAGAATAATTTTGCAAGGTAATATTCTTACGAGTATATAAAAAGCCACCATATCATTCACTATTTCGTAATATATACTCGTATAATAGTAAAAACTGGTAGAGGTGACGCTTAACTCGGCAACTTATAGAAAGATGTGTCAAGTGCTAGGAAAATGTGCTTGATTTATGTATATTATCGATTGAACTTGTCATTATTAAATATATTGCTTCTGCAATTTTTTACACACACCACTGGTCCGCATACTTTTTAGTGAAAAAGCAAGAAACATTTCATTTACATTCGTTGTTGAGGATTAAAATTTAATATATTTTTTATATTTCAGGTAAAAGTGTGGTTTCAAAATCGACGAATGAAATGGCGACATACAAAAGAGGGGCGTGCGGGGATAGGCACAGTCCCGACTAGAGACCCGGACTCGACAGCAAACGACGATAATGAAGATATAGACGTTGATACTCTTAGTGATTAGTGAAAATATTAAAGAAGTCATGCACCATCCTAGTGCAGGACAGTGGGCTGTAAAGACGATACTTCTAGAATGAGCGCAATCGCCACTCGGAGAAGTATTTTTTTTTTTATTTTTACGGTCTTATATACATAAGGAGTAAAGTGAAAGAACGTAGTGTCTTATTAGATTATATCACCCAACCTGCCATATGTAGTTTAAAAAAATATGTGTATGCAAATTGCATATAAAAAAGTTTTGTAAATGCAAATTACAGTAGGTATAGGTAAAATAAATAATATATAACTTAATGAATATTATTATAAAACTATGTATATATTATTAGACTAGAGTTCTCTAGTCACGCTAATATTAAAGTTGCTAAAACTGCAGTACGTAGTAAATGTTTATGATATTTTCTAATAATTGTGAGATCACTAAATATAATATTCTCATTATCACATATTTTCTACGGTGATGAGTCTGTATTCAGTTCCATAAGGACATTCTATAAGTACAATTTCTACATGACTATGTATTTGACAGCAAATCTTATTCGATTTTATTAATCTTTACTATGTATTATTAGACTTACAAATTATAATACTTCTGTACAAATTGCAATTTTATTGCTATGCAATAGTTTAATATAGGTAAATTGAACTGATTATATCATTAAATCTAATAAATAAAATAATAATAAAAAATAGCAATATTTAAATAATGCAAATAAAAAAGAATATAACATATTATAATTTGTACAATATTTTATTTGTTAGGTACTTAAATATTATGACGTTAAATAAAAAAATGGATCCTTAAGCCTTTTTTTATATAATATGTACATACATTCAAATTTGTCAATAAATTATAAGTATATAAAACTGTACATTTGTATATAATGACACATAAGAAATAAAACTTCAAATAAGCATAAATGTTTTATTATTCCTTATCTAAATATACAAAATGCCGTATAGAGGCGAATATAAATTAATAATCTACGAGTTTAACTTTATTTCTCGAGCTATCTTCATCTCGGAAACGGCTTGAAGGACCATCGCCATACTGTCCAGGGTTCCTTGGATTTTGGTTCCTATATCCCCCTCTGTAGGGTCGTCGCCATCCCGGTCCATATCTATCATTTTGTCTGTTATAATAATTTTCTGGACGATTATATTCATGATTTTCGAAACGGCCTCTAGAATGAGGATGTCTATCTCTATATTGATAATAATTTTGGTCCCTATAGTCTTCGGGTCTCTTGTCATAATCACTACTTTCTAAGCGTCTTCGACTGTTGTAGTTAGAATTTTCACCCACTTCAGTATATTTAGTTCTTGGAGGTGGTGATAAGCCTTTATTAGATTCCCATACCTGTATACTTTTTTCTTCTGGCTGTTTACTCTTGGATCGACTCCTCTTTTCAATATTTTTTTCCGGTGCTGGAGAATGTCTGTAATAAAAAAAATGTTTGTATTGATCATTTGTTTGGTAATTAAGAAAATATAGCTACATTTTGATGACAAAAGGCAGTGTGAAAAAGTTCACATAATTATTCATATTAAAATATCTGATATGGTTGTATAAAATATAGAATCGTAGTCCATTATGCGGATTGTATAAATAAATAATTTATTCATTATTTTAGTTACTTCCTTTTAAGTTATTATTAAGTTATATAAAATACCTGGAAGAGGATCCACTACTCTTATCGGAATCATCATCACTGGACCGTCTATATTGTTGATGTCTCATCTCACGTTGTCTATTATATCAAAAATATAGAACATTAGACATGTATTTATTCTATATATATATATATATATATATATATATATATATATATATATATATATATATATATATATATATATATATATATATATATATATATATATTTACAAAATAATTGTATTACTGAAGTACATACAAATACATTTGTGTAATAAATTACAACTAATTTAACATTTTGATGTAAAGAAAAAAAAATCTTAGCATTTATTATGATAATCATGCCAGAAACCAATAATTTTCTTAAATTTATAAAATATACTATGTGTTTTAATTCATCGTATCTAAGACAAAAAGTCCATATATCGTAACATTGGTATTTTCTACAGAACTTCCTAAAACATATGTAAGGCAGACGTGACTGACTTGCGGCGCAGCTTGATGGCGAGCTCGCGCATCTCCTCGTCGCGGCGCGCCTGACGCCGGCACTCGCGCTCCACGCGCTCCGCCTCCGCGCGCTTGTCCGCGCGCACTGCGCACGCGGCCGGGAACCGAGAACGAACACATCTATATGGTGCATTTGCATGCGCGCCTGCGTGCGCGCGTCCCTTGAGACTTGCCGAGCGTGTAAATGCACTATTATATCGTACGTTCGGAAATATTTTTTCTACTCAACCCCTTATTTTTTCTTTTAAGGTACAAATATGTTAATTTTCTTGAATTGTGAATTGTTGACGTTGAAGTTATTTGACGTCAGTTTCGATAATGAACATATTTTTACACGTAATAAAAACAATGTAAATTTGGCAGTGGACAGTTCTATTACTATAATAACCACTCAGGACTGGCCTGTTCAATAATAATTAGATTACAAGATCACATCTCTCTAGATAAAATGTTTATCAATATTAATATTGAAGTGTTTCTTCAATATAGGTTTTATTTCTACTAATATATTACTGTATATTGATTTTATTTTTAAAACAGCAAATAATAAAACAAACGAATAAATACTAAGCCAAATAATATTAATACTTTTAATAATACTAAACTCACATTGCCTTGATAACTGAGCCTGCATTTTTCTCTTTAATTTCTCCTTCATGGAGAGTGTCTCACGCGACGGACCCTGCAATGTACATGAATTTGAATGTTTGAAATTAACTATGTACCTAAGATATTTTAGATATTCGATTTTATTATATTATTTCAATAAAAAATAAAATGAGTACATCACAATCACATAGGAATTCTATACAAAGAAAGAATTGGTTTTGTTTTAAAAAAAAAGGCCAACTAAAGTTTATAAAATGCTGAAATTTAATGCTAAAATTACGTTTTAGTAGAAAACTATTAAATTATTGTAAAATTTTAACAATAAAAATGATATATCATTATTATGATATGATAAAATCATAAAATGTGGAAAAATATTTTTATATACTTTCGATTTATTTACGGTTATTAATTGTTTAACTGAGTTCAGAGAAAATGAAATTATTTCAATACAAGTAAGTCTCATCAAACAAAAATATTTTCCTTTTCTCAAATTTGATTAAAGCAATCTATGAGATATGAATTATGCAATTTTAGTTTTATATAAATTACATAAGTGTTTGAATTTAAAAGAAATAATTATAGAAATAACTCAATAAGATAAATTTATGAAACAGTCATCAAATAATAATTAGACTTATAATACATATAATTCAAAAAACAAAGAGTAATGCCAAAAAGATGGCTTCATGTCAATGCTAACATTAAAAATATATTAAAAAATATTTTTTTATTCCTATCTGATTAATATAAACATGACATAATAGGTTTCGCGGTAGGTATCAACCCCGTGTCTATAACCTTCATTCTACGGGTAATGCTAAGCGTAGTGTAACAAGAAATGATTCTTACTGACTTTGGCGCTGGATCCAGTTAATCGTAACTGATTCACGTTTGAGTTTGATTTATTGCCAACCGCCGATCTGGAAATATTAAGTAACATACTAATAATACATAGAAATATATAAATGCCATGCAGTGTGACTTTACAAAGTACACTTGACAAGCTACAGTTGTGGGTTGGATTCCCACTCGGGGCTATGAATTCTTCTCATACAAGTATAAACTTAAAAAATACTGCTCACTAAAATTTCTCTCAAGGAAATATCTATAATTGATTCTAATAGCATACTGAAAAAGTACGGTTATTTTGCCAGTGTAACATTCAATGCTATCGTAGGACATTTATTGAGATTATAATTGTCTATACATTTTACACTGACGTGAAAGAAACGCGTAAAGATGTATAAATTATAAAACTGTATAGAACATAATTAAGTGATAATTGGATTAATAACTTTAATAGCTATAACATATTATTATAGCTTCACGCTGTATCCCGCTGTAGCATATAGGCTAAATAAAAGTTCTCTAGATTTTGATAACCTAACTTAGTGTCAAGAAAAATCTTTGAAAAATGTTCAGGCTGTGCGCGGCGGCGGACTCTAAGCAAGACGGTTGTGCTCCAACACGCAATGTCTCGAAAATTGGCGACAATTGGGAATGGAATGCTTTAACACTAGGTTCCCTCTATCTACCCTGCTATATATGGGAAAGAGCGTTAAGCTATTTAATTTGTTTTTTTTTGTATATATTTATAATCATCATTATACTTATATATTATATATTATAATTTTTGTAACATAAACTTGAAATACAAATAATAGAAACAAAATAATATTTACTTATTTTTGTCCTCGTTAGACGACACACTGGATTCTGAGTCGAGCGAGATTTCACTTGAAGAATCATTGTCTTTACGTCGCCCGTAGTAACGCGTCGTTGGTTTATTGTGTGTTTTCTCCGTACTGGAAATATATTCACACATACATTATATAAATATATATTCTTTTTTAATTAAAATATGGTAAATGACATTAAATAAAAAAAATAATACCTATTTTATGTCACATCTGGTATAGAATAAATAAATCATGACGTGGTGTAAAAATAAAATACAAAGAATAAAATAATAAAAACATTAGTATGATATAATAATGTTTTTTTTATTTTTATTTTCGTAATACACATGTGTTTTCAATTTGGGTAGATAAAGCTTACCATCATTAAAAAAATCGGCAGATGAAGCGGTACTTTTATGAAATATATTCAACAATACTCAGCTTACCTTTCATTTGATAAGGACCTGGATCTATTGCGGGTCGCAAAGGTACTAGCGTGACTGTAAATAGTGCATATACGATTAAAACAAATACACAATGTACAATATTCACAAATTGTAATTAATTTAAAACATTTTTTTTAATTTTTGTGCCGTAAATAAAAAGCAAAATGTACTAACTATTACTACTAAAAAAAATACAACAATAAATTAGAAAATTTAAATGTACAAAATAAATATTCCCTCAACTATAATTAAAAATACCAACTTAGAGGTACTCCTAGAACGTCTCCTAAATGTCCTCGAGCGTGACCTTGATCCTGACCTTGACCTCTTTCCGTACGAAGTGCGCGATTTGGATCGCGACCTCGACCTGGAACGGGAATAGGAACGAGATCTCGACCTCGACCTTGACCTCGAGTCCGGCCTGCGAGGTCCTATCATAGGTCGGATCCTTTCTGTTGAAATGTGATCTGAAAGTTTTATCTTCAGTTGATAAGGTCCATACATATTTATTTGTATATTACGTGATAAGTTATAATTAAAAAATTATACTTAAATCTTATTCAATCTTATTCAATGTCATTTTAAATATTTTAGTTATATTTCTACCTTACTATTAATAAAAAAAGTGAATAACATTAGAATATATTTAATATCACTATTTAATAATCATTAAATTTATTGAAAATATTTAACCTGAATGTTGCTTTCCGTACCGCTTCCGAGTACAGCATGTCCGGTTTTTTCAAATTTTGCTTCAATTTATCCGCATATAAAGCTTTAGGTGGCAGGGCTAAAAGTAAAAAAAGCTATAAATAATCCTTTTACTACGGAGTGTTATGTTAACGAAAATACACTCCATGTTCAAAATGTATTTTGTATAAATATATTTTGTTTTAAACTTGTTATTATACTCTTAGTTAAAAATGTCAAAAATATGTAGACTTTATTCTAATGATTAAAAGTTCAGGTATTAAATAAAGTAAAAATTATAGATAGATATAGGGTAAGATAAAAAAAAAAACATTAGAATTAAACACAAGTTTTTGAGATTAATTTGGAAATAAGAGTGTCTGTAAACTTATTTATATGTATAGACAAATTGAATTTTGTAAAATGATCAATAATAAAAAAATCAATAAAAAGAAGAACATTTAATCATATAGGTTTGAAGGTCACTCACGTGGTTTGTCTTCGTCCTCAGGACCAAATGAAGTAATAAACTCAATAGTAGAATGTTCAGGAGAAGGACTCCGCGAAGGAGATTTAGTTGGCGAGCGACTTGCTGGTGCAAAGGACGATGGCGCCGCGTAGCTGGGCGGACTCACAACTCGTGTTGCTAGTTTTTTATCACTGAAATATTAAATAAAATTATCATACTCATATCTAATAAATGCAGGTTGTATAAATTTTATACTATGATCTTAATTATTATTTATTATTATAATTATATTATTATAGCTTCACGCTGCATCCCGCACGTAGCAGAGTAGACAGAGGGAACTGTAGGTAGAAGGAATCTTGTGTTCAGACACTCCGTTTCCCACTTTCCGCCTTTCGAGGTATTGCATGTTGAGTGGCGGAACATTGTTACGCGCTTTGCCTTGTTCCCAGAGGGAGGAAAATGAAAATAATTCATCATTCCCTCGCGGAAGACCGTCGCGTTTACAGGCAGACGCTGTGCCTCTGCGTCAACACGGTTCTCAATGGATCTCTTAATGATATTTAGATTTTAATTCAAAATTAATCAATTAAGTCTGACTAATTAAGTCCAAATAAGTGTTTATCTAATACAGTTCATTAGCTCCATTACTTAGCTTATTACTATAAGCTTTCATTATTATTTGCATAAGCAATTAAAGCATGTTGGTTCCTAGTTAGAAATTAATCTCGTTGATATTCTTTATTGTTTATAGATTATAGCATATTAACTTACCGATGCGCTCTTCTCTCTCTCCTACTCTTTCTACCAGAGAACATAGCCTTTTCCTTTTCCTCTCTCAACAATTGTTTTTGATGCTCAGCATCGTCCGCGTCGCCCGTTAGAAATGAGAATAAATCACAGCCAGCCATTCCAAACTGGGGACCAACTGCATTTAGCTCATGTGCCTACAGGAAAGAATGGAAATGAACATTTCAAATTGTTATTTTCATGTACATTTTATAGTGAATCAAATTTTAAGAGGTTTTTATGTTATGTCATATAATGTTGTCAATAACTTGTTTGTGTTTATTTATGTTTACTTTAAGGAAAATTCAGTAGAAAAAGAGGACAGTTAATAAACTACTAGCTACAGGCATATAGCAATGGCGTGAAGACCAATTAATTTATAATATTTTTAAGCATTAAATACTATTAAGAAAAAAAGTAGTAATACACCAAACAGGACTATATGATATTTTTGTATATGTTTGTCTGTCTGTATATGTACATCTTCAGAAGTACTGGACGAATACGAATGAAATCGTTTTATTGTATAGCTAGATGTATCTAGGCTATAATTAATTTTGAAGATTGGCATATCAACTAATGTATAATAATAATATTCCAGGTAAATTATAAGAAAAAATGATATACTGCCTTAACATAAACGTTTCAGCGTGATAAGCATTTTCATGGCCATATAAAAATCAAAATGAAATTCAGCAAAAATCAAGATATGATTCAGCATGGTGGGTATTTCTCATTGACATATAAAAATTAATAATCTGGGACATCTAATAACAAAAACCTATAAGAACTAAAGACATGCAGCCTAAGCAAAAGTAGTTGTATGGTGGGTAGTTTTATTTGACAATTAAAAATAATTTAAGTTGAGGCCATTGTGGCAGTGGGACCGCGTTTGACTGGCCGCATCTACTAAGAGGCATAATTATATTATATTATTAATAAGTTTTTTTATCTGTTCCATGCACTATTTGCATAAATGGTGCATGCAACGCACGGTAAACGTAAGTTGCATAGGAAAGGTCATAAAGCCCACGAAATGACGGGCGGCAAGCAGTATAAAAATAAATACGTTGTATGTGTGTGTGTGTGTGTATATGCATAAATGATTGCTTTACCTGTGAAGCCTCCATCTTATTAACATCTATACTCAAATCTACGTCAATCATATCAACATCAGAGTCATCATCAGAATCCTTAGCTTCAGGTTTTTTTACTTCTGTTGCAGCTACAATGAAACAATTTAAGAATTACTTGTCTATTCAAAAGCAAATTATAACAATATACATTTGTTCCATATTTGCTTTTCAAACACAAAATTTATTATTACAATACTTTGAATAATATGATTATTCAAAGTTAACATGTAACAAAACACACACATGAATATAATTCTAATTATGAATATAGTAAAATTCTGCCTAATTATAATTCTAAAATGCAATTAATATTCCAGAATTTGAATAAATAATTTCATATCATATTATTGTGATAAACTATTAGATTCTATAGCCATTATTACATACGGGTAATTATTGCAAATAGAAGTTTCTATTAAAATAAGAATAAAATTTAAACTGCATTTGCAATTATTGTTTTTGGTTTACTCTATCATTAGGACAAGTCTACGTGACTTAGTATGTGATTATTGATTACCAAATTACCAGAAAATGTTTAACCTGGAATATGTGGATGTATAGATCATAATATAATACTTTGTTTTTGGAGATCTTGCAAAATGATAGAACAAGCAAGAGGCAAATGAGATAAGAGTAGTCAAATGCTGTAACTAATTAGCTATAAAATGGTACACCTTTTAAAGCTAATGGCAGTTTTAATTATATATAGTATTGTTACAGCATACATGACAAGAGTTGATTTGTATGCAACATAATATCTCTATAATCAATTAAAAGAAGCCTTGAACTAGGCATTACATATTTTAAAATATGCATTAAAGTGATGAGTTCACATTTGATAAGGTAGACAATAGAGGACAACATTAATGTCTGTTTTTAAAGGGCCCTTACAACCATACTTCCATTGAAAGCCCAGACACTCATCTGAGCCTGTTCTGCAATGCTGTGCATGTAAATTTTAGTAAATTTGTACAATGCTAAGTAGTTTCTTCTATTGTCATAAGTTCTGAAATATTGTATGTATTGAATTACATAATTTCTATATAACATCAAAATATTATTACCCTAATATTGAATTTATAATCTCATACAAGCAATACTCAATAAATTCTTACACAGAGTAAATTGTGGTGTACCCAATATTATAAAATACAATATAGATTGAAATTTTAATGTATTGTAAGTACAAGCAAAATTAATTTAAAAAAATGTTAACTTGCACATACTATTTGAGGTAGAGGGTTGATTGGGCTCATTATAATTGTATCCTATGGCAGCGCCAGTCCCTCTTTTTTCGCTTAATTTCTCCTTCTGCATCTCTTTCTCTTCAATAGTAACGCCAAATTGTTCTTCAAGAGCAAGTTGATGAAGGAATTTGTCTTCACCTACAATTATGTATAATTAATAAGTAGCAGATAAGGCAAAAATAATTTAGCCTTTGAAATTGCAAGCTAATAGGTACATAAATATAACTTAAATGCTATTGTGATAGAGGTAGCTCTGTCATTTTATGTGAATTATTAAATATTTTATATTACTTATTCCTAGAAAAGCATTTTGTGCCAAAATTCGGTATCTTTCATAATTGCATTGCCTCTCTTCTTGAGATAATTCTTCTGGTGGTATTTCAGGTGTTTTAATATCTGGAATTATGTCCAGATGAGCACGAACATCGAACCTGTCTATCATGTTGTTGGTGTCGCCCTGCCACGGCATCCTTGAAAATTAATTTAAAAGTATATATATAAATTTTCAAAATATGTAATTTTATTTATATTCTTTATAAACTCTTACATTATAGCTGGACCTTCTCCGGCAGCTGCTACAGCTGGATCTAAGTGTATTTTGCACACTCTACCGTGAAGTTGTAAAAATTGGGTCGGATCAGCTTTCTAAAATAAATAATTTTAGTTTAAGCCAAGGGTATTTAAAAAATATCAAAGAATGTTTTTATATTAATTAAGATCGTGAAGTAGTATAATACCAACAATCTTTTCATAGAAGTCTTTACGGCGTTCAGCTCTTCTACGATAATCCACTATCATCCCTCTAATCATTTTTTCTTGTTTTCTTGCCTCGTGCCACATTTTGAGTGTATCCTAAATATAGAATTAATTGTAATCAAATAGAAAATATGAAGTACACTACGTTGTTCTAAATTCCTTCAGACGCCATTTAAATAATTATGGGCTTCGAGCACAGACTATACAGTATATACACAGGCACAAATGTGTTCGTCGAATATGTAGAGCTGTGTATCATTTCGTAATATTTATTAGTATACATTACTTGTAAGTATTTTAGAATAATATATATTTAATTACATAATCTAAGTGGATTTTATAATATTCTTAATTTTTGTGTACTTATAAATGGATTGCAGGTAGTATGTCAAAAATTATATATATATATATATATATATATATATATATATATATATATATATATATATATATAGATATATATATATATATATATATATATATATATATATATATATATATATATATATATATATATATATATATATATATATATATATATATACATATATAGTATGTATATATATATATATTTGCCCACTATCCAATGCATGAATTGTTGTCGGTTCGGTCACATTGAAGCTTACTGTCGATTGAAGCCTATGTGCCATTGATGTACCTAACCACATATTAGAGATTCACTTAATGTTACAAAAGATTTCTTTCTACGTCTATACTGCACGGATAAACACTTTGCTATTGACAAGTCTTGTTATGATGATGCAAGACAACAATCAATAAAAATTATTATGTCCCAGGAGAATATATCACATATAGCGGCGCTTTCTTTCGTTTCCCTCCTGTCTAAAGGTCCGTTTCTGACGTAGCAGTAGAAATGTTTACCTCTCCTACATACCCCAAGGCTAATAATATACATTCACCAATTTCCTCTTACCGTAAAACAATTACACATTAGTCACGTCACCCACGCTCTTGTGGGCAAAGTAGGAGGGGCAGTACTATTTCAACCAACGTTCGATTATCTTTAGCTAAGCATGAATTGGTATATTTGGATGCTCTGTTTTTGGATATTGATTCTGCTTGTTGCTCAGGTAAAAGGTGCAACACCTAAGTATTCATATTATAACGTGCTTGAGATAGAATGTGTTGACCTTCCTTTCCCACTATACCACCAATTTCTTTCTGATAGTTTTGTTTGCAAATTTTTACAACTCTCTTTACGTGCTGTGTTACCACGCACCACCCAGTTATCTGAAACTTGTGTTCTATAATTTCTTTCTCAATTGTCTAGACTCTCAAATCCTATCACTTATTTACTAAAATTCCTTTTTACTCTATACCATGCTTTAGTGTATTCCACTCATATACTCATAAATTTTGGACTCGTTCTTTATATTCGTGGAAATTGGTCTAACCATATTACCATCTACACTGATGCATCCAAACTGTCTAAGGATGGTTGGGTCGGTGCAGCGTGTTGGGTTCCTAAGTTTAAAATTATGTTACAATTTAAATGTCTTTCCCCTTCTTCGGCGTTTACAGACTAGATTTGTTTTTTAATTGAAATTAAGATTTGTTTTCTCTTTCTAATACTCGGTAGGAAGACGTTTACGTTACTTACGTTTATGAATGAGTTTCTTGGAATAATTATTGAAGTGCACTAAAATCTCACAAGGAATCATTTTATTCAGGTATTCAACCCAATGTCACAAGTAAGCCTTGGTTTTACAATCAAAAAATTGCTGAACAGAGTAGGTATTATAACTGCAGTCTGTCGTTTGCACCTTTGGCATACATGTGTACCCTTGTTCATCTCATCCCCCTTTTCCTGGCCATCACGGCCAAGTTAAGGGTTAGAGACAACTCATTCAGATGAAGGTTCAGCTTCCCATACCCTTTCCTCCTGTCATAAATTTTCTATGATATCCTTCCCCATGAAGCCCCTCATTCCTTTAATGTCCAGTGTTTGTTAGTGTTGGTATAAGTCCCTTTTGTGCATTATTATGTAAATATATTAAACAATTAAATTGGAAAAAGAAAATGAAAATGGATATTAGAGTCTGTGATATTGTGAGTAACGCTCATATTCATAATATATGCATAGATTTTTTACTTAAATGTACAAACATGTAAATGTAGAAATAATGAATTTCTAAGTAAAGAATAACCTAAGTTGAATTTTTTTAGAAATAAAAACCAAAATAAATATAAACATTCATAGAATTAATTTATTATGTAAAGATATAATTCACTGTAGTCTTCCACATCAAAAAATATTTCATTTTCTAGTTGATTTGGTTTACAAATTGTTAACCAGTTCATAAATTCTTCATATATTTCTAAGCTTTCTAGAGTTTCAGACATACTTCTGTTAGATATTAAATAGCTTCCCTTTTTAATGTTTTTCTTAAAGAAGTACCACATTTCTTTATGTTTTTCCACATCAACAAAAAAATCTAATACATTAATCATAATTATGTTTGAACACTCTACAATATCTGGCCTTGTGGTTACATCTGAATGTATAACTTTTATCCGATCAATGTCCATGGAATATTGTTGTATGATTTTTTCTTGAACTTCACAGCATTCCTTATTCATCTCGATTCCAACAATTTTAGAGACATTAGTAAAGATGTAAGCCTGTATAAAAAATGTATTGTTTAAAAAAATATTTTACTGTTCAAAATTATTGCAATAAATATTTTAATATTGGAACATACAGCATACAATACAACCCCTAATCGGGATCCCACATCAAGAAGTTGTTTATCTTCTAAATCTTTAGGCAGTAAAACTTTAAAAATATATTGCAATGCCTGTCTTGACAGCGAATGTGAAATTAAAATTAAATCCTGTAAAAATAACATTTAATATTAATACTACACTAGGTGTCTAGCCAATAGCCGCGACCCCGGGACCTCGAGCCACCACTTTCATAACCCTATCCAATCCATGTAAGTGGTGTCCCTCCCCTATACTCCAAGTCTTTCTGCCTCTTATTCCCTTTCTTTCTTGGTTTCTCCAAGTAATGGGTTTGGAGGTCAGATGGCAATCGCTCCACTAAAAACCACTTCGCCACTAGTATGGACCGATTTGGAAAAAAGCTGGGTATGGCTAGGGCGTCGCCGTTAAACGACGCGCAGGCACATCGCCCTACACCTGCGATAAGTGGGCAAGGGCTACCGTGTCAAGTACGGGCACGGCTAACGACGTCAGTACCCAGACGGAAACTCCGCTTTGCAACATGGAATATTGGCTCTCTAACCGGACGATGCAGAGAACTCGCAGATGTACTCATGAGACGTCGGGTCCAGTGTGCTTTCCTTCAGGAAACTCGCTGGAAGGGCAATAAGTCTCGTAACATCGGGCAGGGTTACCGCCTTATATACACTGAGTCACCTACAGGCAAAAACGGTGTGGCGGTAGCGCTTTCTGAAGAGCTTCAGAATGGGCTTCTTGAAGTTGACCGTCGCCGCGACCGCTTGATGCGGATAAAGGTACTGATCGAGGGCGTTATCACAAACTTAATCAGTGCTTATACTCCCCAGGCAGGTTGTAGCGCGGCTGAAAAGGAGAGTATGAAGAGGTACTACTCGCTATACCGTCTACCGAATCGGTCTTAGTTGGGGGGGACTTGAACGGCCACGTGGGTAGGGTCGCTGAGGTGTATGAACGTGTTCACGGGGGTTTTGGATATGGTCTTCGCAATGCAGAGGGAGAAAATATTCTAAGAACCTGCATTGCATCTGATCTGGCTATCGTGAACACTTTCTTCCAGAAGAAACCTCAGCACCTTATAACGTATAAGAACGGGTCCCACTTAACTCAAATTGATTATTTGCTGACTAGGCGGTGTCATATAGGCAGGGTGACCAACAGTAAGGTCATTCCCGGCGAAAGCCTGACGGCCCAACATCGTCTCCTTGTCATGGACTATAATGTTACTCCGAAAAAAAAGTAGCTGAGAAACGCAAGCCTAGAATTAAGTGGTGGTTGTTGAATGGGCCGATGCAGACCGACTTCTTGGCGGAGGTGGAGAGTCAAAATCTACTGACTAACACCGAGACCGCTCAGACTGCATGGGATCGAGCTCATTCAGCAATCATTGCGGCGGGCAAGCGAGTTCTTGGTGTTACTAAGGGTGGGCGTGTCAAAAGGGTGGGTGGGCCAAATGGCGGGAGGTCACTGGTGTGGTCTGCGATAGCAGAATACCGCCCAAGCTCAAGGGACTGATATACAAGAGCATTATCCGACCTGTTCTTATATACGGCAGCGAATGTTGGCCAACATTATCTTGACACACTCAGGAGCTTCACGTCACGGAGATGAAGATGCTGAGATGGATGTGTGGCGTGACGCGGTCCGACCGCATACGCAACACATTCATTCGAGGTAGTCTTGGGGCCCGTGACGTAGTGGATAAGCTCCAAGAGCGTCGCCTGAGATGGTATGGCCATGTTATGCGCCGATCTGAGAACTATGTCGGAAGGAAGTGCCTTGACATGTCTGTCCCTGGAGTTAGACCACCCGGACGACCAAGGAAGCGATGGCTGGATGTCGTGACACAAGACATGAGAGCCAATAAATTGTCCACTGAGGATGTTAAAGACCGTGCAAAGTGGAGTAGGCTCAGTCGGAAGGCAGACCCTGGCAAAAGCCGGGACTAATGCCAAGAAGAAGAAGAGACTACACTAGTAATGGCATGTGCATATTTGACTCTCAGTTGAACTTTTTATAACTCAGTTTTTATGAGTAAAAACATATTTATATAAAATTTATGAGCTTTATACAATGTTTCAAATGCATCTACAAATTTAATTAATTAAATAAAAATATCAATATTGTATTTTTATATAGAAATAAAAATCATCATCATAATAGTCACCTTAATATTACGAGAATTACAATCTAGACAGTAATGTCTTTGCAGTTTTCCTTTCTTAACAAGATGATCAACTTCATTTTCATCATACAGAAATTCATCTACATGACATGTATTAACTTTAGTACAGTCAGATTGGTCACCTACAATTGGAGGTACAATATTTTCAGTAGGCATTTCGGCTTCAAACGGCACAATTTGTTTAATAGAATATCCTATCTTTTTCAGCAAGTTTTCGGAATTTTTTAGAGCCTTCTTATTTTCCAAATCTGTAAGTGTATATAAAAAAAAATAAATAAATAGTTCAAATTACTGTATAATAAGTAAACAATAAAATATTTAACTTTTTTATATGATTGTGAACAAATCCAATTTTCAACAGATTCCAATTCAGAATCCTCTAATTCGGAAAACATGTCTAATAATTGACTTTTCACACTTATTATACCGTCGTCAGACATAATATAATTTTTTAATATTATTATAAGGCTAAATTTTGATAGTAACGTATATAAATTATAAAATGAAAGTAAGGTTATATGTATAAATATTGAAAATATTATTAAAACAAATCAAAACAAATATTCAAGCAGTCTTATCGTGGTCGCGTGGTTTATCAAATGTCAGTGTCAATTGTCAAATAGCACAATATTTTTTTTGTTTGTCATAATACACTTATGTCACAGATTTGTGCATCTCGAACTTTGGTCACTAATAATAAACATACAATTTTTTTTATATTTTCTTATTTTATCCTTAACTTTTATTAAGGAATAAATGATTCAAGTTTAAATTATCTACCACCTTCTTCGTCGTGTCAACGACCCGGACGCTCAAATAGTGTTTTGGTGAAAATAAAACCATACCATATTTTATGTAGTTCATTTCATAAAAAATGAGTGTTGTTTCACTCGCACTTGAATAAATGATAAATTACACATAAACAAGTATATTACATATGTAAGTAGAAAGAATTCGCTGTTATGTCTATATTCTATATGTACATAAATAAATTTGTACTGTTACATTTTCAAAATAATTGTATTGTTCAAGTGCATATATCAGTTTTATTTACACGCTACTAGAATACAAACAAACGATTAAAAAATGTCTATCCGGCTTGTCCGGTCTAGTCTCTGGGACAGCTGATCCGATTTCTATGGATAATATTTTTTATCTCGGAATTCTCACGATGCGCGCGAGTATTTTACATCTAGAAGTGAATTTTACATTTTTATATAATAATTTTAATTTATCTTTATTTTTCATATAGGATATAAGATCGAGCGGGCGAAACTGCAAACGGATCGCTGACATAGCTGGTAATTGGTATAAGCATGAAGACTGGAAGCTCTAACGTCAAAAATATCCTTATGTCACTTTCAAATTAATATTTTCTTAGTCTATGGCTTTTGCCAAATGTCAAAAAAATGTGCAAAATTTTTTGTCACTTTTCATTTTGAAATATTTTGCAATGACTATTACTAATGAGATGTCTAGTCTCGTCTCGCTTTCAAGTTATTCTGTTATAGCCTCGCTTGATTACAGAGTTAAGTGAAAATTTGTAAAAATGCTTAAGCTTTAAAGTATAGTGCCCGTATCAGATAGTTGATGCGATGTATTTTGAATAACAATTAATATTGTTTCGATATATCATTAGTTTTTAAAATATGTTATTTTGTTTCGTGTTTTATTAAATAGTTTTAAGTAGTCAATAGAAGAAAATAACCAGTTTATTGGAAAAAATATGAGTTATAAAAACGATATACCAAAATGAGCGAAACTATTTCTTTAGGTAAAACTATAGGTATATGGATGTCCGAAAAAAAGAGTCAAAAGTTAAATTGGAAAGAGTTGATTAAGGCATGCAATTCACATGGATACAACCTTATTACGGTAATAAAATGCACCTAAATAAATTATAAATATGTTTTTTGAGGTAATGTACCTCAAAAAATCTAAAATACTAAAATATTTAAATAATTGTTACTTTTTAAATTTATTTAAATTTCTAATTTTTTAATGTTGTTTTTGTTTATATCAATCATATCAATATATATCATTAATTTCACAGTTAGATTTAGATAGACCTTTTGAGGAGCAAGGAAATATTGATATATTTCTTCATAAATTGACTGATGTAATAGCTGCAGCTGATCAAGGAGATGTGAAGGTAATGTATAGATTTTTTTATAATTGCTTTTCATTAATTATTGTCTTCAATTCAATTTATATAAGTATGATTTAGTTAATATTTAAAGGAAAATCTGTTTCTAGCTATTAAGTATTAGTATATGTCTCATGAAATGATTAATGTGCTTTAAACTATAATAATTTTGTTTAATGTTAACTGCATCACCTTAAAGGCTGCTAATATAATTGGAAGAGTGGAACAGTACTTGTCGAATCATCCGAACATTACAGTAATTGATCCTTTAGATAATGTAAGGATTTTATTAAACAGGTAATCATAGTTTTAGTTTTGCCTATAGTGAGTCACTAAATTATTTAAAAATTTTATACCAGAATGCGAAAGGCATTCTGGTATAAAATTTTATACCAATTTAATTTAATTTATTAAAGTTAATGTTATTTTCTAACACACTTGAACAAAATAATATTAAGGCAGAAAGAGGACAATAGAAAAGAATTTATATATATTTCAATTATTTCAGATATTATTACTATTCAATAGTACAAAATGAGTCTTCATTACAAAACCAAGGAATATTTACACCGACATTTGCAGAGTTCACAACAAGTAATATAAGACAAAATATTGAAATTATGAAGCAAAGAAATGTGAGATTTCCGGTTATATGTAAGCCAACTATAGCTCACGGGTCAAAATTAGCTCATGAAATGGTTCTTATTTTCAATGAAAGAGGACTTAGTGTATGCAAACCACCCTGTGTGGTGCAAAGTTTTGTAAACCATAATGCAATTTTGCATAAAGTCTTTGTAGTAGGCAACAGGTTAGTGTCTTTTCAAAATTTTATCTTAATTTTATTTATAGTTGGGGCCCTCTTGGTGCTGCGGCTCAGTGTCTTCTATCAGTGTCAGTGTCAGGATCCAGACCAATATAATAGTGTCAAATAATTATAAATTACACATCATTATATATAATTTTTATTATGAACGATTTTCATTGAATATACGTTTTTGAATTATGTTTTTCAGATATCACATATTTGAACGACCAAGTCTTAAGAACTTCAATGCTTCTGACAATTTAGATCCAATACGCTACAGTACAGGGGAAGTTTGTAAAGCAGACAGCCAATCAACATTATCCATTCTCGACCCTCACGATAAAGCTGAAATTAAAATGGCTGTCAATGAAGACAAAATAAAGACTATAATACGCATTCTCAGAAACAAAATTGGCTTAATACTAGCAGGATTCGATGTTGTCATAGAAAACTCTACAGGTAACCATGCTGTTATAGACATTAATGTGTTCCCTAGTTATGATAATTTTCCTAATTTCTTTGAACATTTACTGGATTGTTTACAAGAAACGGTTAACAGGTCTTTAAATAACGATAATGTAGGTGATTGTGGTCGCATAGATGAAGTAACAAATTATAGACTTAATGGCTTAGTTAACATTGGCGGTGCTCATAATTATGGCGTAATCGGTATGAATATTAATTAATAATAAGAATAATTACTTTCGTTGCATATTTATAAAGGCAGCAAAGCCAAATTTAAAATAATTGTATAAATAACAAATTATTGAGGAGCAAAAATAGTTTAAAATGCTATGTCTAAGCATTATTCTCCGAATATTGTTCACATTAATCTATCTATTAATGTATCACTTAAATTATAATATATCTTTTTGTAAGTTATAAGAAATTACTCCAGGAAGAGTTTTCCAAATATAAGTAATTAAGAACTATAGAAGTTATTTTATATTATGGAATATTGATACTTATAGAAAATATGTACTTATGTTGTTGCAACAAGTACAAAAAAAGCGCAATATTTTTGATTTATTTTATAAAAAAAGGACGTGCTGCTTTATTTTTAGTGTTAATACAGCTAACAGGAAACTAAAAAAGGAGAAAACTTATCTTAATCAAGATATTTAAAATATTTTTTATACGAGAAAAACGTGATATTTTCGTAAAAATGGCAAAATATTCTTTGTTAATAATATGTCCAAATTACCAAACATGGTTTATTGACGTACTTGTTAGTTTTAGAATATAATTATATCGTTAACGGCAGTTAAAGTATTTTATTTGTGTTAATAATGAATCACCAAACAACAATGTGTCAATCTTTTTATCTTCACGATTCTCATACGTTTGATGGAAAAGTCACGAGTTCTTAGGTATAGGCATATTCGATTGAAATGAAATGACTCGAGAGTTTCACTTTGTTGGCTAGATAAGATAAACATTTTTTTGAAAACAAACATTAAAAATTTCTAATCTATTTGTTTCTATTTTTATTTGCATTTCTCAGAGTGTCATTAACACACCACCACAATTGTTTAAGTCTACTTTGTTTAGACATTTAGACGTTTATTTATTTGTGTAGACATTTAAGTCTACTTTGTTACTATGATTAACACTTTGTAAAGCAATATGGTGTAAATTAACATATTTGGATAATATAAGAACATTTTGCACAGTTGCAATTAATGTCCTGTGTTCACTACAGTGTGTATATCTGTTCTCTTGCTACTTGTGAACAAATAATTTTAAAATACCAGGTGCCAACAATTAAGTGACATGGGAAAAAGTACTTCCCTCACTTCCTGTACATAACATTTATAAAAATGTTTTTTCACATTTAAAGTAGTATATGCCGAATCTTTTAGTGATACACGTAAAATTTAATTACAATAATAAATTATTTACTCGATCCATGATTCAAACTGAGGTCTAATTAAATGTATATTTATGTATAAATTATTCAAGCATGTCGTTGGTACGATCTGACCAAATGGAGCCACTGCCCGATGAATCATAGCGTAGTATTGTAGTATTTTAGGTCACGTTTACTAAAAAAGCTATTTAAGTGTATAAGTATAAAAGGAGTTATGATAAAATTCAGTAAGGTTTTAGATTTGTTACTTTCTTATTTAAATATGGGTTGAAGTTTTCTGTATTTTTACAATGGGAATATGCAATATGATGTTTTTATCTGTTAAATTTAATTTTTATATCTTTATCAGGTACAAAAGACATAAATAGAACATATACAATTGTTTTTTAAAGTTAAATCTAAAACCTTGAATATATTTGCGTTGCGTTATTTACGTTCAAGCACAACCATTTTGCGCGCGCTTAATATGACGTCACATGGCTTTTACCGGGAATATTCTCAAAGCGTATCTGTATATATCTGTAAATAATTTCAAGTTTAATTGGTATACAGAATGAAAAAAAAACAAAAATTTTCTTACCTACGGTATGGTACCTAAATGCAAAAACAATAGATTAGAAGGAGTAATGTATTTTTTACTTTTTAAATGTGCTATACCACACAACAAAAAGAAATTATTTGTTTAGAAAAACTATTACATTTTCGACGTAGCGAGTATAGTCCCTATAACCGCTTTCTTTGGATTGCATCCAAAAGGGCGCGGGTTCGAGTTTTGTTCCACTAACTTAAATTATTTGGGTTATTAAGTTTTCAATGTTCACCTATTATAAAGTAGGTATGCGAACAAAGAGATACTTTAAAAACCAATGTAAGTCACCTAGCTAGAAGGTTAATAACAGGATTAAAATACTGATAAAGTTTAAGCGTAAAATTATATAAAATTTAAAATATACAACATTGTGTTTTAAATTAAAGAATTTTTTATGCAATATACTTAAAACAAACTGTAAATTACTGTAGAGCGCACCAAATCTGAAAACCATTAATTGAAAAATACGTACTATATAAAATTATTGTATTGAATAGTTGCAGAAACATTGTTAGTAAGAAATCTGTTTAAATATTATTAAATCACGATTTTAGTCTTAGCTCCGTAGAAATAATTCAGTATATATGTAGGTATATTAAATATTTTTATGAATCTCATTTTCTAGAAAACAACGAACACTTGAATTCTTAAAGAATTTGAATTTTATATCGATTAGGTCAGTCGAACATTAATAATGAAAACACGAATGCTACTGGTTTTTTTAAATAATCTTTCTATATAGAGCAGTAATCCGTCCCGTAACTTAAACCCAAATACAAATGCTTAGTCACTTAATCGGGCTTTTATAACATTTATATTAAAGAAACTCGTCAAAAGGCTTCAATTTTGACATGAAAATGGTTTGCAGAAATATAGTTTATAACTAAATAATACGAAAAATAATTAAATTAATAGAATTATGTAAAATCATTGATCAAACGATATTAAGCTTTACACTATAGTATTAAACCGTTGAATATGTAAGATGTGTTCACGTGCCTTTTGTTGCTGCCACAAAATACAAAATAAACATAGACAATTATTGTACAAATTGCTGCATATGACGTTAGGAAATGCGGTTGCTTAAAGTTATTTTTTCTTTAATCTCCTTTTTTATTTTATTAGATACAATCGCGTATGATAAAATATTTGTTATTTTTTATTGAGTATATAAAGAAAAACAATATTCCGTATGAATTCACATAACTATAAAGGAATTTATAAATTTCAAAAATTTCGTAATTAAAATAAAATATGCTATAGGAATAGGTGTTAAAGTTAGTATTTGTTATTTAGAACGCAATATTTTCAAATTTTTCAAAATAATATGTACCTAATTATATCTAAATTAAACTATTAATGTTTTGTAATTTAACATGAACAATATGTTGCATTTTCATAAGATTAAATTGTAATAAAATATGATGATTATAATCTTCGCTTCAAATTTTTTTATCTATATACCTATGTACTTCGTAACTCATAATAACAACCACTGTTTTGTCATTCCATAAATATGTAACAGCAAAATGTATTACAAAGCGAGACTGATTTATAAATATTTGACTACGTAGGTGTAGCTTAAGATTTAACTCTGTATATTTATACATGAATATTATTGAAATATAATTATAATGTATTGAAATATATTGAATTATCTGTTTTATTTATTTCCAAAAACTAGCATTCTTTGTTCGAAATATATACTTTGATAACAGCTTATTTTTTCTGTGCTTACAGTTAGTAGTAATTTTAGTGAGATAAAAGGTAAATAACTACTTAAAATTATTCTCTCGGCTTAACCCATTAACCGCCAAAATTAAACTAGCAAATGTATTTATGCAATACGTATTTTTTTACTATTGTGTAGACATGAAATAAACATAAACTCGTATATTATTATTAGCGTATATTAAAAAATCATATATTATTATTAGCGTATATAATAACGGGGTGTACCCAATTAAGTACAGTGGCGTATTGGTATACAGGTGAAAATATTCAAAGCATGTTTTCTATACACAATATTTTTAGACATTTTTTTGCATTGCCTACGTAATCTTGAATGGCATAAAACACATTGTAGGGGTTTTTCAATCTTCTGTCCTACACCACCATCCTACACCTACACCATCCTGGGTCAATCCTGATACTGAAGAAGATAAAGTTTTAGACTTTATAATGTGTTTTTCGCCGTAAATAATAGCTTGTGATGGAACGTCGAAACATAAGCTGAACCATTCTATCACTCACTCATTACGTGCAGACGCCAGGTAATAGCAATAGCCATATCTACCATATAAGTAAACAATGCCCACCACCACTTATTTCCGTGGATTGCAACCCTGTACAGTGAAATTGATTGATCAAACTCATCTACGCCGCCCATATTTTTATTATAGTTTTGGTATATTGACATCAGCTTTTTCACGTCGTACAGGGCACCATCGTTTTACAATTCCAAGTGGTTCAATTGTGTCATAATTTGTCGCCAATGTGCACACGCTATTATCTTTCCAGCTACCTGGAATTGCCGAATCTGTAGAGTTAGCAATAGACGCGGCGAATAAATTCGCACCAGGCTTTCTGGGCTTTGTCGAGAGTTTTTAGAGTGGATTGCCTCTCAGCACCCCCGACATGTCTATAGCTGCCGATGACACCGAAAAGGCGGAATGTTTAGCAGACAGTTTAGAAGATCAATGCTCTCCAAGCAGTCAGCCCTGTGACCCGCACCACCTGACAAAGGTAGACTCCGTGGTTGCAGAGTGGGCCTCTATGCCCCCGACCGGCGAGCCACTTCGCCCGACCTCTGTCGACGAGGTCAAAGTCATCATCAAAAATCTAAAAGATTGGAAGTCCCCGGGGCCTGACCGTCTTTCCAACAGATCATTTAAATCCCTTCCAGCCCAGTTCGTGTCTCTATTAGTGTTGATATTCAACTCACTGTTGAAATTTTACTTCTTCCCGGACGAGTGGAAGGAGGCATTGTCATTGGCATACCCAAACCCAATAAGCCGCGGAATCTCGCATCTAGCTATAGGCCTATAAGTTTACTCAGCTGTCTAGGAAAAATTTATGAGAGAATAATCTTGGTTAGACTCTCTGAAGTGGTAGAGGCCAAATCCTTGCTCACAAATGAGCAATTTGGTTTTAGGAAAAAGCATTCTGCTGTCCACCAAGTGCACCGCCTCGTAGAGCATATAGCTCGTTATAACATCAGAACGACTGCACACAGTAGCACTGCAGTCATTCTTCTCGATATCGCAAAGGCCTTTGACAAAGTGTGGCACAACGGCTTGATTTTCAAGCTGCTCACTGACGGTGTACCACACTGTCTAGTGTACATCCTACGAGACTTCTTGTCAAATAGGTATTTTCGATACAAAATAGAGGGCACTCTATCATCTCCCCGCCTCGTCCGTGCAGGCGTTTCCCAGGTTTCTACACTTTCTCCGATCTTGTACGCACTGTACAACAGCGACACGCCTCGTACAAAATTAGTCCACCTGGCGATGTACGCTGATGACACCGCCCTATACACTACTTCTCGCCATTCTCGCCTGTTGACTGAAAGACTCCGGAGTGCAGCCGACGCCCTCGGCGATTGGTACCGTTTATGGAGGATCGAAGTTAATCCGGATAAGAGTGAAGCGATCCTGTTTCCTCGTGTCAAACACAAAACGGCCTCCACCGTCTACATGTTAAACCGACCTATTCCCTGGAAACCACAGGCAAAATATCTAGGAGTAATCCTAGATTCCAGACTCTCTTTTAGCTCACACATCAAGAGAGCCAGAAACAAAGCTCTCTTTATTCTCAGTAGGCTTTATCCTCTTATCTGAAAGCAGAGTAAATTGTTACTTAGACATAAGCTACGAAAGCTTGTGTAAGGCCTGTCCTTACTTATGCTAGTGTCGTGTTCGCACACACTAAGCTGAATGCCCTTCAAATCGTTCAGAATAAATTCTTGCGAATCGCGTCAGGTTGCCCCTGGTTCGTTCGCAATGTCGACCTTCTTAGAGACTTCGAACTGGAATCGATTCAACAGTACTGCAAAGGCCTATCCAGGCGCTACTTTGAGCGCGCAGCTACTCACGCGAACCCCCTTATCGTACAGGCGTGTGACTACACTCCGTACGCTAAAACTAAGCTCAGACGCCAGTACAGTTGTTAATGCCCCATACATAGGTAGGAAGCACAAAACACACGACACTCACACCGCCGTCGACGGAAACGACGACGAAGTCCAGCATATTTGATGGCCCGACCGCGCGTTGGCGTGGCTGGGCCCAGTGGTTAGGGACTGCTTAGTCTAAGTTTCTCCAGCTGCGTCTTCAGGTCGCGGCTGGTTTGCTAAGAATAGGGAACATCCTTCCTCTCAAGCAGACACGATAGTGCTTGCTACTTCTCAGGGACAGAGTACCCTCTTCCCTTCCCAACCGGTGTCGGTGTCAAGGCCAATAGGGCTAACAGCATTAAACTCACAACAAAAAAAATAAATATCTTTCCAGCGCACTATCAGAATTTCATTTTGCTTACCAAATCTATAATCATATGAGGTACGATCTTCTTTCTTCGTGTGAGTCGTACTTTTTAGTGGGCACTTCTTAATCCTCTTTTCTCTTACTGGGGCAGTGGCACAATATCCTTAATATTTTTGAGCTCTACTATGAGATTATAATTTATAAAAAAGTTATCACAATATATCTGATGACACGTTGGATCCGTACCCAATTTTTGTAGTAATGTTTTGACGACTCTGGATCCTAAAGGATCAAGAGAACTTTCCTTGGCTTTACCACAGTAAAAATCAAATGTATAGCAGTATCCCGTGGAACTTGCTGCCATCCAACTTTTATAGCCAAAACGGCCAAAACGGCTTTCCTCAAATAAATTGTTTATCAGAATGATGACCAAAATATTTCACTATTGATTCATCGATTGAAATATTATCATGCATCATACCGCATATTAAATTTTTTTCATTAGAATATTAGTGGCCGTACTTTGAACATGTTATCTCTGGGACTACTTGCTTCACCATAGTTGGCAAAATGAAGATTATTTTTTATATCTCGAAATCTTTGCCTGATCATAGTTTGTGATACCATTTCAACACCAACATCTTCATCATAGGATTTATGATATCCAGATATCTATTTCTATTGTTTCGGTTACAATATGAAAAATTATTTCATATTATTAGGGTGACGACTTCTTCATCTTTCAAAATTCTTCAAAATTTTCCAAGCACTTCTTGTGGTAAGGCGGCAGAAACCATGTCTTCATCGGCACCTTCTTCCTCATCTGTGACGACGCTAGGTGCTGGCGGTGTAAGTGCAAAGTCATATTCGCCATCACTGGCACTTTGTTCTAGAATACAAGACTTTGACTGCTTCCTGTAATCCACTGTGATGATCAGGAACCCTAAATCGTATCCCACTCATTATCACAAAAATCTGAAACAAAAGACGAATAATCATTATATGCATTCGGCCACTGTACGCTGTAATAAAATAATAAAATAATTTGAAGATAAGTATGTACACTACAATTTCTTTTAATAAAATATGACATTTTCTTTACGCAAGAATTTAAAAATAATAATAATAAGTACTATATACACAATTATACTGCAATGTTAAAAATCTCACAGAGACAGAATTTATAAATAGATTCATGTAAATTGTTATTATTTCGAAGCACTGATTCAATTGCCTGTTATAATAAGCAGTAACAGCATTAGTAAGTGAATAAAATATATAACTACCCTCAATCAGGTTACCGGCAATCCGCCTGATTGCCTGTAACCAAATGGGTTAAGATGTTGTATTCATTCGCTGTAATATTTGTATATTGAATTTAGCCTCTGGATTAAATTTTTTTTTATGACATTTTGTGACGCCGGCTAAAGGTAAAAACTACACTTTTCGCCACTGAAAGATTCTTACATTGAATACCGTGAAATGTTTTTATTCAATAACGACAGCTATCATTTATTGTTGATGTTGATATAATTTTCATTGTTTGCGCCTCGGGGTGACGGAGCCGAACTGTCCAAGACCCGTCTGATGAGCGGTTGCATGCAGTCACTCAGCTCATTTTTCTCTTCAGGGGCAACGTTGCAAAGACCGGAATGGTCTTCCAGGTAACAGTAACAGTAGACAATATAGGTCAAGTGCGAGTCTTACTCAAGCGCCGTGGGATCCCTACCAATTTCATGAAATGTAAAAACGGAAAATTTATAGGTATACATTTTGTATACCTATAAATTTATTATATATATATTATATAATATACAATATAATCGTAATACAATTTTGGATCCTTTAAAAATATGTAAAAATTTAAATAGAGAAGGGGAAAAAAATATTTATTTACGCTATTTCCCGCATATGGCAGATAGAAGGCACCTAGTGTTAAGACACTCCGTTCCCCATTTTCTACCCAATTTTGAGACATTGCGTGTTGAGTGGTAGAACTCACGACTCACCGGTCATGTTACCAGAACGAGGAAAATTATGTGGGAATCGAACTTCACAACCTCCGTGTTTATAATCAGACATTGTGCCGCTGCACCACGACGGCTTAGAGGAGTGTTGTTACTATACTTTTAAAAGATTGCAAATTAATAAGAAAATTTGTACTGGCGGATCGTGTTCCGAATTAGCTCATTTTTATTATATATATGGTTCTTAGGGCCTGCCTCG
This sequence comes from Dione juno, assembly GCA_037127375.1. Classification (NCBI taxonomy): domain Eukaryota; kingdom Metazoa; phylum Arthropoda; class Insecta; order Lepidoptera; family Nymphalidae; genus Dione; species Dione juno. The sequence continues at coordinate 6,406,632 of JAXRJS010000032.1, read as the reverse complement.
TCAAAGCTCCACGGTGTTAACATGGGTATGGTTGCGAGATAAGAACATTTTACTATATATGAAAATGAACTAACAATGAGTAAGTGTTGTAAGATTATTTTAACTATTATAATAAGATGAATGGTCTGGTCTACTAATAATTAATAACAAGTAATGACTTGAACTTGTTATAAATTGGTTTTATATAAAATACGTAATATCGTGATACCGACCAACTCAGTATAACGGTTGTCTAGCCGATGTTACTATAGAGGCGGTAATTGTTAATTCGACACAGTTCCGTGCATAAATCACACCTAGTTGCAGCGAGAGGTAAATCTGTACAATTTATAATACATTACCGTTCGCGACTTCCGCGGTGCTCCCGCGACGCACTGAAAATGTAAGTTAGATCTGGATCATTGAATACTTGGGTTCATCTGACATCTCGACTAACGGACGACGTAAGATGGATAGAAAACTTAGTACCGTGTAATTATTGTTGTTGCGTTGTTCCGAATTGCGATTCAGTCAGCTGTCGGCACATGCGGCAAATGCACGTGAGTCGCGCGCGCACTTCGCTTTCGACCGTTTTCGCGTTACGAATAATGCCGTTCGATTTTTAAACCGCGACGCGCGTTCCGAAGTTTTAACTAAATCGTAAACCGATTTTGAGTTATCGATACTTATGTTTCTTATCGAAATAAATAACTTAATTTATTAAGTGTGACATGTGACTTCAAATTAGATTCATCGATTGTATATCACGAAGGTGTTGTGGTTTTCGTCATTTGTTTACTTTACGATTAACGAAACGGATCTCGGACGAACGGATTGAATCTATCACGAGTTGGATATAATGTTCGTGTTTGTGTTGCCTTAATTGGAATTTTCAGTTTCTATTAGTACCAAAGCAGGTTAGTTTTATTACTTAAGAAAAAATTATAAATTACATAATGATGTATTATTATTGACCTGAATATTTATTAAATATGAGTAATAAAAGTATATATTGATATTGTATTATAATTATGTATTATATAATTTAATATTAAGGGTGAAAATGGTAAGTTCCAGAAGATATTCAACACAATTAGGTGAAAAATACGTATATCAGCCGCTTTTAGAATAAAAAAATTGTAGAAACTAATTTAAAATTTACTAGTATTATTTCATTTACTTATATTTGCATAGTACATTATATTACATCAATTTATTAAATTGATAAACAAAATTATCTGAACTCTTAATTTGAGACCTTAAAAATGTATGTCAAATCTCTTGTCAAAATATGTTAATAAAATACCTGGATCTCTTTTAAACATGCATGCTTCTATTATGTCATGTTATCTATTTCTTTTATCCTCTGAACACAAGTTCTTCATTCAACGTGACATTGGCGAAGTGCATTGTGCTCAACTGGCACGTTCGAAACGACATTAATAAAGAGAAGAAGAACATAAAGTTGTGATATAATAAAGAAAAAAGGTATTTAGTGTAGGTTCTCCTTGTTGAGTACAAATACATAATATGTAATACATATTATGTTGATTGATGTTTTTGGGATATTATATTGTTCTGAACTTCTAAGCAAATAGTCTAGCCAGCAATGCAGTAAGCATTGTTAGTTTAAGTATCGTATCATATGAGGTTTCTTTATCATTTCATGGTTGTATACATCAACATAGAAAATTGACAATCTTAAATTTGCTGTCGTATCCACTCATTTTGTATAAAATGAACTACAAATATAAGTTTGTTTTTCAAATATCTCCTTCAAGTTTTTATTATATTATATAGCCGTTTATTTATTTTACGATCTTATCTTTTTTCCAAATATTTGGAACAATAAAATGTGAGAATTTAAATGGCGTTTCATTGATATGTAAATATCGTCGTTAAGTAAACAATGTACTAGTTTATTTTATGATTCTACATTTACGATTTTATTTCACTTTTATTGTTCATATAGGTATCTCTTCATTCAGAACGACTCAATATTTGCCTATATATTTTATTCACGAGATTTTTTATATGTAAAGTTGATGTGTTTTATTGTATTTTTACAACTTAAAAGATTGTAAAATAAATATATTTACTTATTAGTTTTTATATTATTCAAATTGTATTACAAAACCTTTTTTATGAAATAGTACTGTTTCACTCGCGGCTTCGCCCGCATGGACAACACGATTATGACTACTTTGTTATTTCCCATTTTGCCGGACACAAAAGAAAAGAAGATAGAGATTACATATAATATTCTGATAAGAAATGTAAATACATTATTTTACATAACTCAATTTTATTTAGTAACAACTAACAGCGTACCTATGTACGATGTCAAAAGACATTAGACGAGTCATTTGAATATCTCATAAGCCACTCGCCGGCCACGCTACGCATCTCCCAATTATCTCACTCCTGAGTTATTTTAAAACTGTCAAAGTGTCAATTAAAACTGTATTATATGTTTGTATATCTTTTTAATATATTTTATAAATAAATATTGTTCCAAATGAAATATTTATAATGAATAACGTAGTTAATTCGATAAAGATAAATATCATGCGTATAAAAACACCTTCGCAAATAATGCAAATGCATTCTATTGAAATTTTATTAGCTATATACTCCAACCTTAAACTACTAGTAAGTACTATCGTTTATGTGATTTTTTTTCTATGAGAAACAGTTTCATCATGCATGTTTCATTTCGTAACTGAAAACACTTACAAATAAATTTTCCCCGTTTTAAAAACAATTTTCATTTTTCATTTTATCGAAGCGTAATGTTGTATATCTTATGTTTCTCGCTGATTAAGTACTTTTATAGGTTTTTTTAATCGGGTCAAAAGTTTCCATTTCCCGTTACAAACAAAACAATATCCTCTTTACAATATAGATATATTAAATAAGACTTAGACTTGATGTTATAGTTCGTACGTTAAGTATCTGCTATTAAACCTATATTGATATAATTAAATCCTAATAAAATAATATTATGGCCAGCCCATTACATAAGCTACACAATACGAAATATTTGTTTTAGTTTTAAATTATTTTTTTAGGGTCCAATCGGTAGTATTGAGCATGGTTAATATAGTTGGTTTGAATCGAGCATATTAACCATAGTCCATAAGATCAATTGAGCAAAATTTATATTGGTGCATATTATAATTACCAACTACTAAGATAGCTACAGTTAAGTTCAAATTTATAATATAACTTTCGACGTTTCAAGGAAATATAAATGTTCTTAAGATTTATCGAAATACTGCCATCGGCAGTCAATTATTACAGACGTGGCGTGCAGATGCTATGTAGCATAAATTGACCATTTATCCGATCTTAGGACTCTAGTCAATCGATTGGTTGATGTTCATGCTGTCAACTTGCAGAACGAATTCCGAATTAGCCCCGCTCGAGTTCCCGCGACCTTCGGCTAAGTATCGTCGCAGAATCAAATCGTCTCGTCTCGTAACTGTAAAGTAAAACTAGTTTGGCTGTCCGCTGTTTCTCTAATAGGATCGGACGTTCCGCACGGTAGGTGCTCTTTCTACACTTTTTCTACAAGTGCGTACATGGACGCAGAGACCTCGTGGTCAACGGGGCCGGACTCGCTCGTGTATCCGTTCTATTTGCTCGCGGTGTTTGCTTTCATATATGTATTTGATCTCTCCAATTAATATAGAATTGCAGATAGTCATAGCAAAGTACTTGTTGTAGACATATGCCACTGTTATAACGATGTTTTAATGTTCAGGTCGCTTAAACCATAGTTAGTTGGTAATCTGAATTTATTATCCTCGTCTATGTATATAAACAAAATGACAAGATATGCAGGATAAGTACGTGATTTAAAGCGTCACGCTTGCTTATTATAACGAATGTAAATGCATGCCTTTCAAACATTCTTTGAAAACAAAACATTCTTTGAAAACTTCCTTTGAAACATATATAGTATTTATTGCATTGTACTTGTACAACGAATCGCTGTAGGTACCTACTTGTTTAAAATTTCTTAGCGATTTAAAAAAAAAAACTGAATTTTCTCTTAAATTATCTCCGACAGACATGGTTATGTTGATGAAATGCCACTTATTACTTACAAAGAGTCTTAATAAAAATATTTTAACATTTAATATATATTTTATTAAAATTTTGCGCTGAAGTTGGTAAATTGGTTGGTTGGTAAAGTTAATTGTAACAGCCCAATTGTTAAATAATTAACTCTTTTATTTTTGTTTCGAATAATTTAAAAAGGCGCTATCGTGATAGCAACTATGCTAACTAGCTAGCATATCTTTTTTGTGAATGAATGGTAATGCAATGGTTGCATTTTTATACATTAAGTGAACAAAGGGAGAATTTGAGTCCACATGTATAATCTTGTTTGTTAAAAGTGAATAGTGAACGATATAGTTTTTATATCTATCCTGCATAATGTGCGAATTAAAGTTTTATGGGAAAATATTAATTTTGATAGATGTAACAAAGTTATATGATTTAGAAAATAGCTCATTTCTTTAATACAAATTTCATTTCTTTAATAAAAAGCTCATTTCTTTAATAAAAAAGCTTTAATACAAATATTATTAATATATTTTTTTAAACTGGATTTTATTTATTAAATTACTTAAATTAATTTATTGTTAACTATTACCTTGTGGGCGATTTCGCCCACTAGATCGCTGATCGTGGATTTACTTGATAATATGCATGTATTGATACATCATACGTTACTATATAATATGTATGCACGGATACCATCTCATCATTTTAAGTTTGTTAAGAGCATTAAAAAAAATAACAGTTTTGAATATGCAGTTTAAATATTTTATTACTGACTTCTCTATAACTTATATTATTTAGCAATTCTGAGGGGTTGGTGCTGTATGCCGTAAAACATGATCTCTAGTACAGCAACATTGGCATCTGCAAAAATTGTACTATAATTTTTTTGGTAATCTTAAATTAAAGCTTTTAAAACTGTAAATGGTGGTGAATATGTTATTTTATTATTAGTATAATTATGTATTGTATATGTTTATTATTCATTTCCTCTCGAATGTCTAAGAAAAGTAATGAAAAATGTATTTTTTATATATGACTGAAACTGATATGTATGATGAAAATTATAATTTTATACGCAATATCTTATCTGAGGGGAAAATACACGCGCGCGGTAACGGCGCTTTTACCTACGTAAGCGGCAGTCCCACGGGAATTCCGATATAAAAAGTAGCCTAGTGAAAGTTTAGTTCTTCCTAAGATTAGCCCGGACAAACAGACAGACAGATAGAGAAAAAAGTATTAAAAGTGTTTGCTTGTGTTTTAGTAACGTGTAAATAACTATTTTCACTTAAAATTTAATAACATAGTAATACTTGTAGACATCGATGTTGAATATCGCTTTCATTGGAGAAATATGGGAAAGAAGGCCGGTCTACTTACATAATATATCACAAAATGTCTTTTATCAATATTCGATGTCTAATTCTTTTAGCTTCCCGTTTTTCCTCAGCTGGGGTGTTTAATTTAGATTTTAGCCAAGAAGACAATGATATTATTTTGTGTTTTTTGAATTGTTATTGTTTTATATTTCTGCAATTCTCTTACGATAGGGTAGGTAGTTGAATCTCGAGGGAAGAGGATATTTTTAAAAATAAACTAATGAGACTGTACAGCTCGATGCGGTATATTAGACTAACCGAACTCTAAACATAACATTCTAAAGCTGTGGCTGAGTCACCCACCTATGATATTTTATATTTTTCATAAAGTCAGCGTTATAGAGACATAACATCTAGTGTTATGATATTTTCTGAAAACTCAGTTAACCACATTTCGTTTATTAAGAAAATATCAGTCAAGTACGAGTCAGAATTATAATCCAAGGGTACGGAAGTACCAATTTCATAATTATTTGCAAAACGTTGCTAAACTTAAATTTGCGAGCGAATGAACTCATTTTGTATAAAATGAACTACAAATGTAAGCTTGTAATGATTTTTGCTGTGTTTCACTTTGTTACCTCTATGCGTTTTAATGAAAAATGGTCCTGCCAGGCGAACCAACAGATAAGCAGATATCAAAGTGATCTCTTATAAGGGATCTCTTTTTTACTTATGATGTACGAAACCCTATAATTAATATTTTATATAGATATATATTTTATATAACAGAGTTTTATAAGACTAGGCTACAGAGGCTACTCTGTCTCGTTTCCTATTTGCGCAAGCAGATAAAAAAACAATAATATTTGCTATTTATGAAACCTGATTATAAAGAAATTTGTAAATTACAATCATTTGAAAAAATATTATGATTTGTTTTTACTAATTAACGCTTATACAGTTTATTTATTTTTGTAATGCTTGTAGAAAAAATCGAATGACTAATAAGTATGTGTTCACTGTTCACTTAGTTTACTTATAACTATGAGATGTTTTTCTTAGTGAGAGCATTGAACTCTCCAATTTGCCAAACTAATGTTTGAGTGGCTGCCACTGGCTCATTTCTATTGTTCTTATATTATAAAATTTACATTTTTCACATAAGTGTTCTTAAAATTGAAGTACTACTATACTGTATTTTGTTAATAATTTTGTGTCTAAGATTTTTAGAATTTTCTTAAGTGTTTATTTATCATTTCCACATCACATCCACATATTCTGATATGCATTTGTGCCGCGTCATAAATATTCTTACTAAGGATTGTTGTCCATATAACGTAAACGTAATCTAATCTAAGAAAGTAAGCATTAGTATTTTAAAACAAGTATTATTTTTTTACACAAAACTATATTTTTTTATTACAACAGTAGAGTATTTAAGCACCTTGAGCATTTTGAGGCACCTTTCAGGTTGTCTAGCGCGGACAAATATTGGCAGCACCCGCTGGTATTATTACTTGAGAAAGATTCGAATTTTATAATTTACTGCGACTTGTAAAGAATTATCTTCAGCCTATTACAAACTTGACCTCATGCCACTATATTACTTAAAAATAAATCCGTCCGTCTGAATATTTGTGCTTCAATTATGCAAGAGCTATAGTATGGAAATTGATGAATTTTGAAATAGTAATAGCTTAAACACTACATACATTATTTGAGTGATATGTGTTTTTTAATACTGATGTTAAAAGTAAAGGGTGTAGGAAACATAAAAAAAACACACGGTTAATGGACTTATTATTACTCGCTTATTATCTTCGCAAGTGAAAAAACAATAGGCAAAAACCGAGTATATTACATTTCGTAATCTATTTTATATTTTATTTATAATATTTAATATATAAAGTACGAAGACGTCACGTCGTCTGTTCTCAGCATTGAACAGAATATAATTAATAACAATTACAATAATAAAAATAATATACATAATAATTATAATAATAAACGTTACATAACAGCTAAGATTAGATGCTTTAGCGAATCACAAAGTAAGAAGAGGGAAGGAGGTTACTTTTAATAATTTATTAGTAATCAAAACAATATATATACTACTTTAATTATAAATTTTTCACATTCAATAAATATTTAAGATAGCTGTTTTGATATGAAGTGATAGGTATCTGAGCGCTTAGAATGCATGCCTTCTCAGGATCATTTTATTAAAAACTAGATTAAATTTCATTATAACTGGGATAGAAAGAATTACATCTGAGAAATGCTAAATTTAAAACGATAAGCAAAATTTTATTTCGTGTACATTTCACAACATTATTTTGTAGGTGCTTACATCTTCCACGGTAGCAATGATGCGTTATATATTTCGTCAAATATTTAAAATTTATTATATTTGTCACACATTTCGTGCAATCTGGAGCAATAATAAAAAACACCGTCTGCAATTATATGCTTCACTGCTCTATACATAGTGCAGTAAAGCATATTTTCTTTAAAACTTTCTATCTTTTTCATTAACTTTTCCCATTTTCGATAAACATGGTGTTTATGGTTTACAATTAAATATAGGTTACAAGTATAAAATCGATTTCTATATATTTATTTGAATGTTGTCGATTGTTAATTTTATTACTCTGCCAATGGATGCTGTATATATCATATAATCTGTATTCGAAACTCGTTCCAACAAGGTCTTTTGTTGCTCTGACAGGTCAAGGCTGCTGGATGTCGACAATTTGTTCCTCTCAAGCGCTGACAGACTGACGGACAGACGCGATCTTCTATAACAATGTAAACGTCACCTCGTACTTAGTAGTTTATTTTGTGACTCAGCAATCTTCCTCTCCTTATGATCTTATATTAATTGAGATTTAATTGATTACTACGTTACGTTAATAATTTCTCAATATATAAGTTCAATATCTTACAATACTCGTAATAACTTTACCGTAAATGTGAACAGTTAAGTTCCATACTATGGGATGCTTAATAAGTTTAACTTTTTCATAAATATGTATGTGGTAGTAGCAAAAACATATTTCATACTTGCGGCTTTTGTTTTAATAGATTCTTGAATTATATGTGAAATAAACATTTTTTTCACATTTCATTTGTAATTTCATATTTAATAACTCATTTTGTTTAGATTAATTAATAATAACAACTTTGGATACTATTTGTGTCTTATAGTAAGAAAGAAAGTGGATTGCAATCTGACATGTAATACTCGTATAATGAGGTGGTATGCAACATGAATGATGTAGGTAAAGTACATCAAAATAATGAATTCTTGATGTTGTACATGATTTTCTTTAATGTTGGCAATTTACCTGATTCTGATGCAAGCCTGAAAGCTCACGTTCCCTCTTTTGATTATAGTGCGGAGTATAGTAAAGAATAATTGCTCTCGTTAAATTATTATAGTTCAAATATAACTTATACCAGTAATGGATCTTTTACTCAGTGAATTTTTTAATTTATCTGAATTATTCAACTTAACAGTTTATAATGTAAATAATAAATTATATAATAAATAGAATACCAAATCACCAGTAACTATATTTTCATCATTTTATTATATTTGCCTAAATTCTAAAGTGTTTTTGTCATTATGTAAACTTATTGTAACTAGGAGTTAGCTGCGACCTCGCACGTGACTATTTATGCTAATGCGATGCTAATGATGCATAGTTTTGACGCTCTGGCCATCTATAATGAGGCGTAACGAAATATGTTTTAATATACAAGGCTAATATTTTAATATACATTAGATTTTTTTCAATAAAATATTCATATTTTTTATTAAAATAAGGTATGTTTTTGTGTAACAAGTAAGAAAAGCGTCAACTTTATCAATAATTATATCGTCAACACTTTGTCACTAATCGTTCCTCAATTTACACAGCTGACAGTTCTCCTAAGTGATCACTCCGATCTGATCTGATCTTCGATCGGTGCTATTTTTATCGACTTGTCGTACCTCTAATTCATTCAAGCTATGAAACAACTGGTTCAGTCATTGTGTATACTGCACCTGCGGTGACGTTGAACAGTTTAACTCCAGCAATTCTGCCGTCTGGACTTCAATTATGTGTCATTGCTTCTGTGATGTAATTGTCCTTAACGGGTGTAAACCACGCACTGTAAATACCTGATACTTGATAGACGGGAAGGTTTATAAGGTGATGTTCTGTGGGAACGTGATGATCCGTGAGGGTCATGAATATTTATCAATTGCTCTTTCCAAAGCAATTTGTTTAGTAGAATTATATCGACACATATTTGTTGGATTTTAATTATTATCATAGAATGCGCATTATTTTTTAATTTTTTTTATAAAATAGTCACTCTTTCTTTTTTTATTGTTAAGTCGTTCCGTTGAAAAATTCCATTGTTTTAACAAGTATAAATTATTCTAAATACGTTACATACAGTAAGTGGGTGCAGATGGAAACATACACGTTTTAATAAATAGACACGAGTTTATTGATTGCTTTACAATATGAAAAGCCAATAAAGTAGCCTCCATGGAGCAACTGGTCTTATATTAAATATAGTAACATAAAAACATAAAGTTACGTTAATGCAAAAGGTTTGATAGTTATTTATAGTTTCATGTACAAAATAAGTGATTACTTAACTGAAAAAAATTAAATAACTTAAATTAATAAAAATATTATATATGTACATATAATTAATTATAATGTATATATCCAATAAAGGGATAAGTTACATGTATTGTAAAATATTCCACGTAGAACTGTGTTGCAATTTGCTTTGCAGTGATGTTGACAAGGATTACCTATTTAATAATATCGAACTTAACAAGGTCATCTCTCCTAAAGAGTCTATTACTACTGTTACTACTACTTAATAATGACTAATATAATAATATTATAAAACTGGTTGGTTGAATGCGCTAATCTCAGAGAGTACAAGTTCGAATTCTTTATTTTTTTTCTTAATAACATCACGTTAATGTTTCAATGTAACCCACTGTAGTTATGGTCAGACTTAAGGTATACATATACCTGAACAATTTCGAGATGTACCCCATTAAGTGCAATCGGTTCCGGTATGACAAGTTCCTTGAATATTATCTTGGTTCTATCCAAGTTCACGGTGACCGATGCAAGTATAAATGTCGTCTACAAATCTCAAATATGAGAGGCACTTGCCATCTATATGGATATCACACAACTATTCATTATTTCAGATTCACCACCCATATGAGGCCACAGGTAAAAAATTGTATTGTATTATTGTAGATACATAAAAAAATCTCTCCACAGCGATTCTCGTATGAAATTTTGATCGTTAAAAACATAATATAATTCCTCGATTTATACAAATATAATTTTAACGACTGTCATTCTGAGAAAGCAGTAGTAAAGACTGATTTAATTTTTTAGTATTTTTAATTTTCTTACGGTTGTTAAACAGTTAATGTAAAACATAGAAATCCCAATATGCTAACGGTTACACCGTTACTAAAAAGACCATCGTTGTGACATGATAATTACACGTAGAGGTATGAAGAGTCGTTAGTTGTTTCTCTAGACGTTGCGTGTGATCCATTCCGTAGCTTATCCGATATCCGAATACTTAATAAAAAATACTTATATATATAGATTTTCAATATTTAGATATTGCTTAGTTAATGGTGAAGTATATCATTGTGTATGTGCTTATAGCCTTAACTTATGTGTAAATAAACTATTGATATTACATATTATTAATCAATACAAAAGCTATCACTATTTTGGTTCTGCACAGGTGTTCCAAATCCTTGATTTTTATTTCAATAGAAAGTGCTTATCATGTTTAATCATTTACGGCAGTATTTCAAAATATCCATTATTAAATGAGGCCATTACAAGCACTTGAATCATCAATTTACATTGAAGTGTAAATAGTGTCAGTCCAACAGGAAGCTGCCACCGGCCCGGAAGGCAGGTTCTGCTGAGAAGAGCCGGCGAGAAACTCAACAGTTGTTCCTTTGAAATATCATTTACAAAAGATTAATAATAATCATAGTAGTCACAACAATCATTACAATATTCTTGGATAGAATAATTTCTTATAGTTCAGCTGGCCTACTATAGTATCTATAGCATCTCCATGCATGTACGGGCACAACTTTTTTAAATGGTTTATTATAGAATAGTACAGAATATAGATTATTAGATCAGTTCTAAACTTCACTTCTAAAGTACGTATTTTTATTTAATGTATTACTATATATTAATTTGACGACACATTATATAATGAATGTTACGCACAGTCATATTTCAAAATATAATCTAAATATCGGAACATCTGCAATAATTACGTGAATTATTCAAACGAGAGTCGGAAACAGCGGGCGGGTTATGCCGCGTAAATGAGCTAGGTCACTAGGTAAAAGGTGAGTGCTCTGTAAACCCTGCCCGTGTGGGTATCTTGCTTTCTACGCTCCGAAATGACTACGATACTTATATGGCTTTGTGTTCCTATGCCATATACATAGAAGCTGCTATTATAATTGTGTATATAATTAATCTGCAATCATTAATGTAGGTACTTATGTAAATTATAGGCATTGAAAAAATTAAATATAAAACACGATGAGATAAAATATCTTATGAAATAATATACCGTAGGAAGTTTAAAGAAAGTGTAGACTTCTATCACAAAAGTTAATTTATTTAAGACACCTTGGTCCCCACTTTTCACCTAATTTTCATTGCGTGTTAAGTATTGGATCTTCATAGCGTGTTTTTTCTTGCTAGGAATAACCTGCGTAGTAAGGAATCTAATTTAAATTTTTAAATCCATGATATATTACGCAAAATTTATTTCATCTATAAATATAAATTGCATACATAATGTTAGGCAAAGATCAAACATACCGAATATGGAGAGCATCGTATTTCTAAGGAAGCCACGAGTTGAAATATGGTCAGCTCATTGTACTCAAGTTTTGCGCTCACATTTCACATAGAGGTTAAAACGTAGACGAGATATGCTCCAATTCTTATCAATGGATAAAATAAACCTTACATATCGTCGTCGAGCTATGAAATTCCAGTAAATTTATAATATTCTTTATTGTACTAAAAACATAAGGGTATTAAAAAAACATAGTACACGTCATGTAAGTCTTTTAAATTATTTTTTAAAGGTGGGAAAATCTTTTGATATTTCATTATTTACTAGTTAACTTTGTTGGCTTGGACTTTATGATCTATTTGGGATCCTACATCAGGTGTTCCAGATCTTTGATTTTATATATCAAGTCAATGGAAAATGTCCATAACGGTAAATGACTTTTCTTAAGGTGTGATTTCCTGTATTTCATGTATGCATCAGGTATGCTAGTCTCCAAAATCTCTTATAGCTTAGATTTCGTGTGTACAAACAGAATGACAAAAAATTTAAAAACCATAGATTCATATTCTGTTTTTCCATATTCCTGCATTATTTTTCAGATAAATATTCAATGACACAAATTTTTACTGCTTTGTTATAGTATAAATAATGACTTGCTTACTGTTTTTACGACTTATCCATATTTAAAATAAACGAAAAGAAAATAAAAATATAATATATCCTCTGTTGAAAAGCATCATAAATTTTTGTTTAGATAATAAATTGATTAATTTTTTAAATATAAATTTATTTTATTTAATTTTGTTGTGTCCACTCTTGGTTAGTTAGCTTAGTTTTGTTAAGTAATTACTTATTAGGCTTAGTCTGGTATGTTATTTCGAAAATCAAGGCAAATGTAGTTATTTCATGCTTATTTTTTAAACCTAAAGGCAAATTTCAATTTGTATTGTCTCAAATATTTATAAATTGTATTAAATTGCATTGAAATATTCGTAAGTTTTTAAATTACATTTAAATGGATTTGATACTAACATATAATGATAACATAATAACATATATATAATACTAATATATAACAATACGGGTATAACTTATAATATAGGTACACGATAAGGCACGTCTGCTTCTATAATCATTGAGCGCCCTTAAAAGTGAAAGTAGTTCAACCACATATATTTTTCTCGTTTAATTTCTTACGATCACATAAAATATTACTGATTTACACTCCCCTGATCTATGACATTTATTTTTCATATTATCTTTAGTGGGTAATTGTGATTATTTAATGTTATGTAAGAGTTATTTACATTATTTACTTTCGTAGATAAACTGATACATTAGTTGATAGGAAACGAATACTTTATTCAAAATATTTTTTCATATAACTAAGTAAGTATGTAAGAGTAATAACGCTTATTAGGCCAGGGACTCAGTATTTCTACTTTATGCCATGTAAGTATTGTAAGTCCGTACTATCCGTAGTTGGCAATATACTACTCATTGTCAGTACAAAAACTTTCGCAATAGACTGAAGTAGGACAGAATGATTTATTTACAATGTGTGAAGAAAAGAAAAAAAAAGTACATAAGCTTTAATATATTAAGGTGCTAAGGTTCTACTATTACTCTTTGTAGCTGCTGATAAATGTTCCACATCTACGAGTATTTACATATTCATTGGTCACCCTTAGAAGTGAAAGTGCGCTGGCTCCATCGATAGCATCTCGTCTCATTAGCTCCCTCACGATCTAATGAGCGGTAACACCTTTGTATTGTTGCTCTTTGACTTGTCACGTGTAAGTATGTATAAGCAGAGCCGGTTAGAAACGATTACTTACAGAACTATTACGCTACCTCTGTCTATTGCAAACGGTTTACTATTTATTCACTTAAGTTTTTTTATGTTTTTACCAATAGATTCTATGGTAGTTATATTTTGTATATCATAGAGATACCTAAGTAGGTACGTATGACAATTGTAAAATGTAAATTTATTATGTTTGTAAATGTTATTAGCATGTTAACCTGGTACAGGTATGTAAAGTATGTAAAGCAAATGAATGAAATGAATTACTTCATAATATACAAAATTTGTTTAGGCCTGCCTTCCTTGTTTATTTTTAGTTTTGCGCTGTATACCGCACATAGTACTGTAAGAAAAAGAAAATATTTTATTCTCCCCGAGTGGGAATCGAACCCATAAACCATCAGACATACAGAGGTTGTGCTTCTGTGCTTCCACAGCTTGTTTTTATTATGTAGTGGGTATAATAATTAACTTGAAATAAATCTTTAAGAATATAGATAAATATAGAATAATAGATATTTACATATCGCAGCGACTGAATAATAGTGTCTTAAGTCCAAAAAGCACAATCACAGAAAATTTACCATAGGACGTGAGAATAAATCTTTTTTTAAATTTAAATTAATTACGTTATCAACGAAGCGTTCATTATATAACTGTTATGTAATTTGTGAGCCGACAACTATTCGTGTTAGCAGCGATTATAGAATTCTTATTATTCATGGCGTGCTAAAGCGTGATGACGCATACTTGTAAAAAGTTCACGTTTCAAAGGAGTCGTGTTTAAAATCTGTCTATAAAATGACAATCACGCGTGAAATTGTATACTTATTGGTAATCAAACATACTACCTGAAATTCTTTTCCTACAATTATATAAGTTGGTATTTGTTTTTATTATGAACGAGCTAAGGAATAAACAAATTACTACATATATATTTAATTAGGCTGTGTCCCGTATATAACAGGGTAGGCAGATGTTAGGATATTCCATTCCCCGCTTTCCACATTTTAATAACATCTTTTCTTATATATCTTTATTGTATTTTCTTCATTTCCCGCATAAAATTAAAAAGTATAAATAAAAATATATACCTTATAGAGAATTTAATTATCTGAACGCATATTATTTTTCTTTTTGTGTTGGATAGTCCATTTATCGAAGAAGTATAGGTTTTATTACATCACGTTAATGGGTCAGGCGGTCAGTTTTATTTAAGGACACTTAGAATGTGTCGTGTGTCATACTCGACCTTATTACTTCAATTTGACCATGGGGGCCACCACAGACCCACAGGTAGGCTAGTTTAATATATTTCATTTACGAAAAGCATAAAGGTGAACTACGGTAACAACTGGTAACTGATACAATCCCTAGTATCACAAAGCTCATGAAAATTTCAAATTCATGCGCTGTCTGACCCAGCCGGAAAGACATTCATCAATAATTCTACTAGTCAAATGAAGCACTCGGGACTGAATGATATATGCGGCTTACAATCTAGACACAAATATTGTACAGAAACCAGCAAAAAGATTGATAGAACTACATATTTGTTTTTGTACAACTGTAGTATTTATTGTATATTTAACAGTAGGTATGTTATACCTTGAATATTATTTTCATTTATTTTTACATATTAATTATTTGTCAATATTCTATGTAGTTATTCCGATACAAATAGTATTTCTAAATTTCTTTTACTTCAATACCTTTCACATCCGAAATACAATAGCATTAAAAATTCATAAAATTATTTAACATTTTCTATTCTAATGATTTAGCATTCTGTTAACCCGTCATCAAAACCGGTCTTAACACCTACACTGATTTGATCTAAATTGTTAAAGATAAACATTTAAATTTATTCTGCGTTTAAATTTGTGTCAAAATTATTTATAGTCTTTTATAGAAAAAGTAAAAGTTGATTAGTCAATAGATATAAAAGGCTTTAACAGCCTAGAAAGTTTTAATTAAAAATACTTTTACTTACTTAATAACTTGTGAAGGATTTAATTCCTCGAGCATCTTCTTTTAAACAAATATTTTTTCAACGTTCATTTAATAATAATACTTTTAGCATCTAACCATATTTTTTTAAATCTACCAATATGAACTGATATTTACAAACGAGTGCCTGTAGTTTGGCTAATACGAACCGTTGTTGTATTATTAATTACACTATAAAGGTCACTGACTGAGTTTTATTGTTATCTACGTCAAATTGATCGATTAAATTGTTCAAATTGCCACAATCACTTCACGCCTATTAACATATAAATATTCTGACATGATGATCATATGAAGCTAAATCTACAAATATTAATTTGCTTTGCTCTTTATCGATAAAATAGATATTTTAAAGTGGTAAAAAAAATATAATCCTAAATTTGTATCATATAAATAAACGGTTGCATTGACAATCAACAGTAATGTCAATTATCGTTTAACAGACGTTCGATACACATGGATATATTAGTACCGTTTAACTACCGTCTCCGAGTGTGACTGAGATATGCATGTATATGGTTTATGAGGAATTTTAAAAGGAATAAAAGTCTTATTCACCGCATATGATGCCTTACGTTGGAGTATGTTAGTCGTGGTTGAGTAGCACGAATTCACGCACCACTTAAGAACAGGAATATCTTTACTTCTGCAGACAAAATAGCAATTGTTACGTCAATAATGTAAGCACTCAACCAAGCTTGTCCATTGTACGCATATGTATGTATTGTAGGGTTCCAGTGTATTGCAAATAATTATTGTTTTATTTATTATAGTACTTATTAGAGACTAGTGAACGCCCGTAACTTCGTTGGCGTGGACTTTGTGATTCTTGCCGCCCTACGCACTGGTATCCTTTTTCTTTAAGATTAACAACGAAAACTGCAAAATTAAGTTTCATTCAAATCCGTCCATTAGATCCGAAGTTGTGCGTGTACAAACAGACAAACAGACAAAAATAAAAAAAAAATCATATATTCATATTCTGTTAGTGTCTTACATCGCCCTGCATATTTTTTTCGTAAAAATATTCAATGTACAGACATATTTATTTGACTGTTTTACTATAGTAAAGATTATCTGAAGTTGAAACTAAAGTTGTAATTTCAATTGCATACATTGTATTCACCCAAAATAATAATCTAAAATTTAAAATCTAAAATTAATTTTGAGTAATTAATAATTCACAACCAAAATGTCAACGAAATTTCAAATATTTTTTTAAAGTTTATATAAAAATCATCATCAATTCTATTTTCGTACTTGACCAGTTTCTTCGATTTGCGGAGCCAATAGTGCGTAGATAACGATCGTTCTTAAACTACCTTCATTTACATAGAGCTCCACCCACGGCAGGGCGTTCACATGTTATTCTTGACTTAAACGTGAAAGTTATATTAAGTGGGTTAAAAAAATATGCCTCGACAATGGGTAAATGTTTAGATAGGTGTCAACGCAAAAACATCTCGCTGTGATCAGCTAGCCGTAAAATGGAAAACATATAGAAATGTACAAATTTTTCGATCATTACGTTTGTCGATGTGTCGAAATATATTTTTTATTACTACACATTGTATTTTACATGTAATATTATAATATATATTTTCTTAATACAATCATAATATAATACTGTATTAAAGCAATTTCAGTCGTTACCAAATTTTATATCCTGGTGTTAAAACTTTAAATCCATCTCTACTGCTAGTCATAAACTATAGAGCTCAGCTTAAGCCTACGTCAAAGCCTGGGGCAAAACGATTTCTTTGATCTCTTATGAGTAGGGATTCTTAAACCAGATTTTATTCTGTTTCTATTTACCGCATAACATTTGTATTCGTAAAAATTTATTTACAGCTACAATACATTACTATTGCGTTGTATTTTGTAATGCTTCCGACGTTGAGTTTAAATTTGATTATTCCTATACCTATCTCATTTACTTACTTGTAATAGCATGCACTTACAAATATTACAAAATCACAGTAAACAATGGAATTTTGTTTCCTTGTAGCGTAGTGCGTGGGATTGACTAATGAACCGAAGCACATGACATACTGCAGTCCGAGTGCCCATTTGCGTCTCACACGTGTTCATATATCAATAAAACCTACGGAATATTTACTTCTTTGTTTGTAAAATGATTTGGGAGGCGAAAATCATTAACTTACGCATGAGATTGGACTTGATTTTGAGTTAGAACAATAGCCTCCTATGAATACGAACGTAGGCGTTATGAGGCATCTGATCGACACGCGAGTTTTGATATTGGTAATTAAATTTGACAGTTATGGATTAAAACCAAGCTTGTATATTCCCATTAATAATATTCAGTTATAACTGAATAATTTGATATACATGTTTATAGCTTATAGGGGAAAACTAGTGTTAAGATACTACGTCCCCACCTTTCGCCCAATTTTCGAGATATTGCGTGTTGAGTGGCGTAACTCAACGCTACGCTTTTTGTTGTTACTAGAGTGAAGAAATATGAGGAAATGTTATTCATTGCAGTCAAACGCTGTGCCTAGGCCTCAAGTACAATATGTATATACAATGTAATGAGAAATGCAATAAATTTTGTTAATATTTTAATTATTTCAATGCGTCAGACCGTAGCGTTGTCGTGAAAGTTGGAACCTACACAATCTACGCTTCCAATGCAAGCACCGATCTAGCCCACGTGCAATATCGATCACCAACTCGCTGTGACATACTATTATCTTCCGCTACAAAATGAAACGCAAAAGCTCTTTGGAAAGATTTTCTATCATTACATTTATGGTCCAATGACATTTTCCCTCTTTTAAGGAATAAATTAATGATTATATACACATTTTAAATTAAGTAAAAAATATATCTATTTAATAATAGTATATATCGTATGTTTAATAATTATGCGCAACATGATACATTAGCAATAGTTTTTATTTGTTTATTCCGAATGGGGTGCATAAATCATGTACCTTTTTTTTGAATTTTAACGATTAAATTAGAAAATAATTATGTGTACATTCTTTCTTATAATTATAATTATTAGGAGTTGTATAATTTGTACAAATTTCAATTATTTATTATTCTATACATAAATGGTTTTTTTACATATAAATTATAAATGTTGACAGGCAATAGGTATTTTTGAGCTTTAACAATAGTGTTTCGTGGAATAAATTACAATATATTGGTATTTGTCCTGACAATGAAACCTAACCGAGAGAGAGGCTGTAAAGTTATTATGGGGAAACAGTTAATATCAAGAAAACCATATATCAAGCTTAGCCGTAAATATTTCCTGAAAGTTAAGCGTATTCTCAATGGTGTCCTTATAATTAAAATTTAGGAACAAATAACAAAGTGTCAAAGTGTTCTCTGAAATGAGTGAGTTATGTGACTGCAAAATTAATGTTAGAAGATCTACAGATTTTATTGTTTATTTATAGTAGAAATTTCTTGAGACTTACTTTAGATTGGACTTCAAAAATATATTATTTATTTTATCTACTGCTGATGAAGGCATACGGATATTTCACATCGTTCAAAAATATCTGCCTATTTTAAAGATATGATGTGTTTGTTTAGTCGTGTCATACTTGATAATTGGTGAAGCCAGGCTGGGGGAAATATGTTTAAATTATAAGCGACTTCCGACGGGGAATTCTTCAATAACTACAAATAGATTGCCCGTGACTGAGCTATAATGTGGAGTAACGTTATATTTTTAGTAATATAATAATACTTTTTAATAACATCTTATTACTTATATGCCGCACCTAACCCGCAGTAAGAACATTACAAATTGAAATATAATACCATAGTTCGATATAAACTTTCATTAGCTCCTCGAACATATCTAGTTAATCCGCTTTAAAAGGTAATGTAATCTACAAGTGGTTTACAATTAGTCCCGTGTATCCCGTCGGTGGGATTTATAGAGAGCAGTTAGGTATGCAAATTAATCCAGGGATAGGTCTCCGTGACAGATGTTGATTTCGGTAGAGATGAATAATCTATATCAATAGTATGGAGAAATGGCTTAAGGGCACCTTTTTGTAACAGTAGGTTTAGTAGTTGTAGTTTTTTTAGTTATAAAAGCTGTTAAGTCTTGAATATTACACGGCGTTTCTTTCTTTGAATTAATAGTGATTGTTTTTAGGGTTTTATACCTCAAAAAAAAAAAAAAACGAAACCATAACAGGATCACTTTGTTGTCCGTCTGTCTTTCTGTCTATCTGTGAAGACCATTTTATCAAAATTATGCGTTAAAATGCATTTTGTATGTAAATGGCAAACGTAATCACACCCTACAGGGTACTTTCGTTAATCTAGAGTTATGAAATTTGATAAGAAGTGAGAACTTGCAGTATAAATAAAGAAAACCACTTGAAAAAAGATAATTTATAAGTTTAACACAGAAAGAAATGATTACAAACTTATACAGTTTTATACAGTTTGTCAATTTTTATAGGTATGTTGTATTTTCTTCAACGGTAAACGTATAATCCAACGTATAATCCTGATATTGGTACGGAATCCTCGTTGTGCGAATACTATTCGCACTTGACCGATATGTATTTTTTTAAATACACTTTTAATAATTATTATAATTAATACGCATATAAAGCTAATAGGCTTTTTATTCATATCTTTAGTATGAAAATAAGTAGTGTTATTTGTCTCTTATTTTATGATCTTTCAATTTATTTCGCCGATGTCTAATAAATTAGATTAAGATTACTAGTAAATGGAGAAGACACGATGAAGTTTGGTGAGTTAAATATACAGAAAACAATACTTAATAAAAGACAATAAATATTGTAATTTAAAGTATTATCTATACGATAATAAAAATTAAAAATAATGTCAGCAATTTTTTTTGAATTATAAGAAATAATGAAATGCTGCCGTAACAAAAATGATTGAATGTAATAAGCACATTCCAATGACATGAAAATCAAGGATCTGGAACACCTGATGTAGAACCACCAGAGAATGGCTCTTTAGTGAAAGTTGCTGAGGGCGCAGGACCATAACGTCAACCCCAACGAAGTTGCGTCCAGTATTATTAAATATATATATATATATATATATATATATATATATATATAGTAGTATTTAATAAATGCAAGGTCATCGTGGCGCAGTGGGACAAGCATGGGTCAATTTATTTTATATTTTAATATGATAGTAAACCAACATCTTAGTAAAATTTGTTGACTTCTGGTAAATAGCCTTTTTTTTGCGCCAATAATGTGATAGAATGAAACAAACAAACATAATGAAAAATAAAACTATATATTTGTTTATAAATTCATTTTTTTTAAACATTTTGTTTATATATAAATTAGGCTTTTAAAAAGAAAAAAATATTAATCGCATATTAATTAAAAATTCAGGAAGATGAAGGTTGGGATTTATTGTCTTGATTTGAATTTATTTGCTACAAAAAGATATCCTAAATCAATAGTGTATTTTATGTACCATTTTTCCATCCAGAATTTTCGCCAGATGTTTGTTGTTAAAGCATTTTATGTAGTTCGATATAGAATTTTGTAATAAGTACCCATGATATTTTCATCAAATTATTAGATGGTTTGAAACAATTATTGTATTTCGAAAGCCGATTTTAATATTTTATTTTTAATTGTCTAAATAATTAAAATAAATTCTCATGTAGGATATTTAATGATTTTCGTAACCCCGCTCTGCATAGACAAAGGGAGTTATAGTAGTATATAATCTTCTTCTGCATAATAAATATAGAAAAATATTAACCTAAATAAAGTTTATATTATTAAGATTTTAAGATTGAAGAAAATTATAAATGTTTATGATTTAGTTTCATATGCGGGAAAAGCTCATATATTTCAAAGCTCGTAAACAACCTCCTACACGTTGCTCGCAAATACTTCCGTTGCTAAGCGTGGGTATAACAATATTATAGTTGTTTTACATCCTGTTAATATTGTGGTTTGTTTTTTTACCCACGCGCCATATCGATATCTTCTTAGTAGAAGGA
This sequence comes from Dione juno, assembly GCA_037127375.1. Classification (NCBI taxonomy): domain Eukaryota; kingdom Metazoa; phylum Arthropoda; class Insecta; order Lepidoptera; family Nymphalidae; genus Dione; species Dione juno. The sequence goes on along the minus strand of JAXRJS010000032.1, from coordinate 6,384,539 downwards.
TGGATTACAAGAGAGGTTTCGTAAACAGTAAGGCTTCACAAGGCTGACCGTCGTAAAGGGTTTAGAATAATATAATTGCTTAGATAAGAAATGCTACTTGCATTTCTAGTTTCTCTTTTATGACGCAACGTCAACTGAGTTATCTGAAAAAAAAAACACAACTACGTTTTTCTAGAATAAATAAACTTTTATGTTTAAAATGGTGGAAGTGTTTAACGAAATAACGAAGTAGAGATAAATGATACTGCCGTACTTACACTTATTATGTATATATTATACCACGAGCAAAACAACCGTCGAAGAAGCTATGGATATTCAAGGTAAACAGCCAAAAACGTATATTATATTTACGTAAGAACAACCAATAACCTCAAAATATTGAGGAATTTTATATTAAAACACAGTATATACATAACAGTTTTCCCAAACGCTTCCGCATCAATATATTCTAAAATTTAAACTGAGCAATAAGCTCATATACGAATACGAATTCTATGATACGAATTCTATGATAAATTATATACATAGAGGAACGAAACTTATAACTCAATATCAAGAACAAAGCAAATTTAAAGTAAGCATCGACATTTCTAGTCATTCACGAACTGAATCACTGTGTAATGGAGCAATTTGTGATGTACGTGAGGACACGAGATATCAATCCCTTGGCACGCGCCATACGAACTGACCTGTTGTAAAACTGTAAAATAATATGGAACTTTTAATGCGGTTACTACATCCACTTACAAATACATACAAATCGTCATATTTAGTTAATGTGCTCCCAGGGTGTAGATCTTGTAAATACACAATTCTTCAATTCTCTCAATCTTCTAAATATACAATTGTATTCAAGGAATACTACATATGTTAATTTTTTTTTAAATTTTAGTCAAGGTTTTAATATGAACGCAAATATAAATATGTAAACTACAAGGCAATATAAAAAATTACGTGCATAATACTTAGTTTAAATTTTTAATGCTTATACAGATTTTATGTAGTGATTATAAACTTAAGTGCTATATAATTGATAAAAAAATTATAAGGAAAATAAAATTTTCTTGAAAATTTGTTGACTTAATATCAGATTTATGATAACGTAAAATTATATAATTTACACTATAATGTTATTTTTCCGTTTTTATCTTCGTTATTACTGATTACATTTTTTTAGATTCCAAACATAAATCAAAGCATTTTTGTATTTTTGGTTGCATGCATTTACATACTGTAAGCATAGTCTGTGTTTAGCGAAAGTATAGCTCCTATCACGTTTTTATACTTAGTTTAATATTTTTAAGATTATAAGTAAGGAATGTTAGGACGAGAGATAGTAAAGCTTCAATATCTATGTAACCAATTTAGGAGCAGAAATTGCTTCAAGTACTTTTGGCGTGAGCTTGCTAATGCAAAATTACAGTATCAACTGTTAAATAGATCCTGGCTTTTATAGATTGATTGTTTTTTACTTATCTATTCAATAGAATTTTTATAATACATTGTGAATAAAAAAATGTAATATGATAGCAACTGTTAGAAAGTCAGAATCTAAAAAAGAAAAACAAAATAAAAACGTCTGTGAGTGATATCAAAATAACTATCTTTTTTCAAGTGCATATAGACGTTACGTTACGTTATTATAACACAAAAAAAAATTTTTGTCGGCCTGTCTATCTTTCTGTTGGTCCAGGTTGTTCTCCGGATAGATCTCCTTAACCGATTTTTATGGAAGTTTCACTGGAAGATACGTGGATCGGGATTTACACAGGAAAAACTGCGCTTACCGCACGTCAACATACGTCAACATACGTCTCGTACATACATTTTGAATTTTTTTCTTAATCAAAGTGATAGGAAGGACATAACAGTAACAACTTAAAGTATAGTAAGTAAAGTAAATCCGATAATATGGACCAAGTGGCCGGAGCCGCGATCGGGTTGCTAGTAAGTATATAGTAAAGGTTATATAAAAACTCCATGAATCTGTGTCATGAAGTCGTCTTTTTATTAGTTCTATGTAGCACCTGGCATACTATTATGCCATTAGTAATAGTAGTTTCGCTGTTACTTAAATTACGCGTAGCTCCACTTCCATTATCATTATGTACAAGTTTACTCGAAAGTGGCACTTAGAACTATATTATAGGCGCCTTCATACCAGACAAGTAATTATTGTAATCGAAAAGTTGTAAAATGTAGTCAGTAGCTAGATTTATACAGACTGGAATTTTTATTTTGATAAAAAGACTTCTTCAGTTCATTTGTAATATTTTATAAAAAAATCAATTTATACCTATCTTAAGTTATATATTTTGAAGTACATAATTGTGATAATGAATAAATATAAGTATCATATTCATATTAAAATGCGACCTGATCCTGATAGACAAATATTTCTTAATTTATTTATTATTGACATGAAACGAATAATTAAAAGGAAGATTGAAAAATAATAAGCTTCAGATTTTCACTTTATATATATCTGTAAGATCTGCGGTCATACTCACTTCGAGATAAAAGCCGCAAAGCTACAAAGATCCGCATGATCCTTTATTCGAGTTTAATAGGACAACTGAAAATTTGATACTGCTGTGGTTGCGATTGGACCATACAGTTTCATATGACGTTGCGGCATGTAAACGTTGTTTTGTGGAGCAGATGCTTTTGTGCTCATTTGTATTGTCTCTGTGCACATCCTGCACGAAGGCATTGACCTTTGATGAAAACCTGATGCTCTTTGTTATGTGAAACGTTTCGGTTTTTCGTACATTTTTAATTACAGCGGTATATATTTATTAATTTATAAATATACACGTATTATGCTGAGAAAAATGTTATGTTATGAATCAAAATTATATTATTTTGGTGTCTAGGTGAACACTCAGCAGTCTTGTAGTCTTCCTCCTGAATTATCTCCTAACCTCGGACTTGTTGCTCCAATAACCCGTGACGAAACTCGTAATTGTCTTCGACGCATAAAGAACGGAAAAGCGGTAGGACCTGACAACATCCCAATCGAGGCGTGGAAATCGTTGGGCTCTCTTGGTGTGTTTATACTTACTGACCTGTTTAACCGTATCTTGAATACTGGAAAAGCTGGCGGCAAAGCTTTATTATCCCTATTTACAAAGGAAGGGGCAGTGTTCAAGATTGCGGTAGTTATAGGGGCATTAAGATTATGAGCCACACCATGACGCTCTTCGAGCGCATGATCGGCCTCAGGCTCCGCCAAGAATGTACTGTCTCTGAGTCTCAGTATGGGTTTCAACCAGGATCAGGCACTATGGATGCCATTTTTGCCCTCAGAACGTTGATGGAGGCTTACAGGGAAAAAAGGAGAGCTCTGCATGTGGCCTCTTTGGACCTGCAGAAGGCCTTTGACTGTGTACCACGTCAGTGTATCTGGTGGGCATTGCGATCCAAGGGGATCCCTGAAGCCTATATTGAGGTTATCAGAGATATGTACGACGACTCCGCTTCAGTGGTTAGGACCGCTGTTGGCGACACCAAGCCCTTCCCGATTACAGTAGGGGTTCACCAGGGCTCAGCTCTTAGTCCGTTCTTATTCAATGTAGTGCTGGATACTGTCTCGGCTCACATCCAATGCCAGCCTCCGTGGCTGATGATGTATGCCGATGACATAGTACTCATCGATGAGAACCGACTGATGCTGGAGCGTAAAGTGAACGCCTGGAAGGGTGCGCTTGAGAACAGTGGTCTCAAACTGAATGTGTCGAAGACCGAGCACATGGCTTGCGGGAACCCGGACTCGAGCACCATCCATATCGGGCCTGAGCCAGCCGTTAAGTCGGAGAAGTTCAGGTACCTTGGAGCCGTTATGCATGAGTCTGGAGGCATCGACCACGACATCCATGCCCGTATAAACGTTGCCTGGGCCAAATGGCGGGAGGTCACTGGTGTGGTCTGCGATAGCAGAATACCGCCCAAGCTCAAGGGACTGATATACAAGAGCATTATCCGACCTGTTCTTATATACGACAGCGAATGTTGGCCAACATTATCTCGGCACACTCAGGAGCTTCACGTCACGGAGATGAAGATGCTGAGATGGATGTGTGGCGTGACGCGGTCCGACCGCATACGCAACACATTCATTCGAGGTAGTCTTGGGGTCCGTGACGTAGTGGATAAGCTCCAAGAGCGTCACCTGAGATGTTATGGCCATGTTATGCGCCGATCTGAGAACTATGTCGGAAGGAAGTGCCTTGACATGTCTGTCCCTGGAGTAAGACCACCCGGACGCCCAAGGAAGCGATGGCTGGATGTCGTGACACAAGACATGAGAGCCAATAAATTGTCCACTGAGGATGTTAAAGACCGTGCAAAGTGAAGGCTCAGTCGGAAAGCAGACCCTGGCAAAAGCCGGGACTAATGCCAAGAAGAAGAAGAAGATATATGGTACTTACATAACTTTAACCTTTCCTTTCTTTTTCTATACTAAAATTTACATTGGAATTAGGATATGTGCAATGGAAATATTTACTCGAGCAAATGACTAGGAACATACAAACTGTGTTGTAGTTGCATCGAATAGTTGATAAAGCGCCAAACTATATAATTCACATGCACAAGTTGAAGCCTTATTCTGATGCTTTGCTCTGCTGTAAACTTTTATCGATTTAATTTTTAGGATCTTTCTCAATCTCAATCGATTTCACATAAATTAGTTAGTGATATTATTATGAATAAACTATTTTAAGAACTTTTGTAGAAAATTTCTTACAAAGATAGTAACAAGCAAGATATAATATTTGTGTTATTGTATCCTGACGCGATATGGATTGATTGATATTTAGCTTAATTGTTTAGAGTCCACTTGCGATCCAGTAATGATCAGATTAAATTTGTGCATGTCACATGAAGCTATTTATATGTAAATGTAGATATAGCATTTTTATACACTTCGAAACTTAGTAAAATTATACATTTTTTATATAACGCACGAAGTTCTTTAAATACCTACTTGTATTTTTTGCAATAAATCCAAATTCTGCAAACTTAACATGTATTGAATTATTCAAATGTGTACAAAAGTTTTAAACAAAATGTTTAAATTGTCTTTGTCTTGATCGATTTATTACGTTTGATTTTTTAGCAATTTTTAAAAAAAAATTATTCATATAAAAAAAGATAATTTATCTAAACCTTTGCCATTTTCTAATGCTGCATGTAGCAAGTTCAGTACGACGTACGTTAGTATAACAGAATGTCGGCAAACTATTGATTTATATTTTATGTCCTACGTATCACTGAATAGGGATGTCATTTTGCGATTACCAACAAATCCTTGTTATGTTGACGAGTTAATGTTTGTTGGAAACAAACTTTCGGCCTGTCATTTGCAAATTGAACATAATTTAACCCGTTTTCAAATTATATGTTTGACATTAGAAAATGTCAAATCCTTTTTTCAAAAGTCAATTAAGTAAGAAAGACTATGTCCAAATATTAATCGATTTTTTTATTATGGTAATAATAATAAAAACGAGACGTTACTTCCCGCATATAGTAGGATAGTTAGAGGGAACCTACTATTAATAACTCCGTATTATCCACTTCTCGCCCAATTTTGGGGCATTGCGTGAGTGAGCTAACTCAACGTTGCGCTTTGTCTAACAGAGCGAGGAAACTAAATAATTCATTCTCATCGAGTGAGAATCGAACCCACAACCGTCGCATTTGCAGTCAGAGGCTGTGTCACTGCACCACAAAAATCAATCCCGTTATTTAAGGTAGAATATATTGCGAGTACGTGACATGTGTTAGTTTCTTTACCTCAACCGCCGGTATTTTTGCCTTGAATTTTATACTACCGTATGAAAGATATAAACGTACGGACTATTTAATGTATTAATAACGACTTTCTGTCCGAAAAGTTTCCGTCTCTATTAATATCAACAGATTACCTCTATTTAATAGCATATGTGCTTCCCGGCATACGTTTATTGCCCGCTTTCCTGTCAACTGCATTTAAATTGATGTTCACGCCAATGTGCAACGAAGTGATGCTGATAACACCTGCCAACGAAAAAATACATTGATGAGTTTACTCTGATATATTATGACACTCGGAGACCTCGTGCAGAAATTAATAAAATTGCAATTCAAGTATTTTATATTTAAGCTGGTGTTATGCTTAATAAGTAACCGGACCCGTCCCCTTCGGCTGCGGCATGGTAACCACAAAAAGCTACCATAATATGGGACATTACATCCTTATTGATTACCTTTAAAGTTGCTTATTTTCTAAAGTATTAAAACACGTTAATGATTAGTATAGTAGTAGTAGTATAGTTATTATTATAGTATTATTTTATTAATTTGAATGTATATCGCGTATATAATAAATATATTTGGTAGTATAGACATAAGTGCAAATATAAATATGTACGTATTCAATTAAAATTAGTTATAATTCGATGAATAAGTAAATAGAAAAATTTATATATCTCCTTATTTAGTAATAAATCTTAATAATACACCGATAGACCATATAAAATAATTATCCAAGATGTGAAGTCATAGTTGGCTTCCCTCTGTGTAAGCGACACCGCGCGCCGTGCTCGATGCCTACATGACACTATTTTGCCTTATTTCAACAACCTTTTGTCATCAATAAACGGAGTGTCGCAATACTGTACAATACTGTTAATATAGTGATTCTATATCGCGTTTGTTGTCAAATTGAAACGTTTTTAAATGTTTCTTTTTATGTGTTAACAGCTTAGAACGCAATATTAGTTTTAAATAGGTAGGTATGTATGAGTAATATTTTCAAAATCAGCTACAAAGGAGCACCTATAACAACGTAATTTAATGTTTATATCTATTTACACGAATAAGAATTTATAATGTAACATTACTCAAAATCTATCTATATATTATTTTATATAATTGAGACGATACAGTATATATATACAATATATTAAAATAGAATTTCAACACTGGAGATGAATTTATTATATATATATATATATATATATATATATATATATATATATATATATATATATATATATATAATATATATATATATTATATATATATATATATATATATATATAATATATATATATATATATATATTATATATATATATATATAATATATTATATATATATATATATATATATAATATATATATATATATATATTAATATATATATATATATATATATATAATATTATATATATATATATATATATAGATATATATATATATATATATATTATAATATATATTATATATATATATATATATATATATATATATATATATATATATATATATATATATATATATATATATATATATATATATATATATATATATATCTATATATATATATATATATATATATATATATATATATATATATATATATATATATATATATATATATATATATTAAATGTATTACTGAAAATATTGACCGGATTGACAGTATGTCTCATGAAACACTAGTTTTAATAACAGTAGTAGTTTTATAAACGAAATAAATGATATATTTAGATATTAAAATAATTTATTCTGCCTGACAATATAATTTCTGCGTAGCGACCCATTTGTTGAAACTGGTAATTTTTAATGTTAAAATTTAGAGACTAGGTCTATGTAAAATAAATAAATATGTACTTTTTAGTTAAGCTACATTAATATTATCTTTAATAATTCGACTACGTATAATATTATGTGAATATATATACAAAAAACATATATAATACATAACAAATATGATCAACCTGCAACCGCAACTTGCAAGTATATTTGTATATCGGAATAGCCGCTTCGAAATGTCGTGTAAGGAATTCGCAGTTCATTTTGGGGCTCGGCGACCTGATGTCTGACGCGGATAAATCGACATAGCGCTGTAGAAGAACGCCTATTGTTGTAAGAACATAAGGCTATTCTCACGTTTAACGCTTTCGACATAAGCTCATCAAACCTCTCAATGTCGAACGTCTATTTTCAAGGATTAGTTTACCGCTTAGCGGTCGATTGCTTTATAAATATTAAATTACATTAACCACATTAAGATGACAGTCATGTGGCTTAATTTTACGCATATATTGCAAGACCCAAATTACTTTGAATTTTATATTAAAAACAATCTCTTTAAGTTTTTTCAGCAATATAAAAATGATATATTTCTACAATAAGATTCCCTTGGAGATATTAAGGAGTTAAGTTAGGTTTGTGATTTGTTGTTTGTTTAGGGATGAAACACTTCAAATATTTAAAATTTAAACGTTTTCTATAAATAATGTGTGAATAAGTGAAGCCACTTTCGCCACTCTGAATATTGTTGAAAGTAGTAAAAAGTAAATATATATCTTTATGTTATGTCTAGAAGGAAATCGCCTATAAGATTTTTTATAATTAAGATAGTTTTATAATATATATTTTAAATATAAAATTTTCAATCTCTAAAGATTCATGATCTACAGAGTTGTTTAATGATTGGTCCCAGATGATTAATGAAAGCTGTCGACGAAACATTCATTCTCGATATTAACAGTACTTACTCTATGTAACCATAAAGCTTCAAATGCTCCCATTCACCTCAATTTCGTTAAAACACATAATATAACACAATAAACGTTAGTTTAGTTTATTTAGTTTAGTTTTAATATATTTATATTTTCAATTTATTTCTTATATCGAAAAATGCTTCAACTTGTTACGTAGTAAACGAATTTTAATTAAATGCTCTATTAATGGAAAAAGTAGCTGTCGACAAATTATGCATTTCGCTGCACGACGCACGATAACGAGTGAAACGGTTAATCCAACGAATATTCAGCTAGCGACGCTTGGAACTGAATCATTCAAAAATGTTATATTTTTTTATTATTTATCCAGTAAAATAAAGTTGAAAGATTTTCAAATATTTTAAAATCTTAAATTTTATATTTTTTTAAGGTTTACCGGTCATTTATTTTAATACAGTATTTGTAGTAAAAGTAAAGTTCTAAGTAGAGTCTCGTTTTATTAACTTTTATACTTAAAAACTGTTTTTTTTAAATCGAAAACAATATTTTATAGACTGATCGTTATAATAAAACAAATACATTATTTTCTTGAACTTACAACTATATAATGCAATTACATATAGTTTACGGCATTATTATTCAAAATATTTAGACATTTTATATTATCAGTAATAATATATATATATATATATATATATATATATATATATATATATATATATATATATATATATATATATATATATATATATATATATATATATATATATATATATGTTCATTTTAAATATAATTAAATCACGTACAAGACAAAAATCTTTACAATAAACTCCTATATATGAATGTAGAATTCTGTAGGACATTGATATATTCTAGTTAAACTGAGCAATATCGCTGTTCAAAGCAACTCATGCTACTGAAACTATTGAAATGGTTTCAACTGAGCTAACGGTATATTATGTGTAATGTATAACAAAGTACGGGCATACTATTCCATCATACTTGTTAAACATGGACTAACTGATTATTGCAAACTTCATAACTATTCTATAAAGTTAATTCGACTTTTTTTATAATTTGATCTTATTTATATTTGAGACCATTGTGGCACAATTGAGCAGGAGACATAACTAAGCCCGATGATTGCGCGTTGATTTCCGTTACTCTAGTCGTGAATGGAGTGTTCTCTGCATTCATTGCTAGATGCATATACAGAGTCAAACTAAAAAATAAACTTAATAATACTTTACTATTTCCATTTAATTTTATTTTGTTAACAAGTAACTTTGAATACGGCATTTAAATGGTACCTAACAGCTATAAATTTTATTTTGTGAGGTATTTATAGCTTAACACGCCCATTATGTCCATTACGGTTTATGTATAGAATATAATAGCTGTCTTTGACGATTACTTTATTACAACGTTAAAGTTATCTTCAATCATAATGCCAGGTGTATCTTGTGACGAAAACGATTATTACTCAAGATAAGAGTAGGGTATTTTAAAATTATAAACGTTACTTATTATGTGCGCAAGAAAATTAGTTTATTATCGTTTTTATATAAACCAGGTTAGAAACGGTTATCTTTTCATAAAAATATTAATAATTCAATTAGTCCTCAACACATATCAAACAAAATTACAAAAACAAATGTATGATTATGAAACAAAAACAAGAACGTTCTAACGTAATGTGTATTTATTAAACAACTAATAATTATTTATTTACTTATGCTTATACATACTAAATTGGATTGGTATTGCACAAAAAATGTGTTACGGGTATTTTTTTAATTTATATATAATATATATATACTATTGTAGAATTGGTATAAAACGCGACTATGGTGTTTAGGGGTCATACCCAATATGTTAAATTCACAGTTCAAATATGCTTATTTCGCTGGTTGATTTTAATTAATATTGAGATAACTTTTAGATATAAATTATCTCTAATTGGGCGAAAATTAGAAAAAAAGTTTCTTATCACTATAATTTTTTATCTACTTTAACATTTTTTTATGAAATTATGAATATTGTAATTAAATAATTTTATTTTTATAAGAGTGTTACCATTTATAAATATAATTAAAATACATAAATCAATATAAAAACCTATAACATTGAAATTATTGCGTAGATAATAAAAGATTTATTATTTTTTCCTACGATACGCAATTATCATAATTTGAGTCGAAATTACATTGATAATAGAGTTGCTGTCCTTGAAACAGATTTAGTTTTTTTAACCGACCAATGTATTAAAAAAAACTTTGGCGTTTTGTTAAACAACAATCACGATATGGATATTATATCATTTGAATCCTTGTTTAACTTATGTAATAACGTATAAATGAAAACTAAATAATTTATGTATATATTATAATAGAAATATTTTATTATTACGCTTTTGTTTCGCTAATAGGTTATTAATATATTTAAATTAAGCCAAATCTGATCTTTACGGGAGCTTATGCAAAGAGCAGAAAAGACATGGAAGATATGGACTTTCGTAAAGTACGTGGAACGTTAAATACTACAAAAAGTCCCACTAGCTTCCTCTGCCTACTCTGCTAAAATAAAAAAATAAACAAAACAAAATTGTAAATAAAATGACATATGAAGAAAATCATTGTCTTTTTATTGCTTTATATCTTACATGTCATATTATACCTTGTGATGATCGCGTATAAGCTTTTGCACTGTAAGCATTACTATAAGTAAGTAGCAAGTAAACAGCTCAAAGTAATAGATATTATATTGTAAAGTCGTACAATATTTTTCTTAATATTAATTATTTGCATTATAATAAGTAACTTAATTGTGCTCCTACCGGATATAATGTAGACACATATATTTCTACCTAATTTCCGATATATATATATATATATATATATATATATATATATATATATATTATATATATATATATATATATATATATATATATATATATATAATATTATATATATATATATATATATATTATATATATTATATATATATATATATATATATATATATATATATATATAATATATATATATATATATATATATATATATATATATATATATATATATATATATATATATATTATATATATATATACTGAGTAGTCGTTAAGACATAGTTATGTTAAATATACTCAAAATTGATCGAATTGAATTTAAATAATGCTTCACATATGTAAAATTCCACCTATTAGATTCCTTATATAAGAAACGGTAAGGAAATAAAAGGTTTTTATCTTTACGCAACAACGGGCAGAGATAATTTTGTGATAAATCATTTCGTTCTTTACTTTCCGCCTATTATGTACTGCGTGTGGCCCAATTGAGTCGTCGCTCGTACTTTATAAGTACACATGGAAAATAAATATATTACAAATATATACCTAATACAAATATACTTAAATGAATTTCGCATTTGATGTCATCTCGTCGTGGCGCAGACGACGGTGATAGGGTCTGACTTTGAACGCGATGTTTGTGGATTAGATCTCTACTCTGGGGAAGTATTTATCTTTGTTTTCCTCTGGCCAAAGCGCAAACTCAATGTCTCAAATTCAAACGGAAAGCGGAGAACAGAGTGTACTTTTAGTACCTCAGTCATACTCAACATGTATAATTTATGGTAAGTAAATAGATATTTCAGGAAATTCAGCTTTTCCTCTAACCTATTTGACTGAGCAGTCAAGGGTCTTAAAGGAATTAAAAAAATAAACCTTTAAGCGTTATTTATATAAAATTTATTTAAAGACTATAGTTTGAAGACTATAGTTTAATTAAATAAGTCGATCATTTTTATATATCGTTTATAAACGTCTAATTATTATCTAGCTTATTTTATTAAAGCGACGCAGTTGAGTAGAATTCGGCGAATGAATAGAACGATCGAGTCACGGTGATTTCTATCGTGTATTTTTGTCTTCCGCATATCATCAATTAAAATGTTTACACGTGGATAACTGACGCAAGGCGGATTCTTTTAAACCGGTTCACACAATGGTTCGTTGGAGAATGAAGCCCGGCTAGCGCCACACCAATTTAACCTGACCTCTACCTTCAAGCAAATACATGCGGTTGTTCCGACACTCTGGTAGCCACAATAAGCTACTTTGCTATCTTGACCTCGGTACCGAAATGGTTTTGTGCTCTACTACTAGTTTTAACAATACATTTATTAGGTTACCAAAAAAGAAACTGTTGTTTCATTCCAGGCTTTTCTATTTTCGTAAGTGAAAAGAAATTTAATTAATATATCTATTATGTAGCCTTGTTTATTTGTTCTCTATATATATCACATAGTAGTCTTCATTAAACATTTTCGTAGTGCTTTTATAAAGTTCTTAGAATGCATTTTATATTATGATTTATAATGAAACTATTTTATGCGGATCTTACTACTACGGAAAGTAATCCGCTTTCACATTGCTTAGCCCTATATCGGGACAATGCGCATTTCCCAACGCTTTCGACTTGCGTCATTGTTAGCGTCGAGCAGTCTGTTTTTTTTTCTAGATATACATTTATTCAAATAGTAGAAACATTAATACAAGAAATAATATGTGGCCGTTGAACCAAGGTTAGCATTTGTTCGCAACAGTTCATCACACGGTGGTTACAGTGTATCGCCACGAGTTTGTCCTCAAGGCAATATCTCGTTTCGAACATAATAAAAATCTTAATGTTCGTTTTTGTTGTCCATTCAAGGAGGCTGACAATCGATGCGTGAGTCGACTGGTCGCTGCTGCTAAGAGAAGCGAAATATGTTGATTAATGCAGATTCTGACATTACTAAGCACACGTGAAAATATGCGAAAGTACAAACTTAAGAGGCACCTCGAATTATATAATATCATATATAAATATTCAGTGGAATGTTTCTTACTTTTCAATATAATTACACATTCCAAATATAAATATTCTGTGGGTTATTTAGTTAATGGTTCACTGAATATAATGAAATGTACAAAATAGTCATGATGTGAGATTTATGGCGTATTGTTCTTTGTTCTTATTTTAATCATGCCAAGTGCCTTGACCTCCACGTTTTTGTCTTCTTTTGGCGGTCTAATGGCCTTGGTTCAGCCTTTAAATATTTCCTATATTAGCAATATCAATTGACTACCTTGCTACATTTACTTTAAGTTCTTTTTCGTTTGATCAACCTCCTAAAACTTCAGTATAAAAACTTAACGTTGCTAGTAATTGCGCTGTTAAATAAATGTATTTAAATTGATAGATCTTTTAAATATTGTACCAGCACTCATTACTAATTAGACTTTCTATAATTACAAAAGTATACGCACAAAGCAACATATAAATTATTTTAGTTTATGAAGCATTTTATGTAGGTGGCAATACCTTTACGCAAAACCTTATAAAACCTAAAAAATATTCTACATTCGTTTGCATTTTAAATAATGATACTTTTTTCTTTTATGCCTTTTCATCTCGGTATGTACAGATAATGAATCAGTAAATGAATATTTGTTTTTGTAATTTGGCGCAGCGGCGTTGAACCGAAGGTTGTAATTTTTGGTAATCATTACATCCGGCATTGCTTATAGGAGTCATTTTTTATGGTTGATTACATTGGATGTTACAAGTATATATTATGTAAAAAATAACACATTTGAATTACGCTATTTCATTTTTTAAATAGATTTTGTAATATTCATTCTTATAATGAATTACACTACTACTCAGTAAGAATTTTTAAAAGTGACGTATTTAAAAAAATTGCTATATACGCCTGCTGTCCGTGGAATATTGCAATAGCTTTGTCTCTTCCATGTGTTTGTAACAAACATTAATAGCATTTTAATTACCGATTTCATTGTAATATCGAAGTAATAGCTCTTATTGCAATACTAACGAGCAAATGTTCGTTTCATCTACAAGATCTTTTACTTATAAATCTCTTAACGTCTACTTGCTAGAAAATTGAGAAAATTATCGTGTTACTTTATTATAACTAAATTGCTGTAGTAACCTTATTCAGTGTTCTCATCAGTACGTATAAATCACATGCACTTTTATGTAAGAGGTGAACACTTAATCGTCGATTGGCAGATGCTTCCCACGTCTGGCTTGACGGCATGATTGTGTAAGTACCAGTGCCAGCCAGTGACTAAACACCGCCCTATTACACTTGGCATATACGCACGAAGCTACCCTCGAGAAACAATGGTGCAGGAAATACGGGATTAACGTTGGACATATGAAGAACGTTTGAGGAATTTAGTAGTATAAAAAGTCTGACTCGTATTTAAAATGCTTTTATCTTCTTATACATCAAGTTTGTATTTGTTATTAAATACAATTTATACATTCGTTATTAAATTTAGTTCATTGATTCTCTTATATAATAATATATCGAGTCGAGAAATTTAAAACAAATGTTCTCGACATATATTATTATTATTCTATTGCAAAATGTTCACTCTTTTTCCCATAAATTTATTAATTTTTAATCTTCACGTATATATAAAAAGTTAATGCTCGTTATATTTTATGAATCACATTTGCAAGTACAATTTGATATTAATACAGCTTAATAGAAAAATTATATTCGTCTTCAAACGCTAAGCTTATCTAATATCGTATATCGATATTTGATTTATTAAATATACATTAAAGATGGTATTACATTATGCCGTCAAACACATTTTTTTATCTTGTTGTGACATTAATCTTTTTACAGAGGAACGATTCCACTCAGGGTGGTCCGCTAATGTGATAGAGGAGCATTGGCTTTGAAAGGTTTAAGCGTTTATACGTTTCTAATATGATTAGATATTGGGCATGCGGCTTTTAAAATCCTTTACTGTATGCAAAGATTAAATTAATTATCTTTTGGCCCGTTACCGTTTTATGGACGAATGCATTTGATAATTAATTAAAATCGATTTTATATATTTCGTGCACTACCCTATAGTGAATTTATAAATTAATCATGAATATATCAAAGTCATCTACGTCACTACAAATTTCCAATACTTGTGTTGCAATGGAAAATTAATCAATTAAGTTTGAAAATTACTTCAAACTATATGACGTAGTTTAATTGATTAAAATTTATTTAGTTATGTAAAGCAATCTTGTGTTGTTCGACATTTGACATTATTTCATACATAACTAACAAACCGGTACTAATTTACAATTTTGGTTAATATACTTAATAATATGTAGTTGTAGCTATCGTAGCCCGCTGCGGCACAGTGTCTGACTAAATGCTACAGTTGTGGGTTTAATTTCCACTGACATTTTCCTCGCTCTGGTTCTGCACAAGACAAATAGCGACGAGTTCATGCAATTTTTCCATAGGCGAAAAGCGACGAACGCAGTGTCTTAACACTAGGTTACCCGCTGTCTGTCTATCCCGCTATACACGCTATGCGGGATAAAGCGTGAAGCTACAAAAAATAATGTTGTAACTTGCCATGTAACAATGATTTTGTATTGATAAATTAACTAATTATTTTGAGATTTCTAGCGTTAGTTAAGATAATAATGCAACCGTAAGTATTGAATGAAATAAGATATAAATAAAGATCCCTTATATCAATAGAAATGCCAGACTGTTCCAAATAATAGTAATAAAATCAGATGATATAAGAACGGTACTTCCGAAATGTTAGCAAGATGCGGGTTTTCCAGTCGTGGACCCTCCCTCGATTGAGGTTCATTGTATGCAAATCATTCCGCCGCGCCCGTCGCTGCCGCTACCAAATATTTCACGCCGAACCTTGCGAGAGACAGCGGCCGCCCAAATTACGCTCTATACACTTACTTACATCAATTTGAAAATAATCGTTTTTATATAACATCATTTCATATTATTATTAGTTTTCGGAATAAGTCAGAAGTTGATATATTGAATAGTACTATTTTACGGATATGTTGGAATTGATTAATTCATATAGTATAATTTTGACCCGTCGTTGTTGTTTTTAGTCACAGTTGGACTACGACTACCCGTAATTTAGCCTAATTATGGAAAAAACCGGAGCTTATTGAATAACTAATTTATGCTGTGTTGACGCAATGATTGTTGTAGGTTCAGAAGGAAGGTGTTTTTTACTAATCTACTTACTTTTTATATCTACTTAAAGAAAAATGGGTAACAAATAATATTTATAATATGGCAACTTTTTAGACGAACTAGAGGAAGAACTACGCTATATTATGCTTTCAAACACCTAATGCCTCTTAATTGACGGAAAATGGATTGGTGTAGATTGCATTGGCGAAAACTAGACTCTAGAGACCCGAGTTGTTTACCAATCAGTCTCTAAATAGAGGTATCTACGGCGCAGAATATGATCAGAATATATATGCACGAGTATATATTTTTTATCATATATGTCAAAAACGGCCTTTATCAATTTATATTAAGACAATATATATTTTTCAAACATAATCAACCCAGACGTTGTCACGAGTAAATAATTAAGTAAAAGATTATGACGTGGATTAGCATAAAAAGAACATAAGAATTATAATCGTTTTCAAATCGATATTTTATACGTATGCCATCGATATTTTTGTTTTTTGAAAACCAAATACATTACGTTGCCGTGGCGATGAAAAACGCTCACGATCTAACTTTCAACGCTCCCATAAGCAATCTACCACCAACCAATTTGTCGCTTCCGAATCGCTGATTTTAGCACGTGGGTTGGTTTTAACTAACATTTTACACATTTATTTATGTGTTTGTTTACATGTGTCTTCGACATATCGCAAAGTTTTTGTAAGTACCACACAAATTAACTGTCAAGCCATTTCAAACATAGTATTGCTATTCAAACGACGCACTGTAATTTGTACCGTCACGTCTCAGCCCTAACAGGCACGCCTGCAATTCCTCTGCGCCGCGGCTTTACAACAACATAATATTACTCAACGATTCTCACCTTTCATTCAACATTTAGTAGTCGGTGTCGGGCGCGGCTGTCTTTAAAGTTGAAATCTTAATAACACGTTTGTGTCACTCCTACACTCTTCGGACTACGAGTTGCTTGAGATTATGAATATTTAGCGCCATGAAACTGTTCCTTGAATACTTACATATACGCAATGAGATCTTTGAAATACGAGATTCAATGTGTTCTCGTTGCTTTTAAATATTCAGTTTCACTTTTTTATCTACATTTTTTAAAACAAATGTTACCTTCAGTAAGGAAAAATGAAAGTAACAGAATGGTTTTACCATTGACTTTAAATCGAAAACAATACAGTCACATTACAATTAAATGCTATTTGTAGGGGAGACACAAATGAATGCTAATGACGGTAAATGCTAATTTGTGGTGTTAGATAAGTGCTACTAAGTGTTAGAAACTGTAATATAGTGGTTTGGGTGAAATGTTTTCGTTAATTAGAGACCACGGTGTTGGATTTCTACGCGCATTTGTACGCGCATTACGCGCATATATGTGTGCAAACAAGTTTCCTTGGATATGATTCTAACTCATCTCGATTGTTTACACGAATGCTGTTAGGAAAGGAGTAATAATTTGTATATAAAGTATATATGTAATAAAATATTTTAATTTTAGTAACATTTAGAGTACCTACCGTTTCACAACAAATGATAATCTCTGCGAGATTACGATCAGAAATTAGAGATTATTATTTTTATAAATTAAACTTGCACATAAACAATTATTGAGATATGTATAATCTGTATCTACTTTAATAATTTAAATATTATAAAGTTACAAGTAACAAATTCTTTAGTAAATCATTTTGCATATACAACCCGGTATTATTTGTTTTGGCAGGTTTACGTTTAGACATTTAAATCCGTTTCAAATAGTGTGAAAACGCAGCCGGGCCCGGATTAGGGTGTAACATGCGATGTAACATTGTATTACGCATTGTTCAGTAAGCCGGAGAACAATGATGCGTGAAAGCTATTTCCAAAACTAAGCTTTTTAGACTTTAAATATATCATCGTATATAGGTTTAAACATTTATATAAATTGAGAAATAATCTATGTAGTGGTTTTTATAAATAAAAAATAAATAAAACGTCCTCCTTATTAGAAAATAAGCTTTTTTAGCACAAAAGAAAAGGCAAGAGAATCAAAGTCCAAGACTATGTAATATTTCGTAGGTAGTAGTTTCGTAGGTCATATTAAGTGGCGGACTTCAACGCAATTGGAAGAAAATTTAAATAATTTGATCATATTCATAGCTAGAATGGGAATCGAAGTCATAACCATCATGTCTACAGTCCATCCAAAAGCTTTCCTTAAGCTTTCTTTTTGTCGAAGACCTTGTGTTCCTGATTACTTATTTGCCATGTAAAATATATACCTATATTTTCCTAACATATTGCCATAGTTAAAGTTATGTATTTTGTTGATTGAAGCTGTAATTTTAAATGTTGACAATCGTGTGTTTGTACTACTTGACTAAAGTCAAGTATTTGACTAATGACTGAAGTCTAAACAATTGCGTTAAATATTAATAGTACATGATTTATTTTCAGGTGGGCGGTATACGGGTGTTACCACACATGTCCCCCAAAAATGATTCCGGTGAGTGAACATTTATTTTAACAAATAGCTTTGTTCTATTGTTATATGACGTAGGTGGATCATAGGCATTTCATGTATTTCATAATAAATAGTAGTAAAGTACCTAATTAATTTTGTTTTTATAACTTTTTTAATAATTTAATAAGGCGTACATTCTGTTCTATTAAAAAAAATTAATTACTTTTAAGCCTTTTTGTCTTTCGATTAACAAACAAGATATTTGCTCATTATTCTTCTAAATAATCTATTCTTAAAATCCAAATTCTAAAATATATTCTATTTACAATATGGTTACAGCTCTTGTTACTTTTTTTGATTTCCCGCTTTATTCCTATCGAGTAGACGCCATAAATACCTCTTTCGCCCAGTCCACTGCCAATAAACTCGTCATATGTACCCTCCAGCGGGTCCTCGTGATTTTTAAATGACATTCCTCTAGTATATCTGAATACTGTGTTCAAAGGTCAACTTAGATCTCCCCTACTTCTCATACCAGCGTTTCTTGAATTATATATCTTTTTACTATTCTTTCGACTGTACCTAAATAACCTAAGCCTATTTCTCTTCATTCTCACTGTGACCTCTTGTTGTATCTGGTCTTTATTATTACTGATCGTCGCTAGTACCTGGACTTGCTATTCTACGTATTTTTTAATTGAGGATTCGGTCAGCTAAACTGACTCCATATATCCTACAAACAGATCACATATACTACATTCGCCTTTCTTCCATTCTTCTTTTTTAATACCTACATTTTGCTGCCGTATATCAACGTCGGTATCAGCACTAACTAAGACCTATATACGGTATTTTTTTTATTATCGGTATTTATTATTATTTATTTATTTATTATGTGAACTTAACTTTACTTTTAAGCTTTTCTTTGCTCGCAATATCCGATTACGAGAAACAAAGTTCATAGCTTTGACCTATTTCACCTTAGCATTAGCAAAACAATTAACCAGGCGTTTGTTTAATGCCAGTCACCCCTTCGAGTAATTACGTAAGCATCTGCGTCAAAGCAGCTGGCAGACTTATTGCAAGGGTAATAAAGGAAGCTAGCGCGTTCGTAGAATACCAACTTTTTCCAGCCAGCAGTATTTAGATCTAGACTATAATAGAACGTTTTTCTAGATCAAACTTATTTGTACCACCATTTGTGGATAAAATATGTGACGTTTGAAACTTGTTATGGAAAGGTTAGAAGTTTTTGTTTTATTTAAATATTTGAGTTATAATACTATTTATGGTAGAAATAGTAATACTTTATGGAATAATTAGTTCTTGTCTATTGTGACGTTTTTATTTCAAATGTAAATACCAAAGATAGATAATACTGTTTGTATTACATATGGAGTACTTAATTATTTATGGAGTAAGTACAAAACGGAGGGCATCGAAATACTACATTTACTGTTTTATGGAAATACTACATTTACTAAAAACATTTTGACTAGTTATTAACGCCTTAAAATCATGCTGATGCGTTGTATCACTATGATATATATATATATATATATATATATATATATATATATATATATATATATATATATATATATATATTATATATATATATATATATATATATATATATATGATTTGTATATTATGTTATAACATTATTATCATTAGTTAGGACTTTACAAGCATCGCTATTAAACTTTGTTTATACGGTACGATTACATACACAACTGACGCTACGCTTTCGAATCCCAAATCGGGGTGATATTTATATTTATTATAATATGTTTCGCCGGTTTCGTTGGACAAGAGTTTTTTGAATTCCGTAACCTAACATACAACGTATCTATCTAAGCTATAAGCTATAAAAATAACTTTCATATACCGTTTTACGCTAAATGAAACAATTATTCGTCTTATGATGTGTCCTAAGTCTTAAGAAACAAAAAACGGGATGATTTCTTGAAATAAGCTTTACACATTCATAAGCGTATGCGTATATAGTAAGGTATATATAGAAATACACACACACAATCCGTAAGCGCCCTCAAACGTATGAACTTGTTAATACGTTTACACTCTATTAATACAGGGTATTATGAGGTCTACATTATTAAACTCGCGTTATACACATACATATTTCAAATAAAGCGATGTAATTGAAAAGCTAATGAATACAAACTGAGCTATTCATCTAGGAACACGATTATGTTGATGGTTTTTGATGAATACACTGAATAGAGATGATTATCATCTGAACGTGTCTCTATTTATTATTCCTATAGCTATATCCAGCTTAGCAACTCACTAGGTACTTACATATGTATTCTAGCATAGAAATTATTTATCGTGAGTATACAGCTGAAGTAATTATCTGAACGTGAAGTGTATCAAACAATTCATCGTAACTCGACACGCTTATATATAAGTATATAAAGTTAATAATAAGTATATATTTTTTATTTATGTTATTACATTATTAATTTTAACCTTTTATTGTTTTATCGATTACATTTGTTAAGTCAAAGCCAGCTTATTATAAAATAAGTTTATAAGATCAAAAGTTGTATAGTTTTAAATTAAAAGCAAGTATTTTATTGGATGGATTTTATGGATTTTACATACAAAAATTTACGTGTCTAAATACTCGGATAGATTTTAAAGTAGTGCTAAAGCTAGCTAGATCGCGTTCGTTTTAAAATTTTATACCTACATCACAATGCAATTCTTCGATTTTCTCGTCATCGTTTTTGAATCACCCTTGTCTATTTTTAAAAATCGTGATTATATGCACCTATATATTTCTTGCATGTATATATTAAAACGTAAACGTATATGTAATTAACATATAGTCTGTAAGTAGATTATATTCTAGCTTTTCTATTTATAGTGTAATAAACACAATATCCATTATCACAATTATTTTTTTAAATCACTATTTATTTATTTTACTTTTAACACTATTTATTTTTTATTTATTGGAACGCCAAAAAAAAAATAAATTGAATATATATTTTTACCATTGTTACTAAGTGTTACTAAATAAAACTACCTTTACTTTCGACGTAATCGACGTAAATTAACCGTCTCTGTTTTTATTTTTTGTTCAAGGGTTGCATTAAACATCAGGATAAAACTATCCTATATATATATATATATATATATATATATATATATATATATATATATATATATATATATATATATATATATTGTTTAGGGCTATGAATTATTAGCATACCAAATCAAACTCACTTCTTTTCACTAATTTAAATAATTTAATTTTATCACTTCATTTATTTTCCGGGAACTGTATGGGAAACATTCCCGGTTTCTATCAGGTAATTTCTGCGTGATTGGAGGACAAATAAACAGACAGACAGACAAAAATTCTGCTGAGTGAATTTTTTGCTTCTATTATCGATATATTAACCGACCCAATACGTATATTTTTTTTTAATGTACAGAATTGACTTTTCTATACTTTTATTATACATATAGATACCTAGAGTAGAGTACCTTTGACATCTACCAGTACCAGTACCATTACATATTATGGCCTAAGAAAAAAGTTAGGGTAATTATTATTTAATTAGTATATATTAAAATGTATGCGGTGTCTGGGTGTTTGTAAAAGGAAAATTATGAGCTTAGCATACGTTTTACATATTTTTAGAAAACAAATTGAAAATACTATTTCAAAGTAACTTTCACGCGCGCTTTTATGAAATATTCTCAAGTTTACCTACAAACTCCTAACAAGCCGTATACTGTCAGTAAATATAATAATGGAGTGAAGCAAAAGTTCCAATAATGTGATTTCACGCTATTTTCACACTAGGTTTTACCCAGGTAGCGAGTGCCAACTCGTTATATCCACGTCCATACCCTTCTTAGCAGCACGTGTGGTAAGCGCTTTCTTTCCTCTATATAGGGAAATTGGTTTTCCTGTTGTTCATATTTTATCGATAATTTAATACTTTGTTAAACATTCTTCTTAATGTTTTTAAACATTTTAAAATAAAAGGTGAAAGTTCTCGTACCCGATAGGCAACAATCTATATATATATGTAATGCATATAAAACATGTACCGAATTGTTACTAGATTTCTTCGTAAAATGCAATCTATTATTGTGTCATTTATTTCTTTTTTACTTATCAACCTTTTTGTTCTTTATATTTTCACTAATATAACAAAGAGGAAAGGTTTGTTTGTTTATTTGACAGCGGTAGGCTTCGAAACTACTAAAACTTCGCTTTATATGCATTCTAACCTAATAACATAATGCATTCTTATCCAAATTAAATATTTTATTATTTTGGTTGTTTTTTGAAGTATCATTAATTAAAGTGGTCAATATATTAAATTAATTCAATTATTCAAATCAATACATTTAAGTTTTGATATCGTGACAAGTAATATATAATAGTAACAGTTGTCGCTATATTTCAAACCGTTGCGTTTTATTAGATAGGTAAAAAGAATGAAAGTTAGGTATAAGGAAATATAAGTAGGTATTGGAATATAATCGCGACGAAAACGTCGCGATTATATCGTAATACCTAACTAACAAACCGAGAATGATAAGTATAAGGCGTGCACAAAAGTGCACGCCTTATACGCCTTATACGCCTGCACGCCTTATCATTCTCGGTTTGATGACTAAAAGATTTTATAGCAGCCCTATACGTCCTACGCAGACAGAAGAAAGATTTTTTTGTTTATTCTGTCCTTTCTGCGTTGTTTGTCTGCTTTAAATCGTGGGCTAGTTATAACGAGGTACATTCTGATACGCCTGACGGGAGCGATATCTGTTATTATCATTTCGCACGGTCGCGGCGTGTGTCAAATTAAACGCATCCGATAAGTTATTCTACGTTAAAATTCAACATAAAATTATGTTACATTACGAAAATATTATATTATTATTGGTTCAATTTGGCGACATTTGGTCTTATGTTATGTGTCTTACAGTAATATTTTTGGTTTTTCTTCTAAAGAGGCTTCAGGGGGAAATCAGCGAACAGAGTGACATTTTCGACACTTTGTTTGTCTGTAAATAATCCAAATGTTTTCGTTTATGCTTAATAAAATTGAAAATACGTTCAAGAGACGAAATCTTAGCCATATAATAAATATACTGAATATGCTATACGCTAGAGGGATGTTCATGTGAATGGTTAATTTTAAACTATGAACATAACATTAGGTGGCTATCATAATAATTAATTGAGCCAATTGATATTTTATCAACACTACTTGTTATTCATAACGGAGCTATTCATATCAATCATTCGTCATATCATTTCGGAGTCAAATTATAAACTTTGGAAAAAGACATTGCTAAATTCTTATTGTAATACAACGACTCCCGTAACAAATAGATCACAGAAGACTTACTCAGCCACGACCCAAAATGTCACGTTTTCAACAAATCTTGCAAAATATTTCTTAAACAATATTACGTTAGTTACAGTGAAAGGATCGCTCTGCGTTGTGGTATAGGTAGTATTATTTGTTTTAATTAAAATCGTTCTCCAGTATGATGAATGCATGTAATATTTTATATTTTTTTAGGCAAAGATTATTTATTATTAGTAGTAGTATTAATCACCCATGAGAAACTGTAAATTTTGCGTTGTTCACCTATTGCGAGATAGAATAACAATTAAATATTTTTTTATATGTACACCTTTATTAATTTTGTTGCTTGTTGTTGTGAAAATTTAATATTTAGAACAAGAAAGATTAATCAATAAAATATTATGTACGCTCTAAACCTAAGCTAACATAAAACAATAATCATAACGTTAAAGGATTGTGTTGAAAATTAAGTAAAGCTACTGCTAGCTTAACTTTACGAGAACAGAAGCTTTCTTGTAATCTGGCGAGTAATTTATTACAGTATTGGACACCTCTACGATATTTTATGCCCATTTTCGAGTACAATTTTAGTCTTGACATAGCGTTGCAAAACATTAATTGTCACTATAGACTTGTCGAATGTAAGCCACGTTAATTTTATCAAATACGCGCTAAACGCTTTCAGAATACCAAACATTCATATTTGTACACAATAGCTTATAGAATTCTGTTATGGGTATTTCACAGACATATGATAATTATAAATTATTTGACGTTTGTCGTGATCTTGTCTGCTTCTATAATAACATTTAATGTTAGGAAATAATTTCCATTTGTTAACTCTTCGTTAGACTGACTAGGGGGTATGCAGTATTCTACACCCTGATCCTGTCAGAAGCAACATGTAATCTGGTAAAATCGGGCAGAAAGTGTAGAACGCAGTGTCTTGACACTAGGATTTCATTGCCTACCTTGTTATACGCGGGATGAAGCATGATGCTGAAAAAAAATTGTAGTAAACCAAAGATTACCTTTTTTAGGGTTCCGTACATCAAAAGAAAAAAATAGAACCCTTATAAGATCACTCTGTTGTCCTTCTGTCTGTTTGTCTATCTGTCTGTCTGTCTGTCAGCCTGTATGTTAAGAGCATATCCTCCAAATCAAGCTGAAATTAATATAAAATATCCAAGTCGGTGCCCTCTTAAGGCACAGTAAAAATCGAACTTCTAAGTCAACGCAATCAAAAGATATGAACGTTTATGCTTAATATTTTTACATTTTGTACGAAAATCGTCGCGTAATCAAAACCTACAGGGTAATTCCCGTCTTCTTAGAGTTATGAAATTTGGCAATAAGGAACACATCCAAAAATTTGAAATTTATATAATGTTATTTTTTACAAAATTAGTGCATACGACTGTTTTTTATTGATCTAGACTTAGAAATTATATATATTGTAATTACAGGATATTTTTACAAGCTTATATTTGTAGTTAATTTCATACAAAATGAGTGGATAGTATTTTCCTTAGCGGAATATATATAATCTTGAAATAGGTACGGAACTCTCGGTACGCGAGTACTACTCGCACTTGACCGACATTTTTACTTTATTAATTGTAGTTTACCTAAATGTAGAAGAAAATGAATAATTATGTAGATTTGTTTTTTATATCAATAATTTCATAATAATTATACTATACATAATTATATATACAAACAGCTTCTAGCTTCAGAGTCTATATTCATATTGTGAAGCTGAAGAGTATGATTCGTTGAACGCGTGAGTCTCAGGAAGTAATCGTACGAATTGAAAAAATCTTTTAGCGTTGGATGTTCCATTGAGGAAGGCTATCGTATCGTTTTATTCAAAAAAAAATGTATTTTAGCTTAAGTTACAAGTGCTTCATGATTATGATTCGCAATTATTTCTTATTCACCTTAATTTTACCTTATTGTTCTTTTTAAGAAATAAGTAGGAAATATTATTAATATTTAAGCAACATTCAATTTTAAGAACCATATCACCTCTTTAATAGCTTATATTTGTAGATTCAAACAGTTAAATAAGATCTTGAAAGTATAATTACGTACAGGCGATCTAATTTGATTATACGTTTCATTACCTTTACTCCCTACAGCGTAGAATTAATTAAATGAAGATTCAACGTAGCTAAAAGTTTTATTTTAAGTGATATTATTATTCTTTATGTGTAGACCTCTAAGGGTTAAATTGGAGCATAAACAATTTTAGTTAAGTTATTGCAGTACAAACCGTTCGTTAGTGCTGACACTCGATAGACAGACAGTCAAAAGTGCTAGCTTATCTATTGATTTTATTTGGACTAGTAGCCGGGTATATTTTCGTTTATTTATGTATGGATATAATCTATTAATTAACAAGCGAATTAATCTACAGATAATTAATCTTAGATGTTTTGTAATACTCATATATTTTATTACTTATGTTGTTCAAAAATGCTGATTGTATTTATTTAAATATACAAACATTTTAAAGATTGTAATCAAATATTAACCTTGTTTTTGAAAAGCTTCCAGTAGCGAACGAGCCATGGCCAGTTTGTCATTCTAATTTAAAGTTACTATAGAGTATTGGAATGGTCACTCTTATTTAAAATATATAATAATAGATACCTACTTAATAGATTTTTTACTGTTTTTTTTTTTTTGGAAAATTTTGGTATTTTAAATGTGAGTAAATAAGTCTGAACTCTGATATATATATATATATATATATATATATATATATATATATATATATATATATATATATATATATATGTATATATATATATATATATATATATATATATATATATATATATATATATATATATATATATATATATATATATATATATATATATATATATATATATATGTATATATATATATATATATATATATATATATATATATATATATATATATATATATATATATATATATATATATATATATATATATATATATATATATATATATATATATATATATATATATATATATATATATATATATATAGTATAAATCTGCCTATCGTGGTGCTGTGACACAGTGTATAATTGTTAAAAGAGACGATTGTGAGTTCGATTAATGAATTCGAAATTATTTTTTAACATTTTCGCTCTTTTGTGGAGTACCATCATTCAACACGCAACGTCTCGAAAATTGGCCAAAAAAGCTGGAAACGTAGGTTTCCCGCTTTTTGTCCTAAACTGCTTGTTATTTGAGGAATACAGCAGGACGCTAAAATAAGCTGTATGTATGTTATATATTTATTTTCCTAATTAAAGTATATTTCTTTACAGATGATAGTGCGAGTGTGGTGCGAGAACGGCGCGGGGTGGTCTCCTACGCCTGTTCCCGTTACCCCACATACGACGAGCCGAGACGTTCTCGACTGCTGCCGAGACCCCGGCGACGAGCCTTGCCTGCTTTTGAGTGTGCATCCACATCATGGAGGTAATTAATTAATTTTTTCCACTCAACACGCAAAGCCTCGAAAGGCGGTAAGTGGGAAACGAAGTGTCTTAACACTAGGTTCCGACTGTTCCTACGGTTCCCTCTGCCTACCCTGCCATGTGCGGGATACAGCGTGAATTTAATTTTTAATTCTCTTTTTTCCATATTTAGCAGAGTAGGCAGAGAGAGTCTATGGTTGATACATTCCGCTCTTAAAATATCAACTTTACATTTTCTCGAATGAGGTTTCATTTAGGTACATCCAGAAAATGATATTATGAAATATATATATATATATATATATATATATATATATACATACTTTATTTTCGCCTCTTGTATCATACAATGTCGTATATTTTATATACAACTAACTTACTAAAACTATTTCAATATAGTAATATTGAACCATTGACCTCTAGTAATGTTACGTATTCTTCCCGCCTTAGCAAGTAGCTATTTATTTTACAACGTATAAATCCTTAACCTCTAGATTCTGTGTGAAATTTTAAATTTTCTTCTTTTTCTATTCATTCACGTTGGATATTATGCTAAAGCTTACGGTACCGTGTTGTTACGGCAAAATTACTCTACATATAGTTTTAATATTTTATTATAGTAATATTTCCAGAATTCTACGTTGCTAAATAGGACTAAACTAGGTGGCACTAAACGTAAACGTGATGATAATGGTTGTGGCTTAGATTTAAACTTGGGCTAATGATTTCTTATCTTTTCTCCGCTCTGGTAAGTCAAAGTGCGGCATCTGTTTCTGCATTACGTCGAAGTCGGGTTGAAAACTGAGGAAGAAGTGTCGTAACTCTAGGTTCTCTCTCTTCCTATCTGCTATATATAAAATGAATTCTTATTCATTTTAAGAAATAGGTACATAGGTATATGAAGACCGTCGTGGCGACGGCACAGCGACTGCCTGTAAACGCGACGGTTTGTGACTTCGATTCACACTCGGGGAGAATGAAATACTTTCATTTTCTTCGCTCTGGCAACGGGGCGGGGAACATAGTGACTTAACACTAGGTTCCTTGAGCCTACGGTGCCTTCTTTGCTATTTGTGGGATACAGCTTGAAGCTAAAAAAATTACATACATTATATAGCGTCACGTTTTATCCCTAGCGGGGTAGCCAGAGAACGAAGCGCCAAACGCTCACTGTCATTAACTTCATCATACATGCCCAGGGCATTTCTGGGCAATTCAGGGCATTTCCTTTCTATCCTTCCTCCGGTATCGTCCATGCTGTATTCTCGAAGGTCAACCGAGGGACACCTCGATATTACCTCTCGTCACTCATTCTCTCGACGTGCCCAAACCTTTAAAATTAAACGTATAAATTCTAATAGACATGATTATTTTTACAAAGTAAGTAAATATAATATTAAAATGAAATGAAACTTAAAATATTACACACATTTAGCATCTTATTGATTGATATTGTATTTCAATATTGTTACCAAAGCTTTCAAAAAACTTCGAGTAGAACCACATGTAAGACCGATTACGATTGAATATATCAATTTATTTTTTTGCAGAAATTATTGTTTCAAAGTTGCAAAGAACGTGATATAATAAATGTACGTGTATAGTTATATGAATATATGTAAATTACGAAAGTACAGTTGCGAATAATCTTTCGGTTCCGTGGAGGCGTTTCGCTATTTTCTTTGAGAAAAGCGAAAAAGAGGTTGAATAACAATGGCCATTGCGAGCTAAAGGAAGCCGAGTCAAACGAGCTTGTTTAAGTAACTATATACTGTTATTTGGTGGAGCTATGAAAAATTTATTTTATTTTTTGAATTTTAAAAAACAAATTGATAAAGTAAAAATTTATACCGAAAAGTCTAAAGCACTCCAGGCGGTAGGTAGGTACTACAGTTAACTGTAAGTTGTTTTTATAAATTATAATTTATCTAAAACGTAAATAGGTAACTTGGAAACTATAAGACTTCAGTTAGACTAACGATGTCTCAGAATTATACGAAGTTTGAAAAGGATTGAACTATAGTGCTTCTAAAGTTTAGATTGTTCGTGGAGTAAAGTTCTTGTATCTACAACGCAGGATTTGCAATCTCAAATTGAGCTATAGTCATCGTTTTTGTATTTGCAGCACAATTGATGAAATATAAATAGGTTTTTCTGTTCTACATACATACATATCTACACGCTTTATCCTTGGCGGAGTACTTAGAAGTACGGGGCGCCAAACGCCTTTAGCCTCGTCCACTGTCATTAACCTCTTCATACACGCTCTCCTTCATACACGCGTCTTCATACTTTTTACGTGACCTTCCTCCAGTATCTTTGACACTGTGTTTTCGAAGGTCAACCGAATTCTCCCCTTACCTCTCTTACTACTCACTTCATATATCTTTTTTACCATTCTTTCATCACTCATTCTTTCTACGTGCCCAAATCACCTGAGCACGATCCTCTTCATTCTCCTGTGAAATCCTACCATTCTATGTATCATTCCATTCATGTATCTTTTCGTTGCGAATGCGATCAGTTAAGCTGGCTCCGCATATCCTCCGAAGAGATCGCATCTAGTCATTTTTTTTCTGCAATATCCACGTTTCGCTGCTATATAACAGCGCCGGCACCAGAAGTGCATTGTGTACGGTCAACCGTACAGTTACACTGACGTTTCGCCGTCTCAACAACGCAGCTAAGACACCATTCATTCTGTTACCGGCAGTAATACGTCTTTCCACATCCATTTTGTATCATCCATATCTACTTAATATACTTCCCAGATATACTACTTCATTCACTTGTTCTATTAAGTTCCCATTCCCAAAAATCTTGCATTCAATCCTTTCTTCGTTTCTTTCAAATACCAGAACCTTTGTCTTACTTAGATCTTCTCTTCTACTTAGATCTTAGATCTGTCATATTTATTAAAAAATATATACATATATTTAATATAGTATTCTTTATTGCAATCAGAAATATGTTGAATTACATACATAACAAAATATAGTTCCAAAAGGTTAATACAAATGATACACAGATACACAAATGATTAATCTTAGATGATTAATTCACTATAATATACAGAATACAAAACGTATTAAAATAAATATTAATAGTATCTAATTATCTATTATCTATTAAATAAATATTAATAATATCTATTAATATAATCTAATATCAACACATATTATTTAGTATTGTATTGAATTCATCAAATAACTTTCTTAAAACAATATCTATTTATTCTGATATATGAATTTAATTTAAAACTTGATAACATTAGTCTTTGGATGCGAGAATTCCCACAAAAAGAGCCGCACCGACTTAATTCCTTAACAGTACATGATGCGTCTTCCTTGTCGAATACCTTCGTGGAACGTGTTGAAGGTAACATTGCACATAACTATGATTGAGAAATTGGTTTGTTAACTATGTATATATATATATATATATATATATATATATATATATATATATATATATATATATATATATATATATATATATATATATATATATATATATATATATATATATATATATATATATATAATTATCATAATTTATTAAAATCTTTTTAAATATCTATTACGTTAATAGTGGTAACAGTAGCTGGATAGTAAGCTTATCAATATATACATGCTCGTTATTTGCCCATTAAAAATATTAGTCGAAGTTAAAAGTTTTAATATACTCTGCTTGAACCAGTTTGCACTAGAATATTCAATCGAATATTTCATTATGGAATGAAATGCATTTCAGGTCAATTTAATTATAAAAGTCTTGTTCTATATAAAGAGCGATGACACAAAGTTTATCTTGCACTCAGTGCTGACAAAAACGAGACGCCGACGTAATTGCCTCCCGATCGAGTCCTCCGTGGGAAAGATATGTCCGAAATGTCATTTTCACTCGACGGATCGGTCAAGGAAATCTTTCGACCTCTCCCTTGGATGTGATTTAAATTATCGACACTATATTGTTGTTGGTGAAATAAATAGAATTTGTTGTAATGGGTCCGTTTATATTTTTAAAGTTTTTTTATATCGGGGATTTTTCATAAATTTTATATTGAGTTGATATTACCGTATTAAGCTTAAAATCTCAAATGAGAAATATCTTTGTCATTAAAGCTTATAATAAAATTTGAGCAATGATTCAATAAGCAGTTAAATGTATAAAATAAATTACTAAATAAATGTACTTGTCGTTGTCTTTATATTTAAGAAACTTGTGAGATTGTTGCCTTATATTACATTAAGATCGTTCGATCGATCAATAAATAAGAATCGTTTCTTTTATACGTGCAGGAGTGTTGTATTTAAATGCAAAATACTCTCGGTACAATTAAACTGTATAATGAGAGCTTTTTTATGAGAACCTACTTGGTCCGGCGCTGATTAAAAAAGAAATGTTATAATATTTTATCAGCGTAGTATCTGAGATAGGCATCTTAATATAAATTCGCAGAAACTGAATAAGTACATTAATTTCTCATCAGAAAAACATGCAGGAGCAAATTGCAGGGTAACAACTATAATTTGGCGTAATGAACTCATGTTTACGAAGAATGGCCATGATAGTGTACACGCAAGGGGTTGAAAGTCGATGGGGTCTGGTCTACAAAGAAATGCATTATAAACTTATATAATAGTTATTGCAAATCCGGTAAATTAAAGATAATTAATATAAACACAAAGAAAAAGGTAACTTTTACGTTATTGTTTTTGGTATATTTCATCCCATTCTAGTTTAATATTATATAAAAAAATAATTGAATATTATATAAAATATATTATAACCTTATGTATATCTATTGCAATACCAATTTTTTTTATTTGTACAATTAAATACACAAAAATTACTAGAAAAGGCTTATATAAATTCAAACTAGTCATGTACATATTAGAGCGCCTCTTTGTATTCTATTTCATTGCTTTTGAAATAGTCTGTGGTATGAAATATCTATATTTTGGATAGTTAACTTACTTTTATATTTACCCAACCTTATTTCTATTCTATGACTGTATTTTTCTTGGCACGCTTCACTCCCTTCAACGTATAAGGATAACTTTATTTTATCGTTTTGTATGAAAAAGCTTACTCAATTATTTTCACGCAAACCAATTATTGCTTATATATTTTATTAGGCGCGTAACTTCGTGCTGTGAATTTAATTTTTGTCTTAACCGTTCATTTGACATAATATTTAAAAACTATTTAATTAATTTGATATTTAAAAAAAAACTTGCATAGCATTTAGGAATCTGTTTTAAATTTATACGTAAAGAATGAAAAAAAATCTATGATTTTTGTAGTTATCGTATTTTATTTTAAGTTAAATTTACTTGAAAATATTTATATATATTTGTTTATTAAAATATTTTTTTTCAGTTATTAATAAACTAAGATAAGATAACTTCATTGTAAAGTTTGTATAGATTTATCATAATTTGTTTAGACGTCTCTCTTATGTTGTCACTGGCTGTAGATCATCGTTTCAAATCAAACAATGGACAGATTATTTGTAGAAACGTACAATCTTATTGTATTTTAATGAGCTTGCTTAAGATGACATCTGATGTATTTCTTTCATTAAAAATACAACTCGCAATTGCCTCAGATTTTCGTTCTATTAACATGTATACTTGAGAAAGTAATTGACATAAAAAATGTAAAAGAATTTTATAAATTGATACGACTGACGGAGTTATTTATTTTAGGTTATAGGTGCATTTGTGCAACTGTTGAAAATGAATTTTATTAACTTTTGTATTCATTAATTTATAACATCACAGTCAGTCAGCATCAGGGAAAAATTTTAATAATACAACTAAAACGCTAAGTGACTGCTTGATATATTTAAAAAAAATATCTAATATATATACAATATGCTAGTTAAATATAATAGGTAATAAACTTGCCGTTGTTATTTCAAAAACAATAAGGTATGATACAGATATATCATACCTTATTATTTTTTTTTCTCTTAGACAGTTATTACAATAAGTAACGCTGCCTCTTTTGACGAAAATAAGATTTTTGATGACGAGCTTCGTAAATTAAATGTAACCTTTTTTGATATTTTGATGAAACGAGTCGGGCGGACCTCATGATATTTTGTTATGTTTTATATCCTTTTAAATGTATGTACAATATATACGGACACAAACACATATTATAAAGAACAAATAAGTTTAGAAATTCATACATTTAAGCATAAAGTTCTTATTTTCAAATTTATCCATTTACATATTAAATAGTGATTTTAAATTAAAAGTATTTACTAGCTCTAAATTCTGGGTTTTATACTAAATGCATCCTTGTAAAATATATAAAAAATTCTTTTCAAATTGAATAAGTTATATTAATTACTTGGTATATAATTACAAGTAAGTAATATAGTACATATCTGAAGTAGGTATACTAGCATTCAACATTTTATATTGAAGCATTCGTCATATAAGACTAATATAAAATGTAGCGGAAATTAAAGTATTGCCAAATCTTCCGTTCTTTACACGTTTGAAATGATGATTTATCAACTACCCTTATCACATAGAGAAAACCAAGTCGTCCTCGCATACGGGTTTTTTTGTATTTACGATATAAAGTAATTGTAAGTAAATATAAGGCCGATTCAGGTTTCCATAATTATGTGTTAAAATAATTATCGTCATTGCTCCTAATTGTCCTAATTGTCCAGTAGGCGTTTTCATAAAACAATATAATTAGTTAGTTATTTTTATTTCTTTTTTAGCTCATGTTATATATACACAGGAATGTATTTGAAATAATAATTAAGACAAAATAGTTTTATTTCCAAAATAAGGATTTCATTATCATATATTTTTGTTATGTTATGTGACGGCTATTTAATATAATCTTTTGTTTATTTTTCAGTGCACGTTCTCCGAGATAACGAATTGCCGTTGGAGTTAGCTTCAGCTCTCGGACCCGATGTCCAGTTTGTCCTCAAATACGTCGATCCTGGTAAATAGAATAGAATTAAGTTTTATTAGTAAAGAAAAATTATTATAGTAAAGATTAGGTTAGGTAAAAAAGATTAGGTAAATGTCATCATATTATGTTATGATAAAAATTTTTACAAACGTAAAAACAAAGTATTCCTTAAATGATCCTATATAAAATATCGGCCAAGTTTGAGCGAGTTTGTACTAATTTTATCATTTCATCATCATAAAAACAACTTATAAAAATTGACAAATCTTAATTTTCGGTTGTAAGCACTCGCTTTGTTTGAAATAAGTTTCACAAACAAGTTTGTAATGGTTTTTTTAAACTAATTTTCGGATTTTTATTAAAACCTTTAACTTACTACTACTTTTATAGCACTAACTGATTGAGCGGTGAATTTCATACAAATACGACAAAAACTAAGCATAAACGTTCGTATCTTTTAATTACGTTGACTTAGAAGTTGTTTTTTTCTGTGCTCCAAAGGTGTACGATCTAAATATTTGATATCAAAAAAGCGATTATATAAGGGTTCCATGTTTTCCCTTTAAGTACAATATACAATTATTACCATAGAGCAGGTCAAAACGTATCTGTATAAAATACACGGACACCACAATCTACTTTCGATTGTAATTAGAGTTGCTGTCTACAACTTACAAGCCGTCTTACTAAATACTATCGTGAAATTACTTCGTATATTTGTTTCGCTCAATCCCCTATACTGTACAATAAATATCCCCCAGGGCACCAATCTCGTCATTAAGAAAGGGCATGTTACAATTCTAATAAATATTGTGAAAAATGTTTCGATTTGTATTATTTAATATATATTTAAACAATGTTTTTATAATATATGTAACTTAATACATGCTTATATCTCAAAATATCATTTATTTTATCTTCCAGTTGTTGATTTCTGAATATTCTATAGTAAGGTTCTTGGCACAATAGTGATTGATGGCTAGAAAAATTTAACGTTTCAGCTATTTTATATTAAGTGTTTTTTAAAAAATTTCGCAAAGAGTTTCGCAAAGATAAGTATCTGTTTATTGTATTATTTTAGACCCTTTTTTATCAGTTTTTGTATTATCATAGAGGGGAATTAGATTTCTCTTACATACGTGATATGAAGAAAGTCTCTGTATATATTTACTGTAATAATGGGTATTGTTACACAAGTAACTTTCATTTTATTGCATAATTCACTAATTTAACACTCGCTACATGAAATACTTCACAACAATAAAGTCTTATTTGCTACTTTTAAGTTTCTAAGTTCTCAGTCGTTGGGCTATTTTCTTGAAAAATATTGTAAAATATGTGAATAGAGTATATTAGTACTTTTATTTTATAGATTTTCTGATGCTAATACGTAAATATTTACCAGGTACATGAACTTTGTCATCAGCGTCAGTATAAGGCGTAGTTTTAAATATTTATATGAACAAGTGTCGATACATGTGCAGAAACAATATTCGCGATCCTTTCTATCCTGATTGATGGACGATATAGATAAATCGTTGGACGCACTCTGCGTAAATTGGCCGAATCTAATTCCTTCTTTATTTCCTTTTCGACTATTGTCAGTCATTTGTCGTAAATTGCCACTCAACACGAAATGCCACGAAAGACGGAAAGTGGGGAACGGAGTGTCTTAATACTAGGTTTCTTCAACCTACGGTTCCCCATGCCTAGCTGCTATGTGCGGGATACAGTGTAAATAGCAATGAACGAACGAAAGAACAAAATATTTTTGGATTATTTGTGGTGCTTTTAATTTTTTTATTAATCAGTATTAATCAATAAATAAAGTTAACTGTATTTTAAAAATACGTAAATGAGTTACGTTTTGTATACATTGCTCAATATCAAAAAATATTCCGTCAGTTATATAATCTCGGTATAATATTAAATATAATACTATATTTGACAATTAGTTATTCGCGAATAGCATAATATGTTTGTGATGGTAATCGGGTCTGACGGATTAACTCGTTCTCTGAGGCACGGCTGGGTTGAGAATGCGAATAATAGGTAATTCAAGTGTAAGTGGTATTACCACTAAGTACTTAATGGGTATTTCTCGGTTATTATGTTTGTACTATGTACATATTATATAAATATACTTTAATAATTCTTATCGAATTATGTCCAATATCTTCTAACAATAATACTAGTGACCACCCAGCGGTTTCGCCTGCTAAATGATGATTGATTTAAATTTTACGATATTACAATTACATATCTTCTATTTTCTCACATTTACGTGAATATAATATGCGCATATGATGCATATATATCTTGCTTTCGAAACACTCTGTCTATTTAATAAACTGTATTCACATCGTAATTGTAATCCTTATATGAACATTTTACATATATAAATAAAAAAGATCATTTTATATGTAATATTTTTTCATCGTAATAATCACTTCAACTTACGCAATTATGTTTCCGAAAGTAAAATAAATAAATAATTAATTATATGTAATGAATATACATGTGTGAGCAGATTCATTTCCAGTTTCTCATGTAAATTAAATAGAATAGGTATCCCCTTCTCACAATATATTCCCAAAAAATGTAACCTCCACTTTCGTATTATTTAATGTTGCGAATGTTTAAAGTAATATTTGTATAGACATACAAAAAAATATTATTAAAACTTGGTTATGGTTAAATGGTTAAATTAAATATAAATATTAGCAATTTATTCGATAAAATAAAAAAATAAATGATAAATAAATTTATAAAATTATATTAGTGGGTAACTCAACTCAGCTTCACTTGCGAGTGCGACGTAATTTGAATGTGTCTATATGGAAAGTAAAGTGTACAACAGGATGAAATCTATCATATATATCTCTTTAAGCTTTATGCTAGTACCGTGTTAATTTTATATTTTTTTTAGTAATCGTAGTTAACAGTAATCAAAATAGTTTTTTTTACTGTACTGCATTGAATGCATTACGTGGTTTTCTTAGTTTTTACTATCGATATATTAACCAAACCATTTAATATAATTTTTAAATGTTTCATAAACAGTAATGATTTTTCAATCTTTTTATTATATAAACCTAGACATAGAAAATAGATAAAATGTTTTTTAGTGTCCTCAATCTTAAAAAATACCTAATAATTATATTTCTCAATTAGAAATATTAATTAGCATCCACTAGCACAACGCTACCGTGGTCAAGATCCTATTAAAAGGCTTCTAACAAAATACTGTTTTATCACTAACTACAATAAAAAAAAATCATACACACACGCAGAGATGGAACTCGTAACTATGTAAGCACACACGTTCACGATTCACCTGTTGCTTTAGATGTGTTGAGGCTCTGCTGCTCTGGCGCAGGTTGTAAGTGGCCCCCACTATCGTACTTTGTTGTAGCGCTGTCTTTTTCCATTCGCTCACAATAGAACGAGACACAACGTTCAACATGCCTACGTCAAGGTACGAGCGTCGGTAAAGCGATTCAACTGCTTTACCGACCATACAACTGGATCAACGGTCTTTCCTCACTTACTATCAGGCTCTACTTAGTTTTAACTTACCGCCGTAGCATAGCGACTGTTTTATATAATTTAACGGTCGAGTTTTCAGTAATGTTATGTTTAACACGTCACAATTTGAATTAGATACCGTGGGTGCAGTTTCAGTGACATTGTGGACTTCGATATACTGTTATTTTAACAGTCCGAGTAGTATGTGCTAATTCAGGCTTTCATCTCAGTGAATGCTGGCTTAAATCACGCCATGTACCCCTGTGTACCGTGAGTTCGTTAGTGCCTATGTTCAAATTTGTGGAGCTAAAAGTGTACACGTTGTACTCTGTACAACTACTGTGCTGTGTGTTGTGTTTCTTTAGGATTGTCGAAATTACTTCAAAATAAAACAGGGTACGTATTAGATTCATAACAACTTTCTAAGCAGTTTCTCTACGTTGACATACAGCCTTCTACAAGCAAGTTCGTTGCTATGTTTTATGAATAGTTTTATTGGAAAGCTTTACCTATTTTCATGATGTGACTTTTAATTTTTTAGACATCAGCGAAATAAGATGTAATATTTATTAAGCTTTTAACGAATTGTTATAGTACATCAATATTATGAGAACTGTATCATAACCTACCTACGTGTGTACATATAATAAAGCTTAACACTTAAACAAGTTTTATTTTCAAATTACCAACGTTTGACACGTTACTGTAACTGTACGAATGACAGTACCTACAGACCCTACGTAAATCTACCTTAAAAGAACATCAACGCGTCGTATACATTACTAAGTGATTAACATAGATAATTTTAAGTACATTATTCAATATATCAGAAACACTAAAATTGGAAATGTAGGAAGGATTTCGACCATCAAGTGCCTGTACAAGTTTATCAAGATGTATTCGAAGTCAAGTATTCCACACTGGATGTTACCTACTATTAAACTGAGTATCCGTATAGGGGCTCTTATAGACGCGCACTATTGAAACTCCAATCGCAAGTTATACAAGGCACGCTGTAAGCTGATTGCTATGTAATGCTTGTGTGTTACACGATAAGCGTTTATTAACATAGTTTACATACGAAAATTTACCGATAAAGTTGTAATCAAAATACGCTAACCTACTTTTATTTTACATACTTGAAAGAATGTTGTCTGTTTATACTTGGTGTAATTTGAACGCTGATTTATACGCTACTCGTAATATAAATTAATGAAAATAGGCATATTATAGCTTATGTTATAGTCAATAAATTGGTAGTTAATAGTAATTATTGTAAATCTATATTAACAAGCGACCATATCTCATAGCTACATACGCACGATGCTAGTACAACCATCACTATAAAGGTAAATATCGCTGAATATTGTATTTAAACGCATTATCGATATAGCTAGTCTACGTTAATCTAATTTTTCAATAGTGCCTTATCAATACATATTACATTACAAAAAATAAGTACTCTTTCATATAGGTATACATTTTGCGCTCAGAAGTTTAGTTAATACCTTCTAGATGTATATTTCAATTATGTTTAATTGTTTGAGCTGTGATAACTGTGTAATTATTTTAAACGTTCACAAAGCACAACCACCTTAATAAACGAAGGAAATTTTAATTACAATTCTTCAATTTTGACGCTTGACAAGAAAATTTCTTTGAAAGTTAAATATACATAAATTTGTTATAATTAATATGAATAAAACAATTTGTTTTTATTAAAATAATTGAATGTTTTAATGTGAACACATCTTTTTTTTTCACTAGAAATATTTTCATTCGCTATTAAATTTAAGGATTCCTTGCAACTAAGCATATCTAGTGAATACCTTTAATTAAAGACAGGTAATCTGAGTAGCTGCGAGGCGGCCGTGACATTTGTATCTCAAGAGACTGCGGTTTTGGGGCTGGGAGAATGGTTTTTGCGTTAATTAACTTTATTCAGCTGTCTACGCTAAAGTGCTTTGCGTAGTGGCTTTGTTAAACACAGTCCAGTGAGATTGAAAGTAGTCCGTACCATTGTTTTATACAGATTTCCTTCTTACTGCTACATTTAAAAATCCTTATACTAAAAATATATAAAACACGTTTATCTATTGACGTTTAAGTAACATTCTTAAATTTTTACTTGTCATTTTTAGTAAAAGGAAGAAGTTAAAGCAGACAACTAATAAATACAAGAAGTTCAGATAACAAATTTCTTAGTTCTCACAATGCCATCGATTTGTAAATGGTCATGAAGTAGACATATGTCGTGTCGTTAACGATGTAAAATGTAGTTGTAATGTTAAGTAATATTTTGGAGGAAAATTTTAAGTTTTTGTATATTTCTTTGAAATTGTGTCAGAACAAGATTTTCGGTGTGCTCAAAGATGATACAGGCCCGTGTGGAATCTCGTGAAAGTTGGCCAACACGCAAGATCAAGTGGATGGGTCGAGGAACTGGTTTTATCGGCAAGTGTCAGAACAGCGGATTTTATAGGAAATGGCAATCAATGAATGGCTCTTGAGACTAGTTTCTTTAAGTATGTTAGCTCGTCTGCTAACCTAACCTAACAGAGTAGTCATTGCTTGAATTTTTTTCATTCTTTAAAGGCAATACTGCACAATTATAGCAATGTGTACGACATACGGGTATTGATTAATATATCAATCACAAACATTCATTAGTAATAAAACTTCGTTTATATTAAGTTTATTTCTCAATTTAAAGATTATTTATTAAATATATGTACATGTATCTTAATGATAGTAAAGTAAATTTAAATATATATCATTTTTAATACATTTTAACGAGCTCACCAGTCAGCGAAACTTGTTTTGACTTCACGAAATTTAAATGGACGCGCGATTTCGCGTATAAATTAAACTGCTATATAGCAGTTAATTTATATACTAACATATACACACGTAAATAATATTTTAACAGATGTAAGGTCATAAAATAATCTTGTTTTATTAGATTTTAACAATAAGATACGATTGCATTTTTTACATTGAACTAATAAAGAAATTTGTGGCGTAAACACAACTCAGCGTGCGGTTGAAACTGCGGAAGATGATTATACGAATAGAAAATATATTTTTGTTATTGAAAGGTCTCAGTTACACCCACATACATTTTGTAGGTTTAGTAGGTAGTCGAGTTTAAAATATTTTCTTATGTATTATTTTTATTCCAGCTCTGTAAGAATTTAAATAAGCATTAAGCAAATATAAAAATTATTATGAAAGAATTTTAGAAAAAATTATATTATGAAAGAATTCGATGGGCTCAATTATTACAAAAAAGTCAGTCAGTAACATATTTAATTATGATATTTATTATGCAATGAGAAAAGTGAATATCATTTGTTCGTTTCCCACTTCATAAGATTTATTTAAACTTTTTTGAATATGTCGTATGATTTGTCAACAATAGCATACATAATTAATGCTTCTAACAGCTAATTCAAAATTCTTCTAACAGCTAAATCAGCAATTGGTGCTAACGTACACGATAAGCGATCTGTATCCGTAATGAATAACGTTTTGTTCCTTGTATTTACATTCAAATGAAAAAAGTCTCCCATGATTCCTCAGATGTGCCATTGTGGATTGTTTCACAGTAATGGCAGCATTTAATTGTTGAGGTATTGTGGCCATCTCGGTCCCACAATAGTCTACCGACAATGGATCTCTAGGAGCGTTGAATGTGGTGAAAAGATTGGAAAGAAACGGTTGTCGGTTACATTGGGGATTGTACTTAGTGCCACGTTCTGGGCTATTCTTTACTGTAACTTATAATAGAAGTTGCTTCTGAATTTTGTTACAAATTTGAAATTGAGTAAGTAATTTCATAGTAAGTTATTAGGTCTTATGGCTATTGACATCATTATTTTGTAATGTATGGGGAAATAATTATTAAAATTGATGAAAGACATTAATAATATTTGTCATCATATTGTAATAGTTGTGTATCATTTAATTTTATTTTTAGTGTTCTTATAAATATTTCTTACAAATTATTATTTTTTGATTAAAATAAT
This sequence comes from Dione juno, assembly GCA_037127375.1. Taxonomy (NCBI): domain Eukaryota; kingdom Metazoa; phylum Arthropoda; class Insecta; order Lepidoptera; family Nymphalidae; genus Dione; species Dione juno. Next base: position 6,342,136 of record JAXRJS010000032.1, on the reverse strand, counting down.
TGTATACAGTTTTGATAGTCAACTTATATTTAGATATGTCATATAGATATAGCATAATATACGAGCTGAATGCTGAGAACAGAGTTACAGGTGTATTATTAGACTTTCTCTGTCCATTCTACATGTTATAAAAGATACATGATTATATTAAAATGCTTCAAATTATATAAAAATATAATAATGAATGAATTCATGAAACTAAATATATCATTTTCTTACCAAGCGAACTGCAGTGTCAGGCCAATGGCTTCACATGCTGTGTTTCAGTAACTCTTACTAATTTCTTTAGCAAACAATGGATTATCTTCAATTAGCCCATATTTGGTAGCGTGAACGGAAACTGTTAGTAGGTCCCCGTTTTGAGGTCATATTACGTAAAGAATGCCAAAGCGTAAACCATGTTCAAACTAGTTTTGTAAGTGCATGGTACCAAAAATAAATAACGCTGTAGACGGTGCGGTCAATATTATTAACTTTAATTTGCTTCATTACTAGGTTTTTAATAGCTTGCGTGGTAAATTGTATTTTTAGCTACACGCTTAAAGGGTAGGCAGAGAGAACCTACTGTTAGGACACTCCTTTCTCCGCTTTCCGTTAGAATTCGAGATGTGTATTGAGTAGTGGAACTAAACGCCGCTTTTTGTTTGGCCAGAGCGGAAATATAAAATAATACATTCTGGCGAATATCGCGTATAACAACTTTATGCTTAATTAACCTATATCTATCTATATATATGTAAAATTGTAAATGTTCATACTAAAAATATTTTCTTTCACATTGCCTTCTAAAGTAAATTCAATATGTCAATCGCTTTATGCCTCGCTGCTGGCTGTTCTGTTATTGAAATTTTTGTGTCAAGAACATTTATTTAATTATAACCATGTGATTCTATAATAATAATAGTAATTAGAATATGGACAATTTTAGAAACATAGCATTATGAAATATTGTTTTTTATTCAAAGTTTTTGACTGCGACAACAATATTGAGAAAATCTTATCTTGCTCTTGAATTGCTTGTATTTTGCTAATACGTTAAACGAGATTACATTGAGGTTTAATGTTTTTGGCTATTATTTTTAGGCCAATTTCTGATTTAATTATTGTTTTCAAAGTCATAAATCTTAGTTGCTTATTATGGTTCGATTTCCACCCGGTGGAATAGTTGTATATAATTAAAATGTTCTATTAATTAAAATAATTGAGGCGGTGAAAAGGTGCAGTCCGAAGATAGAACGAGTGCGTGCCAAGTATATAGGTGGCATCACCTGTATTTTTTTTAACATCCTATCATAGTTGGAATATTTCCCATTAAACCTTATAATGACTGACATTTATTAACATAGTAAATGAAAATGACGACTGCTTATGCATGAATGCTCATTTTTTTGTAAATAAAAACTTATTTCCGACTGTATACAACAGTAGCTCTCTTAGTATGCTTCTATAGATATTAGTAGAATAAAAATACATTATTTGTAGGTGTGTGCGCGGCATAATCGATAGACAGATGTTCTTAATTACTTTAGAATGTTATATTATGTAATCTATATAATTGCAACCGCAATATGTGTTTTAATACGGGGGGCTTGTTTATTTACTCACGTGTTATTGACAGTTGAGTCGCGTGCGGAAATACATGAGTCATGCATTACCAAGAAGTTCCCCTAAGTCATGTTCAAACCTAGACTATTTCGTGACGGAATTTTTAACAATTCCTGATACACTGACCGCTGGGAGTGTACTAACTAGGTAAATGTGTATAAGCAACGCAATGTACATGTATACAAGCGGCAATGTCCTCCTTTTATTACAACGGCGTGCTATCCTTCAATCGATCACAAATTGTAGGCCTGCGGTTAGACATGTGAATACCTTTTACAATACTATAGACGTTCGTGCGGTTGGCTCACCCGAAAATGTAATCAAAGCCTTAGTATTTCGGTATTTTAAATTCGGAACGGGGAAGTAGACTAGGCCTGCATTTTGATATCAACTTTCTTCGTTTCCTTTTCATACATACATATTCAAATTAGGCAACATTAATTTAAATATTGTGTATGTAATAAATTTTGTCAAGCTGATACGAGTATGGTATTATGTAAAAAATGTAAGCGTTGCAGCTTATCTTACGATAAGAATTCATTGTAAATAATATTTAGTGGGCACGTGTAATATATCCCGTGGAGACTACTCGAAGGCAAATACTTTATAATTTATGTTGGTGTTAGTAAATAAATAATCAATTATGCCACTTGAAATACTTATCATTATAGATAAAAATGGACCCAAGGACGACCAAAATAAAAGATCCATTTACCATTAGTCTTATTCAAATATTCAGTAGCTAAGCAACAGCTAGTAACAACAATACGAATAGTACGTAATTAAATAGTTTTTGAAGGCGATTTTTTTTGGTCTGATATAGTATTTGATATTGTTTGTGTAGAATGTTTTAAATAAGTGTCTATACATTCTATAATATTCTACTTAGTTAAAGTATATAATATACCATGAGTTATTTCAATATGACAAATCGCATAAATTTAGTTTTTCTATTATATCTTTAGTTGATTGCTGGAATGCAAATATTATATGCAAAATCCTTTCCAGGAAAAACAGACCTAACGCGGATTGTGTAAGCGAAATTCCAACAAAAGCGATTTTATGCAATTACGCTTAACTTGGCGGAGTTATTACTAAGAGAGCGGTCACGGTGCGGTTAATGTTCGCTCAGTCACGAGCTTCTCAGGCTTATAGAGGCGTTTTGGTTTTTTATATTACTACTAGCAACACGCCCTTAGGCTAATAAGGCTCGTATGCGATACATGAACGTATTTGTTAAGACAATGCCGTCGACTTTTTTCCTTTATATTTTCCAATGATTTTTTTATACAGAAAATCTACAATTACACAATAGTTAAATAAAGGGTCCTTATGAAAGTAGTTAATTTTTATCCTTAGATATGTTTTTCTATCTAAATTGACATACGTGTGAAGAACAAAACAATCCTGCACAAAATTGGCTGCAATTTTCATAGTTGTATTACGGGAAGAAACTTAGACTGGTTCGAAGAAGCTGATTTTGTATTATTAAATAATTTCTTGCTAAGCTCAAAGTAAATTATTGTCTTCTTTTTTCTTATCAGATAACTTTTCTATTATTAGAAATTAGGTAAGGTTGTGTAAGGTTGTAGCACAAAATTAACAAATTACATATCTATATACCTACTTTATGATATAAATCGTTTGGGAAACAATACTAAGTGAGCTCAACGAATGCCTGCACGTTGACTATGCACGGCGCCATATAGATAGTACATGAAGTCGGTTTGTTTAATAAAAATCACACTCTTAGTGTATATTCCTATTATCGAGTTTCATTTACTTGTTATGTTACTAAAAAATATATGATTCATGAATTAAAACGATATCAATTTTCGAGTATATTACTCTTTTTATTATATGAAAGAATATGAAAGTTTAAAAAAAATGATTGTATACAAATATTTCATGAATTATATATTACCCAATGGGACTGACTACATTAGAGAAATAATGTTGTAGTAACTTGACTTATTAGATATTGTTTATTTCTATAAGAAAATCGTGAATACAATATATCTACAACTTCCGAGAAGAGTCCAAGCGAACAAAAACTTTTAACTTTTATTTATTATGTGTAGCCTTTGAAGATACGAGGAAAAAAAATAGCTGTTTAACAAATAATTTTTAGTAACTTAATCAACATACAATAGGGCCGCGTTAATAAAATTTCCCGTTTCCTTATAAATTGTGTTGGTGGGAGCGTTACGGTAGTTAGTCCATAAAGTACGCAGCATTGTTCCACCGGAACTCCACGCCGTGGTCCTGGCTCCAGTGACGTCATGGACGCGTTACAACGCCTTCCGGTTTCCGTATTTTATTGATCAATTTTTATTACATGGAAATCATTGTTATTTTAAAATATAACAATAGTTGAGGATGTAATTGTTTATGTGTACCCTTAGTGTTTTTGAATTTTAACTTACAATTATTACTTAATGCATTGAGTAATAACTCAAAATTTAAATTCATTCACTCCTCTGTTATGCATCACAGAGTAATTAAATGATGCATGTTTTAAGGTATTCGCTTAGTCTTGTCAAAATATAAAAAAAATACCTCATTTGTAACACTGATTAAGTCGCCTTTGCATAAAAGATATACTACTTTTACCTTTTATGTTTGCTTTAACAAAATTCTATATATTATTTTTAACGTAAAATTTGATTAATGTGTACCATGATGAGTTTTATCTATCTTATTTATTTATTTACTTACTTATGAGTGACCATGATGAGTTTTACCTATCTATCTTATTTATTTATTTACTTACTTAATTAATAATTGTAATCGTCTCAATATCCTTCGAAATTGTATACTTTAAAAAAATATTCTATTTCCGTATATTTCTATCGTCCTTTTTACGCTTCGCAAATTGTAATTACCTCAATACGTATGCACATTCGCACAGAATGTCGCGCCTTGAATGTGCAATGGGGTCACGTTCTACAGTTCATAGTTTAGAACTAGAGAATGCAATATGCAAATAAGTTCTTCCATTCTTCCTCGACGTACGCCAGTACGTCACCTAGATCTTAGGTGAAGTTCGTATTGCGTGTTAAATTGTATATGAGAGTTACTGTCCTTGTTATTTAATTTAAATAACCTTTACAAAATTTAAGAAAATATACATTTTGTGATCTCGTAATAATTTTAATTATTGATTTTAATAAAATGTTATTTTCATTGTGTATTTTTTAAATATTTTAAAATAAATATTATTCAATACAATAGGAATATTGTTTTTAAGCCATAATGACATTGACATATTGCTTAAATAGTTCTATTAACTATTTAAGCAATATGCACATAAATATATTTCAAATCTGTTTAATTAAATGCCCATCTCGACCTGTCCACGACGTGTGGCGTCCAGTACAATATAATTTATTAATAAGGATAAAGGGAAATTTATTCCTCTCCATATACAGTCTTACTCTTAAAATATATTATATAAAATGCTTACAGCTTATATATTTAAGTTTATATATTTAAGATGAGTGTGTGTGAAAGACAGGAATCCAAACTAGGTATCCCTGTGTTTTTTAATCCTGGTCATCTCCACTCAGATGCTAATTACACTTATTATCTGTTTCTAAAAGATAATATAGTTGGATATATAGCTTTTACAGATGGAAAATGAATTTATTTTTTAGCTTTACTCTTTACTACCAACCACAACAATCGTGCTTACACTTAACTGCTGTCTCACTGCGCCAAGATGGCCTCTCTTACAAATATACTTCTTCATTTTCGACATAACATTATTTTTATTATGACGACGCTTCGCTTATGTATTACTTTGAAAATAGGATGTCTGAGTCTGAGATATTTTTTCATAAATATCTTTTTTTTATCAAAAATATATAAATACATACATATAATAATAATCAAACATACCTAACATCTCAAATTAGACGGCAGCGCTGTGAGCTTAATTAATTGTCAACATGTTGAACTAAACGCTTCAGAGATATTTATTATATCAAGCAAACCTCATATAATGAAGCATCTGGATATTGTGAAACTCAATAATTATAACAATACGTTTTATAAATTATTATAATAATGTCATTTGCTCTGTACTCGTAGTTAGTGCTTTTGATATTGTTGTGTCTGAGTTAACATCTTTTTTAGTATGAGTTCGATTTCCCCAGACCAAAGATTTATATTTTAAATAAGCTAGTTACGTACGTCATCACGTACTTATATTTATTGTTTAGATACATTGAAAGTGAATATTGTCAACCGCCACAATTTTTTTAGAAATCCTTATCTTAACCAAAAATTTACCTCTTGTTGTCATTTATAGCTTCACTGATATTAATTTCTATATAATCAAGTAGGTCCTGCTTATTTGATATACCAAATTCATGGGATTCAAATAATAAATGCCGATGCAATTGATAAAATAGCATAAAATTCTTGTTTAAAGTCAACTGTAACTAAATAAAAACCACTGATCTGTACATTTCCGGAGGTCAGTTCCCGTTGAAGTGGCGTAATGTGGAATGTAGACTTTGCGACACGAAACATGTCGCAACAGCAATCTGAGCTTACTTTTAAGTTTTGGTAGACGTGTTCTATAAATTTTGAAATCACTGGTTTGAGATGTACTTACTTTACTTGTTAATTATTTTCTACACAATATTAACAATATTATAACTTGTTTATACTTTTAATAAAGCCAGAATTTTAATTAATCACTGTCCACGTTTCCCAGCATCTGTTGTTTTTGTTTATAAAAAAATCCTTCTCATCTAAATTTCGGTGTAAGATGATCTCCGATGCGGAATTTTGAAATATCCTAAATATTTGCTTGATCAAGGAAACCATATATAAGAAGAGACATCCTGTATATTTCTATAAAAAAATAATTCTCCCGCATTTTGTATTTATCAAATTTTTTTGATTGTTTTTTAATGCCATGTGTCAATACCATATTTATAGTTGTTCACCGGTAATAAAACTCCGTTTATCGTAGTGTTACTATATAGGTACTATATTTCATGTATACCTCATGTCACGGTGACACATATGCTCGTACATATCTAATATAATAGAATAGCTTGTTAACCTGATAATTATTTATATATAGGTGAAAATTATACTACTAATTATTAATATTTGATTTTAATTTTAAATAATATAATTAGTGGTGCAAATTCAGATTTGTATGTTTGAGCTTGACATTGATACTATACTTATTGTATTTGAGATATGTATGTTAACATAGCTTTACTTTTTATCCACTTCGTAATATGTTCATACATACTGATACATGAAAAGCTTAGACTCTCTAGAAAAATAGATATGCCTCTACATCAATTTCAATATGACCTAGGAAATCCGATGTTCCAATTCAGTCACATTGATATTGGGTGCAAACGAGCCAAGAGTCGCTTACTCTGATAACCTGTCTGCCGTCTGTTTCAGTAGTATCTCATGAAATTAAAAAGCACTTGCGTGTGCCGATTGTGATATAATTAAAATGAAATTGAATTTCCTTAAATTTCTATTATATACAAGCTTGCGTGTTAACTTAGTAGGCCGACCTAAATGTAATGATGTAAATATTGCATGTAACTCAATTGTCCGACGATCTTGGCATTGAATGTTAATTGTTACTAACTCACAACTTACATTTAACGTTTAGCTGCTTCATTTTTATACTTTTTATCTTTCACTTTTTATTGGTTAAAAAATAACTTGATGAATATGGTAATTCTCAGTAAAGATTGTAGTGCGAGGAGGAGAAAGTTAATTGTACTTTGCGATCAGATTACAAAGACGTCTCTATTTATCAACCGTAAATGGGATAGATCTGTTTGTTTGGGATCAAGTATGGACCGTTGTAAGGATTCCGTTGTTCCACGACGTTTTGTTTTCACTTGATTGATTGCGTGTGGCACTTTGCCGCTCGGTTTGTTGGCTTTTTCCTTCGATAAAATACCCATATACTATGTACTTAACTAAAGAGATTTGGTCATGTCCTTGTAGCGTATAACCTTTTATTCAGTTTTATGGAACGTACAGTTTAAGGAACTGAATTCATTGTTATATTCATAGAAAACTGTTAAGGTAGTCGATCATAAGTTTTAAGTCATAGTTTAGAAGGATGTTACACTTTCAGTTTCTAATTAAATATAATGTCTTAGACCAGCCAACTAGTAGGGTTATTTACGATGGCAAGAAATTATACGTTTTACTTATATTTAATACCAGTAGATAATAACATCGTTAGCGTGGACTTAATGATATTTACCACTCAACTTCTTTATTTCACATAGTTTAGCTGGACTATGGTTGATCATGAGATGTTCCAGATCTTAGATATTCTGATGTCTATGGTTGTCCCAATTAAAAATTTTATGACATATAACAATTTTTACTAAAGAGCCAATTTTTTTCTTTTAGTTTAGGTAATCTATTGTACTTTACATCAGATACGAGTCTTCAAAAATTAAAAAAGTCATAGATTCATGTTCTATTAGTGTTTGTATATGTGTTTGTAAATATATATTTTATTGCATAGAAACAACAAAATAAGAAACTTAACATAATAACAGTTTGTTAACAATGGCAGTATTTTGCATCACCCTGAATAATGTTTTGGTAAAAAAATTCAATGTCTACAATACACAATTACACAAGTAGTACAATTTTTGTACTATTTTATCTTCTCTAGTCTTTTTTCTTGACTATTTCAGAATTATTTCTTATTATGAAAGTTATTTATTTGAAATAAAATAGTTAGCAAAGAGTGAATGAGAGATACTCATTAGTGTTTATACTTGAATAAGTAATGTTAGGGCTGCTCGTACTAATTGACACGCATTGCGCTACCGGCCAAAGCGATTATGCTGCATGAGGCTTTTGATGGAATATTAAGTTGTTTGCTCAGTACTAACACAAAGGGGGAGCATTGAGCATCTTTGACGGGGGTCTCATTAAAATAAAATATTACTTATATATCCAATAGAAGCCAATATCGTAGTCGTGTTGTGTAGTGTCAATAGTGTAGTGCCAATAGTCTATATTGCAATTTTTTTTATCACAGTGTGTGAATAAACCTGTTACGTCCAAAATCATTATATATTTTAAATTTAACTTATTATTGTGGCATATTTTATTTTGCGTTTATTAAATTCTGTTTTAAGAGTGTTTGTTATTAATACAATTTTATTTATAACGATTATTGCTGCCTTTGAACTATTTTAAATATTAGTAACTAGTATTCATTAATTTAACTTTCATATCTTATACAATATAAGAGATAATATTATTATATTGTTGTATTTACATCAAAATTTCTAGCATGCATTGAGCTCAAAAGCTGTAATTACTTTTTACTTTATCATTGACATTCCATCGTCAAATATTTTACTTAAGTAGTTTAAAAAATAATTATCTTTTAATGAATATATTTGATGTATACATTAATTGTAATATTGATGTAAAAATTATTTATGATTATATTATTTATTATTATACTAATACACATACATACACTAATATATATACATACACTAATATATATACACTTGTATAATTTACATAATTTATAATTTTTGTAGGCAGTCAGGCACAGTACCCAATAGATTGTAAGTACCAATTCCTCTTTAAGATATTTTTATACCAATAGAAAGTATACATGTTCTTTAGACAAATAGCGAAATTGGGTTCCTGTGCGAATGTCTCTAAAATAAAGAACAGTGTTGACCAAAGCGAGCACTAGTCTTTGTCTGTGTCGAAAAAACTAAATTATGTGAGCTTGATAAAAAAAAATATATAAATTTATTTTACCGGTTACCGAGTTGAAAATTACACTCGACTTAAGCAGTCAAAACAATTGTAACGAATAGTACACGTTAATGACATCACGCTGATATCTAGCAACGACGTAGCTATGATTTGTTTGGTCGTGACTAGGCGATTTAGTTTCAATAGGAAAGTTATTGGCCGCATATTTGAATACGTGGGCGCTTGCACAATTTAGCTATTATGATCGTATGTAGGGTAGGAGCTAAAAGAAGCTGTCTTACGAGTAATAAACTAGCAAGAGATTCCTTCAATTTCTTCAATTTTTCTTTAATTTAATAAATTTTTGACTAATTTTAATTAGGTTACTGGCTTAATTATTTTATTTATTTATACTTTACAACTAGTTATTATTCATGGATATAATAAATAGAAACTAATACGTAAAGGATCAGAAACTGTGCGGTGACAACTAAACGGAGTGAAAAATTGTCAATGTCAATCATAATGTTTGTCATTCCACTCAATCTGTTAAGCTAGTGAAGCATGTTGTTCGAAGAGACATATTTTTATTAATATTCTTGTTCATAGTTCGTTAATATGATATACTGCGATAAAATGTAAGTGGTTCTTGTGACAATTATATAGACGTGTGGCGTAAATTTATATTTACCTCAAAAAGTCAATTATAGTTTTTATATTATTGCTTGTCTCTTAAAAAGTTGTTCGTTAATTTGCTCCTTGCAAGAAAACTCATAACCTTCATTTAATTCTCTGGTGTGAATTAATGACAACAAAACAATACGTTCGCCTTCCATAAAGAATGCGTACATACGATCTTACGGTAATGTAATTTACAATGGCATATACACTTATTCTTTATAACCATTAATTTAAAACCACTCTAATGCACCTGTCTGGCGACCATTAAAAAAAACCTTTATGAAATCACTTAAAAATAATTAGTGAAATAAGACCATCGGGCTAATAAAAATCCAATAAATCTATATGTCCTGTCATAAATCTACACTTACTTAGATATTTTTGGTAAATACATGACACGTCTAAGGTGTTCATAACCACTTGGCTACACTTCAGTGCTATTTCAACTTCAGCATTCTTCTTCAGCAGCTTCAGGACAATATAAAATTAAAACGAAATTTATAAAACCCATGCTTTTTTATGCCCAAACTACTTACTAAATAAGGCTATACTTGTTAAATATTATCTGGAAAGTTCAGCTATCTGTTACCGGTTCTTTAAGTAGATATCAGAATTATCGATTGTGCAACCAACTCGCAGACGTTTCACTTTTTACATATCAGCAGGGCCACAATGGGCTATACTACGATACGAAGCTATCGTCAGAGAAAGGCTTCCGGCGTTTATATTAAACCGGTTTTCGTATTCCACCTCCGCAAATGGTACAAGCGAGGCGAAATGTAAATCTATGATATCTACATATTTGTATTGATATATGCCATTTTCATAGTTTTTTGTGAATGGATTTGTCTGTATGTGATCATTGAACAATTTTTTTAATATACTCGAAAATGTTGTTAGGTTATTCAAACAAAACCACAGATTCCAATGTCTGTATTTAACTATAGTTAAAAGAAATAATGGGTTATCTACAGAAAACATATAAAAAAAATTGTTATTAAAATTTTCACATGAAACTTGAATATACTTATTTCACTATTTCAGTATAGTACACACACAGTATTTGCGGTAGTAGGTATAATTGGATCTGGAAGTCTACAAGATAAATAAAGGTAAATTATAAAAGTTATGTAACATAATTTTTGGGCATATAATATTTAATGGATAAAAACCAACGTAACGTGTTTGCTTATTGTTTATGGATCGAGTTAGTGACGGCTATGGGAGTAACTCTCTCGATCTGATTCTGTCATTCAGTACGCATTGCGTTTTAGATGGTTAAACAGCCGTTGATTATAAAAAAAGATGATTGAATCTTATACACATATACATATCGTCGAAAAGATTACTATATGAAAGTTTTAAGTGTATAAAAACGGTTATTATTTTCCATACACCTACCATCAATGTCTATACCTACAATGTCGCTTTAAATAAGTATCTATGCATTTACAATTGCTGCTTTGTAATTCTAAGTATAACATTCCAAGCCATATTTGTACACGTTTTCTGCATTTAAAACTTTATGTAAAGTTATTTTGTTAATTTAAACTAAGGATTACATAGCCTAGATAAAATACAAGATTCACAATAAACTACGTTAAATCGAAAATAAAATAAAACTGAAACATTCAAAAGACTCTGATTATATGGTTAAACTTATAAAGTTAAAATTTTAATAGGCTATAGATATAATTTTAATCTCGTGTATCTGTAATGAAAAGTGTGTTAGTTTGTTACAAGTACTGTGACCAGTGTACGTTACATTTGTTGTATGAAATTTACTACTATTATCCACTTGGCCTCAATGCGCTAATTGCTTTATTAATATTCAACTAGACTTGCTTTAGGTTCATGTTGAATTTGCTGTTAAATGGTCACTTGACAGTGACGCTTAGAATGTGCTTTGAGGGATTAGCTTGCAGTATATTTAATACGGCAAACACTCTGTATACGGTTGAGTTAGAGAATTCAACCGTATACAAAGTGAAAACGGATGAATGATGAGTTATGTTCATATGAGTAATTATTATATAAAACACATTATTGCCGAAAAAAATATAGAATATATTATACTAAGAAATCAACTTTTTCTAGTTCTAGCACATATATCGATGGATAGCATCGTAATAAACATTCTGTGGGTAGCTGTTATATTGTAAGATCTGATACTTGTCTACTACGTTGGTTTCCGTCTAAACAAATATTTTATAAATATTTTATTTGGGATAAATAGAATACGCTCATAAAACAGATATGCTCTTTTTAAGAAAGTAAAATTATTATAATTTAATTTTTTAATCGCTTGTAGATTTTGTAACTTACTTTAAAATATTTTAATTAATTAATGACAGTGGACGAGGTGACAGTGGTATGCAGGGACCGCAACGTTTGGCGCTTCCTTTATTCTGACCTCCCCTCTAGGGATATAGCGGGATGATATGTGTATACGCATGTGTGTAAAATCTTTGTAAATTTAATAGTAGTGTATATACAATGACCGCTTTTTCTTATAAATTACACCCTACATATGGTAGTCAAAGTAGTCTAGTTTTGCCTGAAAAGCGATAGCGTTGTATGAAATCAAACGATCTCGTCGTATGCTATTGAGTTACTCACTTTATTGGTATTAAATTCTGCTATCAGATTCTGCGCTATTTAAAAAATGGAATAAATTGAGCAGTTTGCATTATTATTGATAAATTCATATTTAAGTTATTTCGCAAGAAGAAACTTCGTTATTTTATATAATTATTTAATTAATGTATCTATTTTTAATAATTAATGTGTTTATTATAGGCACTATTTCCCATTACTTCCAAACGGCTTAGCTTAAAGAAAAAAAATTGATCATGTTGATAGTTCTTATTTGTTGCAGGTTCCTATACGCAACGTACAAAATGCTATAGAGATTTTTTTTACTTAGGTTTTGGCACACTTAAGTTATCATAAATTTTATTGGCTAAGATTTGAATAAATGTAAGTTTTATGCCTAGATCGGTCTTTTAAAGTAAATAAAATGATTTTTTTTATCTTTAAATTTGTTTATGTTTTAAATATTAATATATATTTATAACCATCTACATAAATATATAACCATCTACATAAATACAATTTGCCACTATATAATATATAACACTTTCAAAAAGATACTTTTTAATACTGTTGTCAAATTTTTTTGAATGTAAGCATAATATCTAAAGTGGTTCAGAATGCGACTTTATTTAAACATTTATTTTAGTACAAGTGATCAAATTAACAAGTGATGGTTCAAACGTTTGTAATAATCTAGTAATTTCAGTGCAGATATAAACAAGCAAGTATCTTTATAAGACGCCCACATCGCCGTTCGAACTAGTGATCTGTGATAAAGGGTGCCATTAGTAATGTGGTGTAAGGCATAAGAAAATGCGGGGAGCGATAGCGGAACGTTGTAAATTATAATTTATGTAATTATGATATTCCCCTGAAGCATGTTTTTCGTCCTTAATTCTGTTTTTGGTTTTGGATAATTTAACAAATTTTAACCTAAAACAGTAATCGTATCTATAATTTGTACAAAGAAAGAAATTACTGCAAATATTTTGATTGATGTAGAAAAATTTCGATATAAAAATTCCGACAAAATAGTTTTATGAACAAGTCTTTTCACTTGAAACATTGAATCCAGCGCAGTAGCTGCTAGGTATTGAACATATATACATTTACCCATTCGTTTTCAATGTCAGAATAAATATCGAAGTAACTGGTTATTGCAACTTTTTACGCATCTTGAGCCGTGCAGCTTTAAGTTATCTTAAATATATAAGACGCATGCACGCGCGATTTGCGCCGTTGCGCTACTCAGAGTAGCCTAGAAGGGAACAGAAAAACTGCTAGAGTATGCCTTTTAATCATCAGCTCCATATTTATGACCGCTGAGACCCGCTCAGCGACATTCTTGCTTGTACAGAACCGAAGTATGACTGTGTGCGGAGAAAACTTATAATTACTTTGAAAAATGAAACGATAAAAAACTTTGCCGTGTTTTGTGATTTGTTGAGAAACTTATTAAATGCTTGATATGAATTCGTCGTATAATCAGGTGGTTTTGGTCTGGACTTGTTGCTGGGTTTCTATTTTTATTTTTTATTTTACGAATTTCTGACATGTTGGATAGCAACTATTGAGAAACGACCTTAAATTTATCTTAAATTTAGTAAATGCTGATTTATTTGATTTACAAATTGATCATAAATTAACTAAGAATCCAAATTTTACAGGATAAACATAAATACCAATACAGAACCGTTTTCACTATTACTATATTTGCAATGTTATTCTTTAGTTAGTTTCTGAGACCCAATGAGGCATCATTGTCTAAATATAAAATTTATCAAAATTGTATAAATGCATTTATTTTGATTTAAGTATTTACGATTTGAAACCTTAAATACCTAATCGTATACCATATACTATCTGCACTGCCAACACTTGTTTTATTTGTACTACATATTATTAAGAAAATATGACTTGCCACTGTCATTCATATAAAGCTTTTTTTGAATAAGCAAATATATTTTTTCAAAATACTTTAAAACGCATTTAAAAGTATGAATTTCCTATACTTGAAGATAAACATCATACGTCTTACTTTAAAGACTGAAGCGCTTGTCATTCCAGAATTTTATTCCGTCCTAGGTATGACTGTTAATATAAATACAAAGCGGGAATAATATTCGAACACATCAATTTGTTTGGTGACGCGAATATTTGAAGCACGTTGTTTTTACACCAGCATCGAGAGTATAGTATATTTTGATCTTTTTTTATGAACATAGCGAGACGAATTTTTACAGCGCCACATTCACGGCGATGCTGTGTTGGTGATAAATTCTTTGTCGGGAGCCGGTGATTTTTAATAGCAAAAGAAGTTACGATCAATTATTAAATATAGTGATCAATATTATTATTTATCAACATTTATATTTTTTCATCATCTCGGTAATTATAATGTGGTACTTAATTGAAACTGTGGAAACTGTCACAAAGTAAAAGTAAAAGTAAAAACTTGATTGGAGATCCTAGTTATGTATCACCTTAGTATCTAAAAAATCTTTAGTCACAGAATGTGTAAATTCCGAAATGTACTATACATTAGTATTATAGCTGATTACGCCGTAATTGTTTGGTGGGTGGTCAATAGTGATATATGGAGGGCAAAAGGAATTATCTATCCACGTGGAAGGAGCCGACACCCACTCGAGCGTACTTCTTGCACGATGATTCATATGACAAGTTCGATGCTCCGTTAAACATTTCTATGCTAAGGCTGCGTACAAAGTTGTTTCTAATCCTAGCAGTAATATAAATATTACGTCCTTTTTTGTTTTTAATATTTGTTTCGATTTGTTTTTAAATAACTTTATTTTTATTTTTAAGGGCACCTTTTAATTTGTTTCTAAGGAGGTACTACGCCTTCTGTAATTTTTAAACTTTTAATGGACCAATTTAACCACAAAAGGAGTAATCTGACGCGTCGCGGCGAATCGCGGCGTGTCTGACGGAATATTTTCTTGGGATTAAATATTTGGTTTGGAGTACGACACTAAGCACGATGTGAACGATGTAAAGATGTAATAAGGAGAATTGATAGACCATTTTACCTACTTTGCCATGAAACAGATTGGCATGACTGCGTTGTCTTTTTTAGTACACACAACACAAAAAAGTAAGATATATTTATTGGCAATTATTAACCATTGGGTTATCTTGATCGGATGCTTAATACTCTGCAGTATAATACAACAAGCTTAATTATTATGAAACTAGAATCAGTCAACCATCCGATTGAGCTCGTAAAACGTAAAACGAGTTTTTAATGTAATGAACTTGTATTTAGTAAACTGGAACAAACTGTCATTTGACGGTAACAGGCGATATAAAGTAAGATTAAGTTATTTAAATAGAGTTCTATTTCATAGATAAGTTACTTTTTATTGTTTGACCTCGATTCTTGTTTGCTTGTTTTGTTAAATGTTAACTAAGTTACGATTGAGAAATTGTTATATTTTATTTTTCATGTTTGCTGTTTGTTTACAATTTATTGTAAAAATAATAATTTCAAAATCATTCATGCAGATCTATTTAAACCAGTCAAAATATAAATTTAGTATAACTACGAAGTAATATCTCATTGGGTTTTATATATGTATTTACGAGGTTTTTGCGAGAAATTTAAAAGCAATTGTAATGTCGCTAAAGAAAAGAAACAGTTGTACACAGCAGTGGGTTTATTGATCCCCCTTATTACTATCGCACTTGCTGTTTTAATCATCAACGTCCATTGTAAAATAGGAAATCTTTTTGTTTTCCTAGTAGAGGAAGCAGACTTTTAGGGCTTTAAAAATTAAAAAAAAGGTAAAATTAGTGGTGCCATCGAAAAGTCTGGACTGAACATGTGTTGATTATACATTCGACTCCTAGTTATGAGAGAGTGTAGAAAAATACGTAAATATTTTATACGATTCAAAATACATTTTTTTCGGAGATTTTCTTTCCTTACTACTAATTTCGCTTATGTGCCAATAGGGGTTTGAATATATACAATAAAAGTAGCACACGTTATTTATTTTGTTTAATTAAGAAACCTTAAGTAACATATCTTATGGTGTAGACAAAAAAATGAACGGTTGAAAAACGAATTAAGTACTCGTACATTATATGACATTTACGCGTCATCGTAGCGCAGCGGCACAGCGGCACTGCACCGTCTGATTGTGAACATAACAATCAGACGCTGTGGATTCGACTCCCACTCGGGGAGAATGAGTTATTTAATGTTTTTTCGTTCTGGTAATGAGACAAAGCTGCGGAAAGCGGGAAGCGTGAACGGATGTCTTAACACTACGTGCCCTCTGCGTACCATGCAACGTGCGGGATACAGCGTGAAGCTATGAAAAAAGTGATACTTACCTTCTTTTTCAACATAATTGTAACAAAACAACAAATTCATAATCGAATATCCTACGTGAAATCCCTTAATATTTCAAAATTTTAATTATTTTTTAAGATAGAATCAATTGAATTAGTTTCATATGCTATACGATATATAAAATACATGTATTTATTTGTTTCAATTTATAAATTTAAGCGCTTTTATTTGTTATGTATAATTAAATTGATAATTATAAACTGTTTTAGTGGTTTCGTTAAGTTTTAAGAATAATTCGATACAGTGTTGTTGGTTCTGTTTAACAATCGATATCCAATTGACATAAAACATATAAGAAGTAATAAATCCTTTTTGTGGCACTTGCTCCATATAATGATCGTAAATACAAAAAGCTTTGAATAGTAAAGCAGCTTACATTTATACTTCAATAAAGCTAATTTTCTCAAAGTGGAGGCTTTCCGAGCGACTCCTTAATATTATCTTTGTTATTTTTTAGGTTTTTTTTATTTTCTTACGTTAAAGAAAAAAACAATCATAGATATAAATTTTGTTATTTTTATTTTGATTGTCAAATAGAGAACTCGGTCCCATTATTATTTATTTTAAAACAGTACGCGGTGGCTGATGCTGATGAAGTCTGTATATTATTGTGACCTCTCAACACCATGTCTCGAATTGCGGAAAACGGAGTGCGGAGTGTCGTGACACAAGTTTCTCTATGCTCATCCTGTTATAAGACAACGCCTGTTATAAGACATGCGGATGAAGCATGATAAAAGATACGTTTTTATATTTTTTTTTAAAATAAAGGGTATTTGTCGCGTACTGTGTAATATTTATCATTCAATATATGAATACATGAAAAATTGTATATAAATAAAATTTAAGTAATAAATGTCAAGCGGTTCAATGAGTTCAATGTGTTCTGCGAGTGTCCGATCGCTTTAAGCGAATGTTATTAAGTATATTGAAAATTTAATAAATATGCAGGAGTTAAGTTGTGAATTTATAAATTGAACAATGAAACATATAAGCTCTTATACGTAATAAATATAATGGATATGATTTGTGGATTTCTAAAAGCCATTTTTCATAGGTCAGGTATGCTTATGTATAGGAATGTGCATGTATACAATGCAATTTCCAGGGAGACTTCATATTAGTTCCTTGAAGCATGTTCTTTGAAAGGCAATGCTTATAGTAATAACCTTTATAGCTCCGAATGTAATGTATTTAAGCTTTCGTTCTATTAAGATCGCCTTCAACTAGGACGTTTACCTGACTTCTATAAAGACAAATGCAACACTTCATTACATTTTATGTCATATATTAAATAAAAGCCAGAAAGTAGAGTAGAAACTTAATTATAAGGATTTAATCAACTTTATACTTGTTTTTACTATGCGAATTGATCTATTTTCATATATATTAAAATGCAAGCAACTTGAAAAATTGGCTAGTAAATAAGAAATTATAATCACTCTTTGCTGACACACATAACTGCATACATTAAAAAAAAATATTATTGACAGCAAATGTCATATATATGACACAAATAACTGTATGAAAGACATTACGTGACGTAATGCCAGTAAACATAGACGTAACGATGATTTACTTTCTGCGGTCTATACTTTGCCAAAGCGTAAAGACCTAGAATAATATCTTTGATCTGAAACTAAACGTTATACGCTATGGCTAGAGTAGCTTTTTGCGCAATATCAGAAGATGGCCCGTTAAAGCGATACAATTTGCGTGTATACCCGTAACCGGCCCTACCTTTGCGGTCGCTCGAATCTTTGAAGCGGCAAATACAACGTCTGAGAGCGTGCAACGTGAGAAACATAAAAGATCATTTAAACTCACATTGCCTTAATGCTTTTTAGTTCTGAAAGGTTTGGCTTTTGCTTTCGTTACACAGTTATCATTTCGTTCTTTGCAGATTTGTGACTCGCCTACTAATACTTAATCTGTGGTAAACCTAGCTATACCTACATTATAAATCTAAAATATAATTTAAATGATATTATTGTTATGAATATAACACAAATATTCCAATAAAGTTAACGAAGTTTGTAAACATGTACTTGTAAAGTAATGGAGAGGAAATTGTGATGTTGATTTTGTAGCGTTGTTATGTAAACGTATGCATTTCAATGTTTGTCAATTGTTACTTACAGAAGGCTTACTGAAAGCTGAATAAATCTGTTCTATAATGAAATCAAAATATATTCACATTTTGTATTTATGGCTATATCGCTATTTCTGTAACTCACTTTGCTTTAACAAAATGCATGAGATTGACTCTAATAGACTAGCTATATGAGTATTTACATTAAAGGATTTTGTCCTTTAACACGTTGCAATACAAGCTATATTGAAATTATCTATTTTAGGCTATTTAATATTCCTGTGTCGGTCTTCTATTTTGGTTTATAATAACCCATTTTATCTGAAGTTTTAATTAACTGTTGTAAATTGGTTGTGGTTTTTATTATACGTGTTAACTATAACTATATTTTAAAACGTGTTTAACTTACGTGTTTAAATTACAAAAACGTGTATCCAATTATTACATTAAAATCATTCACGACATTGATTGCGAATTTATAACATAAAGGTAAAACTAATCAATATAAATAAAGATTTAAAAGAAACATTAATAAAAATAAAAGAATATCTTGTTTTAGCGAATATAAAGCAACTTCTTTGTAAATAAACTCATTATTTTATTCCAATACATTACCGTGAAAGGCGGTGATTGCTTCACTGCAATCAATTCGTATTGACGCGCAGTCGTGACACTTTAAAAGAATAGAGTCGTGTATTTAAACAGCGTGCAAGTTTTTTCCTTTTTAAAATATGTGTGTGTATGTATATCAATATATTTATAACTACGCACTGTCGAAACTATTAAACGCAGCAGGCTGAAACATGCCTTGATGGTATGGACCTACCTTGTGCTATACTTAAGAGGAATTTTTGTAAATTCGTAAAGGAATGGGATAAAATTATATTGTGTGTATCATAGTTTACGTAGACAAAGTCGCTGGCTACAATTTATACGACATCTAATATTGATTTTGTTTGATATTCTTTGAAATTCATTAAGTGTGATTATAAAAATTGGATAACAACTCAACAGGCACAGACAAATTTGCAACACGCATCTTCGTATGGTTTTTATGGTAATGCCAAAATTGGCTTAGTATTATATAAGAATTTATCAGAAATGTCTATATCTTATAGATAATGAAGTTTTAATCGATGCCCTTTGTTTACCAAACCCTGACGTCGAAGTTGGCTTTTAATATTAGTTCTGTTTAAGACCTATATCTATAGTGCATTAAACTATAATTTTACGATAAATATTTGTCATCCAGTTTGTCGTAATTTGTCAGACTTACGATTGAGCCACATAATGTACGGCCTGGTCAAAGTATAAAAATATGTTAAATTTTAACAAAGTAAAAATAAGAATAAAATCACACCCAAAAAATACTTTTTTAGTTATTTATGTTCATGCAATATCACAAAAATAAGTTAATTATAAAAAAAAATTATCAAAAGGAATAAGAAATTTCCTTTTTAAATGTAATATTTATATTACAGAGACGGGGAGCACGGATAAGAGCAATGGTATGAAGGAACCGGGATCACCTGAGGAATTGGTAAGTTTTCATTCTCTAGCTCCCTTGATAATATAATAATAACTGGGCATGACCAGTTACTTTTTAATTTTGTAATTAAATTTAATATGCTTTCTACTTTAATACAAAATTTCGTTCTTTATAATTTATTGTCTATTAATTTGTTCTAAGCGTCAATTTTAAAATGCAATGATGTATGATCTTGCCAAACGTCCATTTAAAAGTGCTTCGTGTTGATCAAGATTATTCTATAAAATTAAAGAAGAAAAATCTTGGACTAAGTATTGAAAAACGGTATTAAGTATTTAAAATGTTGTTTTTCTAATATCCCAGTTATACATATGTATGTATTTCAAATTTAAAATGCCCTTTTGATACCTAGAACGGCGATTATCTTCCAATGCCATTGGGAAACAAAGCATTTTTTCTTATGAAACGACGACGTCTATAATTTAACAGTAAATGTGTTCAATATGGGTAAATGAAATCGGAGTTTTAATTGCCCCACAATCACTTCATTTCATTTCATCAATAATAGCTTTTTTTAATGTATATAATAATCATACTTATTATCCAAAACTATAATTGAAAATGCTTACTTACTTTTAAGTATTAAAATAATTATGCTTTACCTATGAAAAATTTATATTCTCTTACCCAACTTATTTTCTTTGGGATATCGAATTTCAATGGACGCAATCGCAATTTAGCGCTTGTTCAATTACCAATTGCAGAGAGAGCATTCCTGAGGCGACCCGGTCATGATGGAGGACTTGACTGATTTCCTCTTCCTTCTATTCAAATTAAATTGACCACAGAAATTACAGACGTTGAGTGACACTAACTGCGTAATACATATTGTCTAAATTTGATGACAATATTATAACGTATAAATTAATTAATATGACACATGTCGGCTTAATTAACTAATCTGTAGTAATTATTCACTTATGCCTATGAGAAGAGTAAAATTCAGATAATGCCATATAATGAGAGTATAGAAATGTTATTAACTAAAGTAGTTGGTGAGATGTTTGAAGCTTTGATTTTCATCGGAAGATACTCATCATGCTAAGCTTTATTTATAGTTTAACTAATCTTCACATCAGACTTCACTTCACATCAAGCTTTAAATAATAGCTTAGAAGAACTTAGTTATCATGTTTCTGTTCGAATTTAAGAGATTTTTCTCTTAATAATTAATGTAATTGAATCGAGGAAACTATTGCCCATTTGCCCATTTGCTAAATACATCACATTGCCGTCCAAAAGCATTATTATATATTTATAGTGAAAGTACTACAGGTCTGATTACGTAATAATGATAGATAGGTACCTACCATACAATCGATAACGAATTGCAATCAAGTGTGAGGACATTTGATGACCTCTCGATGATGGATGGACGACCTAAATCCAACTGGGCATATTGGAGTTAAATTGGTATTGTTGATTGTTCGTATCATATGGCGAAAATTGATGGATGCTTTAATAAGTATATGACGAATATCCTTCGTTTACTTAATGTCATTGCTTTTAAGTAAGTAATTACATTAACAGTATCTTACAATACAAAAATAATTTTATCTCAAATTATTACTTAATAGTGTGAAAGTGAAATATTTTAATAGAAACGCAGTGCATCTAATAGCTCACTGAGTAAAATGCAGCGTCATTGAAAATGTATTTCTCATTCGTCAATATTGATTCAAGCTTTTGTTGGTTCTGATTTTGAAAATTGAAATACAATGCTCATAATTTAAGACCTTTACAAATAGAGTATACTGGGAAAATAATAATAACTAGCCAGTAGCTATATCTAATAAGGCGAAGAAAATACAAATACACAATTGTTATTCATAAGAAAAAAAATAATATCGAAATATAATTGATTGATACTAAAAGAAACTGTGTATAGTAAATAAATTCTGTGAAAACTTCAATTTGGATGACATCCAAGATTTATGAATAGTTGGAAGATAATTGATGATCGAAAAATATGATAAATTCAGAAATAAATTCATATTTTAATTTTTATTATTTTTGTATGTTTTAGTTCATTTGTTAATAAACACATATAACGCGCATATTTTTAACCCATACCTATGTTAAAAAGTAAGCGTCGGCACGGTACAGGTAAAGCGTTATAAGACTATGTATAAATATCATAACGGTGCTTGCGACCCCGATAGTGTCACAAGCTACACAGATGTTGCCTGATACCTGAGGGCATTAGACCTACTTTTTTATACATCTAGATAGTTTAATGGTAGAACACTGTTAGAATGTCATCTGTTGTGGATCAGTGGAGTATTTAACATATCTACAGTTACAGATAGTAGAATTGCAGGTTCGATTCTCGTAATTTTAAATATATATACAATTTTTTTTTATAAAAGTACATGTCGCTGTATTGGTAAATATAAAAACGTTAAAATAAACATAATATACCTCTCTCAATTTACGTTATCTGTATAATACCTAAAGTTATTTGGTCTGTTATTTATTTTATGAATGCTTATCATCTTGCTAATCGGTCTTAAGTTATGCTTATTGAAAGTGAACAGGACCACTTAATGTTCTCAATGAAAGAACGTATGATATTTATATTATGTAGATTATAGCTCGATTACCACACTGATGCATACTAACATAGTATGCAAATTAAATATCTTCACGCGTTAGTGTCATAGTATTGGTAGATAAAATAAAATATACTACAATTTTTACGTTTCCGGACATAAAAAAAAAACGGAATCCTTATAGGTTGTCCGTCTGTCTGTCTATCAGCTTGTGTCTTTTAAAACCATTTTTTATAAAATCACGTGGTGCTATGAAACTGAATTAATATCAAATACCCAGGTCGGTGGTCTTTTAGAGCACGGCAAAAATCAAACTTCTAAGTCAACACAAGTTTGATTGAGCGTTGATGCTTTATATGTTTTGTATGAAAATCGCTGCGTAATCAAAACCTACAGGTTGACCTAGAGTTATGAAATTTAGCATTAATAGAAACAATTTCCTTTGTGATTGTGAAGAAGTCCACAAACTGAATATTTATAGATATATCCCAACTTACATCTGTAGTTCATTTCAAACAATTTCAGTGAACCCGCCCTCAAATTTAAGTTTGTCAACTTACCGCTGATCTATTGTGTAATGGGTACGAACTTCTCAGTGTGGGAGTACTACTCGCACTAGACCGATATTTTTTTACTTATGAAATATTGACATTTTATTGTACAGTTCTTACCTATTATCTGTTACGCTTCTATAGATGTAATTTGTTTTTAATTTGGCGTCGACCTCATTCGTGATTCGTTAATGAGCTATTTTAATTTCTGCGCTGTGATAGACTAAGTGCGACATCGAGTTTCGCCACTCAACTCACAGTGTCTCAATTTCAAGCGAAAGGCGGAGAACGGAGACACTATAGAAGAGATGAAATATGAAGCTAATAAATTGATATGATATTATATTTATCTTATACAGATATAGCGTTTGATGAATGAACGTTTCATCAGCGGCAAATCACGTGGAAACTTCATAAATATGTACACAACATTGTTGCATGAGTTTTTATGAGCCGAAGGGGTCCTCTTTTATATGATTAATGATCGAGATTCCGAGAGGTTTATTGATTCACTTGATCGGAGGCGATTAGAGACTTTTTATCTGTACATTGTGTTCGAATATTGCAAACTTCCTGTTTTTAACTTTAATAAAAAAAGAGGACACTTTTTGCTATGAATTGCTAATCTTGAATTGTGGTACATTACTGCTTCTAATTTATCATGGATATATTTTTAGCATTGAATAAAATTGTTTTTGTATAAAGAGTATGTATATGTAAACATTTCTATATTTTTTTCTAGATTAGACCTATGAAATTAAAATGGTTATTGAAAATCCCTATTTATTAATAAAATAAGTATAAGTAAATATATTTTATATTAATTATAAAATATAAATATAACATAAAATTTGTCAACACATATTCTTTAACAAAATCCGCAATCTAATTTGAAAGCAAAGTAAAAGTGGCGTGCGAAAGTCAATTCGAAGCGCCGTTGCGTGTTCAGACAAAATTTAGGTGTTTTTCAGTCGGACTAATTCCTGTATGCTACTGTCTGGAAGCTGATGCTGGTAACCAAATTGTTGTTAATTATATAAAACACGCAATACAGGTATTTTTATTAGACTAAGCTTTTTGTATTGTCGCTTTGTCGGTGGTATTGATTGCGTTAGGGTGAATATCTTGATTCGTTCAATTTATTTTATTTTGTAATATAAAAACATTAACTTCAAACATTTGATATCCTTTGATATGTTTTTATTTATATTTTTTATGACTATTTTTAAAAAATATTAATTAGTTTTCTTTTTATTCATGTTATTTTATTACTTTGTTTCATTGATATCATTATTTCTTTAGAAATCTTGAGGTTTTGATGTAAAATATAAATGTTCTTATAAAAAGTAAAACGAAGTTTTGATGTAAAATATAAATGTTCTTATAAAAAGTAAAACGAACATGTACGCTGTAGCAATTTACTGATTTGACGAAATCTCTTTACAATTATAGCAGGTACCTACTACTGCTTCAAACATCTTTGTATCGTGTGAGGTTTATTCATGAACGAGAATTTCATTAGACAGAAATAAGCTTTACACTTCCAATAATGACATACCTACCTCCTTTATGTTATACGAGTCGACCCTACCTAGCGTAATTGTTATCTTATGAGTAATACGGTCTTTATGAGTTTCAACACATAATCGTGTTTTAGGCAATCACCTTATGGTTGGGGGCACGTCTGGTGGTTTTTGTTATCAGAGTAAAGGGGTATTAATCAAAATCCGTTAGTCAATCTTGAATAATGGTCTTCGCCAAATGTAAGTTAATATTTTAGTAGTTGTAGGTATTAATAGGTATTAATGTAGGTAATAAACCTTGCTCACAAAGTATGAAAATTATAGATCTAAACAAGAATAAATAATCTTTTTACCACATTTTATTTATAATATAATTACATTTATGAAAGAATACAAAAATATTTGAAATAGAAATGGAGAGAGATTCAGTGGATCTCAAGTGAGACTGCGACACACACCCCAGTACATAATCAGCTACTTTCTATGGGTATTTCTATAAATTGCTTAATAACTTCCATGTGCCATATTCCTATAATGGACTATAGGCAGTAAAAGGGTGTATGCCGAAATACCGGTTCCTAAGTAAGACAATGGTAAAAAGTATGCTGATATTATATAGCTCACTATATAGCTCACCTAAATTAAGCTAACATATACAACTAAAACTGTAAATACTAATGAATAAAGTTCATTTTTTCATTTATTTACGTTTGTATTTGTTATTAGTATGTAGGTATAAAATAGAAATAGAAAATGTTTATTGTGAAAAGAAATGGAAAAGAATCAAACGATTTTTCTTGTTACTGGAAATGATATGTAAACATTCTTTGTTTGCTTGCCACGTGATATTTGCACGCTTATTTTAAAAAGGTTTCGGGGAGTCCTTTTCTCTTTGTTTATAGATAAAATGTTTCAATATATAGGTAATAATAATATTAATAATAATAATACTTTATTGCACAAAAAAAAAAAAAATATATATATAACATTTCACAAACAGAATTATGTGTATATTATGTGCAATGGCGGGTAATATTATTGAACCATTTAATTTACAAAATATGAAACACGTTCAGCGGAAATAAAATAAATTAAGATAAATTTACTTGTGAGTACCTATATTTTTATATAAAACAGACATTGTTTTATAGAATTATTAACATTTTAGCATGGTAGGCTTTCAATTTTAAAGTGTTATTCCACACTAGGGAAAGAAAAATACTCTTTAGAAAACATATTGAAATTTTAACATTTTCGACATTTCGATGTAGCTTGATGAGAACGTATGGCTTGGCTTTCTGAGAGCTTGGACCGTATCCAAGAGGCGCGGGCTTAAGACTCCTTAAAATATGTATATGTTATCTAAAAAGTAGCGTATTTTGTCCTGCCAAAATGGAAATAATTAATTTACTAGTGAGAATCGAACCTTACAACCATAGCGTATACAGCCAGATGTACCACGATGGCTTCTTTGATAAATATATAAAGGGAAAATATTTTATTTAGCTAAAGTAATTTAAATTTAGTTTTTCATTTCCTTTATCTAATGTACTTATTTTAGACTTCTTCATCGGTAGTAATATGCAATAAGCACATTAGCACCAGATTTAATGTACTGAAGTATTTCATACAACTTCATATTTCCGCCTTTCATTGAAATTTGAACTTTATTTTCTTTTGAATAGAACTTGCTAATGACATTGAGTATTCGTTTAAAATTGCAGAGTATTCAGACGGATTTCATTGGATGCAAATGTTCTGGCAGAGAACCAAACAGTCCAGACAAGGTCGTGGTTACACTGCCATTAAATATAATATGAGTAATCAAGTTTTATGAGAATTTGTGATGATTTTTACCCATGACATAAAATTGTTTTAAGCATAAATATTATTTCTCTAATTATCCAGAATAAGTTTTATTTTTATAATTAATATTTAAAATAGTACAACATATTTGATACAGTTATATAGTAAAATTGAACATTGAATTTGAATTTGAATTTAAATATTATAAAAAAAATTATAAATGTCGTAATTACATATACAGCCAATATCTAATCCATAAGTTTATTGATAATTATTTTAAACACACACAAAATTTACTTTGTATAATACAAGCATTATTTTTTGAATTTCCTGACGTCCTTATTTAAAAGTTTTCGGTGCCAAGAAATCTGTTTTTAAAAACCTGAATGACTGTTACTGTACGGATGTGATAGCTGAGGAAAATGGGTATTATACGAAGTTATTATGCGAAGTGGATGTATTACAAATTTAGAACGTCAGTCTCGAGTCTACTCGCGCTGCGCGAGCGCCGCCGGCGTATTTTAATATTCACAAAACATAATTCGCATGTTAATTACGCGTGTTCTGTGACTCTTATGTAGGAAACATAAATAACTTTCAATGCTATAAAATTATACGTTTGATAAATGTATTAAAAGTTTTAATTGGCTATTATCTGTTTCCTTATAACATCGCTAGGAGTAACGATTTATTAAAATTGAATCACACTTTGTTGGAAATTAGTAAGTAGTCTTTGTGCAATACACGAAACTTCATGATAATGTTTATGTTATGGTCCATTGAAATTTATTTAATATGAATGTACAGTGAAAAATATCTGTCCTTGGCAAAATACAATACAGTAAATAATTCGATTTGTTTTTATGAAAACAGTGTCAAAATTTTTAAATTTTGTTTGACGTTTCGTTTTTTCAAAAAAAAAATTAGTTGAACGTTACGTTTCTTAGTTAAGTATTGATAACATTCCTTTAGAATATTTCTATAGTTGTATATTTCTATAGTTGTATCAGTGTATAACTGTACAAGTTAAGTAGACACACACATGAGAACATTTCAAAGTCAAACATTTGAGTTTGGACAAACGATTACTCGAAGCTTAAGTTCACTTTAAAGCGATTAGTTTATTGTGACATGTTGGTCCATGTTTACAAAGCGTCACTAAGCGGCTATTGTATTATCATAAACATTCTTCGCGGTGCAGCGACGTGACGGCTATTATTCGTATGTCCTTTAGAAGATGTTCAGAGTTCAAGATAACATTCTCAGGATATTGCTTATATTATTAGAGAAAGTATTACGACTCCTTTTTAAAGATCCATCCAATGTTTACTGATTTTTTCATTATTATGTAGAGTAAAATGTCTATCTGTCAGTATGTCTGCTTTTTTTTCGTAATGAAGTAAATTAATATGGTATAAAATTCAATATAATTTAACGAATTTATTATTTAGATGTAGTTCATTGCTTATTTTGACAGTTGACTAAATTATAGCTTTTGTTAGACATATAATAGCAATTTCTTCTCAATGCAAAATATTGAAAATACGTGCTAATACGTAGTTAATCAATATTAATAAAGATACTTAAGTTACGATTTCACAGTACCGACTTCTTTTTATTTTTTTTGGCAAAGTAATTTAATGTGTCAATGAACTTCTTCAGCCCACGCATTGTCCGATCTCAAGCTTTTAAGAAAACTCATCTTAACGTGGCATGTGTACATGTAAAATATATTAAATTTTACAATATAAATTATATTTTAGTACTAAAAATATTTTACATAGTACAAAAGTCTATATTTTGTTATTTACTGTTCGCGAAATAAATCTCAAACGTACATGTCCCTGGAAATTTCACCTTTTGGTTGCAATTGCATTTCAAGAATATGTACTCGTACATGAGAAAGAAAATTAGAATTTCCTTATATTTCAACAGTGTGTTTCAGTAACCTGAGTAAAGGTAAATAATTTAACAAGCAAAAAGTCATATGAATTGAGCGTTTTCGCCTGCTATCCAAATGTTTGGAGTTGTTTTTATTTATCATGAAACTGAATTAACTGTTTGCGTAGCGTAATGAATGTTTGAAGTACCGCGTTTTGCTTGTGGAACTATTTCGCTTTTTACTAACTAGCGAGAGCCGTCCGAGTTCGGTTCTCTTAGTTTTTAAAACAAAATATTGCTCGTATTTTGTATGGGTTAAGATACTCCTATGGGTTATTAGCAACGCGGCATGAACATATAAATTAGTATTTACATACTTTATTACGACCAGGCATAGTAAATAATAGAATATTATTGGAGCTGGAATAAATATATCTATGATTTTTGGGTAAAATTACTATTCATATATATATACTAAAAGCATCTGTTTCGTTGCATTGAACTTTGACATATTGCTCTAGTGCGACCACGCAGACAGTACTGGCGGGTGCAATGACACGAGGTTTATTAAGGCGCACACTTGCGATTACGTGAATACCGTTAAAGTAAAATAAGTGTAATCTTCTTCTGGTTTATAAAAGCTGTGAATAGGTGACAAATCAGTAGATTTATATACAGTCTTGATTTGATATTCAATTTTTTATTTTCTCTCTTTCTATACAAAACATGGCCATTCCTATTTATTATATCATACAAATGTTAATTATTAAATTTCGTTGTGTCTTTTTGAATTATATATTTATTTGAATTATACTACATTTTTGATAAAATCTTAAGTGTATAGTGCACGTTAGCGGTTTTGTTTTAGTCATGACATTAAAGCGGCTTGTTCTGTCTGTCGCGGATTTATTTAAGATGCCTGAAGGCACGTCACTTAGTAAGTGACGTCTAAAGGAAATTATTAGATCCTAAATCGATATAAATTCAATTCAATACTTTAGTTGGAATATGAAAATACTCGTCATTTTAAGTTTTAAATTAGATCTATACTGTAAAATAAAATGTTATGTTACGCGTACTCGAATAGATACTCTGAGTCTATTTGGAACTAATTATGAAGATATTTATTTATCTAATGTTCGGTATATCCCTTTATTAAAAAGGTACAGCCTATATTAGTCATTGAAAACATCTACAGGTGAAAAAAAAAACAAATAGTTATCGGTTAATTAGAAAGAAGATCTTAAAATTAAACTGCTTCTATTCATATTATATGTATAGAACAAAAAAATTGAAACTGACCGATTCATCTGGTTGACACAGAACGAGCGTGGTTTTAAATTTATTTCTTACATTTAAAAATGGATACGCATTTATTATATTTTGCATTTGCTTATTTATTCATTTAAAAAAACATTATCTGCTACTCTTATTTCAAAGCGTAAACTGCTTTCTTTTGTTTTTTAACATGCAATGCAAACTCCATGTTAGCGTCATGCTAGAGAATATTTTGATGTGTTAGAACCAGTATCAAAATACAAGCCATGTGGTTAAAGACAGGTGCTGAAGGATGATGAGGGTCGAGCTCCCGTCTCATTGGACTAATTACTTATCGCACCCACATACCCACATAGAATTTTACGCGTACGCCGTTTCTCTAATATCGGTTAAATGCTATTTTTCAGAAAATGTTTGTAGACGTATTCGTTATTGTATAAAAGTACTGTATTTTGCCAAAATAAGTGGGTTCAAAATTTTAAAACAAAGTGTATCACACATTTTTGTTCAAAATAAAAATAATATGAATCGGTAACCTAGTGTATATGACTCCTAGCTATGCAATATTGATTTTAAAGACCATAATTTTCCAATAAAAATTGAAGCGCTATAATGTGGTCACGCACGCAATCGTTTTCAGATTGCGGATTGAAATTGGATCTGCACAAACGCCCACTTGTCTGCATTTCATCATTCACTTTAACTGTCACATAATCTCTTGTGTAAACATATCAAGTGATCCTGAATATTTATTTTAATAACAATGGATTGCGGACGTTTAGTGGATGGACTAAGATGGAGTACTTATACTTTTGCTCCTACGGACTTGAATACGACGTCTGTGTCTATTAATGACGTCCGCGCCAGTGACGAGCAAAATGCAGATACGAACAACTATCTAATAAGTTATCCGGACGACGATAGCGAGTCCTCTTCATTCAACAAGGAGTCTCTAGGGAAGAGTTTAAACGAACCTTCCAAGCTTAATCGTTACGTAAACCCGCTTTTCATCTCCGGGGAAGTTTTAAAAGGAGAGATAACAGACGACGGGGACGTTGAAGAACTAATGAAGAATGAAGCAAAAAAGTTGGAAGATTATAAGTTTTGCGAGGCAGTTAACGACTTCGACATTGAGTTGGAGTCGGGGGAGGCGGTGCCCATAGTTTACCTTTCGTCAACTCGCGCTGCAAAATTGCAAAGAGCGCTCAGACTATCCGGACTCAAAAAGGTCAGACTTTCATATTATTATGTACAATTTAAAATTATATTTTGCTGTAAAAGGAAAATTTTATAAATGTTAATTGATAATTTCAAGGCTGTTTCGTCGCTAATATTTTTATTAACGTTATTTTTCTCGGACTTCGTTAGTTTCTTCTGACTTGGGAGCTAATTGAAGCTTGCAGTTAAATTCAATTTACCGTAAAAGGTACTCCATATTTTCACCTATTTTTATCATTAAATTGTTGAAAATTCCAGGGATTAATGTATTATATATACATATCATATATTCGGCCATTGTAAACAAAATATATTCAAGTCAATAATATTTATAATATAATATTTTTTTTGTGTAGAACCATAGGCTCAAGGAACCTATTGTCCCGAACCAAGACACTCCGTTCCCCGCTTTACGCCTTTCGAGGCATTGCGTGTTGAGTGGCGGACCTCAACTCCGCGCTTTGTCTTGTTGCCAGAGCGAAGCTATGAAAATAATTCATTCTCCTCGAGTGGGAATCGAACCCAAAACCCCGTTGCGACGGTCCTCTAGTTTTCAATAAATTTACAAACATTATATCTAAAAATTTCTAGCATTAAATACACTATGTTCGCAGTATTTTCAAAAATAAAATGAATAGGTCATTTTGGCGCAGCGGTACATCCGACTGTAATTGCTACGGGTATGAAAGAGAATTATTTTCATTTCACATTAAAAGAAGACAAATACGCAGCATTGCGTTCCGCTTCGGAGTGTCTTAACGCAAGGTTCCCTCTGCAAACCTTTTTATATACCTATAGAATACAGAGTGAAGCTAAAAAAAATATTAGAATTTGTTTTAGATCTGAAAGCTTTTTTATACGAAAAATAATATAGGTATAAATAAAACGTAACCAAATACAATAAAAATATTCGTATCATCTTCAAAGTATGCAGCTTCATTGTCGGAGCACTTCTGTGGCGCGACCTACAAAGCGAATGACAGTTGGAATTGATATTTCCCCAAGAAACTAGACCATTGGGAAACATCACATTTCTATTTCTAAGATTTGTTGTTTCCGCGAGATGACATTGTTGGGACTAATGTGCAGCCATTTTTGAAATATTATTACGTCTATATAACCGCCGCCCTAGCGAAGTTAAAACGTATCTTACGTTTTAACTTCGCTAGGGCGGCGGCTATTTTTCAAAATAATAATCATATATGTATGTTTTTGTTAGATTGCGACATATATTATTTATATTTTATATATGCCGTCAATGCACATTCATGTTTCTATGCTATTATATTTTTAGCATGTGCAAAAAAACATTTCTGTTCTTTATATAACATCAATGTAACAAAAAAATACATGGGATGCACAAAGGTTTAAATATCATATAAGGATATATTTATATTTATGAAATGTGTTTATCAAGTTGGTCTTAAATATGGAGTAAAAAAATATCGGTCAAGTGCGAGTAGTACTGCGCACGAGGGTTAAGTACCAATTTCGTGATTTTAGGTCAGCGGAAATACTTAATTCCTAATTTTCAGATTTGTTTCTTTATTAATACTGTCATTTAAAATTTTTGTCAAATTTTATAAGTACTAGTACGAAAAAGAAACGAAGTACAACTTATAAAACAAACAAACTATGAAATGATCTATACAATAAGTTTGTAATAGTCTTTTCCTATAACATATCTATAAATTTCTAATTTTCGAATATTTCCTTTGTTTGTACTATTAGATTTTGGTTAGAACGTATTGCCAAATTTCATTACTCTAGGTTCATTAACCTAAATCTACCGCGTAATTGAAACCTAAACTTCCTACGGGAAGTACCCTGTACTTACGTACCTAGTAGGTTTTTGATAACGCCGCGGTTTTCATACAAAATGCAAAAATAAACTAATCACAAACGCTATTATCTTTTGATTGCATTGAGTTAGATGTTGGTTTTTTTCTATGCCCCAAGAGGTTATTTGATATTCATTTCAGTTCCATAGCATACCTTTACTTTGAAATTATTGACTCAAAACATTTTACGATCTACTAGAAATTTATTTAATTAAATTTTAAACATTGGGTTAAATAATTCTTCTTCTATAATTAAGTATCTTTTTCAAGAAGCGTTTTCATTAGCCTGTTCCTGAATATAAATTTAAAATTACGTATTTTGAATATCAGACGCCCGAAAAATATAATACTCTTCGCCTAGTTTGGATGTAAAGCGCGAGCAGCAAACGTGATAATTTCCTTTAGCGAATGTGAAATTTATTATTCTAAAAACGTACGTAGTATATAAGTTTGTCATAGTATATAGGTTACCTTATAAATTAAATATTTTCATACTGTACAGAGTACATATGTAGGTAGTTCACAATTCGATACTTTTAGTTAAATTCGAATGATTCAATTCTCTTTATAGTTCGGTACTTATATTCGAGAAGCGACATCGACTTCCTGTAATCTGAATGAGAACGCAAGCCACATATAAATTTGCTCTAGCTAGGTCTTTTATCTTTAAAGTCATAAGAGTTATTTTGGTTTATTTTCGTAATACATGTATTTATTTGGATCAGGAGTAGGTGCTTGGCACATCTGTCACATAAGCTGTATATTTTAAGTCTATATTATACATTTACTAAACATTATATACTTTGATAACAATATTTACGTTATATTTTTAGCTTGTAAAAGAATAAGTAGATATTTCGTCATAAATATGTGCTGATTGAATAATAGCTATAATTTCTATTATAGCTAAAATTCTGATACAAAATATAATATATTATAAGTTGGTAAGCTGTTGTTAATTCAAGCACTTAAAATAAATGTTGCCACTACCACGGCAAATAACGCGTAGACGGAAGGGACTAAAATAGCGATTTAGCTGAGTAGCCCTTCTCCAGAATCTAATTTAAACTATGATTATACCAGTTAATGGTACTGTGTGATTCGATTCTACAATTTTTACGTTTTGTTACTAGTACCATTGTGATAAAGGTTAGGTAGCAGGTAAACTTTTGTTTATTTACAAATAAAATGAAATATTATTTATTTTTCAAATAGTTCCTCTTTCGAAATCCCTTAGTTCTTATCATACATATCCTATCTATAACCTACCATTCTGACAAATCCCTCCAATAATTATCAAAAATGCGTGACGATTTTAAATGTTTAGATCAAAATTTACTGTCTGATCTTTCTAGTACCCGATATATTCACCGATCATTCTTTGATAGTAAATAAATTGCGAACATTTTATTTATAAACGAGTAAAACGTTGTGATTTAAATAATAATTTAAATAAATCTATAAACAAGTAACGTCAAGTTCATATAAATGAACTTCCTCGTACTGCATTGAAGTTTTTAAAACATATTTCTTCGAAACTTTCATCCCACTTCGCACTTTGCTTGTAGATTCAACAAGTAGAGACGTGACTAGAAGATGTATTACTATTATGAGCTTGCCGTGGCTCATCGTGTCCTTACATTTTACAAAATATAATTTAAAATCTTAGTTTTTAATATATATATATATATATATATATATATATATATATATATATATATATATATATATATATATATATATATATATATATATATATATATATATATATATATATATATATATATATATATATATATACATATATATATCGTGTGAAATTCCTTTGTATATAATATACCTGGACAAAGCGCTTGGTTTATAGTGCAATCAACGTTGTCGTTATTTGTACCAATTTTGCTTCTCAAATAGACTGTACAGAAAATCCAACTGTTATCTTGTGAACAAATTTTTTCTGGTTGTTTCGGAATTGACAAAGGCTATTTTCTCGAAGGTATTGATAGTAATATAATTTAAAAAATGTCTACTAGAGAGACATTTCTAACAAGTTCAAATATTTAAACTTAAAATATTATTAATCAATTTAGAAAAGAAGTAAAATAAATTATTCTTATTATTCTTAAATATTAACGGCGTATTAAAAAGTTTGAATTCAGTTCAAATTCTGAATGATTTGACATTCATTAACGAAGAATTTTACTCTTGGGTGAAAAGAGAATGGTTTTATTTATCTTTTAATGTATATATATTAAAATAGTAGTTCTTTCTGTTATACATTGCAAATTTAAGTCATTTCTTATATAGGATTTTGACGTAATCATTGTGTACCTTTATATTTCATACTACAACAGACTTAGGGCCAAAAGTGGGAGACAGAGTATCGTTAAGTTACTCCGACCGACCGTTAAGTTCCTCTGACTCTGAAATGCCATATGTGGGACATATGGCATTTCGAGCAATATCTCGAAAGATTTTGAGTGGCGGAACTCAATGCCGCGCTTTGTGTTGTTACCAGAGAGAAGAAAATAAACATAATTCATTACCCCCGAGTGAAAATTGAACCCACAACTGTCGCGCTTTCAATCAGACATTGTGCCACTGCGCCATGACGTCCCCAACATAATATTATATATATTATTCTCTACTAAAATAATGATCTATGTGTAACTAATAATCTAGCTAGTTGTTTTGGATCATTCATGGCAGTGACAAGTCCTTGTCTGGCGCTGGTTTAAGTATCTACACACAATTTATCAATCACAATGAAAACTTTGGTCGTTGAGATCTCGCGGGAAAAGTGAAAGAAGTGCGCTAAATTGTGATAAATTGATCCGGAATATAAGTTAGACATTTAATTTATGATGTTATTAGAGTGACATGTTACACAATTTTAATGCAACTTTGTCCAATATTTGAGTTAAAAATAATAAAACTACGCATATTATATCTGACCTGACCATTTCTAAAATTTATATTGAAAATACGATCCAAAGATTAACTTAAATATTTATAAAGAATAATAAATGGTATAAATAAATTAAAAAATATATTACTTTCATAACAATATGTAGAAGCCGCCACGACATGGTACCCACATGTTGTGGATTGCTGTAATTCATATTATATTACAGATTTTGTTGGGAATAAATTGTACTTGGTTTCTCAACAAAATGAAATAAAAGTCCTTAATTACTCGGCCTTTGGCAGTAAAATGGACGTTCGGACCGATGCGACGCGACAGTAAATTTAAACGATTCAATAAATGCTTACAAAGACTGAATGTAGTGCCAATTTTTTTAAATTAGATTTTGTGACGGAAAATCAGTGTCGATCGCATATTTGGAAATTTTACGTCATCAACAGAAAATACTTTTTATAATTTGACTTTTACTTTATAGTTAGTATAATTATTATCTGTCTCGTAGTTTTGTTAGTACTAACAATTTCAAGTAGCTAAAATATATATTTTTTGGCTTTTGTTTTTAATAATGTTTTTTTTTTACATTTTTACTGATAAGATTTTATACATACCTATATACCTGTAGATTTAAATAATTACAAATGATCAATGGCTTATTTAAACCTGAAGCTGCCAAGCCTGAAATGAGCCTGAAGCCTGAAATTAGGAATAAAAAAGGATATCTTATAAAAAATATATTACAAAAGTATAATCATGTATGTGATTAATCAAAGTTATGTATATGTATACTATAAAAAGAAGGTACCTACTTCCAGTTATCATTATTTTGGATAAACTAGGAACAACGTACGTTACGTGTACATTACAAGAATAAAAATCTCGTAATATCTAGTGTTGTTATGAGAATAAAATTTTAATGTATAATGTTATTAGTTTATTTTTAAAATAGAAAAATTTTTATTTATTTATTTATTAAGGTAAACATACAGTACAGTAAAATAATTTAAAGATAAAACATACAAAATAGAACAAAGACCAATTAAGTTTCCACAAATTACCAAACACGTACACTTCTTAAACACTAGTTATTTATAAAGAACACAATATATTCCATAATTGTATTAAAAATCTCGTAATACCTAGTGTTGTTATGAGAATAAAATTTTAATGTATAATGTTATTAGTTTATTTTTTAAAATAGAAAAATATCAAAATGATCTATGTAATAATAATATTATTTTTTTGAAATCAGGTAGGTAGTACATCATCTGGCCTAAAGTGATATATCGCCTCAAGGGATCTTTATGGGTCGAGTTGGCGGGACTGAAATTAGATTTCTCTTAGCCATATACGCTAACCTCTATAATTAGTTTTGGGGAGTCAACCATAAAAGAAGTTATACCACGTTCATCTCAATATTATATTTGAACTATCTTTTTGATTTCATTAACTCGCATGCATATGTACTTGTGTTTCTTTTCACAGTTGCGATGCATCTGACAGTACTTAATGGTAACACTAATAACATAGGTTCAAATTCCATTCGAAGAAATATTCATAATATCGAAGAGACATTTGCCTCAATTGGATGGTAATTACAAAATACAGTTAAAATCTGAAAATAAGCCAAAAACATACACTCCATGTTATATATATTATATATAATTTAAAATATAAATAAATATATAAAAAAATGTTATACACGTCTCTTTTGTATATGACAGTTTATACAGTGGTATCTAATAAGTTTTTTAAATTATTGCATATTTAATAAATTATGTCTTGCTTAACTTGCTAGGCTAGCGACAAGTTTTATTTTGTATATGGAGATTTCGATCAGATAAGTTATGCGATAAACAAGTTATAGATATTGTATGTTTCAATATAATTGACGAAACGAGTCCGAATTCTTACCGTTAGTTTGTTTATCATAATTAAATTTTATATTGGATAGTTTTATTAGCAGCTGGAGAGCATCTATTTTCAATGCTAAAGACTTCGTGAAAAAAGTAGTTATTAAACCTGAAGAGAAAATTCACCACAACGACAATAATTAGATCGATGAGCTACAAATTTCACTTAGTAAATTAATAATAAAATATTCATTTAAAAACATGGTAAAATAATGGCAACATCCACAAAATACTTTAAGATTTGGGCGAAGCGATCTCTCAAGTGTCATCATCAATCTAACGCCGTATTGCGCCACGCAATTATCTTTTTTTCTTTGACGTCCCGTGCACTAACAATTCGGATACTAATTAATTTTTGTTCACTTACCAAGTCGTTTGGGAAATGTACTCCTAAATTGTACCTTTTAATTTAACATTTTTTATTTCGTTTTCTTTTAACTTTAGCGTTCTTTGTTTCAGGTACGTTAAACATCGGTCGTTTGGGGTCTAATGGAGGCAAAGTCACTGGTTTCTCTGATTCGCTCTACATACACAGGAATGTTATTATTTACGTAGAGTTTTATGCATAGTTAAACAGAAAGTGTTTTGAGATCACGGCTCTGTCTCTTCCCCCTTAAAACAAAATTTTAGTAGTTAATGATTCTAAATTATGTAATACCATAGGATCCAGCGACTTGAACATATTATAGTAGGTAAAAACTCTCATAATATAATATATAATATAATTATATTTCATCCTCACACTAAAGCAAAGAGAAGCTCAAATGCCTAAGACCGTAGTCAAATAATATGTTATGTTTTAGGTAGCACGTATTAAACTACTAATCTGTTCACTCTACCAATCTCCACTCCTATGATTTATACTTGAATATTAAACATAATTTCGGAGGGAAGGGCTTATATTGCAAGACATAACTTGGCAAGTTACTTAGACTTGAAAACTTACAGTGATCTATTACATTACAACGGGTCAAAGTGCTTACAGAGTTGTATTTGCCGCACTTAGTATAATGTACGAGTATGTAAATTAGTTCTAAAATATTACGGACTAAATTTTAAATATTATTTAAATAGCTACGCTATTAGTGAAAGTACTAAGTAAACTTGTGTACTAGTTTATAATAACAAACAATAGCTTAAGTTTTAACGACTTATTTTATAACGTATATGTGTAGTCAGCTTATCATGAGCATAATATAATGAATCTCCATTATTTTTAATATATTCTTGATAATATTCTAAACGCGAATGAAAAAGATTATAATATTGAATATGAACTATAGAAAATATTTATAAGTCTAATATATTATATACTGTAATATGTTTCATTTATAAAATACACTTTTTGGATAGTTAGGTTCAAGGAAGGTTTTTAGGTATTAAAAAAATAACAAATTAAAATATCATCCTAATGTAATAAAGTGAATGCTTTTGGTAATTACGGCTTTGATATATTAAATGGACCGTTAGTGAACGCAGTAGAAAATTAAATTAAACGAAGTTAAGACGAAGACGAACAGGCGGTAACTATATTATATGCCATTCATATATCTTATATAGGAACCGTTCTAATTTAATTTTAGTGTAGTTATAATTGATAAAGGTTTAAGTAAAACCTGTAACTAAAGTATAATATTGAAACTATTCTTTTCATATCTAGGTATGCTATATTATATTAAAAATATGTTTATTTCTAGTGTAATATATGTTTATTGATACATATAAACGATAGTTGAACCAGAAACAAGCTAAGCAACGAATATTATCATTTTATTCAAGAAAACAAAGTTTATTATAACCAAATTACAAGACATAAAATCTTTATATTTTTAGATTCATAACGGAAAGAATCCTGTGATACTTTAATTTTGCCCATACACTTAAGGTTTCTATAATTAATACTAGACTCGACTATATGACTATATTATAGACATAAATTCTATCCTTAAGAAATTCGTTGGAGCTGCCTATTTGACTATACTACTCATATTATAACCTAAAGGGAAAATAAAATGCTTCAATCTTCATTACGGCCAATAATTTGTTACAAAAAAATCATATTACATATGAATTACACTTTACACAATTAAAGACATACGTAGGTACATTTGTATGGAGGTATATTTATCCCATGACCGGAGTGGTCATGGTATCTGTCTTTTATGACCATCGGCAAATTATAGGTGCTGGAGGTCGTGGATTGTCAGCGCCTTCGACCCCACTGAAGTGGTTGATAAAGGCGTCATCTACAGTTAAGTGTTAGTATGTGTCTGAATTATTTACTTCAATATAAAGCATTGATACCATTATGCAAATCTTACTTTTTACCAAATCTTCTTTACTAGCTGAAATGTTCCTTCGAAGTTCATTGGCTGCTACTCCTAAATATCTTGTGATACGTCATTCAATTCTCCAATTTCAGATTATTAAAAGACCTTTAGTGCTGGTTAACGGAAATCAACGCCGCTTTTTGTCTAATTTGAACGAATATGTATCGTCCGTGTGAGAATTTAAATATTTACAATTATTGCATAAGTAAATATGATTACTTGTATTATAAAACCTTTAGAACGTTCTGGGTTTTTATTTCTATAATATAATATTTATATATAATTTGTGTATGTATTTCTGTATTTTTACGTTAATAAATAATACGGTAAATGACTTAGGTAAGACACAACGTGGAGTTAAATTTCATCGCTCAACACGTAATATCTTCAATTCTGGTGAAAAACGTAGAATGAGCTTGGGTACACGTTCTTGAACGCTTTCAATTAGAGCGTGAAACAGAACAAAAATGTAATTTATAGTATGAGTATGATACGGTATATTATATTTATTTAATCTATCACATAAAGTTACAGCTGAGTAGGTATATGGAGTTCCATTTATACTCACACGTCTTGCTGCACACGTTCCTAACTTAATTAGTGAACTTACCGTGAGGCGCCTACGATTTTTCACTCAACTGCCTCATGTGGCACTGATGAGAAAACAATTAAAACTTTGTTCGTAAGTGCGTTGATAAGGACGATTTACTATTCAGAATCTCGAATATCGTTAAGATTTTATTGTGGTTATACTTTACTTTACTAAATTTTTAGGTCTCGATGATTTATATTTTGTTTATACTACTCAAAATATGTTACTTCTTATAGCTAATATTGTGTAAAAGTAATTATTAGAGTTTTAACTAAAATATGTTAAAAAAATTGAACTGAAAAATTCATTGGAATATCAATCTCAATATCATTTTGTCTTTATCATAAGCATTTAGATTTTAATGAATAATATGAAATGAAAGAAAGAAAAATAAACATTAATAACTAACGTCCTTATTTTACAGACTAATCAGCGTCATGCAGATTTTACAATTTTCTTGCAATTATTATTGACGAAAATAAATAAACCAAATCGAAGCGCATTATTAAATAAACCGTTCTTCTTTTATTAGGAAAAATATACTCCAAACTTCGTGAAAGCAAAAAATTCAAAGTATAAATTTTTTCTCATAAATATGACAAATGTATTTGTTTTTGGACAGTTTGGAATGTTCTATTTGCCTTCGAATGGATGTTTAAGTTAAAATACGATGCAAATGTGCCTTGCAGTCGCTTCGACGAATCCTTATTTCCCTAATAAATATGATAAAGCCTTTTTAGATACCTGTGAGAGTTTTGAAGCATGGGATTCTTGTCACTTTAAAATTGATTTAATTCAATCAGTTATTGATTTTTCATAATAAAATATAATTGTATTTTTAATTTCTTTTTTAAGCTAAATTTACGCTATGTGGTATAAATCACTCATGGTAGGGTAGGTACAGAGTCAAGACCCTCCGCTTTATGCTTTTCGCTCAAATTCAAGATGTTAATAGTTAAGTGACGGAAATCAACGCCACGTACCAATGTACATAAATAATTGAGAAGGTAATTAACCAATATGTGATATTTAATCATTAACGCTGTATTAACAGGAACTTTAATGAATGCTGCTTTGAATAACGTAATAAAGTAATAGTAGTGAATGGAATTTCTATATGTGAAAATTGATTTTATAAAGGAATTCCCAGCTGCAAGCTCCATCTGCAATATTACCATAATAGCATCAAGTTACACAAGTATTTTTATAAATAAAGTAGTTATCGGATAAAGTTTATGTATAGTTCGAGTACATATATGTACAAGACTCGGTTATGAGGCAGTAATATAAATACGTATCTCGGAGTTCTATCATTGTACGGGATATTTGCTCATTCAGTAAGGCGAATTTGATTTTTGCAAAAGGCAAATATTTGTATTGTCTGTACAAATATTTCCTTTGGTTTGGTAACCAAGAAATTGAAGAAGATTCTATGTTTCATGATGTACAATTATTAATACATAACAAAAGTAAGTAAAAATAACTTTGTATAAAGTAAGTTAGTACTAATAAAAATATTAATTTGAGTGGATAGACGTTTATAAATTCTGTTCTTGTCCGTATTAAAAAAACGTATATTTTGTGCAAGTATATTAATTCTATTTTTTTACTATCTTTTACTACTACTTCTTCTTCCACTTAGCATTATCCCGGCCTATTGTCAGGGTCTGCTTTCCTACTTAATCTACTCCACTTTGCACGGTCTTGAGCATCCTCAGTGGAACGTCCATTGGCTCTCATGTCGTGCGTCACGACGTCCAGCCATCGCTTCCTTGGGCGTCCGGGGGGTCTAACTCCAGGAACAGACATATCAAGGCATTTTCTTCCGACGTAGTTCTTAGGCCGGCGCAAAACGTGGCCATACCATCTCAGACGACGCTCTTGGAGCTTATCCGCTACGTCACGGACCCCAAGAATAAATGTGTTGCGTATGCGGTCAGCCCGAGTAATGCCACACATCCACCTCAGAATCTTCATCTCCGTTACGTGAAGCTCCTGAGTGTGTCGAGATAATGCTGGCCAACATTCGCTGCCGTATAAAAGAACTGGTCGTATCATGCTCTTGTATATCAGCCCCTTGAGTTTGGGCGGTATTCTGCGATCGCAGACCACACCAGTGACCTCCCGCCATTTGGCCCAAGCAGCGCTAACCCGGGCGTGGACATCGTAGTCGATGCCTCCGGACTCGTGCATAATGGATCCAAGGTACCTGAACTTCTCCGACATAACGGCTGGCTCAGGCCCGATGTGGATGGTGC
Organism: Dione juno; assembly: GCA_037127375.1. Classification (NCBI taxonomy): domain Eukaryota; kingdom Metazoa; phylum Arthropoda; class Insecta; order Lepidoptera; family Nymphalidae; genus Dione; species Dione juno. Next base: position 6,298,830 of record JAXRJS010000032.1, on the reverse strand, counting down.
TCGAGTCTGGGTTCCCGCAAGCCATGTACTCGGTCTTTGACACATTCAGTTTAAGACCACCGTTCTCAAGCGCACCCTTCCAGGCATTCACTTTACGCTCCAGCATCAGTCGGTTCTCGTCAATGAGTACTATGTCATCGGCATACATCATCAGCCATGGAGGCTGGTCCTGAATGTGAGCCGTGACAGTATCTAGCACTACATTAACCAAAAGTGGACTAAGAGCTGAGCCTTGGTGAACCCCTACTGTAATCGGGAAGGGCTTGGTGTCGCCAACAGCGGTCCTAACCACTGAAGCGGAGTCGTTGTACATATCTCTGATAACCTCAATATAGGCTTCAGGGATCCCCTTGGATCGCAATGCCCACCAGATACACTGACGTGGCACACAGTCAAAGGCCTTCTGCAGGTCCAAAAAGGCCACATGCAGAGCTCTCCTTTTTTCCCTGTAAGCCTCCATCAAAGTTCTGAGGGCAAAAATGGCATCCATAGTGCCTGATCCTGGTTGAAACCCATACTGAGACTCAGAGACAGTACATTCTTGGCGGAGCTTGAGGCCGATCATGCGCTCGCTTCATGGTGTGGCTCATAATCTTAATGCCCCTATAACTACCGCAATCTAGAACACTGCCCCTTCCTTTGTAAATAGGGGTAATAAAACTGTGCCGCCATTGATGTGGCATCGTCCCAGTGTTCAAAATGCGGTTAAAAAGATCAGTAAGCATGAGCACACCACGAGAGCCCAACGATTTCCACGCTTCAATCTGAATATCGTCAGTCGCCTTGCCGTTCTTCATGCGTCGAAGACAATTCCGACATCAAGGGTTATTGGAACAATAAGTCCCAGGTTAGGAGGTGGTTCAGACGAAATACTGCCCGGGTGCTGAGTATTCAGCAGCTCCAAGAAGTAACTCCTCTCCTTCACTGAAGCATGACTACAAAGCAGCTTGCCCTGGGAATCTCTGACGCAAAGACATTTTGTGATATCTTGCGTTGCTTTATCTCGAGCACATGCCAATTTGTAGATGAGCTTTTGCCCCTCCACAGTTTCAAGTTTATCACATAGAGGTAATAAACTTTCACTGCGGGCTCTGGCTACAGCTCTTCTGCTGGCACGTTTCGCTGCTATGTACTCCAGGCTGTCTTCAGGAGAGTTGGAACGCTGCCACTCCTTAAATGCAGTCTTCTTATCATGAATCACCTCTTGTACCTTGTCATTCCACCACCTATGTCTCCTTGTCCATAATACGTCCTCCCCCAAAAACGCCAAGAACATGTTTACCAGCCGTAATGATTGCTGACTGAGCTCGATCCCAAGCATTCTGAGCAGTTTCGGTGTTAGTTGATAAATTTTGACTGTTACCTCTGCCAGAAAGTCGGTCTGCATCGGTCCATTCAGCAACCACCACTTGATCTTAGACTTACGCGTCTCGGCTAATTTCTTTATCGGGGTAACGACATAATCCATGACAAGAAGACGATGTTGGGCCGTGAGGCTTTCACCAGGAATGACTTTACAGTTAGTTACCTTGCCAACATGACACCGCCTGGTCAATAGATAATCTATTTGGGTTGAGTGGAGTCCACTCGCATACGTAATAAGATGCTGCGGACTCTTTTGGAAAAACGTATTCACGATGGCCAGATCAGATGCAATACAGGTTCTTAGGATATTTTCGGCCTCTATATTGCGGCGACCGTGACCAAAACCACCGTGGACACGTTCATACGTATCCGCAGCCTTACCCACGTGACCGTTAAGGTCTCCCTCAACTATGATCACCTCGGTAGATGGTATAGCGAGTAGAACGTCTTCATATTGCTCCCAGAATGACTCCTTTTCGGCCCCGTTACAACCAGCCTGGGGAGCGTAAGCACTGATTAAGTTGGCGATAGCCCCCTCAACCAGTACCTTCACCCGCATCAGGCGGTCGCTGCGTCGGTCAACTTCGAGGAGACCATTCCGTAGCTCTTCAGATAAAACTACTGCTACACCAGTTGTACCGGAAGGAGACCCAGTGTATATGAGCTGGTAACCCTGTCCGATGATACGGGACTTATTGCCCTTCCAGCGGGTTTCCTGAAGGAAAGCACACTGGACCCGACGCCTCATGAGTACATCTGTTAGTTCCCCTTCATCGTCCGGTTAGAGAGCCAATATTCCACGTTGCAAGCGGAGTTTCCTTCAGGTACTATCTTCTTTAGCCGTGGCGTACTGACACGGTAGCCCTTGCCCATTAACACAGGTGTAGGGCGATGTCCTGCGCGTCTGCGCGTCGTTTAGCGGCGACGCCCTAGCAGTACCCAGCAACATCTTTTCCTTTCCATATGAGTGGCAGGTGGCGGCTTTTTAATGGAGCGATTGCCATCTGACCTCCAAAACCCATTTTTGAGGGAAAAGCCAAGGATGAGAGGGGAAAAGATTAGTAGAAAAGGGGGGGGGGTAAGGACACACTTTCATGGATTGAGAAGGAGTATGACAGTGGTGGCTCGAGGATCCGGGTCGCGTACCCGTATGCCCAGTACCAATATCGGACAGATATTTGGCCAGACACCCTCTGACACCCTACTACATACTTTTTTAATTAAATATTTTACGTTATAATACGACATGAAATTAACGTCATATTATAAAGAATTTAAAAGCTTCTTATATTATAACATATATGTATATTTTTTCATATATTTATAAGCAACAATAAGGCAAATAGTATAACTGGAAAAGATTAAATGGGAAATATCGTTTATCGTTTGAATCTGTAAACTACAAACAAACAATATGATATGTTTCCTTTGCGATATGTATACGTTGCAGCTTTTTCATGTATGTTTTCAACATATCGTATAAATCAGTAGATTAAGGTTTGGAACACGAACATGGGAATGCAAATTAAAAATTTATGTATTACCGTTGTGATTGTTTAAGCTTTCGATAATAACTCGTAAACATATATGTGTTTATTGTTTGGTATAACAGCAAATAATATAAAAGCAAATAGTATAGGGATGTCTTTGGTATATGTTGATAAACGTAAAAATTTAATTAATTGTAATTCTTATTTTCTGTAAAAAAAATTATTTTCGAATTTAAAATAATAATCGAAGTAAATTTTAGATTAAGTTGTTTTATATCTCTATATAATGCTGATAAGAATGCATGTTCATAAGCCCTTTTTAGAAAACTTCTTTATATTTCAAATATAATAATTCTTTATATACCAAATAACGTTATATATACCAAAAAAACATTTTTTACGATTTTTGTCTGTCTCTGAATCTCTGAATGGACCGATTTTGACGGGACTTTCACTGACAAGTAGCTGATATAATAAGAGTGACTTAGGTTAACTTAGGATATTTTACCGTAGAAATATATACATATATATATATATATATATATATATATATATATATATATATATATATATATATATATATATATATATATATATATATATATATATATATATATATATATATATATATTAATACGAGTATACTGAACATTCACAATTTGAGTTCGTATAATATATCGAAACGAGCACAATTCAGCTTACTTAAGCGGCGAAGCGCAAGCATGTATACAAGTTTGTAAGCATACAAACATACCTTTTGAGTTTTCTATTTTACAATAATAACTAAAATACCAAAGTTATCACGAGTAATTAATGCACTACGAATATGGAATAGTAAAGTATCTCTTGAAAAGAGTACCTTTGTCAATTAGTGACCCAGCAAAACAAACTTTTTAACAATATCACAATCGAGCTTTTTGTATGGTTTATTTTAGAAGTGGAGCCGGCACAAATAAATTTTGATTGCACTGCACTGCACGTTTTTTATTGAAAATATGAATAAAATTTAATTGATTTAGATTTGATTATGATTTTTTCAATAATATTAATTTAGTTATTGATGACTACATTTATAATTCGTTAAAAAAATTGAAAAAAATTAAAGTTGGCTTGTAGTTATTATTGAACGTTTTTTTTCCCCATTATGTAATGAGATTAACGATCTTATCTATATATTTAGTTAAAGAGAATATAAGTAGTATTCGATTTCCTAATAGTACAGTAACTAAAAAAGATGTCATGATTTCAAAATATTATTGTGAACTAGTATACTCGTACAAATAAAATCTTAAACATGCTATTCAGAGAGTAGTGGTATATTAATTACGTTCTCACAAATACTGTCACCTGATCTGTATAACTCATGCATATTCGTGGATTTAATTAAATTTATTCAAATATTTGATGTTTCATACATTCCCTCGTGTTAAGCAGATATAAATTTCGCTTCCAAAACACAGATCGTGTTGTGTGAAAGGTTGCTTATGACAAGATATGTTCCATGTCTACACATGGCACAATGCGCTAAAGTAAAGTGTGTGTATAAAGTGTGTAGTTGGATTTGTTATTCAAATTATATCAATCAAGTGTAATGTAATATGCAAAAGGTAACAAGATTTTTACATTCGAGAGGGCGTGGATGATATTCTATAAAAGGAGAATTGGCTCACAGCATCCCGCTTATCAATAAAACAATTCTTTATTTATGAACTAAAAGGAATATTTTATCACATACCACAATACACATTATTATGTAAGCAAGGGTATAACCATATTAAGTGACGAAGCTTTTTCATTTTAAAGAGCTAGTATTTGCTTTTTTTAAATATATTTAGTAAATGTTACAAATCACATATTATGTGATTATGAAACGTAAAAGCAGTAAAAAATACGGATTGTACGACGCAAATATATGTAATAATCATGTAATTAAATCAATTAAAGCTAGAAACGAGCAATAACTGCGTTGTTAACCTGCTATAACTGCTTTATAGCTTACAGAATGAGCAAATAAAACTTAAGTAAAATTGGTCTTGAGATAGCAAGGTGATAACACCTGGCAAGTTAAAACGATTTTTGAAAATAATGATATTATTATTAAAATTCATTACAAAGAGCGAAAATATGGTCTTTGTTCAAATAAAAAACATTAGACTGTGGTTTCTTCACACTGCATCAATATTATAAATTCTTTGAATTTATTTAGTTCAATACGCTAATCTGCTATTATTCCCTAATATTCTCCTAATAATCCCAATCTTCCTATACATGTCAGAGACGTGGACTATGCGAATGCTGGAAAACCAAAAGAGACGAGAGAGAGAGAGAGCTCTAGAGATGTGCTGCTGGAGAAACAAGTTAGACATATCGTGGATAGAGTACTGAACCAACGTATCCATACTCCAGGAACTCAGCATCACTAGGCGTTTATTGAACATAGTAAGCGCGGATATTGCAATGTTTTAGCCATGTCTTTAGACGTTATAACAGCTCAATAGAACGGCTGGTCGTACAAGGTAAAAAGAACCAGATCACGCGGTAGGTCACCTATGCGCTGGATTGATTAAATGATTGGGAATCCGCAGTGGGAAACTGCATGTTAGACTGTGTCAGACGGTCTGCAAATAGGGAGAGATCGCAACTACAGGTTCAAATATTAAAAATTATTGTATCTGTGGTCATTATTACCTCGGAAAACTCTTAACTTTGTCTATTTCATCATGTGGGCGAAGCTGAAATTAAAAGATAGTTCTGAATAATTTCGTTTTTTAAATCTGGTTATCAAGAATGTTAAATTGGGCCATAAAATACGTATCAACATCGAAATGGACATAACCTAGATAAATGTAGAAATGCAGTGACTTATTACTTACTTTCTCTCAGCCTTATTTCTTACAACTAGAGAGTCCTTAAAATATTAATATACATAATATACATAGCTTATTAACATCCATATTATATATACCTTAACGCTTTATCCTCAACGGTATAGCCAAAGAGTATGGAGTGTCTAACGCTACGGTCCCTTTATACCTCTTTTGCCTTGACCGCTGTTATTAATCTCTTCATACATGCCCTTCGGCGGCTCGTAATGCTTTTTACGTGATGTTCCTCCAGTATCAACGATACTATGGTTACTGGCAGCCATACACTGTTCCATATACTTTACGTATCTTTCGTCTCTATTAAATATACTGCCTAAATATATCACTTCGTTCACTTGTTCTAAAATCTTTCCATTTACACTGATAATTACTTAATTTCTTTCAAATACCAAAAGCGTTGTTTTGCTCGCATTCGGGCTAGTTATTTATAATTCTAGTTAGTTATTATTTAAACTCCCATCTTTCGAATTGGCAACCAGTGCCTGCAATGAGAATTTATAAATAATTATAAAACGTATATTACATACAAATTTTGTGTACAGTCACAAATATACGGAAAGTTAATTATTACTCAATATTAAACTTTAATTTAGACTATAACGATAACTAAAATTTCTGTTTTCTCTAGAGACGCTATTCCAGTCTCAAATATTCGTAACAGCGGGCTAAAATTGTTCCTTAATTAAATTTTGATTGGTATTCTTGGAACGTTACTAATATTTACCATGAAAGAATTAATAGAGATATTACGGAAATATGAAACTATAGTTTCTGACCAATTCCTGAATAAAACTGCTATAATTACATTTTATTTCATTTCTTTAATTTTAGAAATATATTATACAACAATAAATAATTACTGCAGTGTTTTAATTAAAATATCTATAAAATATTTTTTAAGGTTAAGCCTATAATATATATATATATATATATATATATATATATATATATATATATATATATATATATATATATATATATATATATATATAAATGTAAAACAATGCTAATCTTTATTTTTACATACATTAACTTGCAATAGCTAGGCAGGAAATGAAACCTAGTAGTTTGTGATTGACTTTATTACGGATCATCACAGTCGTAATCGTAAATCGTGATGGTTGACCATGTATTACGGTATAAGATTTAACATATCACTTTCACTATTCATTTCACTATTCTCTTCGTAAGCAGAATTTTAAGACATCCTCCCACTCCGTTCGTTTCACCTAATTTTCGAGACATTGCTTCTTTTGTGCTCGAACTCAAAAACGTGCTTTTTCTGGTCAGCACAGCGAGGAAACGAAAATTCATTTCTCCTAATGGGAATCAAACCCACGACCATCGTTTACAGTCAGACGGTGTACTATCACGGCCTCATATTTTTTCTTTGTAAATTACTATTAAAAACTTTACTGTGATAATATTATAAAAGAAAAACTTAACAAAATTGTATGAATAATTTCGTAGCCATATAAAATTTGAATACTGAAAATAGTGTATAAATTACATGCTTGAAATTTTCAACAACGCTTTAGTTCACGACAAATATGCTTGGAATTTCTTATTTAATATGTTAATAAGAGGCGACATTACTTTGAAATATTTACGTTAACACCCTACACCCATTTATAGAGATTTATAAGGAATCGAATGCGTACGTACGTTTTTAAAATAATAAATCAGCTTTAGCTGGAGATTATTCGAAGCTCCATGTTAAAAGATATTGGAGATTTAAAAGCTTTATGCTTTAACTGCTATTTACTGAGCTAAGTTGAATTGAGATAAGCTTGTCAATACTTTAACTAAAGATTTAGGTAATTGTTTTTTTTTCTTGTATACATTATGTATAAGTATTCAATTAAATATATGTTCAATTATTTACATTAAAATTATATTATTTTCTTAACTTTATATCGATATATATATATATATATATATATATATATATATATATATATATATATATATATATATATATATATATATATATATATATATATATATATATATATATATATATATATATATATATATATATATATATATATATATATATATATATTATGACAATGGATATGACAATATAAAAAAGAAAATGCTAAATAAGCTAGATTCCTAAATGATAAATCGTCAAATGTAGTTAATTATTTGTCTTGCATGAATGGACTTACAGGACCAATATATCAAACATACACATACATATTCTCTAAGGACATTAAGCGCCCGATATCCACCGAAGAGCGCAACTAATGGATATTTAATAGTGCTTCAGAAAGCTCTAATATGACGATAAATAGCAGTTACATATTTATTACTTTGATAAGTTATTGTATTCGTTTTCATGAAAATATTTTCTAAAGAAACGGGAATTATGTACACAGTAAGTTCATTTTTATTTAACATTGGAAGCACGTGGAAGCTAAATTGAAATTTCATGTATTACCATGAAGAATGTATAAATTTAACAAGTTATTTATATATAATTATAATCGTAATGTAATAAGACTTTTTTCTAACTTTAAATATTGGTATCGTAAAGTGATTTTTGTCTCAGTGATTATGGGACGATAGAAGCACATAGGTTATGACTTCATTTTAAGAAATCCAGCCATAGATGTGTAGAAAAATAAAGAAGATTCTTGATTACGATTTTACGCTTTAACAAATAATTAATATTACATAGCGGAAAAAAGTTGCAGGCCGGTTAGCGAGCGGCGCTACGGCTGTAAAAAAGTTAAAAGCGTGCGAACCTATTTCGTCATAAAAATCTGTTGAATAAACGCGAAGTATTGGAGACGACCCACTCGCTACCATGATGTCGTGACGTAGGTTATAATAATCAGATTGCAATAAGCAATGTCTCTAGAAGATTGAAAAAAGATAAGAAAGTGAATTACCACTAAGTACAATTATTTTCCACTACGTAAAGTATGAGAGAAGGGTAAAGATAAAAAAAATTGGTTACCATCAGGTACTCACATACAGTTTCATACAACATTATTTAAGCCGCGCGCTACTGGAATCGCCGTGTATATCACGTTGCGTGATAGCAGGGCACATAAAATACTACTACTGCGACCTACATCTGACCACACCTGTGCCACCGTAACTTACTATTTACGCTTATAGGACTTCATACACTTACACTGTAATCCGTCTCACATTTAACTTAGAAGCTTAGCGTTTGACAATTTATTATTGACTTTAAATTATACATACATAAAAAATAATTTTAAAAAGTTAAGCCCACTTTAAGTAACTGTAATTAACTAGGTATTTTATCTATATTTTCCCTGTGGATAGCCACATTTCAAAAATTATGTAATGCAATTTTTCAATATAACTGTTTCCCAGATTGAAACATACCTGATTCAAATAAAAAAGGTCATCTCGACATGACTTTTAGTTTGCGATACATTTGTGTACAGACATACAATCATACGATTACAAAATTTAGCACACGTGCTTGGAAATCATAATATAAATCAAAATATTTTCCAATTCCATCATTATCACATGTATACAGGTCAAACGAAAATCTCCTTTATTTTAAGTCGGTTAAGAAAATATATTTTTAACATAAAACGATATTACAGATTTAGTATCGAGTTCGAAATGGTTCGAAATAGGTTTCGTTCAAAATAATTAACCATTTTTAATACTCTTAACGATAATTCATTGTGAAGTGCTTTTATGCTAAAAACCGTTTGCAACGTTAAGCCTTTAATGCTTTGTAAATCGAAAAAAGAATATGCTTCAAAATGTGCCTTAATAGATTACTTTTATGTAATCAATATATATATTTATATATGTTAAAACATAGCTATGACACCGTGACATGTTACGAATCTTCACAGCATCCATCTATTGTAGTGGTTTAAAGAGAAGTATATAAATTATAATTTAAATTTACATTAGAAGTACGTTTATTATACTTATATTAATTGTAATATGGTACTGTGGTAATTAATCATCACTTAGGTATTGTATACTTAATTTTAATTTAATTATAATTTTCATTAAGACATATTTATTTGAAATGTCGAAGAAAAGGCATAAAGAAAAATGTTGTAGCATGGAAATTTCGATGCCCATGCTCCAGATATAAAAAAAAACCCACAAAAAATATTCGAAATGTACTACGCTATGCGGTTACATATTTCGATGAAACTGAACGTACTCGCAACAACCGAGTTAAAATCCTAACATAAAAATCAAACAAGAGAATCGTTGCGGTGTTTATTCTTTTGTTGATATTTTTTTTTTTCACTGTAAAGTTCGCCATGCACGGCCGGCCGGTGTGCGTCCACGCTTAGTTATTGCATTCTTTATGTGTTATGTCAATATTGTGCTTGAATATGTTTTTAAAATATTTGAAAATTTTAATAAATTAGGAAGGTAGAAAACTAAAGTAGAATATTTAAATGTATTGTTTAATTTCTTTTCTTTGCTAAATTATGTAATAACATTTATCATTTATTCTTACTTCAATTATTATTCCAAAATACCTACATCTAAACGTTCTATAACGACAAAGTTTTAAATGGAATTCTACACAACACATTTAAAATTTGGACAATATCTCGATAATTTAAAAAAAAATAAAGTCGATTCTAATAGACACTGAAGACAGGCTAAAGGCTATAGAATCCTTTTAAATCGGCGCCGTTCTCCGTTACCCAAGATTCTTTAAGTGGTTCCAGAAACGTCTGCTTTCCATAAAGTCCCTGATAAGGGTTAAGGGCTATCGGAGACTTGTCTGACATTTTTAAAATTCTTAGAATTCCTGAGAGTCATAAATAAGGATGAGATAGGATTGTCGTTTCCATCGTCCGTTATACGTGGGTAATAAAATATTAGAATAAATTATAATAAATGTTTAATACTTACTGTAGGCACAATAAGTCTCAGGGTGTGAATAACATTTAATATTTATTACCTGGTATTTCTAATATAAGCTCTACAGTATACTAAAGTATTATTAAGTCTAAGTTTTTAACCTGAAGCTTAAAAATTTTAACTTATCTTTTCTATGCTGTCATTTGGATTTTTGCAATGCTTCATAGGGAAGTTTACTCTTACCAAGGCTTCATAGGGAAGGTTTTATAAGGAACTCCGTAAGGAAAACTGTATTTAAAAATTTAAAATATTTTTCATATTGAAGTGTCAATAAAACACACACAATACTAAACTGTTTTGTTACGGTTCCCAATGTTTTGTTTATTGAGATTCACGATTTTTTCATACCTACTTAGTTAGACATTCGGTTCGACAATAGGTGTATATGAGTAGGTATATATTTAAGTAGGTATATATTGCGATTTGAGTATAATGTTGTTACGTATAAAAAATCATTATTTTATATATTTAAATAATATTCTATTAATAATTCTTTATATTAAATTACCTATTTTAGAGAACAGATAACAAAATTAAAAAAAAAGGACGCATACAGTATTAGATTAGGACCTTCAAAAGACAGTACTGAAAACTGAATGAGCCTTTTCAACCTAAAAAGGGTTGACAAGACCCGAAGTAAACACAACTTATTTTGCAGTTCCCTTAAAGTTTCTAGAATTATTAATTACTTGTAGTAGGTAGTTTGATCCCATAATGTAATTGATTATTCAAAGGTTTCTTTTTTGTCAATTATTTTGTATAGCTTAGTCCGCATACAAACGAGTAGATAGAGAGAGAGAGAGAGCAGTCGCTGTCGCACTGCGTCGTGATGTTCTCAATTATTTTAATTTTAATAACATCTAAGCTTGCAAATATTTTGCATATTTTTTCATATACTATTTTACATAATATCAAAATTATAATTAACTATGTAATATACTCTTTTTAGTATCTAATAAAGAACATTTATTATTTTCTTCATCCATACAATTGCTTACAAAAAAAAATTATATATTTGTTTTAATTGAATTTCCTTAGGTGGGTATAATGAAATCAAAACATTTAACAATAAACTTTGTATAAGTTTTAATTCCAACTAAATTACTTTTAAATTTAAATTACTTAAATCTATCCACTTCTAATAACATTAAGCCTATGTAAATTCATTCTTAATCGACAGGAATAAGCTATATTATGGGATCGTGATCGTAAAGTTCATTTTACAGTCGGCCAAATGTTGGGATTTATGTGATAAACCCTTGAACAAGACTGCTTTAATTAAAATATTAAACGATGAATGATTTGATTAATTCAATAAAAAATATGTTCATCAATTTTTTACTCTCGACGCTGTCATATATATTGAAACTTAAGACCTATTCCATATAAATTTTATGTTTTCTCTATTTATCGCAAATTTTGCAAGAATTTTGCAACAGAGTATATATTGACTACAAGTAAAGTACACGATTATTTATTCAGTCAACTGAATTGCGTTCGTTTTGAGATATTTTACGATATCACATTACAAATCTTCGATGTTCTCGAACTAGTCTACTAGATATATGCATGACGGTATTATTATATATGAAGATTTATAAATTGTATCTCTACATAATTATAAAGGTACTTATTTTAATTCGAATCTGTTGCGTATCTTAAAAGTTCCACGCATACACAGCTGGAAAGCGACTTCAATTTATACTGTGTAAAGAGCTTCGGTACCCACTTCTGTACACAACGTGCTTATTCCTTATGTATAAATGTATACAAAGGAAAATGATCATTTTATATTCAATATTTTTTATGTTATAAGATTGCGAAACATTGTGTGTAATAAATGTGTAATGAACATACCATAAGTAAGCTCGTGAGTGACTCTGAAGGTGTTGGCTCAGATTCGAAGTTTGCCCAGCAGTTGTACCATGATTTGCTCACAAATTATCGCACAAACAGACAAAAAGACAAAAAAATTGCTGAGTTGGTCATGTGTTATCGATATATTAATAGACTTAATTAATATTCCTTTAAAATCATTCTCGATAGAATTAAGTCTTATATCCTTTTATTATATAATTAAATATTTAATTTATTTATTTTTATGTTAAAATAGATTGGCACAGGATGTTGTCAGATCCGTTAATATTAATGTTGGATATTTCGGCCATTAAAGCTTCGTCCGCTGTGTTAGACAGCTAGCGTAAGCGCAAGCCTACGAGGCATAATAACTTAGGCCTCAGGGATACAATGCACGTATGTTATGCAAACTGTGTTAGAGATAAATGTGACGGGTGACAGGGGCCACTTAACACTGGGGAGTGTGCTGGTTTATCACATATGTATATTCCATAATAAAATAGGCAATGCTATGTAACATACCGATGTTGCAAGAAATTGAACAGGTATTAGTTATCGAGTTCCTTTGTCCTTGAGATCAAACTGTTGCTACTGTATCTTCTTCAGCTTTATAAATTCTATATTCTTCTTCATTCTATATTCTTTCTACTTTACGAGAGCGACAAGGTAAAATACTTACATGGCTTTGTGTAACGGTTTTATGTAATATATTTATGATAAGTAATTATAGATTATAATCTTTACGAGATATGTTACAAATACGTTTCCATTATCTTTCCGTTATAGGCGGATTTCTTATTTAATTTTATAAAAATAAATATATATTACAATAAATAACTTGGCTCTCTCGGTTCTATAGTATTTTAATAGCATAACTTAGTTGATTGCTCAAAGATTTTTCTTGTGAAATGGTGGGCATAAAGTGAGACACCATAGGGGTAGGCGGATAATGAGGGTACTTTAGTAAGGGCCCAGCCTTTTTCTTACCTTTCCTGATGACATTACATTTAAATGGACATTTATATCTCTAATCGTCTGACGATGTAAAATAGTGGAAGAAGAGAGAGTTATTTCTTAATAATTTTACTATTTATTTACATTTTTATAAAAAACAGCAATTTAGTTGCCTATAGGAATGAAAGTAGTTGTTTGGAAAAAAAATTATTCGAGCTTAAAGATTAATAAATAGGCTTTACAAAGTCTTTACTATTAAAATCAAAAGTAATAAATGAGATAGAGAGATTAACTTTTTGCAATAATTATACGTAGATACGTACACATATTACTCCCTTTTATATTAACATATTGCGCATAATTATTAATTTGATTTATATCTTTCACAGGTAAATGCCGTTTTGCACTTCAATAATATTATGGTAATGTACCTATCGGGCTCACAAGCGAAATACAAATAGATCTTTATCCGACGGATTATCCGTACAATCTCACGTGACCTCGATTTATGCGTTGGTCGTGAAATTTACGACAGGTGTAAATAAAGAGATGCCAAAAATACCACAGTAGATATGGTCACATTCCGCTTTTAGACGACTGCGACGAATGGCGACCGACAAACTCCGTAGCATTGCCATTTTAATATGCATCTAACATATGAAAACGTAATCTTTAAACAACCTCTCGATAGCGTTCTCCGGCGTTTTAGAGATGTTTTATATTTTTTTTGTATAATGATTGGAAATATACTCTCTTACAATGTTATTATGGTCGTATTTCCACTTTGCTCTATATAAAATTATCTGATTTACGATCGGGTGTGGGCGTTTGTCGCTGCTCTGCTATTCAATTTGCACAAAGTGGAACACCTTTGGATTTGCTCGCCACAATAGGTACGTACGGCCGCTTTGAATTCGACATGCCAACTTCGAATATTCTTCTACGTAACGCTAACGTAGGTATGATTATGTGTAGCTATAAGAAATAGACGTCGATTGCGGTGGCATTCAATTTATTCACAGATACAATGGTTCACAAGTTTTGTTAACTTTGTTTTGCTTATGATTTTTCTCTTTCCGGACATTAGCATAACAAACACATTCATTTTCAAACCTTTGGCAAATTCAGTATGAAAGCGTCTCATGTAAGTACCAACAATATTCACTTTCCGTACAAACTTCCCGTGTTTTGAGCAGCGATTACTTTTTTTTTGCAATTCCATTAAGAGTAGGCGTAGATCTTACTACTAAAAACCTTTTTTTTTAGTAGTAAGATCAAAGCCTAACCATTTTTCAGTTTTGTAAATATAATATTACATTAAAATCATAACGAATTGACTTTCGACTAAAAATTCATATTTATTTAAAAAACATAAGCTTAAACATAAACATAGGGAAAATTTGTTAAAATGTAAAGCTTCTACACACCGCGCACATAGACGTGCCAATAGAGTGTACGGATTTATAAACAAAAAAATAAACAGCTTCACGCTATATCTCAGGGTAGCAGGGAAATCAGGGCGAAGCTAGTGTTAAGATACTTCGTGGTTAACCTCTCAAATTTAGAGATATTGCTGCATTGAAAATCGGTCCTTAAATCCGTTCTTAGTCATGAGACTAGTAACAATACTAGTAAAGTAATAAAAATGGTTCCTCAGTAGGAACCGAACCCACAACTGTCGTGTACAATAAGACAATATGCCGCTGCGCCACGACGGCTTCAAGGTTTATATATATATATATATATATATATATATATATATATATATATATATATATATAAATAGATATATATATATATATATATATATATATATATATATATATATATATATATATATATATATATATATATATATATATATATATATATAATAAAGAATTTCTTATTTCTAATTTCGAGGCGCTTAGTTTATCTTTTTTAACATACTGTAAGTCATAAACATATATCATAGAGTAAGAGTGTTTTTTTAAATAAAATAATATAGTTTTATATCTGTTATTACCGTTACGTGGGTACCTGCTACAAAAAATATCGGTCAAGTGCGAATTGTACTACGTACCCAGGGTTCCATACCTATGTAAATATAAATTTCATGATTGTAGGTTAACAAGAAGCACAAAAGTTGGCAAACTTAAATTTGCGGGAATTTGCGGGTGGTTCTACTATAAGCTTACATTCACATTTTTCTAGGCCAACGGAAACCCTATAAGTTTAGATAACGCAGCAAATTTTATACGAAATGTGGCTTACAAAACATACAAAACGAAGCATAAACACTAAAATATTTGATTATTTAAAATATTTAATAACGATTTTAGTTTGATAACTCCATACGATCGTAATGGTTTTGACAGATAGGCAGACAGCAGACGTACAACGAAGACGTCCTTAAGGGTTTTTGCTTTTGAGGTACGAATAACTAAAAAACCAAATGTAAAACTTTCTATTATGTAACTGCACTTTACCAAATACATGTTTACTTAAAAGAACAAAAAAGCTGACGCCATTTAAGTGCACACCAATATACAGAATCTTTATGAAACTCATTTGAAACAAATAATCAAAAAAAAGCCCTTTTCATACATCAAGTGGGTAATTATACTTGCGTCTCCTTGCATTCCATTGTCATTTTTTCTTAAAATTTGTGCATTTAAGTACAGGGGAGGGTGGTGGGGTGGTCTCGAGCTTTCATTGTGAAGTTGCCCTCGCGTTAGTCCACGTCAATTCAGTAGCTACGAGCCCTCTGTATGGGGTGGTTGTGCGTCGTCGCGTCTACAAATCGGCCCTAAACGATATCGCGACTCAAAGTGAAGTTTGTTTTAATTTTTTTTAATCGTCTACATATGGATCTCCATAGTGAGAGTGAGTTTTAATATGCCTGGAAATTTAAAACTTTGTTTGCATTTTATTTAAGTTATATTCATAATTTCTCTATTAATTGAAGTTAAATAGGTCTTGTATTATATGTCAAGTTTGCTTGGAGAGCTTGATTAGAGAGATAAGAGAATTATATAGAATTTATTTAAAGAAAGAATTAGTTTATAAATTACTAGTATAGCAGGCCACGGGGGAATTAACTTGTTTAAATATTTTATGTGTCAACTTATATAGACTCGGTGATATTTTAAATATATATTTGAATGCCAATAATTAAACAACTGTGCTACTTTAGATAACATTTCCTGGTATTAACAATAGACTTTCCTACTAAATTACTTGTTAAAAGTTATTTAGAAGGATACGAAAAGTTGACCTCTAATATTGATTACAAATTTTACTATGACGATTAAAAATGGGCTTTATATTAAGGATAGCAAAGGCTCTTCTTCTTTACATGCATAAAAAATTCTAGCGAGCAGGTAGATAAAGAATGTATTCATTCGGTTGCCACATGCGACTACTTGAATTTTTTTTCGAGACATCATCAAGAGTGTAAATAGCTTATCTATGAATGTCTTTTTAATTCTTTTTGTCTATAATGAAATATATAAACACTTCGCTCAAAATATAATCTTATTAATTTTGTAGTATATAATTCCGCGATTTGTAGTAGGTATATAAATATTTATTAAAATAATGACTTCTGTACGTCCTTGATATCTGACATGACTTGACATACTAGACATCTATGTAATGACATAGATATAAATATTCTTATAGACTATGCTAGGATTAGAAAAATTAAAATATATATGAATTAAGATTTTTTACTTTTAAAGAAACATAAAAATTTTAACGTAGCGGGATATGAACTCGTGTCTCCTGGACACCGTCCAAGCGCTCTGAGCGCTAAACCATACGTTCTCTAGACGAAATTGTTATGTATGTTGTTATCAGCACCTCATATTTAATATTAATTTGGCAAGAGAGAATGGTATTTGTTAAATATTATATTACATTTTAAAGTGTTAAAATAAAACAGATTTTTCTACTGCTATTTAAATTAGTATGTGATACATATACGTATTTAAAACATTAATCTAGAAATATGTGAATGTTTTAAATTCCATTTCACACTTTCTCTTTATAGAAGTTTGAATTGTTAGTAACTTTAATAAACGTACGGTTACGGTATACGTAATATGAAAATGCAAATTTTCCTTATCGTCCAAACTTTGATACTAATTATAATGAAATATAGGTATGTTAGTTTACTATTATTAGTTTTTTTTGTTAGAAAGTTCATTATTGTGAACTTCAAGGCTCTTTGTTTTAGCTCTACTTACTGTTATTTTCATTTATATATATGTTACCCACTAGAATATTTAATTATCGAAAGTGCATTCCCTTGTACTCAAATTCATGAATTCGTTGATTACGTGGCTTCGTATTCTATACAATTTCCATACTCTAATATAATCAATTTCTTTTAAAAACGTTTTAACAAAATGTATATTAGGCCGTCGTGGCGCAGCGGCACACCGTCTTACTGTAAACGTAACAATTGTGAGTTTGAAGCGGGGCGTTAAGCTCCACCACTCAACACGCAATGTCTCGATAATTGGTCAGAAGGGGGGAAAGGGAGTCTTAATACTAGGAACAATTTGCCTATATATATATATATATATATATATATATATATATATATATATATATATATATATATATATATATATATATATATAATGTATATATATAATTATAATTCAGTTAAAATGATTCCTCAAATGTCTTTTCTTAGATACATATATAATTATAAAAAAATAAAAGCTTTAATACACAGGTTGTTTAAAAATTAAATATTATTATTATTTTTAAAGTGTTATCCACACAAAGGATTGGAAAATACTGAAAGAAAACATATAAAAATTTGAACGCAGCGAAATTTGAATCCGTGCTTCATGCTTGGACGGTTTCCATGAGGCACGGGTTCAAATCCTGTTGCGTTCAAATTTTTATATGTTTTCTTTAATCATTTTTGGTAAAATATTATTTAAGTCTATACGGTACGGTAGGCCTATAGGCCAATTCTATACACAGAATCATCTTATCAAGACAGTCAATATAATATCTCAAACCAAGAATGCCTCATTGTTGTCGAAGTTTACTGATATAACAGAACATACCTTCTGCGCGCTCCCTGGAATAATATCCTATATTTGATTTGCATAAAAAAGACAGGATGAAATAATTCTGTTTAACATTTAACTCGACGTCTACGAGTGTGAATTACCAATCAGCGTAAAGTTAAATTTGCTTACTTTACATTAAAATTGGTTTCAATTAAGAGCTTGTTAAGAACATAATAAATAATGAGAGGGAGCGTGTTCACTGTTCATGTAATGCAAATTTACGCGTTTCCCCTCATTGTATAGTAGGCAGAGGGAACCTAGTGTTAAGACACTCCATTTTTATAAAATATAAATTCTTAATTATCCATCTCTAGATAACACTAGACATATTGTTACTCGGATGCGACGGAAAGTAAATAAGTCAATAATAATATTGTCGCTAAGAGAAAGAATTATAGGTATAAAGGAACATATATATTCAGTCTCTAGCATTGTCCGTTAGTGAACTTTTCCACTACGACGCGAACGGTCCAACCATAAAATAGATTACAAATTTATTGATTTTTCCCACAACAAAGAACAAAGCAAATAAAGTTTAAATTTTATTTCACCGGTGCTTTCACACGTCGTAATATATAAAGGCATAAGTTAAGTATGCATATATGGAAATTATGCGTGGCTCAGATAAATCTTGTAATCCATTCACGAGATTTCACGGGGATGGGGGTGAATAATGAAATGAGGTATTGTTTGCAAATCTTAAAACGTAAACCATTAATTACAATACGTTTTATAAATATTATTCTTTAAGCTTTTGACAGTATAATATATTTGTTGCATGCTTATCATGAATATTCACATGACAACATATTAATGTGAATAATAGATAATATCCGTGAAAAAATACTTATTAGTCTTTGTCCATGCTCACTGTAATGTTTAAATAACAAAAAATAAAAACGTCTTTAAAGAACAACATCACTGCTATATAAATATAATAATAAAAACATGCTTATTTTTTTGTCTGAAGCGTGTTTCTAGTTTTTATATAGTATTGTTTTTCGCTTTTTAATTGGATGTTGGACGTAACTATTTCATTCTAATTATTTCACTGTTTTGATCCTCACTAAGTATGCAAAGTTTCAAATTAATGCGTCGTTCCTTGTAAAATCGATCATAATCATGTTGAGTTCATAATAAACATACATACTCGTACAGCTAATAAAAGCATGTTAAATACAAATCAATACTATAATAATAAATATTTATACTATATATTTAAATATGGCGTACCTGTGCATTGTTAAACATTAGACCTTAAAAATGATTTAGCAATATATATGTATTCCTGAAAATATATCTAAAATGTTACATTCATATCAACAGGTTAATATTGCCCAATCCTTTTTTGTGGCTCGAGTCAGATTACAATGTGGCAGACATCAATCATCCTTGCTTCATAAAATCCATGTAGATTTTTTCTTTTTACTGAAGTCAATTTATATAATTCTTACATACAGTATATTTTTAGTTATATCCCGCATATAGCAGGGTAGACAGAGGACACTTAACTCAACGCCTCGCTTTGTCTTCCTACTAGAAGATATAAATTCTATAAATAAAATTGAAGTGCCTGTTTGTGATTTTAAAATGCATGCAATCCATCAAGTGTATATAGTTATTTACAAGTTATTAAAACGTAAACAAATATTTAAAAAAAATAATTTCAGTCTGTATTTCCGTTTGTCCGGAACAACGTTGCACAGATTTCTAAAGAACTTTCATTAGAAGATAGAGGAGGTTGTGGACCAATTTATATGTAAGCTACTTTTTATCCTCCAAATTCCACGTGATCGGGATTATCGTGAGCGGTTCCTTCAGCATAGATAAAATAAAATAAAATATATACAATTTATAGTAAATAAATAATTGGAGTAAATCGATTAAGCGGGCGAAACTACGAACGGGTCGCTAGTTATAAATATAGTAAATTAACAGTATCTGTCAATTTAAAACTTACGTAGATATATACGTGGAAATAAAACTGAAGCAAACAGATGGTATTAAGGTATTGTAAATGAAACCAGTGTAAAAGCGTGGCCAGGTTGATTTACTCAGGCTATAGTAAATTTTCATAGCATCACAATGAAAGTCTAACCAGCTACGAAAACTAATTTCAAGACAACATGAAACTTTGTTTTACTCAACATTTCTCATAGTATACTCGTGAATTGTGTCAATTGTTTCAGAGCAATTTGTAAGTTTTATTACTGTTACAAAGTTATCTAATCATAAATTCTAATTGAATTGAACTATATTGATGTTTCAATCTATAATACAAAATTCGCAATCGTCGTTTCATGTTATACTACCCATAGTAATATTTGTTATACACAGTTAAACATAATTTGGTGTCTCAAAGACTTTTTAAGATACTAGATGCTGCCCACAACTTCGTTTACCGTTACTGAAACTTGTCATTACAGCAGGTGGAAAGAGAATACTGTCTAGATACTACGCTATTTCATTTCCGCCTCAATTTGAGACATTGCATGCTTAGTGATAACTCGACATTACGCTTTATCTAACCACAGGGGGTGAATAAAAACAAATAAAATATAATTATACTTCTGCTAGGAAAGCGAACTTACAACCATCGAAATGATAATGAAACGCTATCTATTATGTACCGGTTCTTTTCGGTTCGGTTGTGATGTGCACTATCTCTAAAACTGAGGTTAAAACCTATTTTTCCCATTCATGAATCGATCTAAATCGATCGACGACTTAATAAAGGTTCCCGGCTCGGACTGGATGCGGAAGGCGGAGGACCGGGATCTCTGGGTTACTCTGGAGGAGCCCTATGTCCAGCAGTGGATAAAAATGTTCTGAATTAGCCTTTTTGACGTCGTATAAGCAATATTAAGTAACGTTAAACAATATATATTTATAAGTAATTCATCTCTTTTATATATTATATACTAGAAAGCTTGCTTAATGCTTATTTACTGTAGGTATATATTTGTTAAATATATTTAAGAACACCTGGTAGTCAATGACCTATAGACGAATTTAAACATTTTCAATTTTCTTATAGTAAAATATTTGTTATTTAAAACAAAATTTCCTTCAAATATTTCTATTTGTCAATTTCGAACAAAATATACGCTCTAGCAACTTACAAATTGGTCCAATTAACGGCAATAACGAGTCTAAAAGGCTCATTAATGACACAAAGCATTTTATTATTTACTTACAATGTTAATTTAAAAGCTAAGTTGTAGTCAATCAATCTTGTGTAATCCTGGCAAAGTTTATTTTCATCAAAATTATTTATATTTCGTCCAACTTCGTAATTTAAATGTCTATCTTAATGATTTGTAGCAGGCTATAACGTAGACCCTCCGTTAGACGATTATTAGATACAGCCTTTTGTGCTTATTGTATATAGCGGTGTATTGAGTTATTTACTTTTACAGTAACAATATTTTAATTAAATTAAATATTTTAAGAATAATTTTGCGATGTTATTCGCTTAAATTTTTTCGTTATTAATTTTATGATTGGCATTAAACTTTTCTATGTATTTGTAATGACTCGAATACATGTATATATGTAAAATTAATTAAACTTATTCACCTTTTCAAAATATTTAAGAAAACACATGAAATTTCTGAACTTCTTATTGAAAGGTAAAAAATAACATTTCAGTCGTTCGACGCCCATTGCCTAATAAGCCTCTCCTAAGTATTCCAACGAAGAAAGATTCATCGATCTGGCGGCTTTAATTTTAAAATTATCACTTAATTATTCCTGGTCCACATTCTCTGTTGGCCAGAGTTTCCTGCCTTTGTTCATTAGATTTAATCATGCGCACAATTATTGATATATGTGTATTCTCTCTTGCCTCGGGATATTCGAAAACACATGAGTTACGCCAATTGTTTTCGATTTATCATTGTTATTGTTTTGTATATGTGCATTTTATATATACATATATGTGCATCTTTTACATTCACATCTTTTACTATTAACTTTTCAACAATTACAACTCTTTATAATCAATAAAGTTAAAATCATCATTTTAATATTTATTTAATCGACTTAAATTTTTACAAATTATAATTTTTTATTGAGTACATAGATAAATAAAACGCATAATATGTTTGTAAATATATCTAGGTATTTGGCTTTAATATTATACTATTATGACATACTTGTGTATATCGGCATAAAACACATGTGAATATATATGAAATTAAAAAAAAATGTATTCAAAATAACGTTTATAACATATACTTCATCGTTGAAGTTAAGCTTCGAGAAAGAGTGTCCAATATGTAGATATCCCTCTTTATATGATCTATTACGATATACACTAATCGCTACTAATATGATATACACATATAAAAGTGTAAAATGAATGTGTAATACCTTCGCGAGTGCATTTTAGATAATTTTAAATTAAAAAAATGCTTCACGCTTTATACCACATTTAGCAGGTTTATATTATATTTGAATAAAATTAGTTTAATTAATATTTATATTTCACATTAACTTTGACTGTCGTTAAATTATACATATATTATTGAAGTAACAGCCTAAAACTAGAGCATCTTTAGAAAGTTCATCTACCAAGGACTAACTAAGACTTAGGTACATGTGACAAGTTCTAACTAGGGTTTCGATGAATTTGCAATGTCACTTTTGAAATTATTCGTAACTTATGTATGCAAATTATTCAAACTTAATATGATATTCTGAATTGAATAGAATTGTTTAATACTTTGAAATGTTTACTTCAATTTAAATGATATTGTAGCACGAGACTCTTGGTGAAGTAGTTTTTTTTATTAAATTATAAAATATCGCCTTCATCGCACCCGGATATAGTTTAGGAAGGGTATATTTGAAATACAATTGATTTTCGAGTAGAATTTTAATATTTTTTCACACGACTTACTACAACAAGTATCAGTACAAGTCCTTAGCATGTATGCTACAAAGCAACACGCGTCGTCATCGAGATGAATAAATTCAATGAAGATTCTACGTGCTATATAGAAATAAGAACTTTTACGTAATACATGTTATATGCTACGTGTTCTTTCATTCTACGCTTAATCAAAAAAGATATAAAAGCGAGATATGTAAACAATATAAAACTAAAACATCGTTTTGAAGAACGTATTTAAAAAATCTTTAAAGGTATTAGCTATTACTATTTTTCATAATCGAGCGTTATTTAAACATGCCAATTACTCCTCGACATTTAACACGATTTTTACATTTTCACTTATTAAAATATGCGAGGAAATTAGCTACATCGATTACCACTCGTTCTAAATAAAAGTAGAAAGTAATTTATTTGTATTAAGTATAAAGTGTAATTTGTCAAAAAATCTTTAGCGTTTTTAATTTTCTTATTATGATTTACATCATTTTATTTCAGGATAATATCTCTCTAAGAAGTTTTTTAAAGGCATCATCTTGGAAGCCTTAAAATGTCTTATTTCTGCCGCCCTACCTTCTGGTAATATCAAACGCGCTGCTTACGTAAACAGTCTGAGTGTACATTCATGGCGTGTACCGAAGGATATATTTCAGATTAAATTTTGTGCCGTTTCGTCGCCAATTCTCGCCTTACCTTCTTTTATGAAATATGCTATACTCGGTGATTTTTTTTGGTAAGAAGTAAATATTCTACTTATTCGAGGCTTGTATTTGAATTTCTGTTTGTGAATATTGAACAGGGTTACTTTTATTATCATTATAATAATATAGAGAACATTGTATTAGTTATTTATTATTTGAAGTACACAATATAGAATTTAGTATCTTATTGTTAAATTAAATTTTATAATACCTAAAAAGTCCTACATTTTTTACTTTATTATTTCACAAAAAATAAGTGAATGTAGAGTAGTTTTTTCTTAATTTTCCGCATAAATGTTGCTCATAATGTTGGTTGAAATTTTAATGATTTCCGCGGTTTCACTAAGAGCAGATGGCCCGTTGAGTTTGTAGCTTTCAAATTAAAAAAAATAGTACACACTTCATTTTAATGCCTGCTCTATATATATTTAGCACGAATAAAAATGTTACTCTACTAACAAGTTTTTATGAATTAAATTAATTATATTATTACTTGTTTTTCAATAACTTTTTGAGAGCAATATAAATCTTATCTGCTGTTATATAAGTATATACTTAATATTTTTCGTTACATATCGTTATATATCGTTTTTTTTTTTCATTTAATCTACTCTCTGCGATTGTTGTTGTTAGCTGTTATTCCAACTAGAAGGATTATGTAATATTAAGTAATATCTGTCTTGAAAGAATTCTTACACTTCAAATTAACATTGCCAACATATCATAGAATTCCACCAGAATCTCTTATTTACGTGATAACTCCGCAGTTTTATGTATATTATCATATTTTTCAGTTACATTTTTTATGAAGTATATGAATGTGTGGGCCATAACAATGAAATCCCTAGCCGAGATTATTATTTTACTACGTGAGCTCTTTCGCCTTTTGTCTGCTTAGGCGGCTACTTTTGGAGACATAATCCGATTATGCGGCATTGTTATAAATTACATTTAAGTTATTATCTTACAGGTTTTTTTATATATAAAATTATTGAATATCATTTGCATAATAATTTAGAATGATATTCAATGTTACAATATCTGTACAAGTTAGTTACCTACAACTCTTACCTTACAACAAGTACCTACATATACTAGTTACACGTTACCATAAAAGTATAACATAATATATTACCAAATATATAACATTAAAATTCATAGAAAACTCTTGTATTCCATGAATTTGAACAAAACATTCATAACTTTAGCGGATGGATGAACTTTCTTTATACTATCAATTTTATAACAACAGCATTGTATTTCAACTGCAAATTGTATCTTTATGGATATAGTTTGACGTTAAAAATGTATAAAGAACAATATATTTTATAAATAATTTGATTTATTTTTTAATTTATATTATATAATATTTATATTTGATATGATTTTTGTATAACGTTTATCTAATAACTGCGGAAACTTTTGTTATCTTTTTCTAGGTTGCTAGCTTTAACATTTAGTTATTTCCCTCCTGTTACTAAATCTGTCAGTCCTAGGAGAGTCCTAAATATTTTGGTTGTCATTTTCTATCTTTCTAAATTTATAAATACCTATATTACATATATATTTCTTTATCAATGAATATTTGAGGGAAGCAGCGTTTATTCCGTTTATTTCATTAAAAGCGTAATAAAATCTATACTTATATGAAACGTTAAATAATGTTTATAATTTATAATACCTATGTATATTCAGAACGGCATAAAATTTATTTCAAATAAATTCTTTGAATATTACGTGAGCTTCAGATAAGCAGCGCTAGAATAATCTTGGGATAAACTAACACGAAGTGCCGATACACTCTGGATGAGCGTTTTATACACTTAAACTCGACACTCTAATGGAGTTCGTAAATAGTATTAGAAATCTTGCAATTACTTTTCTCTATTTGCTTTTAGAAATATATCTGAGATAAAAGTAATAAAGTTTAGTTGAAGTATTTATGTTTAATATTTTGATATTTTAAAAATGTTTTAACCCTAAATTAGTATATTATATGGTATTAGTATATTATAGGTTTATATATATTTTTACTAAATTATATAGGTGTTTGTTTTTGTGGTCCTTCCATGTAATTGTTGCTTCCGTTGCATAAACAAAAGTCTAAACAAAATTAAAATACTAAGATTTGCTTATGAGTATTCAATTTATACTCATAAGCAAATCTCAGTATTATTTGTCATATAATTTAAACATACTAATCTAAAAAGCACAGCCAAAAGTACGCAGCATAAAAACTCGAAATTTGAACCTGAACGGAAACGGGAAAGTAGGAGATTTTAAATTTTATAGTAGAAAATTGCGAACTCGTATTAACTATATAATATTAATTAAAAAAGTAATAATTGTCATAACTTTTTAGAAAAAAAATTCATTTCGTTTACTTTTAAAGTCACGGATTGTCATTTTTCTGTCGCGCTCTTACTTTAGTTCATTCAAGTCGTATTTTTTACAACAATAAATAAGTATACATTTGATTTGTTTTTTGTTTCTTTTTTTTTGACATCGATATAGTCTTTATAAAAAAGTCTTTTTTTTTTAAATGTACTTAGAGTACATTTAAAAAATTAGTATTATTTTTTTATAATGATCTCTAAATAATCATTTTGCTTATAAAATTAAGTCAAAAATCTGTACATAGCGAGAGAAATAAAAATCTTGCTATGGAAATGTTGTGGACAACAAATGTTATCGCTTGGACAGAGACCAAGAGACGCTGGCTTACATTCTATAATGTCCATTTTTCTGAAAGAAATGTAGCATATATTTTTAAAATCAAGTAGCGTTTTATTAAATATATAATTTTCGCTCGTATAATAAATATTATTCTATGTAAAAAGAATTCCAATAAATGTGTCTACATCTTACATGCAAGTATAAAATCAATTATAAATTCCATTGAAAGTAATTTCTTCAACTCTCCTCCTCAAATTCAATTAAAAGTAGTTCGATATAGTTCAAACAGACTTCTTTGTTTTCAACAAAACCATTGAATTGAAAAACAATCGCAATGCTTTTATTTTGCTCGTGATTTTGAAACCAGCACAAGTCTTGTAGCGCATATTCGAATGTACTATTTTGTAATTTCAATTGTTTGTATTCATAAAACAATAAACGTAATTTTATTTACTTATTTATTATAATAATCTTCTCAATATTATTAGATTATGAATGTACAAAATTATGTTTATACTAATAAAGAGTTGGTGGCATCGCCCACTTGGGCTACTCTAATATACATTATGCATGTATTATACATATAAACCACTTCTTCTTCACTTTGTCTATTACAAGAAATCCCATTAAAATCTGTTGAGTACTGAAATCTTAAAGTACGTACATGCAATGAGAAATTTAAATATATTTTTCACGTCCGTCGTCACCATAATATTTTTTGTGTTTATCTTATTTCATATTACAGACATGAATATATATATACCATATTAGTGATGTAAAGATATTAGAGATATAAAGGCGATGCCTATATTCGTTGAGTTAGAAACAATGTGCCATAAGTCCTCGTAACGGAACGAAACTTTAATATCAGTGTAAGTACGTAGGGAAGCTATGTAGCAACATGATACCGTTAAGGAGGTACTTATTTTGTATAAAAGCTCTTGTAAAAATGGATGTGTAACATAAAAGATTAAAGGGATAACATTTACTCACTTTATTTATAAAATTTCTAGGCATATTATTTTTACTCATTTTCAACTTGTGAAGCTTTGTGGCATAAAGCAGTAACGTCCAAGTAATGAGTTAAGTGTAATAGACATAAAAATGATAACTAAATGAAAGAAGAAGAGAAAAAATGCTAGCTTGTGTGTGTCAGCCCACTGAGACTGCACTGTTATTTAAAGGAGGACCTCCAGTTACAATGGGGCCATTAGGTACTAGTAGTAAAATTCACCGAACTTCATCAGACCTTATGAAAATCAGCATTTTTCCAAATCCTGAACATCATATTGATGAATGTACCAAAGAAAGTTTAACATCATTGAAATTGCTACCATCATACGCAGATGCATCTGGTAACCTTTTAAATCTCCGTAAAATTGAACGAAAAGCTAAATCTACCAAAATTCTAGTTAATCCTGTGTACCCAGATAGTGTTAGCGATGATAGCAATACTTCAAAATCGACAAACACTAAGTGGAATGGTAAAAAGAAGAGGCTTAAAATCGGATTTACCAAAAACGATAAATTAGACAATTCAAATGCCCAGAATAAAGCAATTAGTCGTGACGAGGCCAAGGAAGATAAAAAATCAATATCTTGTTTTAAAATCAAAAGCTGGGAAGATAAATCACGTACTAACGAAGACAGAAACTCGGGCCGGGAAAATTACACGAATGAAAATGCAAGCAATACAATGAGCGCAGAAAAACCCGATCTCATTAGACATTCGAGAAAAAATTGCAAAGAGACATTAATAGACGAAGGCACTATGACCGACGCATCCTTGGGCACAGATCAGTTTGTAGGAAATATTGACAGTGCAACAACGGCTAAGAAGGACGAGGTGAGTTATCGATTTTATTTATTCTCTCGATATTTCATTTTGTTTCTCGTCTTAAAACATAGATAAAAAATTAGTTTTTGCGAAACGAAAAAAGATTTCAGAAATGTTTTTCAAGAAGTAAGAAAAATATTGAACATTAATTTAAATAGTTAAAAAGTTCAGTCAATTACCCTTTTATCTCTTTTATTTCAATTATATTGCATATTTAGTGCCAAAGGCCGGACTTTATTATAATTTTATAGAACACTGTTACTTTAATAAAGTTGGTTATACATAAGTATGGTTCTACTCTCCTATGTAATAATATATAAGGAAAGATGTATCAGCTTTAATATTAGAAAAAAATTTTTATAATGTGATTGAATGATAAAGAGTAATTAGTTATCTAATTTTACATAGAATTGAGTTCATTGTTAGTATTTCTGTCGCCTTCGTTGTGCGGGTCAATCTGTATGCTAATGAAGCTTGGAAACCTTCTAGGCTTCTTTCTCTTATCCTTATTGCTTTTATCTGGACAAATGCCCGTCTATTTTAAATTCTGTTTAGTTATCAAGATACATAAGAAAATTAATTATGTTTTGCTTTTTATCCCGTGACATTTGTCGTTTCATAAAACATTTTTTATGGTCATTTATGATTAAAAACTTTATTTACTTTAAGCCTCCAACCGTTTATAAAGAAAACGACTCTACCAAATCATAAAATATTGGTATATATTGTATGTTGGTAACAGATTCTCTTGTTAAATACATAGACTTTAATTTATACCATCTCTATAAATGAAACGAAGTAAGAATAAACACGAATATTCAATTAAAGAAACGAAACAGGCCCGCTTTTAACGAAAGTCACTATTTATTATTCAATAAAGTTTGAGTAAACATTATTTAGAATGGACAAAAAATCTGAAATCCTGATTTGTTAATATATTCTCTTTTTTACTCCATCTATATATATATATATATATATATATATATATATATATATATATATATATATATATATATATATATATATATATATATATATATATATATATATATATATATAATATTTTTGTATTGTATGAACATATATCTATAGATATTAAATATTGAGTATTTTGTGCAGTTTCTTTAAAGAAAGACTCATTCAAAGGAATGGCAAAGTCATTCGTAAAAAAGAAGTTGTTAATAAAGCCGAGTGTCATCGACCATTTTTCATGAACTAATGGTTTTGTGAAATGACGGGGCGTGATTTAGGAATGAGGCCTATAAAGGCCCCTCTCTATTTTCTATTCGAGGTACATACATGCACCGTATTGTATTTTTAATATATTAAACATATTTCATTAATTTATGAATAACTAGCGAACCGTTATATTTATATATTTTTAGACGTTTTCGTATACAGAATTGACTTTTCTATCATTTTATTATACATAGAGATGATAATGTAAATGTATCAGTTTGAGTACATAATTTCATTTAATTCTTATATAAAGTCTAAATAAGAATTAATTAGGTTTAGTACGTTGATATAATCACCTTTATTACATTCATATTTTAGTCGATTTATATTAAGAAGTAATATTCATGCAGGCTACTCTACGTTTCACTGGACGTTATATATAGTTTTTATGTAGCTTTAACCATTTACGCAGCGCACGCACGGATAATCTCAAGCTCGTCCGTTATTTTTTTAATTATTCAACTTTCATGCAACATTTCATTCAACAGATGAAGAATGAAGGAAATTGAAGAATTGAAATCAGTCCAGTTATTTCAGAGCCTATCTCTGGCTGTCAAACAAACAAACAAATCTTTCCTCTTTATAATATTAGTATAGATTAAATAAAAAAATACATAAATGCTTAATGCTTTTAAATAATTTTTTATGGTGTTCGTCAGTATTAAAATACTTATAGATATATATGCGTATATATAACCGTAAGTAATTACGCCATAACCAAATGAACTGAAAGCTTCGCCATATCAAGAAGCTTAGTAGGTAATTAGACGGAATAGCAGCACGTCTAAGAATTGAAAACATAATGAATCATTATCGAGAAAATAATTTCACATCTTTATAAATTAGGTCTCCAAAAAATGTTTATATTTGTATAATGTACCTTATTCAAGCCATTTTTTGTTTTTTATTTGTTTAAAGTTTTCAGGCCCTCAGAATTTTATAAGGTTATAGAGGCTACATTTTTATCTGGGATAACTTTAATTAGCTTTTCAAATTTCCAGTAAAGCTACTATTTCTATTTTAATTTATTAAATTTTCATTTCAAGAAACCTTTCACGTTGTTCGCAAACCTAACCCTTTTTATTTCTTTATTAAAAGTTTCCATTTGTTTCCTAAGGTTTTGTAAATCTTTACAATTTTCCACTTTGGCGCATTTGCATTTTTGAGGGATCTTCATTACTTACCTAACACTTTCCGAGTACTGAATAAGTTTCTTCTATTTTTATCGATGGCTGTTTTTACGCATTAGGCTACGTTGTGTGTAGTCATTACTCTCTGTGCTTGAGCTAACAAATACTAATTTAATTTTAAGCGATGTACTTGTACTTGTCAATGCAAGATACATAAGAGATACATTATCTAATAATCTTGTATTTTATATGATAATGTCTATTATAAATACTTAAAACTATAGAGTTGATTAACTTGTTTTATACCAAGTAAGTTCCTAAAATTACACATTTTCCCAAATTCCAATGGAATTTTTTAAATATTGTGTAATAACAAGATGTCTAATCTTTTATTCATTTTTTCTTCATTTTTTTAAGTATATTCTTTTCATACCGGAGATTAAATTAGTTGAGCTTTAATCAGTTATGAAGTTTACTCGGAGTTGGACGAGCTGTTGGCTTTGTTCATAACTTATTAGATAACCTTGTAACATTATGATGTGAAATTTCAATTTATCTCTCTGCAGCTTCACAGAAATCGCTTTTCTAAGCATAATCGACTTATAATAAAAAATAATAAACATCATAATAATTTATTATTATTTTAAAAATAAACATATACTATATTAATACGTATTTGCTACCATTGAAATAACTTAATTATCACTATCCGACAATACTTCAAACACGTCAACACAATTTATGTATTTCAAGTATCCTGTAACATCCTGTCCTGTCTACTTACATATCATAACATAAAGCCGATTTCACACTCAACAACCAAATTGTAATAACCATACCCATCGACTGTGCGTTACCGA
Organism: Dione juno; assembly: GCA_037127375.1. Lineage (NCBI taxonomy): Eukaryota > Metazoa > Arthropoda > Insecta > Lepidoptera > Nymphalidae > Dione > Dione juno. The sequence continues at coordinate 6,266,965 of JAXRJS010000032.1, read as the reverse complement.
CTTAAATAAACGTGATATGCATGTTGATGAGAAAAATAATTCGATACAAAAATCCCTCGAGCCTTTTTTAAATCATCAAGTTACTCGTTTAAATATTTATTCACTTTTGATATTAATGTCTAGAAAATTATGCTAAAACTTAAGGCTCATTACTGATAAATACATACAGTATAGCTTGCTAATCATAGGCAATTTGCTAAACCAATCATAATCAATTTTATATGAATAAAAGTAATGATGTTATTTAACGTAAAATACTACTTAAATATTTTATATGAAATATTCGAAAGGCCAACCCCAAGGCCTATATACCCGCAGCTGACCAATCAACCGAATCAACCGGGATTAAGAATTGGATCCTTTTACTTGGAAGCATAGTATATGGAACATGATTTGCTGTAGTATAAGTTTAAATAATATTTAAGTAATAATAAGATAAGTTGCGCAAAAAGATAACAGTACATTAATTAGAATTGTGGTTACTTTGGATAGTTGTTCGATCTTTTATGGGAAATGAATAATTTTTATTTTCAAATTGCAACACTGAGAACGAAGTGTCTTGACTTGACATTAAGTTTTCTCTCCTCACCTGCTATACGCGAGGTGAAGCGTAAGGCTGAAACAGCATTCCGTCATTGCTAATTAAACACTTAAAATTAAGTGCATACATATCAATTACAACTTATCACTTTAGAATTATTTTATAACCGGAATAAACTAGAATTGCTGAGTTAAATAGTTTAAAATTCAGTTCCCATCGTAACGAGCTCATTGACTTACGCACCAATATAGATTCATTAACATTTTAATTAAAATCACGTTTATGGGTTATGTTTTCTTAATAACCTATGGAACTGTGGAAAAATATGTCATAATTATAATATTTACATTATTATTAATTTCTAACTACTTAAATTTATTTTATTATTTTTAAGTCGTTCTTACTAAAGACAGACAATTCAAATTTTAGACGTATCACGTACGTGAAGAGGGCCGTCGTGGCGCAGAGGCACAGCTCCTGCCTATAAGCGTGACGGTTTGTGGGATCGATTCCCACTCGAGAAGAAAGAATTATTATCATTTCCTTCGATCTGGCAAAAATTCAAAGAGCGGCGTTGCGTTCCGCCAGTCAACACGCAATACTTCAAAAAGCTGAACTAGGGGCAAGTGGGAAACGGAGTGTCTTAACACTTAGTTCCTTCTGCGTATGGTTCTCTCTGTCACCCTGCTATGAGCGTGAAGCTAAAATTAATACTAAAAAAAGAAAATCTATTTTAGGATACGTCTAAAATGCTTACGAAGCGAAATTTAATTTATCCCCACGTTTTGTACAGTAGCCTTGTTGAAGAAGTAAAGAATGATGTAATGACTGTAGAAAGATATACATATAAGTAACCTTGCCATTGTCGAGTCGTAGGGCACGAGAGCACGTGGCCAGTTTTTGTGAAAGGAACACGTGCGTGTCGCTGATCGAACCGCGGGTTTGATTTTTAGTAACATTGGTCTATAACCTGTTTTACAAATAATCAGCGAAGTATCTGTCATTTTAACGCCCTAATATTTACTTTTAATATTTGCATTTTTACAATCAACAAATCAACTTTAGCGTTGCGGCTAAAATGGACATTTGCTCGGGGCAGATTGTGACCAAAACCAAATTCGGGAAAAATAGAGCAATCAAATATAAAAATATAAGAGTAATTCTCTTATATTTTTATATTTTATTCATCTATTTTTCCCGAATTTGGTTTTGCAAACAGAAAAAAATAGCAGTAACGGGTATGATCTTACAAGAAAGTAAAAGAAGAAAAGTAACATTTTTTTGCCCGATATTTTGTAACCCGTTGATCCCAATACATTCTATATTTTGCAAAGTTATTAGGTACATGTAAAATTTAATTGAGAAAGTGTTGTTTGTTATATTTGATGGAATGTGAAAATGGCTTATCTGTAATTTGTTGGTTATTTTAAACAATTTTAATCATTATCTAATATGTTATATATAAAAATATCTAAAACTAGCCTTGGTCACACTTGCGTCTCTTAATAGAATCATAAGATCTTATAAAGAATTAGGCACAAATCATGCTGTTGATATTTTCTTTAATCCTCTGTAAAATTAAAGAAATCTTTAAAATTTAAAATATGTAATACTTACAAGCAAGTATGTCCTGTTAACCTATTTAACCTATTATATACCCGACCTATTTAAAAAATAAATAAAAAAATTAAATTATTTTAAGACAAATTATTGATTGGTGATCTGTTAAAAGTATCTCTAAGTTTTATATTTTATTTTTTCAGTTATAAAAATAAATATTGAATATAAATTTTTATTAGTTGTTTTCCTTTTAACTGTTGTTATAATAAGGCAAAAATATTGCATTGTGTGGTTTAAAGTGATACAGTGTTCTCCTTTCAACGTGAAATTGGCGAAGTGTATTGTGCTTAACTAGCTCCCTCGAAACGTCATTACTTAAGAACAGAAAAGCTTAAAGTGACACCCACACCTTCTTTCTCGTGTATCAATCATTTGGTACATAAAACATATTTTAAAACATATTTATGTACTGAATAGTTGCTTTATTAAACAAATCTATACTAAGATGACGTAATCAAAAAATTTAAAACATAACATTTTATAAAAAAATAATGTTACACCAGCATCGATTTTACGACCCACCATTCGATATTACGAGTAAAATTTTACATAAATCTAGTATTAACTAATTATGTACTTACTGCAAGAAGAAAACAACGAATAATTGTGCAAGGTCAGACGTAGAAACTGTAGTATAGTGGTCAAGACCATTCCTGTCAGTAACTATTTTAGTCCATTCGAAAAAATAACCACGAAAACTATACAACATATTATTACGAGGTTATTACAAAATTAAATAAATATTATTATATACTTTTTATACTTTATAGTTTACTTTTAGTCTTAAACCCACAAAAGGATCTAAAGTTTTAATTCTCCTAAACAGTTCGCTTATCGTTATACAATAAATTTGCCGGCTTATCCTTCTTCTGAATAATCTCTTATTTTAATTAATGGTTTGTATAAATACCCACTTGCAAATTTTACTGGGATCTGCCTTTCAGAAGTCTTAAGGTGTTTGGTTGATATTTACGAAATGATCTTAAATTCTCTGATTTGTCCAATGACAAAATATCCATTGACTTTGTTATTAAACTATAAATATATATTGTCTTTTTTATGTGAGGGTATCTGGGGTGGCTTTAGACTATATAACCTCACGTTAAACGTTTGATGTAACACCTTTGGTCCGAGTTACCTTGGGTTACCTCGGGCACAAAATGTTTCATATGTATAGAAACAACTCTTAGTTATTTCCATTTGACCATGTAAGCGAAGCCGTTAGTAAAAGTTAGTATTTAATAAAAAAATGACATTGAGTTTTGAGTTACACTCATCATTTATTATCAAAGGACTGCAGAGATGTGGTTGATAAATATAAATGAATGCGTTAGTAACGTAACGTAGCTTTTTGGTTAGTAAATAGATTCTCTAAAATGCATTGTATTGTTCTCGTGTGCTAATATAAAACCTTAAAACCTTATACTTGTCAATATAAACCGAACATTCATAAAGTATGCTAGACTACATTTCTGAATATACTGTAAGCATCACTCTTTGTTAATGAGAACCTCGCCTTTATTAGCTTTACGCAGAATAACAAACAACCACACCCAAGTCAATAAATAAAACACACTGGATTCATGTTTCGACCCTTACTTACTGATAAGTTAACGTTAACCTGATCTGGAACACATACATCAGATAAGCAATTTTTAAAACTGAATCTATAATATATATTTAATTATAATAACGTGTATTTTAGTTGTGTTAGCGTGAGTCTTCTATATAATAATTAGAAAGTCCTTGTTGTCATTTACAAATTCCCACAGATCGTTACGCTTGTTGTAAACGCAGAGAGAATCCCGTGACCGGACACTTCTTATTCCGTTTGTAGCTGATGCTCTATATAAAAAATGCCCTATATATTTGTAAATATATTTTCTCTTACAGCTGAGGGTCGTAAATTATATAGTCTTTCATATTAAGGTACACATAATTGCAAACAACAATGGATTTTATTTTGGCTGCCTCGTTCCTTACGACATAAGGCGGGTGGCGCTATTTATTTTCTGGACGAAATAAGTGTCCCCATTTCTCTACATACGAATTGCGCTAACATCACTTCTAAGATGGTTGGGTCGACCCTAAGTGTATAAGAGTGTTCCCTTTTAAAGCGGGTCAAAGCATGAGCGCGTTGTTTTTAAATTGCCATTTTTACGGGCTTCTACGAAGCAGGCGGGCGCGGCGTTCTTTAATTTTTAATTCTAGTCTGTAGCGCCTTTTATTTGAAATTCCCTCTTCGCGATACTTGACTTTTCACAAGCGTTTGGCGCTAGGGAAGACAAAGGAGAAACATAATGTCAACCGAAAGAATAGGGGCAGAACAAAACAGGGTGAAGAGGTGAGCCAGGGTTTGCTATTGTTATACGCTGATGGTAAGAGACAGCGTAAATGTATATTCTTTTAGAAATAAGCATTGTTTTATATAATGATAATCAAACTGACACACACGTATGTTATTAATAATTGTTCTTTCACATTGGTATGGCGAGTGCCAAAATGCTGCAGTACAAATATCATATGTATCAAATATGCTTCATGCGCTTTAATATACCACACTGTTACCAAACTGGCAAATGTAATATGTGATTACTATGATTTCACTAATATGAATCACAAAAAAGATGTTTTGTGGGCACTTAATATAACGTCTAAATTATAATTCATAACAAATAAATTGGTAAAATGAATGTGTAATTTATTTTAAGATAAAAAATAATATTTGTATAACATTAGTTGATAGTTATACTGTATTAATTATTGGATTTTATAAGAATTAATCCAGTATTCTGCTAATTGCTTATGCTTAACGAAACCTGAAAATGAGTGGTTAATCCGATAAGCCGAAAGCTACTCGGAAGCTAGTATAATATTTATTGCGGCCTTTTTGTTGGATTACGTGGGATAGTAATTAGGTTATTAGTTAAAAACCTAGCGACCCGTTCGCGGCTTCGCTCGCTTGATCGATGAACTCGGGTGTACTTATATTTTTTGTTTTTTTTTTTTCCTTTCAAATCACTTTGTTTATAAAACATCAGTATCGGTAAAAAACGTTTTTACCGCATAGATCTCGATCAAACCATAAAAAAAGTGTTGCTCCACATTTTCTTCTATCCACTTATAAAAGTTTAAAAAAAATTGTTCAGCTATTCCAAATATTAGCCCGGACAAACGGAACGGAACCGGACAAACGGAAAAAAAGACAGACTGACAAAAAATTTAACAATGTTGATTTATATTTCAGTTACTTGTAAATAACTATATGCACTCAAAAAAACTCAATTATTACGAAATCACAAACAGACACTATTTATATGTATATATATGTAATACGTCGCTAACGGTCAAATAAAATGTAAGCTGCTTTTATCAAAATGACATGTGTAAAATATTAATTGAATTATCTATACGCACAATGCACTAATGCGTAATTGCAATATAGGTTTAGAAACGAAATCATTTAAACTTACTAAATTGTAACAACAAGCAAGAGGTATATTTGTTTTATTTAGAATAGAACAGAATAAATGTGTTAAGCTATAAGTTATATTACTTTAGTTACTGAATCAGTTTATTTCCAATACTTTTTTATAGAGAGATATAAAAATGCTATACATTGCGCACTCTTGTAGTTACAAATATTTGGAAAAAAAACTACGTTTTTCTAATATAAAAAACCATCATAATGTGTATTATGTATTATATACAATTTGTTTAAATATATTTTGTTTTACAACAAAATTTTGTTCAGGCTTCACGTTGTATGACGGTGTAACAAACTTTTACAATTAATTCTTAGCGGTATGCCATATAAAATACCCTGAAATTCCTGCTTTGAAAATATTTATGATGATAATTATCCTTGCAATGTCGACTTTATTACTATGGGAATAAGGATATAATGTAAACAATTTTTAATTATATATTTGTCGCAATGATTATATTTAACGATGGCTTAATTTTTATTTTAATAATAATAACGTTTATATATATATATATATATATATATATATATATATATATATATATATATATATATATATATATATATTTTTTTTTTTTTTTAAACCAGCTTTACGTTCTTTCCTGCTTAGTATGGTAGCCAGATATATCTTCCAGATACTTTCACCTTCAAAGCCTCATAAAGAAAAATATAGCTTCTAGCTAGGTTATATAAACTATATTATTTTACTACTGTTTTGAATTTCACTTCATTGAATACTTCACCTCAAATTCTATTTTGAATTATAAGGTAAAATTCTCTATATCCGAATATACATTTCCTGTTTCACATATAATTCAATATTCTGTTTGACGCATACGGAAATTCCATTTGCATTTCTAAGTTTTGATCTTAAACAATATTTGAAAATGTGAGCATAACCAGCGCTGAACATAATATAATTTATGAATTGGATGAAGCTTTGCAATGAGGATGAATGTTTCAATATTACAGGCGTACGTCGCTGAAAGCACCGCCAAAAGAACCTACAAAACTTCCATTGAACATTTCCTTTATTATCATAACTTCAAAATGTTGAATAGTTATAAACAGTAATGCAATATATGTACACTCCGTACAAAATTCAAAGTCTTTTGCTTTTGTTATAAAATAAGAGTAGGTCTATAATATGTGAACTACATGTTTGACTCACATAAAATAGATAATATCAGCCACTTTGTAGCTCTACATACTTTAACTATAAAGAATATACTATAGAAATAGTATAAAAACCCTTTTATCGCACGCTATAACTTCGTTCGCTACGTAATCTGCACTATAACCATTGCCTTGACCGAAATATGTACATGTAGTATAAAATGTTGCTTATATGTGTTTAATTGAATTTGTCTTGTTATAACATATTATGAATGGGATCTTTTATTTGTTTTGTTTTTTATATATTTTTATAGTGATATATAAGAAAGTAAAGTAATGCGTATATTATAAAAATAATATTTTGTGGCGTGAATACAGAAATGTGGTAAGTCATAGTTTCCTTCATTTTCCGCCCATTTAGTTGTTACGGGTTAGGTAGAGGAATCCAACGTCGCATTTTGTAAACCCATAGTAAAAATATACTTTTGTAAACATTAACTCAGTAGAATTTAAGTCTTCACTCATTTTGATCCATTCAACATACCTACTTTGACCTATATTAAAAAAAATATATTGCTCTTTGCTCTTCGGTAAAATAAAGTACCTATTAAGTATTTACAGTTTAACTTTTTTATTGTTATTTATACTTGTAAAAATACAAGACAAAGTTTAGATAAATCTCGAAAACTTAAAATTTTAAAGTTAATTTATTTCGAAATACGTACGTATCTTGTAAGTACATAATATGTTTCTATACTCGATATTACGATACTTTAGTTCATCTCGTCGAGTATACTAGCTCTCAATAGGTTTAGGTAACATTAAGCTACTTGACGACAGATTCAAAGATTAAGAGTGCTCAAACCGCTGTGCCGAATGCTAGCTTATTTTTCTTTGTGTTGTAGTTTCTTATTTATTTCTATAGTTTGATACTTATATATATATATATATATATATATATATATATATATATATATATATATATATATATATATATATATATATATATATATATATATATATATATATATATATATATACATAATATGTTTCTATACTCGATATTACGATACTTTAGTTCATCTCGTCGAGTATACTAGCTCTCAATAGGTTTAGGTAACATTAAGCTACTTGACGACAGATTCAAAGATTAAGAGTGCTCAAACCGCTGTGCCGAATGCTAGCTTATTTTTCTTTGTGCCGTAGTTTCTTATTTATTTTTATAGTTTGATACTTATATATATATATATATATATATATATATATATATATGTACACTCCGTATATATATATATATATATATATATATATATATATATATATATATAAGTATCAAACTATAGAAATAAATAAGAAACTACGGCACAAAGAAAAATAAGCTAGCATTCGGCACAGCGGTTTGAGCACTCTTAATCTTTGAATCTGTCGTCAAGTAGCTTAATGTTACCTAAACCTATTGAGAGCTAGTATGCTCGACGAGATGAACTAAAGTATCGTAATATCGAGTATACAAACATATTATGTACTTACAAGATACGTACGTATTTCTAAATAAATTAACTTTAAAATTTTAAGTTTTCGAGATTTATCTAAACTTTGTCTTGCATTTTTACAAGTATAAATAACAATAAAAAAGTTAAACTGTAAATACTTAATAGGTACTTTATTTTACCGAAGAGCAAAGAGCAATATATTTTTTTTTAATATAGGTCAAAGTAGGTATGTTGAATGGATCAAAATGAGTGAAGACTTAAATTCTACTGAGTTAATGTTTACAAAAGTATATTTTTACTATGGGTTTACAAAATGCGACGTTGGATTCCTCTACCAAACCCGTAACAACTAAATGGGCGGAAAATGAAGGAAACTATGACTTACCACATTTCTGTATTCACGCCACAAAATATTATTTTTATAATATACGCATTACTTTACTTTCTTATATATCACTATATATATATATATATATATATATATATATTATATATATATATATATATATATATATATATATATATATATATATATATATATATATATATATATATATATATATATATATATATATATATATATATATATATATATATATATATATTTCATTGCACCTTACAATATTTTGATTATGAATCAAATAATATCGTTGTCTGGTTTAATATATTTGATGAAAATAATATTTGATACACAAATGGACATACAAAGAGAATATTTATATTTACAGTGTATATAGATAACTTACACAATTGTTAAACATGAATGTAGAAATATCAACCGCTTACAATTTTATTACAAGCATAGCTCATATTTATCTTTGAATTTTATTCCTTTTGAAATAAAGGATCCTTAGGATTTTAAAAGAATGGCAAAATAAGAAATTCAATTTTCGCGGATCATTCTTTTTTGACGCTTAGGGATATTGATGAGACGTAATATTTTTTCTCGCGTGTCAGCGGTACTCACTATAGCGGTAAATGCAAAATGTTAAATATAATGGAAATTGGCTTTCTAAAAATTTAAAATAAATATTACAAATTATTTATTTGCTATAAATATCCTATATTCATATATATGATTCAAAAGCTGACCACACATTTAACAAATATGTGTAAAATTACCTATGTATTTGCTGTTCTTAAATTTAACTAAACGTGACTGTGAGACCTTCACCCACGTTACGAACTTTTATCCTTGAACTTTATATTGCTATAACACGTTTCTATATGAAATGTGTATTATATTTATGAAATAGTGCTATCTTTTAATTTTATTTCTATACTGTTTTTATTATATCCACATAACTTTGTCTGCATGACATTTAATATATACTCCCCCTCAATTATAGGCTACTATATAGACAGTACAGAATACGTATCACCGGAACTTAGAATCACCTACACTTACAACTTACAAGCGTACTGCTACAATACTCGACAATACGATTGCTTCAAGAAAATGTGACCTAATTTTGTGTAAATTACAATGCTATAATTTTCAATATAAAAAGTATAAAACAACATTTCAATCTGTTTGGCAAGGTGCCATTCTTCCTAGTTTTCAGAACATATGCTTACATCTTTTCCATGAGGCTGACTTACAAATAAATTCATGAGACCAATAAGCCGCACCTAAATTGTGATTTATTCTCTTTGTGTTCCGGTAGATTTATAAGGAAATGGCGTACACTGGGAAAAAATAGAGCGTCAAGAAAATCCTTATCTATGTGTGATATGTATGAGCAGATAAATCAGTGGAAATTTTGAGGTCGTCCTAATACAACACATGGAAAATGGATACTATAGCAGTATAAATTTTCTAGGGTATAACATTTTTAGTGTCAATTAGCAACATCCTTGAGGAGTCGTTTTGTACATGGTAATTAAACGAATACGTCTTAAGAATTAGATTTCGCTACCTAATTGAACTTTTAATATAAATTAATAGTTATCATTAATTATTTTCTTACTATACTAAAATATAGTTTATATCCATACCTACATATAATTTTGTAAAGTTATTTTAAAGAAAGCTTTTTACGTATGATGTCACACGTAAGAGCGAGCTCACAGAATCCATTTTTTGTTCATTTTCCTCTAGATGGTGCTCTTAGCTCCTTCGTTACACTTTCGTGTTCTAAATGATTTTAATTACATTTTAAAGTACCATTATATAAACGTTCATTACCTTCCACGCTGAAACGAGGTAAAAATTCATTTCGCTAATTTGCGATTTTTTTTAATAATCGTACTAATGTGATTATAAAACTGTCTGTATAAAATTAGTTATTTCAATAAATTGACGATTATAAATAGAAATTTCATGAATATTATGGTGGTGGATGGTGTTTAATTTTCTTTTGATAATTTCATATTTAATAACATTAATCTATTTCACTTTGGACGTAGGTTAATCTTAATTAAAATAAAAAAAATAAATTAATTTTTTTTATGTAAATATATTGCCTCCGCCCTTAAGTAGAGTTCATTCTTATTTTGCTTAATTATAATGAATTCTTTATTCTTAAATACCATTTGTGGTAGACATAACATTTTAATAGTTCAATTTTTTTCTTAAACATAGTTCAGACGATTTTTTTACTTCACGCTGTATCCCGCACGTAGCTGGGTAGGCAGAGGGAATTTAGTGTTTGAACACTTCGTTCCAGGCTGTCTGCATCTCGAGACATTGAGTATTAAAAAAAATAATAATTCTTTATCCCCAAGTGGGAATCAAGTGGGAATGGGACGTTGATTAAAACCTTATCTTATATATTTTAGCGCTTACGCTGAGTGGCGTCAACCAAGAGGACCATTCTCAAGTGAATTAAATTGTGAAGCGTTAGTTTTACTCTAAGCGAGCAATTAATTTATGTTAGTTCTCTATACCTTTGAAGCGCTACTTGCTGAAAGTGGTTTGGAATTTCTCAACTATTCTGTAAACATATGGAATGGACGGTAATTGACCTTAAAACTTGTCAAACTTTAATGACCAGTTGCGGCTTCACAGTGGAATTCCCGCTCTAGGTATATATGCTAATAGCACATATTAAATGTACTGCAACAGTCACATAATGTTAATATTAGAAAAAGATATTAAAATTATTTACATTAACATTTAGTAACAAATATTGATACTTTGAACAATAAGCGCATTGAGCTTGAGTAAAAACCAAAAAATATCGAAACGGTACAAATGTAATGAATGTAATGTATTATACTGGGTGTAAACAACATATTCAGATTTATATTTTTTCTTTTGTTGTTAATATACATTGGAGTTACATTTGTACATTTTTTCGATATTTATATATGTAGGTTTATATTAGTATTTGCTTTTTTTAAATTTTTATTTAATTTTATTTATTGTCAAATAAGATTAAACAAATGAAATATTAATATTCTTCATGAGATAATCATAATAATTTATTCAAAAAAAAAACATTTGTTATTTAACTTATGTACATACATGTACATACAACATATATAAATATAAACATTATATTTATTACTACTATTTCTAGTGCAAGTTGCAACTACTATTAATTTATTTTTATAACATATTTTGTAATTAGAAATAAACAAGAAACATTGATTACTTGGTAGTTGGTATATGTATATTAGATAAGATTTCCGTTCGAAAAGACTGGCTTTGTCTTGATAAGTGTTCGCTATCTCTACTTTGACATGCAAAGTTGTTGCATGTGTTACTGTAATTCATGTGACATCGCATCTACATTATTTTGTCGTCAACCTGTTTCCTTTATACCAGACAGCGTGGAAAAATATTTTTACATGACATCTTCTAGAAGATTTATATAACAAGATTGGGGCAAATTTTGATTCAATAACGTTTTTTATATTTATATTTTTAAGTTTGATGTTTAAGAAATTTATATACATATGTATGTATAGAGTTGAATCATTGATTTTTTTGTATAGGAAATTTTTGTTAAATGACAAGATTTTATTGCCTTTACTTTTCCAATAAGGAGCTGGAAACTTACTATTTTAGAATAATATTTGACTTATAACGTCAAGGTGACAGAAATATCAGGTTTTATTTTAAGTTTATTTTATTTTATAAATTTCTTTTAGCTTACTCTTAATATATCAAAAAATATTACGTTTATCTACACTATAACAAAAGATCAAAAAGCAACCTCGCCGTAATCGAAATATTCAATAAATGAAAAAAAAAATACACAGAAGGAGAATAAAATATATAATAACATAATTTCTTTTTCATCTGTTTCCTTGGTTACGAACATGGTTAGGCACTTAAAGGACTGACATTTTTGTATTCATATGTTACCGTAGCCAAAACTAATGTTAAGTGTTGAATATATTTTATTAGAATTTCTGAAGAATATACAAAAATAACAATTTCTCAAATAACACTGTACCAAATTTACTATACACGTCCCCTATACCCGGTGAAATATGCTGGCCTTTCATGTATTTGAATTGTGTGTCCACATCAATATGTTAACCGGACGAGCGCTATCAACAAGTGTCAAGATTTACATTTTGAATACCGGCTTATCCTACCAGGTAGATTGAACACATCTGCCAACTCAATGTACATGTCCGCTTTATGTTTTGCTAACAATTTATTGTAACAGTAAAATATTTTTATTATTTAATCTAAACGTAGGAAAAAAAAACTTTATTTAATAAATTTAGTTATCATAATGTATATTAGACAGGACAGGACATTAGACAGACATTTTATGGTACGGTAAATTATTTATAAAGTAATATTTGGGTTTGGGCAGGAAAATCTAAGGCAAATTAATTAAGTCACTATGTTCTCTTTACCTTCTCCGAAAAGTACGAGATCCACATAAAATATTACTTAATTAATATATAATCTTATTTTCTAAATGGATTTTTAACAGTTTATTTATAGCCCTTAGATTTATATAGGCCAACAAAAATATACAAACTATTCTTAAAATCGATTCACTTAATTTGTAAGCAACCAGTTTAAAAAAGTCATACAAATAAAAAGTCACAATATCGCCCTGGCTTACTTTGCAAACACGTATGTACACGTATGTTTTGAAATAGAATTGCCAGCTTGTAGCTGCTGTTTTTTTAACATCATATTCGTGTCCATGCAATACCTAGTGTGGTTGGTCCGAACCAGCTAGTAGGGACTCTAGTATTCCAGAATATTGTAAATGAAATCAGTATTATGTTTCTATCCAACAACTCTGTATTATAAAGTTTCAACTTCAGTTACTTCCGACGTCGGACTTTTAAAAGACCCGTTCGAAAGGTCTTTTGATTTAACTTGAATTCGTAGCTCATAATTTGTTTGAAGTTATGAATCACTAAATTAATATCTTGGTTAGAGCACGAGAGTCAGTGGATATTTCTGATATAATCGCTGAGTTTTATAATTTTTTTCCTTCAATTTAATAATGTAATTGCTTTTTAATTATTATTGTTCTTTTGAATTAATCTTTATGATCAAATATGTATATTGGCGTTTCATTAAAACTTGTCTTGAACAAATGCTCTTGATTCTGCATTTTTTTTTCATTAATAAATAATGTAACGCTACAATAAGTCTATTTACAATAAGAAATTGTATATACATAACTACCAAACTAAATTGAACTTAAGGCACAATTTGATTTGTAAGCAATGACCAACCAAATATCAAATACTTCAACAGTGAATTATATCGTAGCCGGTTAGCTACTACTGACATGAGCTATCGCAAAGGCGCACTCATATTTCCAGTTTCCGTAATCCGCTCCACCGAACTTTGTAGAAGCAGACGTTGAAATAACTAAATTGGGAAAAGGTCGATAGTTCCCGTTTCCATGAAAAAGAGATTTGTTTTATTTTCATATTTTTCAAATAAAGCGTATAGGCATGACACTTTTCATTTTCTTTTAATTTTAAAAACAGTTCGCGTAAATTAAAATATTCTAGATGGTATAAATACGTTTTATGTCTTCTTTATATATGTATTTCACACTTTTAAAAGCCGAAAGCTTTCTACCTAATGGATATAAACAATACTTAGGTGTAAACACCCTCTACGTAATGTTCATGAAATAAAGTTTGTAAAGCTTTTGTATATCATTAGCTTTATTAGCATTACCATGAATTGTTTAGACTTTATATGAAATTGAATTATTCATGATGGGCCCATTTTAGTATAAATCGTTATTACAAATTCGAAACTAAAGCATGTTCTTGTCTTGCATAATATATCTTTACGTTTCGGCCTTTATGAAAAATGATACTACCTTATAACATAATGCTTTTCAGTTACCAATCTGTAATTTGTCTATGTAAATAATTACACACACACATATTTTTTATTTTAAATAGAATATATATCTATTTAGGTATAGGAAATACCACCTTTAATAAAGGAATTAGACTGCTATAAAATATTGCGTAATTATTTTTTTCCTTCTTATCTTTTACGACAAGGAAATCAATAAATAAATAAATAAATAGCATCACACTATTTTCTGCATATAGCAGGGTAGACATAGGGAACATAGTATTAAGAAGTTCCCCACTTTGCTCCCAATTTTGAGACAATGCGTGCTGAGTGGCGGAACGCGAAGTTGCGCTTTACTTTGCACGCTTTTTTCTCGAATGGGAAACGGACCCTCTACATAAGAAAAAAATATATATCATAATTCAAGTAAATTATACTAATTATGTGTCAATGCTAATAATATAGGACTATTGGCTTAACATTTAATCTATATGTTGACAAATATAAATAAATTCACACCTATTTCCTTTTGATATACATATACTAAACATACCTAATATATAAAATAAATTATAAAGCAACATATAATTTTAATCATTTTGTCTACAGTTGGGGGAAGGGGTGGAGTTAACGCTCGGCGAGCTCCGGGCGATGGCGCTCCGACAGCAACAGCAGATAGACACGCAGCATCAGCTCCTATGCGCTAAGGAGCAGAGGCTTAGGTACCTGAAACAACAAGAGGCAAGACAACACCAAGTAAGATATATAATTATTAAATGGTGATATTTATATATAATTTATTCGGAATAATCGGATGTTATTCGAAACACAACGCCGCGTTCCAGGGAAATAGAATTTGTTACTTGGTATATAAACATTCTGGTATAGCTCAATTACCTACAAGTTTTCATTGGCTTAAAAGTGAAAAAAAAACAAAAAACTAACATTTAGGTATTATTCGAATACGTTTATAGTATGACGTAATATACGACATAAGTACCGCCAAAGGATTGCTTGAATAACTTCTAAACGATCGATCTTTTTAACTTAGGCTTTTAGAACATAATCCTATACTACACTTTTATGCACATTAATAGGATTACGCTCCTTGTCATGATTTAAATATTTCTTGGCCGTTTATGTTTCCGGCTTCATGTTATTTATTTTCTACATTATAATACTGTTGACAATAACTTGAATTTTAATAAATAATTATTAAAATAAGTCTTAATTTATTAATTCAGATAAATTAATTAATAATCGAAATAAGTACATTCGAAGTAAATTGATATTAATATTTATATTATTATATATTATAAATATTAATAATAATAGTAAATTAATTTTATAAAAAAATTATTAAAATCATCGTGGCGCAGAGGCACAGCGTCTGCCTGTAAACGCGACGTTCTATGGGTTCGATTCCCACTCGGGGAGAGTGTATTATTTTCATTTTCTTTGCTCTGGCAACATGACAAAGCGCGACGTAGAGTTCCGCCACTCAACACGCAATGCCCCGAATGGCAGAAAGTGGGAAACGGAATGTATTAACACTTAGTGTTAAGTGTTTCTTTCAACCTACGGTTTCCTCTGCCTACCCTGCTATGTGCGGGAGACAGTGTGAATCTAAAATCAATAGATATTAAAATAAATTTAACAAGTAAAACTTACATTTTTTTAATGAAAGATATTTTAGTAAATGTATTACAGATTTTATATAATGGTTAATTATTTCAACTTATATTTAAATATGGGCGATGCAGCAAGAATTGCGTCAAAATAAGAGTAGGTATGTTGTATGCGTAACCTACAAATCTAGAATGAAAAAGGTCTTTGAATCAGGCTTTTGACTACTGAAATGTTAATAATGAACTATTAGCTCATGCTCCCCGTTTCGCAATCGTATAAGTACCATATATAAATTTATTACATGCTCAGCTTTTTATCCAAAACTACCTTTTACGTACAACTTCGCTCCTGTGGTCAAATGGATGTAATAAAAAATTGTATGTGGTTTATGACACATTCCAAGTGCTCGAGTTCAATCAGACCGCAGATATCTGCGGTATATTATCTATATATATCTATTATTATTATCGACATAGTTTACATCGAAATGATTAACGATATGTAATACACCATATGGTCTGCCCTAATAAATGGACTATGGACTTTACTTTGTAGTAGGTATTTGTATAGACATATATGTATATATATATGTATATATATATATAAATATATATATTACATTTGTGAAAAAAACAGTTCCAAAGCTATTATCAGAATTTATTAAACTGATAAAACGATTAATATGCAAACTTTCTTATGAATAAATCATGTTTTGACATAAAAGGCTGAAAATAATGTAATAAATAACGCATATTTCATCAATCATTTACTGATGCATGCTGCACTCTAGCAAATATTGCATTAAAATTATTTTATGGATAATTATTCACAACATATGTTACTATATTTATGACGGTGCAAGCATAATTTCACAGAGTAGAACTATTTAATCAGCTATTATAAAAAATAATTTTAATACACAAAATTCCTACACGAAATTAATATTTTAGTATAATATGTACGGGTGGGTATACCCATTATGGAAAACGATTGCAATAAAGTAATTAAGTACGTATATTGCGTTTATTATACTTCACAATATTCTAAAATGTATATTTAGTGGTATTCCATGTTGGGTGATTGAATCTTATGACACTTTGTCTAAATTAAATCCAACTCAGAATAAGACTGGTCGTTCAAGACAGCTTGCTCCAGTTGGAGTTTACGTAACACGAACTAATCGATTGGAAATAAGTGATTATTATGTTCACATATTTTAGACTGGCATTTTTTACTATTGGTTGGATCCAACTTGAGCCAATTTTAGTGGAGTTATTTACGGACGAGAATAATGTCTATATAGTACCTTTAATCTCTTTCGGTTAAAAGCCTGGTGGTGACCATCATCACACCAGTCTTACTGGTCATGGAATTGAAATTTAAATTATATATTAATATCCTTACATAATATCACGTAAAAAGCATGAGGACGCCCCGCAGAGCATGTATGAAGATGTTAATGGACGAGGCGAAAGAGGTATGCAGGGACAGCAGTCTTTGGCGTTCCGTTCTTTCTGACTACCCCGCTAGGGATAAAGCGTGAAGATATGTATGTATATATCCTTACATCCCATTAAAAAAGATGCTGTTCATCGAGGTCTAAAAATTATAGTGTAATTTTATAAAAATCGGTTATATATCCCTTCAAAACGGGAAATCACAAAATAATAGTGTAGTTCACGCGGGCGAAAGCGCGGACGGACAACTAGTTCTAAATGAATGCAAACATTTATTTTAATACTCAGAACGTGTCATTTATATGCTATGTTGCCAAAAGAAATATTTTTAAATGAAAATATTTTTAAATGAAACATTTGAATACATAATTTCACTCTGACTCAGTGACCATTAAAGTCAAAAATATTATACTAAGTAACATTTTTCACTTTTAACCTTGCATTACAAGCCACTACTATAGAAAAAAATATATATTACGTACCTTTCATAAACTAGGTACACGTTTCTTCGTATACTTAAATTTATTCTCTAATGTTTATGTTTAATAAGAGTCGACAAAATCTCGGTTTTCTTAGACGAAGAAAAGCGGGCTAAATAATAATTTATAAACGATGCTTTTATAGTCTTTATTACATCACAAATTCAATCTTATGGCTCATATTATAAGGCTCCCTTTGTCTCTGTAGTTCGTTTTATATTTTTCAAATGAATTGTTTTGTTCCTTAATTGGCTTTCTTGGTTCATCATTCAAGAAAGGGATTTGGTGAATTGAGAAATGTTTACTATGTAACACAATAATATTATTCAATGATCTTTGGCAGAGTTACCGTTCTGACTCGTACAACATATATTGTTGACAATATTATTATATTTTTTAAGTATATTTAATAATATTTAAGCACTTTATACTGTTTTGCCGTGATCTGAAGTAAACATCGTTTATATCTACAGTACAAACATATTGTGTATTCGGCGTAATAGGTAAATTAATGCTAGTCTTATGTTAATTTAGATATATCTACTGTATGCAAATAAAACGACCTTATATTGTTTTGTTATATTTAAGAACTGTAAATATTACAAAAAAATCTAATTTAAAATATTCTATCGTGCCAGAGTTAATCGACTCCATATTTACTTATTTACAAAATAAATTGACACTAAAAATTCCGATAATAATTGAAATGTATTCACATGTTACACGCTTCTTTACTCAGAAAGACTATGGTTTTAGGTGTAGATACAGTTTATTTACAGTTGAAGGTCTTGTTCAAAATTCAGTAGATATTTATTTAAAGGCTTCAACTTGCCTCGGCTTTCAAGTTACATTTGGTTAGTTGATTTGGAAGTATTTAAGCCTATTACGTATTTAAAACGTCCCATTTATTCTTTTTATTATTCAGTTTGATAAAGCTCTATACATGTCTATATATATATATATATATATATATATATATATATATATATATATATATATATATATATATATATATATATATATATATATATATATATATATATATATATATATATATATATATATATATATATATATCTTGCATATAGCAGGGTAGGCAGAGTGAACCGTAGATTGAAGGAACCTAGTGTTAAGACACTCCGTTCCCCACTTTCCGCCTTTCGAGGCATTGCTTATTGAGTGGCGGAACTCAACGCCGCGCTTTGCCTTGTTGCCAGAGCGAAGAAAATGAAAATAATTAATTCTCCCCGAATGGGAATCGAACCCACAAACTCTTTCTCTCTGTGCCACGTCGGTCCAGTTTTGCTTATTTGGACATTCGAGACATGAATGTGATTATATTTTATCAAAATTAAATTTAATTAAACAATTTCAACAAAAATGTCATCCGTTTCAACTTCAAAATGCCAAGGAGAAAATAATTTTCAATGGGTCCTAATAAATCTCATAACTCGGAGCTGGACGACGTTAGGCTAATGCGATATTTATCGCTCCTAAAATAAACTCTGCCAACCAAATAAAATACGAGTGAAACATAAACAAAATTATCTCGATTTAACACAAAATAACTTCTAAAAACAGAGGTAAATGTTATTTCATTCCGACTCTGGGATTCAACAAAGTGTATATTAATGTTGTCACTTTTTTACATCCATGTTCATTGTGGCCATGCAAATACTTAAAATAATATAACATAAAAATTCTTCATTTCATACCAAAATTACAATTACACAATTTACTAAGAACTTCATACAACAGGATGTGGAAAAGCAGCCTTATCACTAAATGAGGTACCTTTTCTGTATTTATATTTTCATGCATATACTAATATGAAGCATTAAATTATTATACGAGTCAAATTCAATAATTTATTTTAACCGCAATGTTAAAATATTACTACACATTGCCAAATAAAATACTACTATATATATGAAGTGTTCCAATTATAACTTGTTTACATTAACTTATACTTTAAAATAATATATTTCGTAGATATAATCAAATAATAATTGTCTACTTGGTTAGAACATCTAACCAAGTAGACAATTACTGTTTGATTTATTTATTATTATAATTCAAATCGGCAATTACGCCTTAGTAGAAATATTAACAACGCCTTTCTACGTGTTTCTATTTAAATTCCCCAAAAAGTCAGTCTATATAGAGCATTCTAGGATGTTTTTTTGGATTGCACACTGTCATAAGTCTATTCGCCAATCCATCAATGTGAGGTCCCCACAGTCACCACTTGCTCTGAACAATTTAATTATAATTAAATACGAAAGAATTCACGAACGCTATGAGTATCAGGGGAAGAAAGGATGATCCCCATGAGAGGATGGTTTGAGATATCAAAGAATAATAAAAATCGGAATTTTCAATAACTTTTCCTTGTCTCGTTGTTATTTTTATGTTCCTGAAGGACTTTTAAGTCTGTATGAGCTTTTGTTACGTTTGTTATTATTTTGTGGGGCTTATTTTAATTAAGAAAAATATCAAATATTTTGATTATAAATCTTTATGTGTATAGCTAATACCAAAGATTATTCTTTACAAAGATTATTGTAAAAAAACAATCATTTGACAAAAGAGAATGCTATATTATTAAAAAAAAAGGATAGACCTTTGTGTGGATTGACGGTTTAAAAATAACAAAAATATTATTTTGTAATATTTTATGTAAAGAAAACCATATAACTCATAATTGGAAACTACTAAAAAGGACGAAAATCTAACCGACTGTTTCCATTACAGGTGGCGGTTGAGGGCGAACGGTTGCGAAGGCTACGGGAACGCGTTGAAGCGCAAGAGCAAAAGCTACGGCGGTTACGAGCGCTGCGAGGTCAGCTCGATAGAAACAAACAGGCGAATATCGCTCTTAGTAAGTATATTATAGTAATGGTTTAGTTTTGTCTTTATAATGTATGCACGTTTTAGTATAAATATGTAACAAAAAGTTTGGGCAAATATGAAATGTTTGAATATGCTACAATTATTTTTTTTAGTACTCTTAGTAAAATATAGTTTAATATTTATTATTTGATGTTACTGTTTAAATAGTATATAACAAAATCACTTCCTAACGATTTACATTTCGGCAGATAGACAAAATTAATCAAGAGTACAGTTTGTATATATGATAGACGCTTATAATTAAAATTAAAATCGAAAGATAATATTAAATATTTGTGATGTTTAGAAAAAGGCATTATTCGTTTACTCGCTAAAATGGAAATATAGCGAAATAACGATTATTGTGCAGTCCACACAGGTGAAACCCCGAGCGGAAGACTAGTATTATATAATATAAAATTATGCTTAGTAATAAAAGTATGCAGTAAATTTGAAAACGCATAAAATTTTAAAAGTACAGCACATTTATATATATATATATATATATATATATATATATATATATATATATATATATATATATATATATATATATATATAAATAATTCTATTTTCTTTTAGTGTTATTATAGTGTTACGTAAAAGAACAATATCTGTAGATATAGATGTTTTTTCTAATACCTAAACTGCCTTTTATTCAATATACATAGCAAAATCATTGTCCAGTGGCTTAGCTGAAGTCCATTTATCACAATGATTTCCGAGGGTGTTTACAAGTAAAGCGTTTTGTTGTGAACGCGCCGAGTTAATCACGTAATTAATTAGATCCTTCACGAAATATATCTCGATCCCAACGTATCATCTAATATTAAATTAATTTTATATAACTTTTTATAGGAGAATGATATCTTTTATCTCTGATAACTCTGAAATTTGTTTTCAGTCGTTAGAATTTATAAATCATGTCAAAAATTTGCAGTACCTACCTACCTTACCAATAGGTGAGTCTCATTACTCTCAAAAAGCTCATAAGTTTTTATAGAACAACAAAATTATTTGAAACATAATTTAAGCTTTTGAATATTAAGTTTTTGATCAGTATAAAATGATGAAGAATTTATAACGTTCCGTTGAAATCTGTATGTACTATTAAATCTGTATGTTTATTATACAACAATATTTTCATTTCCCAAAGGATGCAATTAAATGAGCAGTTTGTTGCAAACTTGACCAGTTAATCGTGAAATTAATCGCCTTCTCCCGGGGCTTTGCCGAATATAACACAAGTTGTTTATTATGTCATTGGTTAACCTCCATAAATTTCCCATCCATTGCAAGAAATTGTATTACAATGTATTACAAAATGTACACAAATATTGTGCAAAGAATATGTGTTCAAATTCAAAATGTTTAGTAACATTTTATAATTACAATTTTAAAACTAGAACCGTATACAAATAATTAATTGTAGAAGTAGATTTTACGGGTAATAAGCTGTTGTTGAGCCATGTCCTTCACAGACGTGATTAAAGTGCGCTAATTAGAGCATTGTTAATGCTAGACATAAAAAAATGTACATTATATTTATTTCCTATATATCTTTGCCAACTAAATATCAATATATTTTAATATTAAAAGTGAAGCGGGACTCTAACATGCGGCTCTTGCATACCATCCAAGTGTAGCTAACTAATACCTAGTTTCTGAATCTTATCGAGCTTTGTGGCAATTTTTATACTGCTTGTTAAAATTTATTTTTGTTATTAGCATATTTGTTGTTTGAGTTCCGCTACGTTAAAATTTTCATACATTTTTCAAATATATATCTTTTCTTAGTGCTTTAAAACATGTTTAAAATATTTCAATATTAACAAAAAATAAAACTTTCTACACTGCTTACTATATTTTGTTAATCGATTGACGTCGAGTGTATGGAGAATTCTCAAATGCACTCACTATTCCAGCCATTCACTATTCCATAAAATAAAATATTTTTCTCTACAATTTGCATTGAAACGTTTTTGTTATGGATGTTTGAAAATTTACATTGGATGATCATATACTTTTATAAACAAAGCTTTGAATACAACATATGATCACTTAAATAATATATGCCTAATATATATATATATATATATATATATATATATATATATATATATATATATATATATATATATATATATATATATATATATATATATATATATATATATATATGAAAGGATCATATCTTTAAAAAATAATTATTAAAATAATTACTAAGAAACGTATAAAAAATTGAACGTACTGGGATTCGAACCCACGCCTATGGAGTTAAGTTAAAAATTTTATACGTTTGTAAATTCTATCCTACTTATGTGAATAATACTTTAGAAGTGTTAAAATATCTTTATAATTTCAATGAAGACCATAACAAAAAGTGTATTTTTAGAAGTTTGTTATTTTCATTGTATAAATGTTTTTTATATTTCAAAATGTATTTCTGTCGACTCGTAAACCTTGCCTGGGGCTCCGTCACCTGTCAACCGGATCATTATTATACTGCCTTATTTAACAAAGTTTTATTCAAAACTTAATTAAATTTTGAACTGATAAGAGATAAGATATTTCGACTTTAAATATCATTTGGATATTTTCTACGTCAAATATAATTTTGGGGAAACCGCTTAAATATATTTAAGGTGTTTCCTTAAATATATTTAAGCGGTTTCTTTTATTTACCTTCTCTCAATTTTTCAAAAATTCAATTTATCTTATTTACTTATCCGTATATCATTGGTAGGTACGTAATGATACAACACAATAAAATTGTAACGTGTTCATAATATAAATGCTAGATTAGGAAAGTGAATATTGTTTAGATTAATCTAGAAGAAAGGAAATGCATTTATCGATAGTCATAATAATAAACCATTTGTTATACACCTGCATATACATACATATACATGAATTTAATCAAATCTGTTTAATTTGCCTGTCAGGAAACACTTGTTAATATCTAGACAGGAATTCAATTAGAGCTTCTATAATTGCCTACCGAGAGCTATAGTGCATAAGACACTGAAATTTCCAATTAATATAAACTTGTTAGGTAATTTAATTTCAGGAGGATAATTTTCCAATAGAAATATAAAATTTGTTCAATTGTATAATAATTTTCAATATGTTTTTAATGTTTTCTACAGACATTCTGTTATATAAAATAGAAAATCATAACACTAAATAGAATGTCAATTTGAGGTCTAGCATCCGGAAATAGCATTCCTACTCGTGTGTCTTGTGTGTGCTCCGTTTACCTTTGTCCTGGAAATTCACGCTCTGACTAACTTGAATGATTGAATAAATAAATTCTTTGTATCGAATGATGTTACACAAATATAGTAAATTCTGGTACATTTAAAATAAATATTTCAGAAATTAAATTTATATTTAATATTTAGGTTGTCGACGTGTGAATCCAGCAAAAACGGATGGCTGCTTTATATATAAATGTAGCTACCTAATTTATAAGTTCATGCACCGCTGCCTTATAATAAAACTGCAGTTTTGTTATAAGGCGCTGCCTGCAAAATAAAACATATGAAATAGAAAAAAGTTAGTTTGGGCGTAAAATATATTTCACGACTGGACGGAAGCAAATAGAAATGTCAAAGCAACGTTTATCTATTAACGGTGACCTGAAATTTTTTGAAATTCATGTTCGCTGCAAATGTTTGCTTTTTATTTAGAAAAGCATCAATAAATTTGTTCAGTTTTTCTTAAAAATATATATTTTGATATTTACGTGAAATCATATACATAATTACATTTATATTGCATTATTAGCTTACATCATAAGCGCAGGTTGTCAAATTTAGCAATTTTTTTTATTGTATGTATAGAATATTGATATTTTAAATCAATGTTTGACTGTTATCGCGGTGGTTAAGGGTACGATTCTAGTGTCAAAATATGGCCTTAAGTTCCACTACCCTATTGGTAGTGATATCGTATTAAATTTGTGCATTTCTTTTTGTTATAACTTGTGTTTACTATGAATATAATAAACTAAATAATAATATTTAGTTTATTATACGAAACTTAAATTCAAGTCGAATCTGTTTTTATGTATAGTGTTCTTTATTTTAAAATGTTATTTTATTGTATAATTGTATTTAAATTGAAATCGATTACGGGATTATTGGAATCCGTACTTAAATCGGAATCGATTACGATTTGCATTGAGATATAAATGTGATTCAATGTTACAACGTCGGAACTCCAAATAGAACGATCTTGATCCGATATTGTGACCTAGTTTTGTCTAACTATCTAGTGACATCTTATTAAATGTTGAAACAATTCCAATTCGATAAGTTTACCTATATATTTAGTAAATAAAGTCATAGTCGGTTAGAAATTAAAATTTATAAAAGTAAATAATAATATTTTTAATATATACCAATATTGAATACACCAATAAAATTACTATTAGCACTGTCACTTCAGATGTGTCCATCATAAAAGTTCAATCGTCTTGAACCCTTGGATGAACTGAATCTTAAATTGAGAAAGGCTTTTCTGTCGTTTTTAAGACTATTCTTCCCTTATAAACAAACAAAATAGAAATGAACAAATAGTAAAAGGCGGTAAATAATATTTTGATCACAACTTTCCGTCAAGCTATACCTATATGAAAAATAGAAGAATAATATAGTTAACGATTCACATTGTTAGTTATTATACATAGCTTGTGAGCTTAACACTGTTGTCAAGTTAAGTTTCTATAGCAACCAATAAGCTTTATATACGTGTACATTATTATCGAGCAGTTCAAGTTATTTTAAACGAAATTTAAGTTTACCTCACGGCTAAATTGAGAGCTATGAATTCTTTTATTATACGAGCAGTTTGTTCGAGCTCTTTCTTAAAATATATTACTTACTTTGAGAGTAGAGTATTGCAAAATGAATTTTTTATAAGAAATGCATTATTGAGGAGGTAAAATTGCACTTAAAACTTTATAAAGCCACCAATCTTATATCGTAAGTGATATATACCTTATAGATAGTATATAACCACATTTTCTAATGTATACATAAATAAATTAGAATAATTTATTTATGTATACATTAGTATATATATACATAATTACTTAATAATAGTATAAATTATAAGGCCTCCAATTTTATATGAAATTCTTGAATATATAAGTAAACAAGCTTTTACCTGCAGCTTCGCCCCTGTGGTCAAAGAGATGTAACAAAAATAGAGATATAAAAAGTTGTGTATGACATATTTCAAATGCCCAAGGCTACTCTGACTGCAACTACAATCGGTTATCTTTATTTTGCATAGTCTATCGGAAACAAACTATTTTTCAATTTTAACGGGTAACGTTGGTTGAGACTTCTATGCTGAACCAAACAAATTTTTCAGCTTAAATATGAAAATATGATATACTGTAACAAAAACACAACAATAGATTTGAAATAAAATACTAAGGTATTTTCTAAACCCCAAAAAGGAATATCTGAACAAAATTACACCTGTATTCAACATATGAGAAAGAAAAAATTCGATACGGATTTAATCTTATCGTATACATACGTCGTCATTCGTTGAAATGTTTTTTATTATCACAGGATTTAGATACATTTCTACAGATTGTCCCTTATAAAAAAAATCGTTATTTCTACAATTTATTTTTGATGTATGAAAAAATTATTGATGTATGAAAAAGAATTGATAATTTTATATAATATTCATAGAAAAGGAGATTATGTGACTGAATACATATTGATGGTTATTTATCATTGTATAAATGAAATTATTTAACTAAAAAATAATATGTCAGATATTTTGATCTAATAAATAAATTTTCGAATTTTTACCAAACGTATACAAATAGAAGCTCGTGATCACGATCACATAAGTTTTACTTGTAAACAATCAAGAAACTAAATGTATATTTACAATATTCGATGCGATGAAATAATCATTGAATTGCATTATACACAATATATTAACTTTACCTTTAAGTTATAAGTTTTGAATTTGTTAAGTTTTAAGTTTTTAACTCTTTTAAGTTTATACTTCGACTACTAGTATTCATATGTGTACATACAAAACTCTTCCGTTGCTGAGAGATTAAATGGTACATAAAGGACAAGTGAAGTTCCTAGGGAAGTATGGGAATTTAAGAAAGAATTTCAAAAAAAATCCTACACAGACGAAAATTATAAGAGGATTTATATAAGTTTAAGTTATTGTATAAGTTTATTCTTAATCATTTAAATTTTAAGATTAGATAATTAGTATTTATTTAATAAAAAATACAACTTTCATGACATTTGTTATTAATAACTAATATACGTTGCTATGTATGTTTAAAATTTTATTACTACACGATTACAAAAAAATATCGTATCGTAGCTTTTGTATGGGTTTCTTGTAACAAGCTCTTTAACTTATTGATCTTCACCAAGTTGTTGCGTGACTGTGACTGGTGTCGTGTCACTCAAAGCTCGGTACAAGAAAATTTTGATTTGTCAGCTTTATATGTATAATATATATGTATATTTATGTAGTTACGTGACTATGAAATATATTAAGTCGATACGATGGTCGCAATTGGTTCAAGGAAAACTTATAGCAAGAACGTAAAACTACTTATAGTTACTTTACTAATCATTTACCTAATACTAATTTTACTTAGAAGAAAAAACTAAACCTTCTACTATTTTCAAAAGTATTAAGGAGGAAGGAAGGCAATACTAAACTTTTATATATATATTCCAATAAAAGTATTGATACTCGTATTATATTTTTAGTTACTATTTTTTTACTACGGTTATTGGTTGATTCTTTATTGATCATAGAAACTATGTATAGTTAAATATCACGAAATATAAATGTGTATCTATATGTAGATGATAGAAGATTGTATAGATTTATTTAATTAATAAAGCCTTCAACTTAAATTTATCTTCATTTAAAGTTTCTTCTAGTCTTCAATAAAGACAGAAAATAAATTAATTGATTCCAAATAGTAAAGAACAAGTACTAAAGTACTGTAAACTTCAATAAAGTTTTGCTGTATTTATAATACGCAGATATAATACGTCGTTATAATATATAAACTAATTAGTATAATCAATAGTAGTTGTTGAAATGTCATTAAATTCATATCCTTTACAGAATACACGTAGACCGCTAATTAATTTTGGTTAATAAGGTCATTGCATAATTGTACCTATATTCTCAATATATACATATATATGGAATAATTATACATAAGTAAATAAATTACGCATTCCGGCTATATATAATCTATATAGTTGTTGCTTTGAATGTGACTAATTTTCTAAATATATACGAGTATTACAGAGAGATATATGTATATGTACGTATAAGTAAATATGTTAGATATACCCTTTATTTTCCTTTTATTTTTATTTCATGTTAAAAGAACCTGAGAGCGCAAAAGATCATTTCTCATGTTAGCCATAGTGAGATCTAAATCCCCATTTGTTTTTACTCCTACACATCAGTTTACGTCAGTTAACGTTTTTGTGATCTTAGCGCTTTGCAATGTGAGGAAATTGCGGTCATATATGAACCGATATTTGTAAACTGATGGTCTGAAAGTGACGAATGTTTGAATATTTTTAGTGAAATAACTTATTTCATTAGAATTGGTCTTATGCAGTTGAAGCATTTTATTTGTTACTAGCTTACATACATACTTCACACGGATTCGGCTACGGCGTAAAAAACTAAGAAGTGACTTAAATTGTTAATGTAATTTCTAAAAATAAACATATACCTCCTATGATGCAAAAAATGTGATTATAAAAACTTACTTAAAACATAGCACTGACTAGTTGTTCTATTAAGTAACAATTAATAAAATACTAATACAAAAATAAAGAAAAGAAAAAAAAGAGAAATAAAAGTTACTAATGCTCCATATTAATTACTACATATCAATTAATATTACGGACAAAAAAGTATACTACAAGTATCTTTAGTATAATATATTTTAAAATAAAGAGTTATGTATGACATGGACACATTCTAAGTGCCTAAGGCTACTCTCACTACAGGTACAGTAATATAGCCTGTAGCGATAAATACATATAAATTAAATTTTGAACCAGAAGTTCCTGATATTGTGTTCAACTAAACATACTCTTCAGCTTTATAATATTAGTACAGATAAGAGGATTTAGATGGCCATTTATTGTATAGAGTACTATTGAAGAACAGTTCCGATATTGTTCTTGTGCCAAACTGAATGACAAAACTTGAATGAGATGAGATGAGAGTCTATATCAACTCATTTTTAGGGCCATCCCACAATTGTGAATGCACGTCATAGTGTTAAATTTAAATAACATCTGAAATAATAATTAAACTACAAAGCCAATATGTACCTTCTACTTATATCTCTATCAGCTTGGATATATATTATAAATTATAATAAATCATAGCTATAAGCCGCCTCTCAACGTGCTCCAGGTAGTGACGGATACGTACAAATTGTATGAAAAAAATATGTTAAATTATGGATTATCTGTATGTCCATATAATATATAAAAAATTAAAAAAAATGTTTAAAACGTGATCTTAGTGAATGAGATTTAAATTGTAAATGGAATAAATAGCAGTGTAGATAACGTAAATCCCATTTAAACGGTTCCATTTAAACGGATCATGAATAGCGATTTGTGATACGCTTCATATTGCCTTCTCTATTATTCGATGCTCGAGGCCTTCCTTTGTTTAGTCGTTTTTCTTTTATCATTATTAAGAATTAGTGCACTAGTTAGCAACTTTGATAAACACATTATGAATTTTAACGAAAATATATATATATATATATATATATATATATATATATATATATATATATATATATATATATATATATATATATATATATTTTCGTTAAAATTCATAATGTGTTCGAATTCATGCCGAATCCGTGTGAAGTATGTATGTAAGCTAGTAACAAATAAAATGCTTCAACTGCATAAGACCAATTCTAATGAAATAAGTTATTTCACTAAAAATATTCAAACATTCGTCACTTTCAGACCATCAGTTTACAAATATCGGTTCATATACGATCGCAATTTCCTCACATTGCAAAGCGCTAAGATCACAAAAACGTTAACTGACGTAAACTGATGTGTAGGAGTAAAAACAAATGGGGATTTAGATCTCACTATGGCTAACATGAGAAATGATCTTTTGCGCTCTCAGGTTCTTTTAACATGAAATAAAAATAAAAGGAAAATAAAGGGTATATCTAACATATTTACTTATACGTACATATACATATATCTCTCTGTAATACTCGTATATATTTAGAAAATTAGTCACATTCAAAGCAACAACTATATAGATTATATATAGCCGGAATGCGTAATTTATTTACTTATGTATAATTATTCCATATATATGTATATATTGAGAATATAGGTACAATTATGCAATGACCTTATTAACCAAAATTAATTAGAGGTCTACGTGTATTCTGTAAAGGATATGAATTTAATGACATTTCAACAACTACTATTGATTATACTAATTAGTTTATATATTATAACGACGTATTATATCTGCGTATTATAAATACAGCAAAACTTTATTGAAGTTTACAGTACTTTAGTACTTGTTCTTTACTATTTGGAATCAATTAATTTATTTTCTGTCTTTATTGAATCCTAGAAGAAACTTTAAAACGTGATCTTAGTGAATGAGATTTAAATTGTAATGGAATAAATAGCAGTGTAGATAACGTAAATCCCATTTAAACGGTTCCATTTAAACGGATCATGAATAGCGATTTGTGATACGCTTCATATGCCTTCTCTATTATTCGATGCTCGAGGCCTTCCTTTGTTAGTCGTTTTCTTTTATCATTATTAAGAATTAGTGCACTAGTTAGCAACTTTGATAAACACATTATGAATTTTAACGAAAATATATATATATATATATATATATATATATATATATATATATATATATATATATATATATATATATATATATATATATATATATCTAATATATATATATATATATATTGCAATTGCGAAAATATTTTTTGAAAAATCTGATGTGTACGTTAAGCACTTAGTGATATGCCAATATAAGATTCATCGTGAGAATGATGAGAGAATTCATCGTGGTGTGTTGGGGCAATGTCTGACTGTAAGGGCAATATCCACTCAGGGGAGTGAATTGTTTTCCCTTCCCCAGTCTGGAAGATCGCAGCTAAATATAGATGGCATTTTAAATCAAAAATGAATTTATACTATCCGATAGCTAAACTAGGACGTCAACTATGCATATATTGAAATTTATAAATTAAATTCTTGAAAACAGGGTGTTAACGTGTTCATCTACCATTATTAAAATACTCCACATTCATATTTAGAAACTTACGAATTTACTTAGGCTAGCATATTTTATGAAAATGTAGAAGAATTTATTATTTAGAATTAACAGAACATGACGTAACTTTGAATTTTAAATTAAAATCGACTATTAATGTTTATTTACTTTGTTTTTTTGTATGTGATGATTTAGTCTCGACTATAAAGTTTTGTATGCTTAATTTTTCATATATTGTCCAAACACATATTTTTTGTGACACAAACATGGACACAAACCCTCTGAGATAGGTTCTCTTTAATATTTTTATTAAAAAACTTATTATTGCTTACTTATGCTTAACAAAAATTGGATCTTTGTTGTTCGTCAAATCTTACGAGAAGATCAGCCCTTGCTTATTGAACAATTTACAAAGATAAGAAGAGAAACTTATACCTTATGTTTTCTATGAATAAGTAAATAAATATGCTAGAAAATCTTATAGTCTGTAAATATGGTATTCAGATTTAGCTACACGCTGTGTCAAGCCATACCATTCGAAACATCGTGAGTAGTCGTCGTCGTGTCGTGAGTAGCGGATAAAAACGCGATACCTTAAACTTCATTTAAGTAATTTTATCACTTCATGAAATTTGAAATTATATTGATTGAAATTTGAACGTAACTCAAATAACTGCACTTAAACATTTATTTCATTTCATTAAAATGAAATGCAATGGCAATTAAGAACGATAATTATCATTCTTTCAATGATCATCCAGCCTCGTCATTGTTTCATAGATTACTCTATAAAAGCAACAAATATTTATGTAACTAAAAAAGAATTGTATACATAATTCATAATGTAGAGATTTCTAGGAGCATGTTTAAAAAAAAATTGCTTATGGTGTGTTGTTGTCATGGTAAAAAAATTGCATTAGACATTGATAATGCCTATTGTAGGTTGTGTTTCTATACTGAGAACGAGATAGAACCCTCTTTATTGTCTCCAGTAATTGAAAGGTCGGAGGTATTTCCCTTGGAACGCTTAAATTGGTCACAGCTGGGCTTTTTACTGTAAAGTATATATATACTATAATATAAATGTGAATAAAAATATTTGAGTTAAATGAAAGTAAAATAACTTTGTTTGTAAATAATTTAACTTGAACATATGTTTCGTTATTAAATAAAACTATAAACTACTTGAGTTGAAGTAATACGAAACGCTTCTAACGATCTTTACTATATACAACACGTACCGAAGGACTTAAATTCCACTCCAGGGAGATATTTATATTAAAAATGCAGATATTTGCTCTGACCGGGTTGAATAAAGAGGCGAGTAGGGTTCACTTATATAGAGTGGAGTATAATTTATTACTTATATGTACATTAGGTACTCTATTTCTTTGTTACAGTTTTAAATGAGACACTATGTTACATTAAATCTTCATCAGCATAAAAGTTATTTGTGCTTCAAATTAAAATTCAAAGACACTGTAGACTTACAAGGTCTAAATTGTAATAAGCAGTAATGAAAAAAGTCTCACGCAATTTCAGCGTGAAAGGTCCTCTTGAGATAAAATATGTACCCATTTAATAAGACGCCACGTTCATCCAGTTTCTTTCATTACATTCATTATATATTTTTACTTAATACTAAATCCTTAAATTACGGGTATGTAGTACTACTTACTTTTGCTACAAAAACGCCTGTTCAGTCCTATTGAAATTTATTTAATAATACGCAAAATGCGAGGAGTAGCTGAATTATTATTTTTCATTTATATTTGAGAACAAATATAATGTTTTTAATTCATAACATAATTTGGTCATTGTCGTATTTTTTGTGTATTTTTATATAGGGGAATCATTTCTATAATTGTAAATATTTAAGGTCTAACGTAGATAGTCTAGATTAAATAATAAACATGACCTCCTTTTACAGCTAGTGACCTCGAGTCAATACGAGCGCTTTTCAATGAGAAGGAAAAAGAGTTATCAGTCGCCGTGGCGAAAGTGGAAGAGTTGACGAGGCAACTCGAAGAGTTGAGAAGAGGTAGAGTTCAGCCGGCACCGCCTTCTGCTCACGAACTGGATAAATTGAGACGGGAACTTATGGTAAGTGAAAATTGTTTGATGTTTGAAATTAAAATAAAACTGCCTTTATGGTTATATATTTACCTGATCTACCTGACCCGACGCTACAATAGTTCGTGATTATGATAGTAGAGTAGGTAGGTAGAGGGTAATGTGCTTAAAACGTAAGTAAATACAAGATAAAGACTTTCAAAACAGTATGCCTATTTTTCTCACGAATATTCGAAGAACCCTTTCATTTTATTCACGAAGCTCCCTCCCACCCTTCATTCTGGAACCAAATCTTACTGATATATAATTTACAATACTTTTCATAAAAATAGAACTGAAAATATTTTCAAGCTTCACAATTCACATACACGCACTAACACTAAAACATCAATATATATGGACTCAGGACTCAGTCACTGACTAATGCAAGTACATACTGACATCGTTCTCTATCATTCTTATGACGTGTGGCGAAAACTACCTCACTCTTTATATTACTTGACCAGAAAATTAATTCATTAATATTCATTTTTAGTTTTTTGTATCTTATTTTAATAAAGTAAACAGAGAGAAACTATTGTTGAAACACAAGCGTACATTGTCTGTATGTATACAATAACTGGTCGGATAATGCTCTTGTATATCAGCCTCTTAAGTTTGGGCGGTATTCTGCGATCGCAGACTACATCAGTGACCTCTCGCTATTTGGCCCAAACAGCGGTAACCCGGGCGTGAACATCGTGGTCAATGCTTCCGGACTCGTGCATAATGGGTC
Organism: Dione juno; assembly: GCA_037127375.1. Classification (NCBI taxonomy): domain Eukaryota; kingdom Metazoa; phylum Arthropoda; class Insecta; order Lepidoptera; family Nymphalidae; genus Dione; species Dione juno. The sequence continues at coordinate 6,232,797 of JAXRJS010000032.1, read as the reverse complement.
CAAGCTACCTGAACTTCTCCGACTTAACGGCTGGCTCAGGCCCGATGTGGATAGTGCTCGAGTCCGGGTTCCCGCAAGCCATGTACTCGGCCTTTGACACATTCAGTTTAAGACAACCGTTCTCAAGCGTTCCATGCGTTCACTTTATGCTCCAGCATCAGTCGGTTCCCCTCAATAAGTACTATGTCATCAGCATACATCATCAGCCATGGAGGCTGATCCTGGATGTGAGCCGTGACAGTATCTAGCACTACATTACAACAGGGGTTCACCAAGGCTCAGCTCTTGGTCCACCCAAGAGCTGAGCCTTGGTGAACCCCTGTTGTAATTGGGAGGGGTTTGTAATCGCCAACAGCGGTCCTAACTATAAATTAAAGTTCTGAGGACAAAAATGGCGTCCATAGAGCCTGATCCTTGCTGAAATCCATATTGACACTCAGAGACAGTATACTCTCCGCGGAGCCTGAGGGCGATCACGCGCTCGAAGAGCTTCATGATGTGACTCATAATCTTAATGCCCCTAAAACTACCGCAATCTTGAACACTGCCCCTTCCTTTGTAAATAGGGGTATAAAAACTGTACCGCCACTGATGTGACGTTCGTCCCAGTGTTCAAAATGCGGTTAAAAACTCAGTAAGCATGAGCACACCACGAGAACCCAACGATTTCCACGCTTCGATCGGAATATCGCTGGTCCCACCGCTTTGCCGTTCTTCATGTGCCGAAGACAATTCCGAGTTTCATCAACGGTTATTGGAGCAATTTGTATTGTGCCAATTTGTAGATGAGCTTCTGCCCCTCCACAGTTTCAAGTTTATCATATAGAGGTAATAAACTTTCACTGCGGGCTTTGGCTACATACAGCTCTTTTGCTGGCACGTTTCGCTGCTATGTACTCCAGTTTGTCTTCAGGAGAGTTGGAACGCTGCCACTTTTTAAATGCAGTCTTCTTATCACCTCCTGTACCTTGTTATTCCACCACTATGTCTCCCTGTCCATAATCCGTCCTCCCTTAGAAACGCCAAGAACATGTTTACCAGCCGTATTGATTGCAAACTGAGCTCGATCCCAAGCATCCTGAGCAGTTTCGGTATTAGTTAATTAATTTTGACTGTTAACCTCTTCCAGAAAGTTGGTCTGCATCGGTCCATTCAACAACCACCACTTGATCTTAGATTTACTCGTCTCGGCTAACTTCTTTATCGGGGTAACGACATAATCCATTAGAAAAAGATGATGTTAGGCCGTGAGGCTTTCACCAGGAATGACTTTGCAGTTAGTTACCTTGCCAACATGACACCGCCTGGTCTATAGATAATCTATTTGAGTTGAGTGGGGCCCACTCGTATACGTACTTAGGTACTGCGGACTCTTTTGTAATGGCCACATTAGACGGAATACAGGTTCTTAGAAAATTTTCTCCCTCTATATTGCGGCGACCGTGACCAAAACCACCATGGACACGTTCATACGTATCTGCAGCCTTACCCATGTGGCCGTAAAGGTCCCCCCCTAACTATGATCACGTCGGTAGATGAACCTCTTCATACTGCTCCCAGAATGACTCCTTTTCGGCCCCGCTACAACCAGCCTGGGGAGCGTAAGTACTGATTAAGTTGGTGATAGCCCCCTCAACCAGTACCTTCACCCGCATCAGGCGGTCGCTGCGGCGGTCAACTTCGAGGAGACCATTCCATAGCACTTTAGATAGAACTACTGCTACACCAGTTTTGCCGGAAGGTGATCCAGTGTATATGGGCTGGTAACCCTGTCCGATGTTATGGGTCTTATTGCGCATTTCCTGTAGGAAAGCACACTGGACCAACCATTTACAATTACAATTTACTTCAAAGTCAAAAAGTTAAAATAAATTGTGGTTCATAATTTAATTCAAGAACAACTCAAATAATTGAAGTATACCGAAGCTTTAGAATTTTTTTTTGAATAAATTTTTTAACACAAATATATTTTTACCAAATAAATTGCCCTGATTACAAGGATAATACTTTCATAGAACAATTGAAGAAGATTAACACTAAATTGCTCCGGGCCATATTATCCATTAGGATCGAGGTCTGTGTTGTTGTAAAATGATGTCACAAGTGTTAAAATTTGTTTAAGGCCCTTTACATATAAATTTTGAATGAATAGTGTTATTTTTAAATACGTACATTAAACTGAAATGAAGTAGAAATTGTTTTCAATATCTTTTTCACCTTATAACAATAAAATTATTATTACTTTTTAACTCTATTATTAAGATTAAACGGTGCAAAATTTATTTTATTTAGGTCCTTTTTTGTTGATTTTTAATTACACTTTGGGTAGTGTAATTAAATTGAACATAAAATCTGTTACTTAATACCGTTCTTTTTCTTCATCGTTTTGTTCTTTGGGATTAACCACATGAATTTTATGTTTGTAATAATACACCATGTATTGCATATATCATATACCTGTATAGGATAAATAGTATTATGATTTTTAATTCTTTAATAATATTACATTAGCCGGAGAGTTCAGGAACTATTGGTTCAAAACATATTTTTTGTGTGGACAGTCTATTTATCAAGGAAAGCTAGTATTATCCTTTCTATATACATGGTGGAACTTAGAGACATCATGGATGTCGAGATATATTAAGAAATTAATGTAACCACAATCCGTGCTAAATACAGGTAGTCCACCTTCATTTTACCGAGTTCGTGGCCAAGTAGGTTGCGGGCAACAGGTCGTGTTGAACTAACAATGATTTAAATATTAAAACAATTGAATTTAGATACAAATTATACTGTGTATTGATGAATATACTGTAGAAAATGTGTATTATCATTAATAAACAATGTATTATTTTATGATAATTTTCAATATTCACACTACACTTGTGTTATAACAAAATCCAAATGAACATTTACTGAAAACAATGTATCAGTTTCGATAGTAAAATTTTCTATAATCATGTTTGGTATTAATAAACGATTATACACAATGTTATATTGATATTAAAGGTGACTCAATCATCTTAAATTCGCCATGTCATGGACGACTATCCTGTTTTTACAGTCTCAGAGCAATAGAACAAAGAATGGAGAGTTTTGTTATTAATTTCTCACTATATAGCATAAAAAATAATTTATGAAATAGTATTTAAATTATACACACAATTAAAATAAGAATAAAAATATCAGACGAAATAAACGCTACTGCACTTGGCCGTTGTGTAATTCGCAAGCAAAGTTGGCACAATTTGTATTAATCAATTTCTTTCGTGAGCGGAAGAACAAATCTGATGATTACAATCACAATTACTGTTTAAAAAACCATTGAAATTTGACTTGACTTGATCTTTAATATTTAAAATACAAAAGTATAATTAATAATTATTATAAAAATGCTTATTAATTGAATTATTAACGCAATAGTTGCAAGATCACGCTCTTTGTGGATTTTGGTCTATGGAGAGAATTGTTTATTATAAATATATCTAATTTGTTCGGTCCAGCTATGTCATGCCATGAATCTTTGAAAATGATCACTACCTTCTATTTATTCTTCCGTGTATCTGTTCTCTTTTATTTATTTATTTACTAAATCAATCAACTCTATGTTTTGTATGTGTTGTGATGTGTAGTTTTGCTGCCAGTTTAATTTTTTAAATGCAAATTTTATTTTATTTTTAAAACTATAACTATAAAATAAAAATACATAATATTTTTTTTGGTTGAGAGATTTAACTATGCTTTTTTATTTGATTTAAAAAATAAAGATATAGTTTTTTTGTTTCTACGCTATATACTATATACACATTGTGTTGTACAAAGCTTTTAAATTTAATTTCTATAGCATTGGAAATTAATGTAACATACAAATGGCATTCCACTTTAGAACGATGAATAAAGTAATTGTGTTCCGTTTGCAGCCTTCTTCATATTGCAGTTTGCTATGAGAGATTCAATTTAAAACTACGTTTTAATAAATTTTTAAGTAAAGAAGCAAAATTGTATCCTCGTAGTCCTCAAGTATGTGTGTAACTTATACTTTGATTACGTTTTTGGATACAATATTTAGATTCATATTTCTGTTAAAAACGTATATTTAGCAATTTGAGCCATACATAACCAGGATGCTGGAACCTAGGTATATGCTTAAAATTAAATTATACTATTGTATAAACCTAGATTTGCACAACAAAAAAAACAAAGCAAAAAAGTGAAATACTATTTCATTATTAATAGTAAAATAAACAAAGATATTATAAAATTAATACAGTTAATAAAATACTAATTGTTAAGCTCCTAAGGTTTAAACTAATGAACCGCTGAATATGTTCATTGAATCCCATTACCCATTTCATATATCGTAACCTTATTTGTTAGCTGTATTACAGCTAATAAGGTGAAATTTGGTCGTCTGTAAAATTTCAATTCCTTCCCGAGATCCCGAGATTCGTCTGGGGACTTTAATAGCGTGTGGTACTCGTTCAGTGCCTTTGATTCAGATTCTAATTTGACAATTTAGTTATAGCTCGCGCCGCGCGTGGTGCTCCGTCCAATAATATCTACTACTGACCTTACACACTGACTGATAAACAAACGTTGTAAGTGAAGTGTTTATTTAGACAAGGTGACGGCAGTGAAGTGTTGATGTGTTAAGCATTTTGTTATTTTCGTATTTCTCGCTGACCTGTATGTATATAATTCTGGAAGGTTATTGTGAAAATGAGTCTGTAGTAAAGAGATGGAAGTAGAAATGTACTTGAGGGTAAATTTACAACTTACTATACTTGTTTGGATTATTACATATTTTTATATCCTTTGGGCATATTTGTATATTCTATTTAAAATAAAATAAAGAAATTTTTAGCTTTACACTGTATTCTGCATATAGCAGTGTAGGCATGTGGTGATGACACTCCGTTCTCCTGTTTTCCGTTTAGCATTGCTTGTTGAGTGGCGCAATTCAACGCCGCGCTTTGTATTGTTACCAGAGGACGAAAATTAATACTTCATTCCCCGAGTGGAATTCGAACACAACACAACCGTCACGTTTACAGTCAGACGCTGTGCCGCTGCGCCAAGGCGGCTCTTAATTAAGCATAAATAAATTATAAAATTATCCTTGTGATATTATAACAATTAATATCATCATTATTTTATTAATTCATTCTTGTACCAGGCTTTTAATTTTTACCTAAATAAAAAAGACCACTAGTATCAAACGAGGCTTACCTCTTATAAATAAAAGTTTTAGAGCGTTACTAACGACACTTCATCATAACCTTAGTGAATACTTCATGAGTTCATGTGTCCTAGAAACAGATTTCTTTCATATTTCTTGAACTAAAAACTTACATAGTGAATAAACAGTATAAGTAATGATCTCACATGTTAGACATGAGTTACTTAAATAATAAACAGCAGTGATAAATTTGTGTCAATTGTCCAAAGACATACTTAAGTGTATATCATAAATAATTCTCTTTAATCCATACAACATTACTCCTATATTATTCTAACCACAAATATAGTCAGGTTGAATATATATTTTGACGTTTACGAACATAATGTCGCATCAAAGCTGGCACAAGTAAATATTTGTAATGCTTATTCCAGTGACATTTAGTATGAAACATGAAAAAGCTTCTAAGTTAAGAGAAAACTTAGAAAGAGAACCATTTAAGTTTCATAATAGGGGTATCTGCAATGACATTAATGGGGACAAACATTTTATAAAATTAAAGTGTTTGACATTGTAATGTACATGTACTTAAAATTGAAATTGCTCTCTAATGACCGATATACCAACATTAATATGAAGTTTTATATTTAATATATTGTTTAAAATGCATTTAAACAATATAATAAATATAAAACTTCATTATATCTTCAATATAAAATTTTCTATTTACTTTTAAATTCTACTACTCAACAAGCGACGAAGTTTGGACGGAAAACGGGAACTGAGTGGATTAAAATTATTCTCTCTGCCTATCTTGTTTTATGCGAGATAACAAAAAAAATTTTTTTTTCTTCAAAATATATTATAGGGTTTGTGTCTTAAATATTTCCAGCATTGTACCTCAGTCAAAGCAAGTACATAATAATTATCTAATATTTTTTTTTATACGTGGAGTTTTTTTGTCTTTATTTAAATGGAAAAAATATCTTATACATTTATTTTAAAAAAATCTCAATATCTATTCATCTGATAATGCGTAATTTCAGCGTTATCAAAATTTATGATGCGAATCTAACAGAATACCTTCTAAATAAAATTTGTCTCAAGAATTCCCATCTTGACAGGCTTCGATAAAAAATTTCGCGAACCTGTTATAAATTAGCACTTCGAAAATGCTGACATTTTTAGGTATTATTATTCCCTCGAGTAATATAAAATGAAGTTTATGAATAAAAAGTTCGTTGATTATTATTTATTATAATGCATATATATTAGGCTACAAAAATAATTGTACACGCTTATTAATAATATTAGTTACTACATAAGTATAATCCAATACATTAGATATTTTTTACCATAGAAATTGTATCATCAAATTTAATTATGTACTACTCTATTATCGACTCAATTAGATACAACATCGCATTTGTTTCAAAGATCGCTAATTAGATTATGAAGTGGATTTATTTATCGTAATTCTTCAAAACATAATGCAGAACTATTTTCATTTAACTACTTTTCTGATTTTGAAGCACTCTCGAAAAACAATTAAAATAGCTATTTAATATGGAATGAATTCAAACAAATTCACGTTAACTCATGCGATCGTATCATATAATTGTTATTCGAGGTTCCAAAGCCTCATTAATACAAGTGATTTTGCGAGCGATGCAATCACAAACGAATTCTATGTACACAGCCTAGAAAAATATTACAGCAGATTCAGCTAGTTATAAACTAGTAGGTATACTTTATTCGCCTTTACTAAGGATATTTCGATCTATAAATGTTATATTGTTTTAGTTTTTATTTTTTTTGTATTTAGGTAAACCTTTATAAACTAAATATAATTGTTTTTTAACATTTGTTTATGTCATGAGATCATTTACACTGTACTTGTGACATTGAATTAATATTGTTTTATAGATTTTATTTTCTGATATATATTTCTCCATGTTTACCTTCCTTAACCGCATTTTCTTTTGCTAAAACTTAATCTATATAACCATGGAAGCGTAAGACATCTCGTCTAAAACACGACCATAACTTAACAAAAGTATCATCTATATTTCATAACAAATTTGTAGTTTCAACTTCAATTTAACGTCGCAGCCTGCTGACGTAAGCCTCTATAAATTCCGATGTCATGAATACTTAAAATGCAATTTAAAATCTGTCATTATTCTGGTAATTAGTTGAAACGATTTTATCTTTACGTGGCAAATTAATTTCACGGTACGCTATCCAGACTTTCTATTATAAATACGATGATAGCTTCATATGCATGGCCATTTTGAGTTAATAAAAGCGTGTATGTAATGAAAAGCGACGTCATAAACAGAAAATAAAGTAAGCGTTTTGCAAAAGTTTTGCTTGAGTAAAATTATTATGAATAAATTACGTTATAATATTATATTATTTATATTATGTATGAGTAATTTTATCAATTTATTAACACCTTAATTTGGTCTCGGAAAAGCAGCTTCACATTTTCTCTCGCATAGTTAGTAGTATATGTTCTTCTGGTGTAGGCGAATGGAACCTATTGTTAAGCACTGTGTTTCCCACTTTTCTCCCTATTTTCGATACATTGCGTCTGTCGGGTATGGCGCGTATGGCTTAATGGTCTTAGTTTGGATGATCACTACAGACTCGTTAGTCCCTGAAACACGTTAATGGTGAACGTGTTTGTCAACGTGTCGCTTTCTCTCCTTGTGTCTGTTAGGATGGCAGCACCCGTGTATCTCGATCTTTCCAGCGAGTCATAAGTTCATGTCGTGCATTTGGAAAAGGTTTAACCTGTCGATGAATGACAGTTGGTTGATATCCCCGATGAGCGAGTGTGAAGAGAGCAAGTATACAGATAATATGGCCGTTATTATGATCGCCCCGAAATGTTTCCTTGAGGCCTCGTTCACAATCAGTTTTGTGGGCCTTTCTGAAGCACCATTTACCAAAATTTATGATTGCGATTGTGTCACTTTAATTTTCCGTTCTTTTTCCTTTGTGCAACTAAAAGCGATCTTACATCTGAGGTCCTCTGCACTCTTCTTCTTCTTCTTGGCATTAGTCCCGGCTTTTGCCAGGGTCTGCCTTCCGACTAAGCCTACTCCACTTTGCACGGTCTTTAACATCCTCAGTGGACAATCTATTGGCTCTCATATCTTGTGTCACGACATCCAGCCATCGCTTCCTTGGGCGTCCGGGTGGTCTAACTCCAGGGACAGACATGTCAAGGCACTTCCTTCCGACATAGTTCTCAGATCGGCGCATAACATGGCCATACCATCTCAGGCGACGCTCTTGGAGCTTATCCGCTACGTCACGGACCCCAAGACTACCTCGAATGAATGTGTTGCGTATGCGGTCGGACCGCGTAACGCCACACATCCATCTCAGCATCTTCATCTCCGTGACGTGAAGCTCCTGAGTGTGCCGAGATAATGTTGGCCAACATTCGCTGCCGTATAAAAGAACCGGTCGGATAATGCTCTTGTATATCAGTCCCTTGAGCTTGGGCGGTATTCTGCTATCACAGACTACACCAGTGACCTCCCGCCATTTGGCCCAGGCAGCGTTTATACGGGCATGGATGTCGTGGTCGATGCCTCCAGACTCATGCATAACGGCTCCAAGGTACCTGAACTTCTCCGACTTAACGGCTGGCTCAGGCCCAATATGGATGGTGCTCGAGTCCGGGTTCCCGCAAGCCATGTACTCGGTATTCGACACATTCAGTTTGAGACCACCGTTCTCAAGCGCACCCTTCCAGGCGTTCACTTTACGCTCCAGCATCAGTCGGTTCTCGTCGATGAGTACTATGTCATCGGCATACATCATCAGCCACGGGGGCTGGCATTGGATGTGAGCCGAGACAGTATCCAGCACTACATTGAATAAGAACGGACTAAGAGCTGAGCCCTGGTAAACCCCTACTGTAATCGGGAAGGGCTTGGTGTCGCCAACAGCGGTCCTAACCACTGAAGCGGAGTCGTTGTACATATCTCTGATAACCCCAATATAGGCTTCAGGGATCCCCTTGGATCGCAATGCCCACCAGATACACTGACGTGGCACACAGTCAAAGGCCTTCTGCAAGTCCAAAAGGCCAGATGCAGAGCTGTCCTTTTTTCCCTGTAAGCCTCCATCAAAGTTCTGAGGGCAAAAATGGCGTCCATAGTGCCTGATCCTGGTTGAAACCCATACTGAGACTCAGAGACAGTACATTCTTGGCGGAGCCTGAGGCCGATCATGCGCTCGAAGAGCTTCATGGTGTGGCTCATAATCTTAATGCCCCTATAACTACCACAATCTTGAACACTGCCCCTTCCTTTGTAAATAGGGATAATAAAGCTCTGCCGCCACTATTATCTCAACTATGATTGCCTTAAGTCTCAAGTCTCAAGCGGGTGTAAATTGTTTTTACATTGTGTTGTTTAAATCTTATAGAGTAGAACTAGGAATAAGTTGACTAAATAATGAGGATTTTAAATAGTTTAATTTATTTAATTTTAGGGATTTCTAAGGTGCTTTATTGATAATGAAGCTCTTGATAAAAGATTGTGGTTTTATCTTTGTTGAAAAAGTCATTTAGATGTAAATTACTTTAATATTTTTACATAAACACTTCATTAGGTCCACTTTAAAGCTGCTTTTGATGTTGGATATATACTAGGGAAAAGTTTTCAATTTCTTTGACTTATGTCTGACTTATTATGGCAATTATATAGGTGCCTCGATGTTGTTGGATGAATTTGTTGACATGGAAAAAGTTATTCAGTCGGAATGGGTACAGGAACGGATTGGTGGTCAAATAAATTGTCAATATAATAATGGGTTTCCGATTAAAGGGAACTAGTTTATATTATTGAAATTCGATTTACTTTAACATTATAGTCACATTATAGTATTATTGGCAAACTATATCTATATCTATATATATATATATATATATATATATATATATAATATATATATATATATATATATATATATTTCTCTTGTATTTCATTAATATTCTTCAATATATCTCTATCTCTAATACAAATTAATCTATACATTGTTATAGAAACGATATATATTGAAATACAGTTCTCAAGGCTGTACCTAAAATAACCTAAGAGCTAAAAGCAAACAGATACTGGTAGAATTTTAATCTTTGCTGGTGTATCTTCAAAGTGAAATTTCAATAAAATGTTTGAAAATTTGACACAATATTAATCATAAAACTGCTTAGTAGATAAAAATGCTTTTTTTGCACAATTCAACTTAATTTGCACTGCTGAAATGAAATTACAATCGATACAATTTAATCAAGAAAGCCTCTTTTGTCCAAACCATATTCTGTTTTGATTCTTTTCGTTTGACAAATTTCAGCGTTATATCAATGGTAGATAAGTAAAGCTTAAAGAAAAAAAACAAACAAGTGTTCAGTGTAATTAAAAAGATATTTGCACTAAAAATTACACTATACTGTCATCATATATTCTTGATATGATTTATGAAACTGTAAGTTGCAAGGTATTACGTTTGAATTTTGATCAAGCGATATACCTTTATACGAGTATTATAAGTTAATGTGAATTCCACACTCACAATTATTTATCATAATTGAAATTCTTCTTCTTCTTCTTCATCCTGGCATTAGTCCCGGCTTTTTGCCAGGACCTTGCTTTTTGCCTTCCGACTAAGACCAATCGGTCCATATGAGTGGCGAAGTGGTTTTTTTGTGGAGCGATTGCCATCTGACCTCCAAACCCATTACTGGGAGAAACCAGGAAAGGACAGGGAATAAGAGGCAGAAAGACTTGGAATATAGGGGAGGGACACCACTTACATGGATTGGATCGGGTTATGAAAGTGGTGGCTCGAGGTCCCGGGGTCGCGTACCCGTATGCCGGAAACCAAATATCGGACAGATAACTGGCTAGACACCCTCTGAGATGATTTATCATAATTGAAATTCTCCGTAACTAATTAATAGCCGAAATTTCTAAGTGTGCGGACAAAAAAACAATAAATTAATTTAAATAAAACAGTTTAAACGGATTAATCGCGTATATTATCATTTTTTTAAAACCCGACGTTTCGAACACTTTGCAGTAGTCCGTGGTCCGTATCTAGTCTACCCGTGACCGGTTTAAACTGTTTTATTTAATATGAATAAACATAGCGGAAACCAAAGAACTTACTGAATAAATTTTAATTTCTTCGTTTTCTAAAGAATCAATCGTAATATATAAAACTATTAAAAGCAAAATTATATACAATTGGGGTAAAAGTTAATCTCGTCCTGAGTAAAATTTATTAAAATACAGTTTATAAAACTCAATAAAACAGTTGCAAATCGACATCCCTTCTTAATAGACTATCCATTTACTTTTCTTCGCATTTATAACTTTACATCAAAGACTTGCAGACTTTTAATTTTTTCTCTCTTTTAGAGAATTCCTTCGAGAGGGATTATTAAGTAACTTTGCCTAACTTCTTTTGTAATTGTTATGAATTTTAAATGATACTATAATTTTACACATTTATTTGAGGTCTTTGTACAGCAGAGGGACAGCGCCTGACAGTAACCGTGGCTGTGGGTTCGTACCTTCTTCCACCTATAGGATTAATGGAATTGAAATTATTTTTATTTCTCCACTCCGGCAGACAATGCGTGGCATTAAACTCTGTCTCTTAACACACAATGTTTCGAAATTAGGGCGGAAAGTGGCGATCGTAATAGTGACTTGACGCTAGTTTCCTGTAACGCGTAACTTGTTATATGCAAAAAAACCTTAAAGCATAAAAATGATGTAATAATATAATTTTTCGAAATTTAGTTGTAAATTGTTATAAAGTACCTACTATATATATAAAAAAATTATTGTGAAACAATATAGTAAAACAAAATTATTTTTTACAGTACCGTAACAAACTCAATGAACAGCAGAATGGTAGGCTATCGGCGCAGCGGGCAGCACTGGGTGCACGACAGGAAGAAATGCGTAGTATAGATCGACGAGTTTCAGAATTGCAAGCCAGGTTGCTGAGGAAGAGAGCGCTCAATCGTCAACTAGCGGCTGCACACCGGCAACCGCAACAAAGGTAAGGGAATAATTTAAAAAAAAAAACATTATTTTATTCAAATAAACAACTGAAGAATGAAAAATATCCTTACTTATTCTTTACAGGTATACCAGGTATATATATTTAAAGGAAAAAAGTAAAGTTAGGTAGTTAAATATTCACTGTTTGGTGAATTTGAGCATTTATATAGCAGGATTACGACACTCCGTTTCTCACTGTCTGCCCAATTTTGAAGTACTGCGTGTTGAGTATCTTGTTACCAGACCGTGGAAATGTAATAATTCATTCTCCAGGAACGGGAATCGAAGCCACGACCGTCGCGTTTTCAGTCAAACTCCATGTCGCTGCGCCACAACGACCTTTTAATGTTGTTACATCCCAATTCTATCACAAATTTTCAATTTATTCAGATATTGTAAATTTAACGAGTATTCAGCAAAAGTAACTAAAATGGTATTTTACGTTGTATTTGAATTTTTATACTTATTTACGTTTCCCCTCCACTAAGCAGTCTATAAAATCCGTATTACACTTATTTAAGCATTCGAGAGTTATCTTAAAAGAAAATAAACTCAATAAGCCTGCTTAACTTGAGCGTCCCTTCTCTGACAACACTGAAAGAAAACCGTCGTTTGTAACTAAGTTGTCTTGTTTGTCTTATACTTTTAAGCTACTCACAAAAGCAAATTGGATATTTTCCACATTTTAAGTCTTAATTACTTAGCTATATCTGTTTAGGATTTCCCTCAATTTATTAGAATATTATTAATAAGTGGTTTTCTTTTTAGTGGTTTACTAAGCCACATCTAAGTCGCTTACACCTTTTACCTGAATAGCCAAATTTAAATAGGCCATATTCAAATTATTTTACATAAAAAAATTAATTATGCTGGAATATAATTTAGTTAATTTGAATATACCAGTATATTAGTTGTGTTACTTAACTAAAAGTCTGAAACTTATCTTGAAATAATAATATTTCAGGTCGAATAATCCTACCCCAATGCAACAGCTGCCAAATTATCCAGCCGGCAATAATCCAGTGAACAGTCAACCAAAGAATCAACAAGCTCGAGGAAATGTAGCAGCCGTGGAACCCTACAATCACGTTCCACATGCGCAAAGTATCCATAACAATAACTTTCAAGTAAGTGGAATAAAATCTAACTTTTAAAGAAAATTTACTAGTCATAAATATTATGTTTTGTAATTATAAATGTTGTAATTTATATTTTTCAGGCTATGAAACAAAATGTTATTCAAAATAACATGCCGTTAAAACAGCTAACGCAAAGTGATAATATACAAAGCCATTTAACCCAACAGGAAGCTCATTTCCTACAACAAAAGCAAATGATGAATCCTATTTACAATGGTAACTACCCTCTCATGCCAAACGTACAAGACAATCAGTATCAAGGACAATTTATAAATAAACTTGAAAATAATGGATTCAATCATGTACAGCAAGGTATATCAAATGCTTATGATCAAAAATCTGTGTTTGATCATATGAATAAATATTCAGATTATAATAAACAGTCTCAGTATAGCCCAAATAGTACTAGCAGCTCAAACAGCAACCAAACTGGTAAAGATCAAAAAATTAACGAACAAGAATTTCCCCCTGAATTCGCAGCAAGCAAATCTGATCCTAAATATCAAACGTTGCCATATAATACTAAATTTCCACAAAATAATAACGGCAAATTAAAACAACCAGAAATTAATGGGAAGGCTAATGAACAAGACTTAAAAAATCCTAATGCACCAAACATTAATCACATGACTGTACATTCGACTCCACTATCCGTTGTAAATAAAAGTTTGGCAACTCCTTTAAGCCAGAATGAAGCAACATATCAACAAGAGCATACATATCAGCTACAAAAATCCGATTCATCCAGTAGATGTAATCAAGAGGGTAAAGAAAATCATGCATATCCTCAGAATTCTAGGTTAAGTCAAAACAGTAGTCAAAATAATGACAGTTCTAAAAATAATGCCAATAAAAGTCAACAGAGTATTACAAAGGGCAGCTCTCCAAGTTTGCTAACCACTTCCGCCAGCAGTTCTATAGGATTTGGGGTAAGGAATCATATACATATACAGTTTCATCAAATCATTAAAATTTTCATTCTCAAGTATGCTTTTATCATTAACTGTTAACACCTACATTTGTAAATATCATCATCAATCATTAATTACAGAAGCCTGTATCGAGTGTAGCACCAACATCGGTGCAGGTCTCGAGTGGCAAACCATCACCCATTTATCAGACATCATCTACAAAGATCCAACCAGTTCAACCACAAACTGTCCAGACTCAAAGCATAACTGTAACTTCATCGAATCATGTAGTTAGTAATGTGGTAAATTCTCAACCTCAGATGGTAAGGAACACGGCGTCAGGACTATCTGCTAGTACTCCAAGCTCAAACTTCAGCAGTCAAAATGCATCATCGCAAAGTATATTGCTATCTCCACCTCAAAGTGCTAGTACCCCACTTTCAACGCCTGATGTAAGCGGTACTGACAAATCACCTAAGCCAGCTTTACCACCTAAGCCTACAATTAAAGTAAGTTTTGAACATTAATTGATAAAACTGACTTAGTTAACTATATGTTCTCGATAGATATTTTTAATTTATAAAATATACTCAAAGATATATTCATATTTGAAAATACAAAATGAAAAAACGTAGGGAAATAGTAAATACATTTTTCATTTTAGACTCCACCACGACAGTCAGTCAATCATGATGCAGCCTTCACACAGTTAACGGACACCACAAATATGCCCACAATAAGTCTTACAGACTTATCTAATGACAGTGAATTGAACATGAAGGAAAATACAAACGGTAGTAGTAATGAAATGATAATAAAAGCTCGACCATTAACTATAAGAAAACCACCTCTCAGCGAGCAGCCTAAATTAAGAAATGTAAATAACACTAAAAATGGCATTAACGTTAACATGAATCGACGTCTAGAGATGTATCTATTCCCAGAAATGGAGGTTGTAAATCATGATCAACACGAACAAAATGGTCAAAAAGATAAAACAAAGCAAAAAGACGAAGTAGATAGATCATTAACAAACAACGTATCTTTAAATCATGAAAGAATAGAAGAGAGTAAAGATAATGTTGTTGATATAATGGAACAGATAAGTTCCGTCGATTTGAACGGTCAGGATTCTCAGAGATCTGAGAATATTCTGAGGCGATCAAAAAAAGGGAACTTGAAACAGGGAGGGAAAGCGCCCTTGGCGAGGCGTGTTAGCTTTGATCCTCTTGCTTTACTTTTAGACGCAAGTTTGGAGGGTGAATTAGAACTGGTCAAGAAGACTGCAACACAGGTAAAAATATCTATTTTTTGATAATTTAATAACTTAACTTAAATCTAAGATAGTGAGATATTTGATTTCTTTATGTGACATGCATATATATAAACTACAATTTTTTAAATTTTTTCCTTAATTTGTATTGGATTGTCATCTCTTGCCAAATGTCATAATCAGAGTCCACGGGAAGTACTTGCAGGTTTTGTTTAGACGACGAGTTCCAAACATTATGTGGCAAAACGATGCATAAAGGCTCTTATATTTTAATTCCTTTGTAATCCATTTTTTTTCTGTGGTATAACGGACAGTAAACTTAGATATATAATATTATTTTCAGCTTGATATCTCCATGCAATCTCAAGGATGGCGAATATAAAGACGCATGTTTGCCCGTCAGTTGATATCATAGGGGTCATATAAGGGTTCCGTCTTATTCTTTTGATATTCTTTTCATCTTCTTCCTAGTCGTACACTCGTGGCAGAGTGGTCGTGGTCAGGAATTGGTCGGCTTCTGCGTTGATATCATCACGATGCGTCTCCATCTGACTCTACTCGTGGCTTCGTGCGAACACTCGTTGATGGTGTGGTCAGTAACAGACTTTATTGGGCTATCCATCTTGCTGGTGAGCGACCGCGAGCTCTTTTTCCTTCTATCTTGCCCTGCACGACAAGCCGTTCCATGGAACTTTCTTTGCGCGTTATGTGACCAAAGAATTTTAGTATTCGTCCACAAACGGTCGTTGACAACCTTTCTTTGATTCCTTCAAAATAGATACGTTGGTGCGAAAAGCATTCCACGGAATTCGTAACATTCGCCTTCAACACCACATTTCCAGAGAATCTATTTTGCGTCGATCGTGTAGTCGTAGCGTCCAAGTTTCTGCTCCATAGAGAAAAATAGGAAAGACCAAGCATTTCATTAAGTGGACCTTGGTTTTTTTGGTTATTCTGCTAACTTTCCAGATTTTACTAAGCTTTTCAACTGCCGACTTGGTAATTGCACAACGTCTGCGAATTTCCTCTTGACAACCACCTGTGTTTGTAATTTTTGAACCTCGGTAAATATAGCTCTGAACGACTTCGCAATTTGCGATAGCTCTTACATCAAGGTATTTTTATAAACGGAATAGGTTTCCGTATATCAATATGGTAATTTTTTACCATCTTTTATCATTTTAAAAACAAGTCTAAATTTCATTCTAGGTGCAAAATGCAAGCGCTGCAAACGACGAGGGTATAACTGCTCTCCACAATGCTATCTGTGCAGGCCATTTCGAAATAGTAAAGTAAGTGTTTAATGTCTTTGCTGTTATTTTAATCATTCTTTATAGAGCATAAACTTCGTGTTTCTGCAGAATAAATTAATTTACAAAGTAAATTATTTTTAAAAACAATTAAATTGTTTGATATTGTTATGACGTAACCAGGCAGCTATGTACGTTTTTTTTATACGATATATTAAAATACGTATTTTTTTTAAATCTTTGCCCGTTTGGTCAAATGACGACTATCTAACACAAAAATATTTATCGATCCGAACCCTACTGGTCTCCGAGATTAACGTGTTCAACTAAACAAGCTCTCCAGCTTCGCAATAATAGTATCGAAATAAATAACAATATCGCCAATATATTTGACGTACGTATTTTGCGGTGCAATCGGTTCCCATTCTGGCAAATGGATAACCATTGAAATGTTATTGTTCTTCATTTAACAACATACTAAAATGGATTGTCACGAAATTCTTTTTACTTAGCATGATGTGGAAGACACCTTAATAAAACAAGTTGTATCCACTCATAAATACCGCATCCTAATGGATTCGATAATAATAAAAAATAAATTTCAAATTACTAATAAATTAAATTAGCTTCATGCTGTATCCCGCTCATGGCAGGGTAGGCGGAGAGAACCGTAGGAACCTAATGTTAAAACATTCCGTTCCCCGCTTTTAGCCGTTCAGGCATTGCGTGTTGAGTGACGGAACTCAACGCCGCTCTTTCTCTTGTTACCAGAAACGTAACGTAACCAGAAATTAATTAATAGTTCATTCTCCCCGAGTAGGAATCGAACACACAAACTGTCGCGCTTATAGGCAGAGGCCATAGCAGACGAAGAAGAGGCATACCTCTTCGCCACGACGGTCCCCTAATTAAAATAATACTAATCATATGCCTAAAGCAAAAAAGGAAGGAAGTTGTGACTATTTTTTTAATATATTCAAAAATAAATAATATAACGTCACATTTGATTTATAGGTTTTTAGTAGAGCTTGGTTGTGATGTTAACGCGCAGGACTCTGACGGATGGACACCGTTGCACTGTGCTGCGTCGTGCAATAACCTGCCGATGGTGCGATTCCTTGTTGATAATGGTAAGAAATTATTATATATTGAATTTTACATATTTCTCTAGATGTGAAGAATTATTTGTTCTAGCCCTATTATACCTATATATGCACAAGCAGTGACTGAACTTCTTTAAACCTCAATAATAAGTCTGAAACTATTCAAATTTGGAATAATATGTTTTCCCTTTTGATACAGGCGCTTGCATATTTGCTACCACACTGTCCGACCATGAAACAGCTGCGGAAAAATGTGAAGAAGATGAAGAAGGCTACGATGGTTGTTCCGAATACCTTTACAGTAAGTTCCAATAAGTTTTCAATGAAAAAAACCTTAGGGCCCTTAAGTTAAACTAAGACTATTCCAAATTAATCCTGGCAATTTTCAATAAATATTTATCTTAAGATAATAGAAATGTCAGTTCCTTTTTTCCTATATCCTCTTTGCCTATCCTATAAAACATGAAAAATCTATTAATATAAAAGCAAAAACCAATTAAGCTAATTAATTTACAACTTGCAGGTGTTCAAGAAAAACTCGGTATAATGAACAATGGCCTCGTATACTCAGTGTTCTCTTACAATGCGGCGCGTACCGACGAGCTGAGCTTTGATTCCGGCGCCCGTTTACACGTGCTGAGGAAAGGCGATGATAACGAACGCGAGTGGTGGTGGTGTAGAGATGATACGGGAAATGAAGGATACGTGCCTAGGAACTTGCTTGGGGTAAGTTGTTCGTCAGTTTAAAATATGTCTATATTCGTTTTGAGCATCCTTTACTCTCACCTATAAGAAAAAAAATACTACTATAGACTATTATTTATTTTACTAGGATTAGATTTACAATATTTAGTCTTAAAATAACTAAATACAATTTTTTTATTGTTACTTGCAGTTATATCCAAGAGTCACCCCGCAGCAAGAATAAGAAGCAGAAAGAAGTTATCAACGCATTAAATTATGAAATAATCATTGTATATACATTGGGTAATTCTTTATTTTTTATGTATTTATATAATTGTAATCTTAAAATATATATTGTATACAAATTTAACAGATTTAATATTTTGTAAATATTTAAGTAAGCAATTAAAGTTCAAAACTAATGAGATTATATTGTACATTTTATAAATACGAGTCATCATTTTAATTGGTAATAAAATTTGTATTATTCTTAAGGTTTCTGAAAATATTGTGAAATATTATTAATTGACAATACAAATTAATATTACAAAGATATCGTCGTATTATTTATTAATTTCCTTTTTATTTTAAACTTGCGACTCCCTTAAGCTTAAGTAAACTGAATTGCGTTTGCTCCGAAATATTATACAAAATCACATTTGAGTATACTCGGACTTAACACAATCTATTATCGAAAATCGTATATAATAATTTTATATGCAATAATTCTGTAATTAGACTATTTTCTAGTCAATCAAATCATAACGTAAATTAAACGCCATATTCACTTGTCACAATTAAAATTTATATTCCAAATTGTTAAAACATCATTTTCTATTTTATCTTTCTTCCAAGTACATCGCCTTTATATTTTTTAATATTGCCAGTGCTTAAAATAATATTTTTATTACCCCAACAAACTACTAGTATTATTTGACTTTTTTCTTTAAAACAAGGTTGAATTAAACAGAAAGATAAGTAATTAATTCGACAAAATCCAAAATTTTCGTTAAAATTAATTAACTTGCGAATAATCGAAGTAATTCGAACGTATTTAGTTTTAATTTTCCCTTGGGACTATGACTCACTAAAATATCACAATACCAAATTTCATTAATTTATATTCAGTAGATTTTGCGTAATTCACGCACAATTAAAAAGACAGATAAAAATTGTTCTTATAGGTTTCTTTCTATTTATCGATGTATTAATCGAATTAATAATTTACGTTTTCATACACAGAATTGACATTTCCTAAATTTTATTATGTACACATATAGACATGGCTTCTTACTATATTAGGTATGTATAATAAATTTTCATTCTAATATTGATTTAATAACTTTACAAGCTCACCTCGCTTTACCTCGCAACGACTTGAAATGCGACAACTGTTACTCTTCAGTCACCATTTCAAAACATAAATGTATCGGTTTTATAATGGATTTAATTAAATTTTTCATAAACAACATTTTATATAACTATCAGTTATCTTATAGCTAGTTAAAAAATAAATATACGGTATTTCCTCAATATGTAACTTCATATTATAAAATTGATTCGTATGAGTAGAAGAATATGATAGAACAGGTACTACACACGAATGCCACACTAGAATATACGTGTACACATATGCACGAGTATGTGTAACACAAAATACAGGGTATCTTAATATAATATAATGTTTTTGCGACTATGTAGGCGCTGTCCTTACATTTTAAATCGTTATTCACTTTTAGGATTTGAAAATACATAAACCACATACACTATGCAAATGTAACCCAGCCTATATGACACCGTCTGCTCAGAAAGTAACCAATTTAGGTTGAGTGAGATCCGAATGTTATATGTAATAAGGTCGGAGGTTTTTTTTTTTAAATCGTTTTCACAATGGACAGATCAGACGCAATGCAGGTTTTTAAAATATTTTTATTGCATTGCGAAGACTATATCCAAAACCCCTATGAACACGTTTATGCGTAGCTGCCTTATCTCCAGCCCTCTATAAAATTCCTCAATCTAAGATCATATCGGTATAGCGAGTAGAACCTCTTCATACTGCTCCCAGAATGACTCAGTCACGCTACAACTCGCCTGGGGAGCATAGGCACTGATTTTGTTTGTGGTAAAACCTTCAATCAGTATCCTAAATACATAAAGCGGTTGTAGCGACGGCCAACTTCAAGGATCCCATTGTGAACCTCTTTAGCAAGCATTACCACCGCACCTTTTTTACCTGAAGGTGGTTCAGTATATATAACCCGGTAACCCTGCCCGTTGCTACGAGACTTATTGCCCTTCCAGCGAGTTTCCTGAAGGAAAGCGCACTGGACTCCACGTATCATGAGTACATCTGCGAGTTCTCTGCATCGTCCGGTTAGAAAGCCAATATTTCATGTTGCAAAGCGGAATTTCCGTCTGGGTACTCACGTCTTTAGCCGTGCCCATACCTGATACTGTCTCGTCGCAGGTCTAGGGTGATGTATCTGCGCGTCGTTTAACGGCGACACCCTAGCCGCATCCAGCTTTCTCATTAATCGGTCCATTTAAGTGGTGAATTGTGGTTTTTAGTGGAACGTTGCATCTGACCTCAAAATCCCACTTTTGAGAGATATGAAGCAAGGAAAGCAACTAAGATGAAGAAATAAGGGAGGGACTTCCACGGATTAGATAAGGGTATGAAAGTGGTAACTTGAGGATCCGGCGTCACGTACATGTGTGCGTAAACCAAATATCGGACATATAATTGAATTTCATTGATTTCCAATTTCTCAATTCTCAATGACCCATTAGTAAATAATAGATCACAAAATTTGACAAAATAAGAATTGGCACAAAAACTATCCGTAATAATCTCTGTTTTTATCGTGTTTTCAGAATCAGAATATAATATAATAATATCTTGTATTTTGCACAAATTTAAAGATTAAAATAATACAACTTTTTTAATATCTTTACATATTTTTATATTTTTAATTTCACATAGAAGAATGAATTGAAATTACATAGCAAAAATGCTTTTTAAAAACTTTGCTTACAAATCAAAATCTGCATACATTTGGTTTAACAATGAAAGATATGACCAGGATGAACTCATTATCTGTAATAAATAAAATTATAAATTTATTCGTACAGAAACATAAAATTATAAAGGTACATACCTATATAATTATAAGGTTAAAAAAATAATTCATTCCGAGTTGGGTTCGAACCTACAACTATTGTATAGCCAAACGCTGTCTCACAGCGCGACGATGAAATCAATCAATGATATTTTTAAATGCTATATTTGCTTTTTTTATGTTATAACAATTTCTAAATTCTAGCAAACAAAAAATGTAGCCAAACAAATTCAACATACTTTAGTAAACATTGTCAGCGTTACATTTGTAAATCCTAATGCTGATATATAACATGGTGATTGTGACCTGAAATATTGTAAACATTTATAAAATAAGTTCTTAATGTAGATACAATGGCACTCTATGGTCAATAAGCCTATAATATCCAATTTATTTATTTATTTATTAGGAAGCCAACGTGACATACTACGACATAATTGGTGGACACTGTACAGGTATGGTTGTCAAAGTATGTCTCATACATTTAAATTTTATACAAAACACGACATCCAAACAAAACATAATAAAAATAAAATAAAAAGGTAATCCAAAATAAAATTGTTAAGACAAAAAAAAAACAAAATACAAATAATAAATAACTTAAATTAATATTTACACATCTTTTTTTTATCCTATGTAGTATGTGGAAATATTATTATACTCTAAATTTAATATTTTTTAAGAATTTCCAGATTTTCTAGTTTTACTAATAATAAAATAATAATAATTGCTATAATTATCTGAAATAATGTACAGAACGTAAAACATCTACCCTGGTCTGGTTCAAAAGCGTAAACTTCCTCTTATTGTAAGGTAATTAATTGTGAATATTCATGAATCTTTGCTTCCTTATGAAGAATGACAGTACAAACTAATATTACAAAGAGATCATCGCATTATATATTAATTTTCTTTTTTCCACCTGGGAGCCTAATATATATTTAGAATTTTTGTAATTCTGTATGTATTCATACGAAGAGAATTTTCTATGCATCATGTGTCCATCATCCACCACCCTCCATTTACAATCAGCACACACGACGGATGACACATGATGTATAAAAAAGTCTCATCCGTCATTCTTGGTCCATACGTAATCCACCGTATGGATGATATATTTTTGATTTCACACTGATGTATAAATTGTATGATTCACTTGCACGAAAGCTTTTTTATATATAAAATGATATGATATGTTTTTGTCTATTACACATACTACCTCACTATTATCAAAGCGATATACTGCCTGAATTTTTTGCCCCTCTCATACCAGTGGCATTCATATGCAGCATCTGCTATTTCGACACTCTGAAACAGTTTCTATAATAATATACGAAATAATGTTTGTTTTTCTTTTTCCATATTAAAAAAATCGTCTAAAAAAATGAAATTGTCGAATCCTTTCTTAAATAACTTTAAGAAAATTATATATTATAACCTATGTTTTTTCTTATAATACAGACTTTAGCTGTAAATTATATAACTTATACTAACTAATTATGTATTTAAGTATTATTAATGTTAATAAAATAACTTACTGTATCGGCAAGTCTTTGTCCAGGCCAAGATAAAATGAATATTCCAAATAAAATTCCCAAAGCTGCTGTTATAAATTTTAAGAGTACACCTTTGGCAATCTGCGATAAAAAGATAATTTATATTTTTTAAACATAATTCTTGTATCCGAAAATAGTAAATGCCCTATTTCGTATAATATTGAAAAAAATTTTAAGAAATATCTTATATTATTTTTCAATAATTATTTATCACTTACCATCGCCATAAATCCATAGCAACAAATAATTATTGATGAAAAGGAAACATGAGTAAAAATTATGTATCCAAAAATAGCATTTAAATCTAATGCAATGCTGAAAAAAGTTTATAGATATATTGATAAAACAAAAAAAATGGCCTTCATTCTTTGACCTGACAGTACACATAATAATTTAAAAATAAGTAATGTTATAAAATTTAAACATAAGTTTCAATATTACTTTTTGTCATCTTGCTTGCACTTTTTTTATTATTAATTCTAATAAAGTAAGCATATCATAAAAAGTATTATTATACGAGTATTGACTTATTTATTTACATAATCCAAAAGTAATCTTATGATCAAAGTTTGGACGCATTCAAGTTTATTTAGCAAGTTCTGTGACAAATCTTGTTAGCAGAAATCTGCATAGTCAAGTGTGGGAAATAGAAAATACTGAGCCAATGTTTTAGTTTTAAGTGGCAATACAGCACAAAATGTGTTGCGGCTTAATTCCGCTTCTTCTCAAGTAGCGAAATGACCATGACAAAGAACTATCCCCTGAGACCCAGACCTCACACAATTACTCAACTCAAACTTGCAATTAGAGAGAGTAAATATTTCATATAATTTTTCAATATTATTGCTTTATCTGAACTTTAGTTTTCAATATTATTGCTTTAAATATGCAGTACACATTATATGTTTAGTATAGTTAGTGTTTTCGAAAATCTAAAATTTATCGTAATGCTCTAATTTTCTATATGAATTGACAATTATTTTTATCTCAAATCAAATTCTATAATAAAATAAATTTAATAACCTGTAATCCTCCTGCCTATTTACGCTACACAAACAATTTATCTAAGAGACTTACTTCAAGATTTAATGTTTTATACTGCGCTTTAATGTCTGGATTTGACAGTCATCTTACAATTTTACATATACATATATAAAGAGAAATAGAAGATAAAAGGTATTTTAAAAAATAAAATAGACCTCAAAAGCTTATGATGCATTACGACGAGAGCTTTAATGTCATCACATGTATCGGTTTCAGTTTCGAAAAAGTTCGATCCGGAAGTGCCCACCAACTTTTCCAAATCAATTTTAAGTAATGTCAGTAAAGCGCTCAAATCACATATTAGATCAACAAGTAGTAAAGCACACGGTATGTACAGCGACATATGTGCCGTGGTTACTGTAATTAAGAATAGAATATAAATGCTTGTGAGCTTTCTTACCTTATATCTTGCGGTATACTCATATAACATATTATATACATGTTTTAAGTATATTGCACTGATAAAAAGAAAGTAAATATATTTAAGTAGTAGGTAGATAAATTAGATATATATATAGGTATTGTAATAATTAAATTTGCTAAATACAAGTTTTTTTGTTATTATATATTTTTTTTATATGCTTTTAAATAAAAAAAAACGTACGTTACGTAATAATAAAATATCTATTTAATTCAACTGAATTTTGCACAATTTTAGTCAAATTCCAATATATAAAGCTCTGACTAAAAACATAAAGGACCACAAGAGACATAGAAGAAAAAGTGCTATTTTATAATTAAGTTTCTAATTGTATTTTAATCACTTACTGACTCCACACTGGTAAATATATATACAGGCATAAGTATATGGTGAGTTAACCGTAAAGAAAACATACATTTGCAAAGGAAACTCATACTGCACAGTGTTATCTTTGTAGAGGCTATAAAGAGTAATCGCCAAAGGTTCCAATTCAAAAAATATTAAGCTCACTATTCCGGCTCTGAAAAATACTAAGAAAAAAACACACATTATTATAAAAGCACCACAGATTCTATCATATTTAAAAATATTTTATAGCTACTGAAATAAAAAAAGCAATAGCTTGAATCTGAAAATGCTTACAACAATTATTTAGACGTTACCAGATAGAGGTTTGCTTTAATATTTTTACCATATCTTTAGTTCAATTCATATCAGATGTAAATACTTACAAGTATGAATAAAATTGGAATGCCACGTCCAATACTTGAAAGATTCAATTTCATTATCTTCCAACCGCTCGGGCCATACTTTACCTATTTTCTTTATTACTTTAGTTATTTTATTCCTATTCAAAAGCAACACAAATCCTATAACACTATCTGAAAAACAAGTAACTTTCATTGATTCGTACATTTCATTTTAACGCCACCTTTATAACACTTTTTCGAATTAAGATTTTTTTTAACTGTATTTTATGCATAAATTTTTATTTAGGAAAATATAAATTTATTCATAAAATAGAGCTAATCGTAGTGTAATGGGATAGTCTCATATAACACATAGCAGGGAAGAGATCCTAGTGTTTAAATATTCCGATTTCTGCGATAGCTTGTGACATAAACGTTGCGTGTTGGAACTCAACGCCGCAGAGCAAGGAAATAGTTCATCCTCTGAGTGAAAATCGAATATACAACAACCGCATTTAAAGTCAGACCCCACTGCGCCATGATGACCTACGAAAACGTAATCTTAAATAGAATAGAGTAAATAAAAAAATATTACCTTGTATCGAAATAAGGATACTGGGAATAGCACACACAATCTGAGAAAAGTTTGCGTTTATTTCATTTTTTTTTAAAATGTATAATGTCTGACTAAACAACATAAGGCATAAAAGCGTTGTGTACAGAAAGAATTTCATCAATTTCTTCGTGTTCATTGTTTTAGAATCATCTAAAACATCTAAACCTACAAAATTGATCATGTTTATATGACGAATGAAAGTTTTCATAAAACTTTGTGGAAGGTTGTGTATTTGTGACATTTTTATAAGTCAGTCAAGCTTGGTGGTTAAAATTGAAACAGAAATGAATGATGTTAAGCCTGTCTTATATTTCTATTTTAGTTATAAAATACAAGTAATGTACTTGTTGATTGAATCGAACAACAGGATGTTCTTGTTAAGAAATGAAAAATTTCAAAGTTGTGTTTGTTGTTTTTATGCTACTTTTGATAAGTCAATAAAATATGCCTAGTAAAATTGCACATTATATTTAATAAATATATTTTAGTTTTAGATATATATTTTCTTTTCATTTAAAAAGAACTGAGAGGGCGTCGACCCACATTGCGTTGTATGTGCTTTAATCGCCAAACTCCGTTAAATATTAATAGTAGGGATTCATTCTTCAATCAATTAACTTTCTTCTAAAAACTTTGAAAATTTAAATGTAACTAACAAAGTTCTTTCCCAATTTGCAAAAGAAGTTGTTAGTTTTGACAAAATCTTAAAGTATCGGGCTTATTGTTTTCTTTTTAGTTTTTATGCAATTAAGTTTTTTGTTTATGTACAATTTTTTTAGTAACGTACTTAGATGTACTTCTGATACAACTTATTAAATCACCCTGAAATTACAATCGCCTTCTCTATTATACATTTTTTTCTATAATGACGTAAGTGTTTTAAAGTATTCCAATTATTTCATTACATATGCAAATAGTGAGTCATATATTCTTTATATTTTATTATGAAATTATCTACTTTACATAGTAAGATGTTATTCGAAATTGCAAATGTAGTGTTACTGTTATGCATTTTTAACAATATAATGACATCAAACGGGTTGAAATAATATGACAATTATGATAATAACTTTATTTCATATTATTTTTTATTTTTCTAATATATATACATAGTAATAACATTACTACCGTTAGAGGGTTTATTAGTTATCTATATAGATAGTAGGTATATAAATTCTGAAATTGAAAAAAAAAATTCATCGTTGGTTGTCAAAACTCAGACAATATTTATAATAATGGCAAAGCGGTTCATTTGAAAATGAAGAGCATCATTTTATAATTTAAATAAAATGATGTATTTAAACATTGCGAACCAATTGAGTTAAAAGTAAAAATAACACTACTACAATAATAACTAAGATCATAAAGACTCAATCAAGAAGATCAAGACTAATAAAGATCGTTATCACTTTTTAAATTATAAATTGCCATACATCTGGTTCAAAAGAGAAAGATATGACCATGACGTGCTCATCACCTGAAAGTTGAAAGAAAAGTTAAAAAAAGAACTTAAAAATAAAAACTATACTAAGGTTTTTTATTTTAATTAGCTCATTAATAATAATTGTTACTTAGTACGTTACTTAGTTACGTACGCACCTTTGTATTGAAGCTACTTTATATATTAACATGGAGATTGCAAGTTTTAAATGTCTTATAGTTCTGTATTATAAATATCGAATTATTGATATTTAATAATGAAATCACATAATAAAAAATTGTAGTAAAAAATAGACAAAAGAGAGGATGAAAAAAAACAAGAAAAAGAAAATTTCAAATATAACTTACTTTTGAAAACATATTGAGGTTTACATCCGAAAATCCTAATGCAGACAGATGACATGGCTTTTGAGATCTATGAAATATTTAATTATTTTAATTTTAAGGAGTTATATATTGTCAGCGCGAAATTTATGATACAGACATGCTTACTTTAAAACTTTTATTTTATAACTAGCTTTAAAACTTTGTCTACGTGGGAAAGTAAATTTGAAGTTTCAGACAATCCAAAAAAGTATTTATTTTGTAGTAATTTTGTCGTACATACTTTAAGTTGATATAGCGTTCTTATTTATGAGCTGATTGAAATATAATAACACTAAATATTAGAAAAAATCTACCGTAATACAATCGTCAAAGCTGAAATTACATCGGTTAAACTTTTACTGAGGTAAGCGTGCACAAACGCATAGACATACAGACAATTTATTTTAAAATCATTGTTTTAATTTATATTACTTTGATAAATTTCCCCAATAACAGCTTCTCTTTATAAATATTCTATACCTATGTACAGACAGCGACCAGTCATTGTACAAGCTTGTACTGACTCAGTGATTGTAAAAAGCAAATACCTTGTTATAATTATTGCAATATATTTTCCAAATATCCTGTTTCTTCCATACCACTGACAATGATATGCTGCATCTGCTATATCTAAACTCTAAAAAAACAATATTAATATTCATGAAAACCGCAGTCTTTTCTTTTTTTCAGCACAGTCAGCAAACGTATCTGACCAAGTGTCTGTAGTGATTAAGCCCAAACGTACCGTGTCAACTAGCATTTGTCCAGGATATGATAAAATGAAAATTTCAAACATTACTCCTAGAGAGGCCGTAACATAATTTATGAACATCCCATCTGCCATCTAAAATTTATTAATAATATAATTGGATATTTAAAAATTCGTGGCCAATAAATAATGTAATAAAAGTAAACATATACCAAAGCCATAAATCCGTAACAACAGATAACTATTGAGGATGATGATACTTGAGTAAAGATGATCTTTCCGAAAATGCGATTTATGTCATCAACAATACTGAAATGGAAGCAATTGATAAAAAAAACTCTTATCTTTTCTATTTTAAATAGAAATTAAATTAAAAAGGATATTATAATTATTTATTTCCATTACTGTAGTACAGAACAGTATTTCACACATTGTTGTAACACTAAACATTATGCTCAAAGCTGACTGTGAACTGTGTGGAGTGACTCTAGATTCTTTCTGCCCTTTTACCTCTCTACCTACGTGTGCAGGATAAAGCTTTAAAAACCTATTACTATTTTACAAATGAGTGCTAGCTGGACCTCAGCAGTTTTTGATGCAAGATCACTATATCTTTGATGACATCACAATTATCATCTTCTTCAAACGTTGCTAGGGAATCTGAAGGTGAGCTAACATTTTCCAATTCGATCTTGAGAAGGTTCAGAAGTGCGCTGACATCTATAATTAGAGCTACCAGTAGTAGCTCACTGGAAATATATACGCATATATAAAGCATTGTACCTGCAATGTAAATATTGATAATTTACGAAAAGACTTTTTTATCCCTAGTTTATATTGTAACTAAAATAAAGGCTTCAGTAAAAAAAATATAAAATTTTCGATACAGTGTACGATTTTTTTGTATTGATTACATAGCTTAATTGGCTCGAGCGTGGAATTCAAACGGAAGAGAAATATAACATCTCCCACAGGTGGATTTAAAGATATTTAGGTCATACAAATTATGTCACGTCATGCCACAGAGACGCGTGTAAAAGTGACGTTTTGTGGGTTCGATTCCCACTGGAGAATGAATTATTTTCATTTTCTTCACTCTGGACACAAAGCAAAAGCGATGCGTTGAGTAACGCAACTCAACACGCAATGCCTTGAATGGCGGAAACTGGAGAACGGAGTGTCTTAACACTTCCTTTTGCCTACGGTTCCCTCTGCCTACCCTCCTATGTGCGGTATATAGCTGTTGAGCTAAAAAAATTAAAAAAAACAAATCATATTATAAGTGCTTACCTATATGAGGACATGAATACTTACATGTTATTGCTTGATATAAGTATGCTATCATATAGAAATAATGTGAGTCTATATAATAAAAAAAATATATTTGTATCGTAAATTTGTAGTTCGCTTCGGTTTTAGTGTTGAAGTCGTAAACGGTTAACGCCAGGGGCAGAAATTCAAAAAGTGCCAACGTAACAAGAGCCGCTTTAAAAAATGCTAGAAAAATAAAGTTTTATTATCTCTTTTTTACCGTACACTCTCCTTTGTGTGTTCTCCATTCAACGTGACATTGGTAAAGTGAATTGTGCTCAACTGGCACTCTCGAAATGCCATATGTAAGAAGAAGAAGAAGAATATTAATTGCTTTCGAATTTGACGACGCTAATTGATAGGTACCGGTGAGCATTGATTGGTGTCGTAACTGACAGCATATTGTTATATCAAATCTTGCGTTAAGTTATATATAATATCTCAGTAAATTATTTGACGTTCAAAAAATTAAGCTTCTATCTTCTTATTTTCAATTAAATTAAGTGCTTGACTTTCAATTTAAAATACCGCATTATTATATTTAGTTTCATAAAGGCTGAAGCTATGCTCATTCATTTCAACATATTTCGAAAGGAAAATAAATTTGTTACATAAGTTTTTATATATTAGGTACTTTAAAATAATAATTATAAATAAAATTATTAAACAATATATTTAATGTATATATTTGGTGGGTGCTGGCTATTTGGTGAGTCTAAAGTCATTAAATTGACTTGAAACGACCACTAAGCACGCAGTATGCACCAATCAGATTATAGAATTCGTTATCTCCATTAAAATATTAGCTCCAATCAATCCTTTTTTACATGTAATATACATTAAAAGCTCATACCATCCCCAAAAAAATTTAATCGCCGCGCCCAAAGTCTCATACATTGCAATTTTTCCTCACTTTCAATATCAGCTGGCCATGTTTCTCCTATCTTTTCTATAACTTGTCTTATTTCCTTCTTGTTAATATATAATACGGCCATCTTAACTAAGGCTGAAACAAAATAAATTTAATAATGTAAATGTTGTTGTCATACAAAGACGACACAATGCACAAATACTATACGAGAGAGAGGTCACTAGGTCAATACTGACTGTATAAAAGACTGGATAATGGAGCGCTTACTGAAATTGCAATACTGCTATTGCACCGAAAATAAAGTAACATTCTAAAGATGTACTAAATTAATGTGTAAATTTTTACAAAGGGAAATATAAAAATATGAATAATTCAAATCTCTGGGGAATATTATAGGTATGTATATATTTATAATATGTAGGTACGAACTTCAACTTACAATGTAGAACTGATCACCATGGACATGATGCAATTAATGACAAATTTATCTCTAACTGCTAAGCAAAATGCTTAAACATATACTCTATAAAAATAACTTGTTGCGTATTTATTATCATATATTATTTTTTTTTGACAAAAACCAAAGATCTAAGTCCCTTCTGCCCTTATTTTTTTAAAGATAAATTAACTTGTTACATAAATACAGCGCATTGAATGACTTTATTGTATTGATAAAATTAAACAAAACATTACCTTGAGTGAAACCAACAATGACAGAAATTGAATTGACGACGTCCAAAAACTGGGCGCCAATTTCGTCTTTTTTTATAACGTATAGGACCATTCCAGCTAACATATACAATGAGAAAATCAGAATAGTCACAGTTTTAAATAAATTAAAAATAACATTTTTAGATTCCTCAAATATGTCGATGCCAATTAGCTTCAACATATTTATTTGGCGAACAAAAGTTTTTACAAACGTTTGTGGCAACCGTTCTATAGTCGTCATTTGGGATTTTTCGTCGTAGAGTACTTAATACATATAGAGTAATGGTAGACATGTGCACTTATAGTCATAGTCATGATTAAAAATCATAAATGCTATGGAAAGTGCCTGTAGCATTTCGTTTGGTATGGTTACCAAAAAAAAGATGTGTGAAATTTGTAAGTAAAATTTAATTGCGTAATTGAATTCCACATACCACGTACATTTTAGTCAGAGTCTTCGGGACAATGTACTTAAAAATTTAAATATTTGTATACTAAACAAAATCATTTTTACTTTATTTCTGGTCATATAAACGCACGAAAATATGTAAATCTATTATTTAATATATTTTTACGTTCTTGTTAAAATCCAGTTAATACAGCCAGAGTCACTTTGATGTTACTAAACAAGTTGTTTCCATTTCTAACATGACTGAATTATCCGAATTGCTTTTCAAATTCTGATATTAATACAAAAATTTATAAAATGTTCTTTTTTCCATGTTCTTTATGTACATATAAATAATAATATAATATCATAGTAAACTTTATTCATAACCATTTACAGTTTTACTAATTTAGGTTACATTAATTTATCATTAGCTAAAATATTGTTCTAAAATATTGTGCTAAATTGTAAAAGTGTAAAATTTGCGAAAGAAAAAAATATGTAGCGCTTTGTAAAAACACTAACAACATATGAATCTAGAATTTTTTAAATTCTTTATGCTAGGCATTTGATTTTATTTGAATAGCTTACCTGATGCAGAACCATAGTAGACCAACTGAATTATAAGAAATAATGAAATGCTGCCATTACAAAATGATTCAACGTGCTAAGCACTTTCCAATGACATATAAGTATCAAGGATCTGAAACACCTGCTGTAGAACTACAAAAAAACATCTAAACTATAGGAAACAGGAAATAGCTCCTTAGTAAAAGTTGTGGAGCATGATGAGCATTTTCCATTGAAATATAAAAAAAAAAGATCTAGAACATCTCATGAAGAACCGTTATGTAAATATAAACAGCATGACATACTGAAATGGCGCCTTATCAAATTTATTTATCGTGATGGGCATTTTAAAATAGATGACTAAAAAGTAATAAAAAGTACCTATTGAAATAAGAAGATGAAGAGTAAGAATTTTTTATTGTCATGCAAAAATCTAACATTTGGAATAAAATCTCATGAATCTTGATGGAAAAGAATAGCAATCCGTAATCAGAAGGCAAGGAACATAAAGGTCACTAGTTTATAACAAATATTTTTTATTTCTTAACTATTATCATGCTAACCGTCCAATATTTGCACAAAATTACAAATAATGTCGATAAATTTAAAATAGGTATTACCTATTTTAAAATTCAAATTTTATATTATCAGCAAATGTTCACGGTTATTTTTTAATGCCTACAGGCGTTATTTGCTGGCATGCAATTTTCTTAGAACGATAGACCATACTTATTTAAATTTTGTAGCTTCTATTCTATTTTTTTTAATTTCTTTTTTCCACTAAGAATATTGCCATGGATATAACTATTTAAGTATGTTAAACTGACAGTAGTTCAATATTATGTAAATTTTTCAAAATTACTTACTTATTCCATTTATAATATTAAAGTTGTAGGTATTTTTTTTTTATAGAATTTTACAGTTTTAGATGATCGATCCAATAGGAAGAGTGGCAGCAGCTCAGCTTCTGACTGTAGATGTGGTAAAGAGTAAAGTAATACAACTACTTTATAAGTGAGTTGTGGGTT
Source organism: Dione juno (assembly GCA_037127375.1). Lineage (NCBI taxonomy): Eukaryota > Metazoa > Arthropoda > Insecta > Lepidoptera > Nymphalidae > Dione > Dione juno. Next base: position 6,199,319 of record JAXRJS010000032.1, on the reverse strand, counting down.
CAAGGTCAAGCAAAAAAGGAACTGTCAGGTACCTACAGCTTTTATTCTTTGTGCAACACAAAATGTGAATTGTTGATAAAAAAAATGTAAAGACACAATAATTTTATTACTTATTATAAAACAAATATTATAATGTGTATTCTTTAGAGATGTACCGACTAGTCGGCGACGAGTTGGTAAAGCCGACTATCCGGCCACTATTGTAGTCGGCGACTAGTCGGCCAAGAGCGCTGACTAGTCGCCTCCATCGCCGTCACGGTATACTGGGGTTTATCTCAGGATATTCGCAGCCTTGATGACTTGTAAGACCTAACCCAGCCCCCAATTTCTAGGGTAGGGTGAATTAAAGTTGCGCATGTACCCTTCTCATATTCCCTGGCCTCGGACGCCGGAGCTGGTTTGTAATTGACGCTGGACTCACGTGCCCGCTCCGCGGCCTCCTTTGATGCGACATATTCGCAAAAGAAGACCACTGCAGACCAGTTCCTTTCACCATCCAAAATGACCCCCACCACACTGGATGGGGAGAGGTATCTACCTACTACAGCTATAATCGTGTCGTTGTGAGGGCCTTCAAGAACGTTGTAGGAAACTTAACGTTAAGTAACAAATATGCTTAAAATATTTTACTTTCTTATTTTATTTTCACATATTGCTCACTTTTACAGAGAAAATTGACTTAACAAGAAATTTAAGTCACAAGCATTTGTCACTATTTTATTTTGTAAATATGAATATTCAAAACATGTCGCCAACGTCCATACTACGTAGAATACGCAGGTTTTAATTCGATCACCGAAGTTAAGTAACGTGGGACGTGGTCAGTACTAGGATGGGTAATCGCGCTGGGAACACTGCGTGACGTCGGCTTTTTGTATTCTTTTTATAAAATTGAATACAAGTAAATATAACTTAGTCTTTTATTTCGTTAATTTCTTTATTATATATAAATCCGGAAATTTATTAAAGTCAAAAGCTAAAAGGAAATTTCACTAGTGTAGCAAGGGAAAGCTGTACTTGGTTGAAAATTTAATATTTTGCATGATTTATGCAGTTAGAAAATACGAAAATAAAGGTGTATTTTAAAAAAAAATTATTGCCATTGTGGCGCCACCTTAATTTGCTCTCTTTCAGCAGACACTTGGTAATATATTGATTCTACATTCCATATACTTAGCGTAATTAATTAATTGATTCTTTCTCTAAATAATGGTGTACTTGAATTTTGCTATCTGTAATGTCAATAAGCTGAACTGTATATCCCTAATTTTGTTATGATTCGTTTTCATATGAAAGTAATTTTAGAAACGTTTTACATTTTAATGTGAATACACATTAAAATGTAAAAATCATAAATATTTAATATGTATATCTGAATATTTATAAATACCTCCAAAGATTTGTAGAAAAGAAAGACATTTCATTGGATAACTCACAGTCTGGCCGAGAGTTGCAGTTCTTAAAGCCCAACAATTCGGTTTGCTAGTAACTAGAACACTACAAAACAAGTCTCTCCTTCTTCCGAAGAGGAATTCAAATGTTGGCGGAAAGATACAAGAAAATAAAACATAAAAATTGTTAAAAAACGGTGAGAATTTATTATAATAACTGAAATATAATTTTTTTTGAATGGTGGCAAACTTATATTAGAACCATAGAGTAACTATTTATTTCGTAGTATCGCCATCTATGAGTGTATCACAAACAACAGCGTACCTACACCCACAAATATGAAAAAAAAAAATTAATTGGTATTTACAAAAAAATTTAATGTCATGCCACAATATCAAAATGTATATTTGAATTAAAATTAAGGCGTTTGTCATTAAATAAAATAAAACAAACTCAAAAGTAAATAAAATTATTTATTATATATTCACATTTCACCATCATCTGAATCTTCAATATCAACGAGTGCTTGCCTGGCTTGGGTCTCTGCTTCGGCCGCCATTTCCTTGGGGACCAGTTGGTGACGGCCGTTAGTTTCCTTTGACACCCAGGATAATTCTAGCTCAAATTGCTTATCTTTGAGCTCATCATGTACAACATAGATTCTAGAAATAATATACAGTTAAAGTAAGAACTCAATACTACTCAAGCTTCATCACATCTCCCCCACTATTTTAATGCAATTAGTTTTTATTTCAAATATTTTTTTAACTATATTTAGATAGTTGTAGACAAAAGTAGACAATATGCCATTTGAATTTTATTTTACTCGTTATAGTAAGTAGTTGTAGTTTAGTATAATATCTTTTAAGAAAACGTATATATACATTACACATTTTGATTTTAACAATTAAACATAGCAATTTAACATAATTTTCTCTGGTTTTGTTTTTGTGTGACTGTGTGAAAATATTTTTTTCATGCTTTATTCTGCATATAGCAGTGTAGGAGAGCATCTGGCTGAATTCCTGACACTCATAGCTGTATTATGTCTTACCAGAGCAGTCAAAATTAAAATAATTAATTTCACAAAGTGGGGATAAAACGACGACATAAGATGAACATGTACACAACCATTGTCTATCCATCAATGCTGTTCCATAGTAAATAGATATATACAATTTATAGATACTCTTTATCTTAAATAAACTTGATATATGAGGACTAGGATGTTTTTTGTATTTTGCATTTATATAATTTGTCCTAAGTTTATGTTACATTCACTCATATCCCAATATTACCTAAACAGAGAACAAACACCAAAGCTTTTTTACAAATATAGAAATGAATATAGAAAAGATCCCTTTTTGGTACAATAAAATATATATATATATCTTACATTCTGGCAGCTTCCTTTACTAATTCCTTAACAGTCATGTCGGCTAGCTTAAGCTTTTCAATTTCAGTTTTTGCGGCCTGTTTTGCTTTTCCCACAGCACATCCAAAGTATGACTGAAATGTTAGGGTTAATTTATTATTTCATCATTAAGAAATTTTTTGAAGAAGTTTCACTTGCATATTATAATTGTATATATTGAAATAATGTAATAATCTTGCAACTTGTATTTAATAATACAATTTCTTTTTATTAACTTTATGCTGAACCCTACCCATCGCAGGGTAGGCAAAGGGAACCTTATATTAGACACTGCGTTTCCTACTTTCCGCCTTACAGGGTGTTGCATATTGAGAGGCGGAACTCAAAGCCGCATTGTGCCTAGTTGCCAGAGCAAACAAAATGAAGATAATTCTTTCTCCTTGAGTGAGAATCAAGCCCACAAACCAGCATATACGAAATATACTAGTCTTTATTTAAGGTCATTTAAAAATGAAATAAATACTGATGGCTTACAAAAGAGACTCCACTAGGTTCAAGCATGTACATTTGAGGTCCGTCATATTCTGACCAAGTTCCCATAATTACTGCACAGCCATATGGACGGACTGCACTGTACAAAGTGTATGCATGCATGTACATAGATACTCTCTCATTTAAGTACTTTAATGGTACTGGGACACCATATTGTGATCTATAGTTGGAAGCTTCAGTTCTTGCTGTTTCTACTATTTGTCTTGCATCAGAGATTAGCCCAGCAACAGCCTGTAAGTGTTTAATTTGAAAATTTTATTAATGAACAATTTGGTAATTATCAATAAAGATATTTTTATCTTTTAAAAGAAATAAAATTACATACAATGCCAACATGTTGATCGACATGGAAGATCCTCTTATTTGCACCAGGTTCATAAAGTTTTGAAGTGACAAGTTTTTCTACAGCAAATACAACTCCATCTTTTCCTCTAAGACCAATGACTGTGCCAGAATTTTCAACAGCTTTCGCCGCATATTCCACTTGAAATACTCGGCCATCAGGGGAAAATTGAGATGCAGAAAGATCATACTAAAAATAAAATCGGCAATGAATAAGCACTTTTGAAAAATTTAACCTGTATATATAGCAAATGAGTTTTAAACAAATCACGGAATGAATTATCAATAGCAGTTAAGTGCATTATTTTACTGTATAAATACAATCAAAGTTAAGACTGAATTAAAATTATGATTCAGTCCATCGAAAAATGTAAGCGGTTCAAAGCAAATATACTTACACCTGTTCCTATAGAACTCATTTTTACTTCAGTTGGATGAACTTCTTGTTTTAATAATTTTTAAGAAAATTGTGAATAACAAAAATATGCTGTATATGCTTTATAACTTTGTTTTCAGTAATATAATTTTTTAAAGAAACCTAGCGGCAACAATAATGACAAGTAGACAAGCAACTCATGTTCACCACAGATAATGGTAAACACTATGAAGTTTTATAACCTGTATCTTGCACAAATTTGGAATATATTCATTTAGCTCGTTTTAATATTTTACATATATAAGGTGTTGATATATTTATACAAACACCTTATTTTAAAGTACTTTAAAATACTACTATATTTTTTTATTAGATATTGGAACTTGCAAGGTTGAATTAACAACTGATTTCTAATGTTTCTTACAGATGGCGCTTATTTAAGTAACAAATAACATTTTATTAGTTTGAACAAATATAAACCTTTACCTGTAATGTAGTAAGTGATTTTATCTTTTAGTTATATAGTTAGTTAAAATTAAAGACATGATTTTTATATAATTAGACAGAAATTTTACTCAAATATAGTTTTTTTTAAGCTCACGACTGGCTATAAGAATAGGATAACAAAAATTTTGTACAAAGGTAACTTATCTCTAAAAGTGATTAATTCCAGAAACCCTTGAATATTAGAAAAAAAATTAATTAAGAGATTCGACCGAACATTAAATTATTAATTAATATAAATATATATTATATCATACATACAAAACGCATAACAAAAATATACATACAAATATAATATAATGTAAATAAATAAATAAAATATATTAGGAAAGGAGAAGAAACGGATAAAACGAATATTAATAATACCTATTAATTAAAGTTGAGAAAAAGTCGCGTCAATCTTAATTCAATACATATAAATTTAGACACGGATTGCCAACCTGAATAGAACTAGGAAGTGAGTTCCATAATCGTGCTGCCTCATATTGATATTATAATAGGCTATGATAGGATATTATGATTATTAAGTACTTTTCATATTATTATTATTATAACACAAGAACTAAATTATCTCAAATACTAATTTCGCGTTAAAGTTACCTACTACTCAATATTTTTTGAAATTTATTTATTGAATTGAATTGGCCTTTGTATAAACTTTGTATAATGTACTTACTATATTTGCTTAGTATATAATCATATTTTATTTTGGAGGTCTTCTTATATGTCACATGTGAAACTGAAAAAAAATGATAATGTAATATCAGGCTGGTACAGAGCACTAAAGCATACAAAGGAAAAACACTACGCCGTTTCGAGAACCGAAAGCAGATTACCATGTCAAAAGAATTTATGGCCACCCTTGTTTACACGTTTTCACCACCCGTCATAAATGCCAAAAAATCTCCTGAAACTTTATTATCGCGAAATCCACACGACACTTAGGAATCTTCAAAGTAGGTAGGTAGCGACGGTAAAATCTTTTAACGCGCTTCTAAATTTTACGCTAATACTTATAACTCATGTGAAAACATCCTCTGTGGCCATTTTCTTTGGGAACAAATTCTACAAAAAAAAAATTTCGTGCAAGGCAATTATTATATTATCAATTTTGCATAGTCTATCTAAATAATTTAATATAAGAAAAAAATTATATATCTAGAATGTAAAAAAAACAATTAATTATCATCTAATACAATGATAGGATGTAATATTTTTCGAAATTAAAAACAAAGAATTTTTTTTTAATCTTTTGAAAAAATGTAGGTAGCTAAGTATACCTATTATAGAAAGGTTATATAGGTTGCTACGCTGAATTTTATAATATTCATCTGGTCTCACTGATATCGGAATAGGGTATATATCGGGAATATATCGGTATATATAGTATGTATATATATATATATATATATATACATATATATATATATATATATATATATATATATATAATTATATATATATATATATATATATATATATATATATATATATACTATATATATATATACTATATATATATATATATATATATATATATATATATATATATATATATATATATGTACAGTAAATTCATTTATGAATAAATCAAATGTCGACATTGCTATGTTGCATTTGCTACGTACATAATATTAAGTTCGTATCAATTCGTATAAAATTAATATGTATAATTACAATTATTACATTACAATAAAAGTAATTAATACATAATATTATATTTCTATTATTAATTTCATTAATTAATTTATTTAGGCGGCAGTAGCGGCAGTAGTGTTTGAGAGGTGTTTTAGAAAATTATAAATCAGTTGCTGATCACATGTACAGTGGCATCAAAATGACTGGCGTGATGTAATATAGTGATAAATAGACAAGCATAAACACAAAAATAAATTGTCCATTTGTACCAGTATATCCATGTTAAAAGGTAAGCTGTATATCCATGTTAAAAAAGGTAAGCTGTATTTAATCAAGCTTACTTTATATTCTGCGCGTAATGCTTATCTTAAAAACCTCTATTCTGCTATAAAAATAGCTGAGATACAAAATGTGTGTTAAGAGTGTAATAAATATTTCAACTACTACGCTTTACGATACCTACTTAACTATTGAAGCAATTCCTCGTGTAAGGATTCAGAAGCCTTTGCAAACTGATTGTTTATCTGAGCCTCTGGAGTAATACAGTCGTAATTCCAGCGCACAGTCGATAGTGAAATGTAAGTAAATATCGTCCTTAAAAGGGTTGGGCGTTTACATCGAGAGCTATAAAACAAAATGAGCTTTTGTGAGGCAAGCCTACACTATCGATATACGAATAGAAATGGAAATTATAGCTTTATAAAAAATAAGTTGGTTTCTAGATGTGTTCTCAAATATGTAAAACACTTTTATATTTCTTTGTTATAGAATATAATTTGATATATAAATTTAGTTCCTGCGACATTTCCTTAAAAATCATTTGCAAAATGAATATGTCAAAATATTAAATGTGATTGTAAATGAATATGGTCTAAAATCTAACTAGTAGGTACTGTGTCTATTAAAATGTATCTTGGATTTTCTTTTTGTATCGGCTTTATAGGATCAGATCAATCTTTCTATTAATTAGATAGTTTACCGTTTACGAGGTAGGTCGTAATCATAATAACGTGAGCAAAAATCTTGTGCTTTTATTTGTTTTTCAATGAAAACACGTTCAGTATTATTTGCTTTAGCCTTGCTTAAATTGGCGTATAAGCTGGATTTAGAGTTGATAGAAATTTATTAAGCTCGACTCTTGTTAATGAAATTAATTAATTGGTATGTTTATAAGAATCATAAGAAAACTAGAATTGGCACCGAAATTGACGTAGACCTAATAAAATTAAATATCAGTCAAGTACCGAGTGTCATACGAAACTTGAACGAAAAATATAAATTGACAAACTTAACTTTGCGTTTGTATACACTGTTTTAAAATAATTGTTTTATATATTAACAAAATACAAAAATTCATGTCATCCATTAAACGCCTTTCATAGTAATAAAAAAAAAAGAATAAACAAAGACAAAACAGTGGTTGTAAAAATATACAGAAAAAAAGCATAGCATGCGTAGGCTTTGATTACTAAATAAAGTAAATAGAAAAACCCTGTCAGCAGTACCTAGCTCTCAGTGGCGAAGTTGTTTTTAGATATTTATAATCTTTAATTAATAAAAATAATAGTTTGATAATTAACTAGCAAAAATCCTATAATAAATCAATTTTATTTTTATTCAATACAAGCCATAAAGTATTGCTGAATAAATACACTTCGTAACTATCAATTTTTATATAATTCTAATTGAATTATTGTTTTTTATGTATTCATTCAACACCGGCTTAGATCTAGCAGGTGAAGAGTGCATTTTTTATTAAGGTACTGGATGTATAGACATCCAGTAAGTCAGCATATACTTATAATATTTCCCGGGCTGTTTACGCCCGGATGTTACGGCCGCATTAAGTAAATATTCCTGTAATTGTGTTGTCTAAAAACGCAGAGATAAATTTTTGGGGCAGCCGTATCCCGCATACAAAATAAGGCGCGGTATTATTATTTGGGTAGCTGACATCCTAATTAACGTGACTTTCGTTTTTTCTCCGTTCCTTTTCAGATGAGGCACGCTATAAAACGGACTTACGTTAAGCTCAATATTTAAAGCTACAGAATTTGATGCGGACGTACAAATTATTGTGGTTATTTTTTTTGACAAAAAATATATAACCTTTGTTTTTTAAGCTTAAATTTTAATACTAATCTTATTTTACTTCTATTTGTGCTCTGATTGTGATGTTCATTTGAAAAATAGACTATCTGTCCGAAACAAAGACTGTATTTATATGAAATAAAGTAAATACCGTTCTAAAATAAATAAAATAAAACTGCTGCAAACATCGCTGTGGGGGACGCTGGAGGCTATCCACGATAATAGTTAGCTTCGTAATAATACCTAATCAGTAATGCAATTATGATACAATAATAAACATTTATTAACGTTAATGGTTTGTGCAAATTATGTTTAGTGGCTTTTTTACCTCAAATAATAGCTTAAGTACGGTGACTGTTCATTATGCATTATGCAAATGTATTTAAATGCGGATTATATATTTTTATATTTCATTTTATTTGTTTGACATTAACAAAAGCAGTATTTTTTTAAAGTATAACTTACATACAGGTATCTCCAGGACCTACCTACAGGTAGGTATAAAATATTAGGTAGATCAAAACACAATTATACTTAAGACTACCTAAAATTATTTTACAGTATTCTTAAAGAGTGATAGGTTAGTGCTAATGGCAGATAAAGAGTAGTATAACGCAGTAGCAGTACAACGTCATAAATGTAATAAAGTAGGTTCCATTAAGTAACACATTTTAGAGAATAGTTATTTCAAACGGTTTATGATCTCTCGGCTTTTCCGGTCAAATTAAAGACATTCCGACTGTGGAATATAACACTGAAATTTGTTGAACTAGATTTTTCTTTTTCTAGAGTGAAAAATTAACTCATCAATATGCATAATGTGCATCATACTTATATTAATTGTGTCAGAAAATATTTAATTGGATAACTTATAAATAATATTAGTATTTGTTTTCATATAATATATATTATACCTACTTCATATTAGAATGAGATTGTCTTTAATCTATCTGTATTTATTATTAATATTAATAAATTATTACGTACTACTTGTTAAAATGTCATTATAATATTTACCTTGCTTCAAGTGATTAAGCTGTAGAAGAGTAAACAAAACTTTTTCCATTTATTTAAAAACCTTCAAGTGCTCAAACTCCTTGTTTGATTAAGATGCTATTTCCTTTTTAGTTCCGTCGCCCGTGAAGAAAGGAAGTGATATTTTGAGACAAATTCTGAACTTTTGGAACAATTAAACTTTAGTGCCAAAGGAAGAGTCGAAGTTTGGGCGGAAAAGTCTTAAACTTGAAGCCGGACACTTGGCCTTATAATTCAGGTGGGAGAAACGTTTAACTAACTTCACTTTGGTATACAGTATACTCTACGTAAATATTGCACAACACTGTAGACTACATTGTAAAGTGTAAACCTAGTTGACCGTTATTCACTTTTAGTAGAAAAGTTTTCACTATAGTTTATCTTTCTGTAAAATGTCAATATAAAAGTTATATAATAAAAATGTGCGATAGTACCTATCTGTATATATTAGACGTACCGCTTGTACGTATCTTAGCGTACGTCCCTTTAAAAATTCAATGGCTACGACTCGATCATTTCTATATATATATATATATATATATATATATATATATATATATATATATATATATATATATATATATATATATATATATATATATATATATATATATATATATATATATATATATATATAATATATAGATATATATATATAGATATATATATATATATATATATATATATATATATATATATATATAGATATATATATATATATATATAATATATATATATATATATATATATATATATATATATATAATATATATATATATATATATATATATATATATATATATATATAATATATTATATGATATAAGTATATATATATATATATTATATATATATATATATATATTAGTATATAGATATATATATATAGTATATATATATATATGTATATATATATATATATAGGTATATATATATATATATATATAGATATATATATATATATAGTAATATATATAATATATATATATATGTATATATATATATAATATATATATATATATATAGTCTATAGATATATATACATATATATAATATATATATATATATAATATACATATACATATATATATATGTATATATATATACATATATATACTATGTATAGATATATATATAGATATATATATATATATATATATAGATATATATATATATATATATATATATATATATATATATATATATATATATATATATATATATATATATATATATATATATATATATATATCTACTAGAATACAAGTTCTTATGTTTCATGTTTATGAATAGCATCCAACTGATATTGATAGATATATACAACAAAATTTTAACGATGCCAAAATATTGATGAATACCATACCATACCAAGAGATATTCTTATGTGCCAAGTATATTTCTTTATGTTAAATTTTAACGGACCGTAGTCGTATAATATAATGATATATTACTAGGAATCTTCAAAATATACCGTAAAGCGAGTTGACAACCAATGCATTTTTAAAATTTAGTTTAGTATTAATATATAATATATAATAAATATCGCATTTCCATACTACTAATACTACAAACATTTAAAAGAAGTATATAAAAACTTCATCTTATAAAAACAATTTGATATTAATTAATTAATTAATATGTATCAGTATCAAGATCTCATTCAAGTTCCACGTTCATGTACGTAATGAATTTTCTTTTGTGATCCGTGAAGATAAAGTATAGGGTCTCTTGGGTTGCAGTTAATTACACTAGCTTTTGCATACTTTTTGGACTTAAGAATAAAATCTTATTGTTAACAATTATACTACACTACGTCTTGAAGAATGGACATGAAAAAATCAGATCATTGACGAAAATATTACTTACATCCATATTATTATAATTTTATAAAATAACTTAGCATATCATACCCCCAGGTATAGCTATTAGCTTAATAAAGCCAAAGTAAAAAGAATAAATTCCTGAAATTGGAGCTAAAATCACGGAGGCGGCTATAAAATTTTATATAGGAATTCACATACATTGTGGGTAAAAGAGGCCACTAAGAATAATCTATGTGTCATGAAAAGCGAACTTTTCTTTCATTACTTTCCGTAGTCTGCGGTGAAATGGGGCAATTTAAGCCCCGGATATTTCAAATTCTTATTTTTTTTATTGTAGAAATACGTAACTTAATGCGATTGCTTTGGGCTAAATGCTAAGTGCATGCGATATGGAGTGGAATTGTTATTTTATTTATCTTTATTAGAAAATAGGTGATTTGAAAAAGTACATGAATAAAGGTATGTAGGTAAGTGTGCACGTGACGATTTGTTATATGTGTCTAGAAACTAGGAAGTGGTGAGTTTTATAAAATATTGTTATATTGAACTACAATGAATTACACGTGAATTGATATTGAGTAAAACGACAATTTTACTTATGCCTATATATAACTGTATATATATAACTATATATATATTATTTGTGAGTAAAATGTTGAACATTTCACGTACACGTTCGTCAATAAAAATATTTGAATACGTTTAAATGATTTTCGATTACATCACAAGCAATTTAACCGCGAACGCAATAAAATATCCATTAATTTCGAAGATGGCCATTTTCCAGTAGGCTGAGCATTGATTCAGATTTTTAGGGAGGCATTCTATACGGGTATGTGATTTTTTGGATAATAATTCATTCAGCATAATGTTTTATTTATGTATGTATATTAAAAAAGAAATTAATTAGCTATCCTTAAATACTTATTAAAGCATTCTTTAATATAGCAAGCATATAATATTTATATAGTAAAGTATTATTTTCTTAGATTTTCATACATCATACCTGAGTGTGATTAATAAAGAATAATATATTAAGAAAATTCATACACAGCCAGTCTAGGCAGAGCTTGTGATATGGTAATCAAACAAAACAAGTAGAAACATATGCTTTCTCATATATAAGAGGATAAATAATATCTGAAATATATAAGTAAATTCAATATTTTACGTGAAAATATAGTAGAGGTGTATGTTTGTCACTGAAACAGGTTTCTGTCTTATGTAAGAACCGAATGTATTAAAAATCACTTATAACAAACACGCAGTCAGCAATTATGCTTTTCATATATTATATGAGAAACTTTCTAGCTCTAACCAATATTATTCATCAATAATATTGGATACAGCTAGAAACTTTAATTTTGTTAAGTAATGTATTTGCTAAGAAATAATAAACAAATGAAATATAGTCGGAAACACTCAAGGAGAGTACTTTTGGAACTAATATCAGTGTTTGCCAAGCAGTCCGCTTTGTGAACTGGGGTGACAAAGAGGGTAATATTACTAGTGCGGACATGGCTATTTCAGATTAATATTATGTAACAAAATTTCAACGGGTTTCATGCATTCATATTAACAGTATATATGTAAATATAGTCAAAAGTTGTCCTAGCGATTACGTAAAGTAAACGGTTATATACATGTTTTCGCATGTAATGTAATTTTTTATGGTAAAATATAAAAACTTACATCTCGTTTTGTACATTATCTACAAATTACCTTCAAAGTAATGAAGCACCTTCCAACGTAAAATGTCAGAATAATATGTTGAAATAAAGTAAACGTTTTGTGTAAAAGGGTTTAAATGTGTTGCTGTTGCTTTTTCTGTTTTACTCTAGCTTGTAAAATTCATGACAAAAAGGATCACTGTTCTAAATGAAATTTTTAATATCCTACCTAGTCTAAGGATATAATACAACTTCGCAGGATTTGTACAATAGCATCTCTTATCGCGACAGCACAACGTTATTAAATAAACAGAAGCCCTTGCCTTGTATTACTATCTGAGGATTACAGCACTAGCTCTCCAGTAAATTATTGAATACATGTTTGTACGCCATTTTGAATACCTACCTAAACTGATTGAAACCATGCTATTAATGGAATTGAAATGGCACGCGAATATGATTTCATTGTGGCGAAAATCGGATTCCATGTTTACATGACAAAGCGTAAAAATGTAAATAAGTGAACACATAATTATATTGTGCAAGTAAGTGCACTATTTATTTTGATTATACGGTGAACTGCTCATTGTTTGCAATAAAATTTATTTTTTGAAAAAAAATTTCTTTTCCTCGGTGCGGTGTTACATTTAATACCTTTATAAGAAAACCATAAAGATGCACAAATGTTCAGAATTAAAATAAGAACCTGTTTTTCAAAGTGGATTCTGAACATTTCAATCTTGGTTTATTTAAAAAGGTAGCATTGAACTATAGGCACGCCTCAATAGTGGCAAATGAGGCGCTCGCCTGCAGTTTTAAGAAAATTTCTTTAAAGAAGCTTTAATTCAACGTCTTTAGAAAATGCACGCGGATTTACTTTTAATGAGTTTCGAGGGTTCAACTTGGGGTTTACTTTGTAGATGAATGGTGAAGTTAGTCCTCGCTGCCCTGCTCTGAAATCATCGCATTTTATATCGCCTTCATTTTTAAAACGAAATTGTTGCTGTAGGGAGAAAATGCCTTTACGGTGAAAGCGTAATTATTTTTGTGAGTGTAAGTTTTTTCAATCTGTACTAAAATGTACATTATATTTTTACAGCTTTTGTTTTATAAAGATATAAATAAGAGTAAAGCCTTGAAGCTAAGTGAATGTTTTCAGAATTTTATGTTGCAGACAATTTTAAGATTGACAGGAGTCATCACGTTTGACGTGCAAGTACGTGGGGGCAGAATTCGCTCATAAATCTTTCTTTAAGGTGAGTTTATATGATGTGCTTTAATACCTAATTAGAAAATTACATTTATTTAAAGAATAATATAATTATAGTATTCTATAAGTAATTAAGTATTATAATATATAGGAATGTATAATATAATATTTTGTTCGTCAGACAACCTATTATAACAAAATTAAAATACACTTAAATTACAAAATTAAATATAATAATAAAAACAGTGACAGGCATAGGATAGGAACAGGAAATGAAGATAAGCTTGTAACGCTTAACTATCTCCTCCAAATAGTAAATAAATCATTTATATCAATTTAAAGAAAATGTTAAAACAGTGCTCGTGAGTAAAGCCAATGCTGCCAATGCCAATGCAAGCCAGTAATTATACTATTCAGCAATATTTAAATAATAAAATGTGTGGAATTGATGACAATTGATTTTCATGCAGGATAGCTACCATTGTATTTAATAATTAAATTGTAATATTGATATTTAGAGGGCAACTGTTGAGTTTTTACTTTCTTGTCGGCTCTTCTCAGCAGAACTGCCTTCGGTAGTGACTAGCACCGGTTCAGACGATGTTCATTTGATGATTCAAAAGAGCTTGTAAAAGTCTATTTGAAAGAATAATATTTTGAATTTTGAATTTCACGTATTTAATAATTACTTCTGATTATGAATCAGATCATTAACATTTGTGTGATAAAGATTGTTTTATATCTATTTATAAGCTTGTTCATGTTTTCTTCATGCAATGATTTGTGAACGTCATGCGTTGACTAAACATTAAATATTATATATATATATATATATATATATATATATATATATATATATATATATATATATATATATATATATATATATATATATATATATATATATATATATATATGTATATTTAGAGTAAACTATTTTAAATTTTTTTAAACTGAACTGAAATTCTACAAAAAATAATATTTTACTGTAAAACATAGAAACTACGACCCTCCCGAATCCTATATAAAATATAAGTTTCTTTTCTTTCTTTATAATAATATCTTAATATGTGTTCTATTAACATTGAATACAAAAGGAATAACATCTAAATAAAACATAATAACAAAGTCTCATTCCATAGATCAAATCATAATCCATTAAGATATTAATATCCTCATGTAATACAAGGTTAGGCAACTAGGGACTAGGAAGTGTTGACATTTACGTCAATTGAGTCAACCCTGTGATGGATGAAATGCTTGTAATAGGGTTTACTTCAACCCTTTAAATTGCCAATATATTGAATGGTGAAAAATACACTTAGGTTGTATGAAAAATATTATAAATTTAAAAGTCGATTTATGATTCCTTGTCACTGTTTAAGAAATAAATATAATATTAAACTGTGTTCGGTGATATTAACTCGCAAATTATATATGTGGCTGTTACCATGGTGATCTTCGTCAAGTCATAGATTTAAACCCACGAAAATTTACAATGTGTATACTGTTATTGATTATTGTTGTAGTGGTATAAGCATGTTTGAGTATACCTAATTCACATTTCAAACTTACATAACAAACTTTTTAAAAATTAAATAGAAAGATTTTAATTAAATAGAAATTTTGGTACTTATTCAATCACTTGCAAGTTTAAAAATCTAAAACAAAACCTGAAGTAAGTATCTATCGCAAAGTAAGGGGTAAAAATGAAATCGTCTACGTGAGACCAAAATACCAACTCAGTTTGCTTACCTACTGTATAGCGATACTACGAGTATGTAACGTTGCATTGCGAGTCATTCTTATTCCTCCTACGTCCCTATCCCAACGTCGACAAGCTAATATTGGTTGTGAACGTTGATTCTAGCCCCCGAATCTCCCTTACTATATGGAGACCTTATACGAACCCTGTCTAGCCTTAACTAGATATTTAGAGTAGACTAAAATCTAATATGATAAATATTCTTAAATATTAAGGAGGGACCTCATATAAAAAAAAATTGATACTTTGTCAGTGTTTACTGAAAAAATACGAGTATAATGTAATTCATTACTTTGTTTAAAAACAAAAAGTACACATATGATCAGACGTACTTGTCAAATCACTTAACTGACTAGGCCATCAAAATTCTAGCTTCTTTTTAAATTTTTGCTTCTTTGCAGTTATTCGAACTCACAGTATTCGACATATTAAACTCTTACAAGATATTTGTATTTACAAACCTAACAAGTCGGTACCAATGCAAACTGAATTGGTTCTTGGCTCAACATGAAACTTTCAGAAGCTGAAGTGCCTACACTAGCTATGCGTTCAGAAATTATTCTTTTAAGAGAAACGAAAAAGTTTTAAACCATGGATGAGACCGATCTTTAGTAATGCGAACGTACTTTTTCTCTTAGCAAAACTTGGTTCGAAACAGTTCCCCATTAGTGACCATCCAACCGTGTGCGTTACGAGGAAAAAGTTAGCGGCTAATGTTCAAGTTTCTGAAGAGCTTCAAATACAATTTCTGCGAGACCGTCACATGCTGTAATATTATGGAAGATTACGCCGCTCCATAAAAATATTATTGTATAGTAAAAGACAAACTGATGCTTTCACTTTTACTATGACTATATCTTACTTGAATAAGAGCGATAAACATGAGATATTTTTTATAGCGCTTGTAAACAAATATCGTTCAGGGATAAAGTTGATAACATCATGTCAGTTTTAATGTTATATTTACCCTCATGAAATTAAAATGACATTATGGCTTTTCATTAAAGCGTCCATATTCGTTCAGTAGAAATAGAATCCTATATAAGCTTTGTGCTTAGCAATTATAAAATACAACGCTATTTTACACTTTGTTAGTTAATATTATCCATATTTATTATGCGATATTTGAAAAGTCTTTCTCCATACATTGGTAATAGGAGCTTGAGAATATAATCCCTAGTTACTTGTATTTGGTGGACGTTAGAAATTCGATTGCAACTTGCCACTTCATCGGCGAGTTGACGATGTCTTTAAAGATCCTTATTTATCTCGAAGCATGTCTAAGCTTTATTACGAAAGTTACCTAAACGTTTTATTTTTCAAAATGTACAATGTTTATGGGATATATTAATACGTTCTGTAACTGTAACTCACCAATCAATAATAGTATAGTATAGTATAGTATAGTATAGTATAGTATAGTATAGTATAGTATAGTATAGTATAGTATAGTATAGTATAGTATAGTATAGTATAGTATAGTATAGTATAGTATAGTATAGTAGTATAGTATAGTATAGTATAGTCAAAAATATAAATATTATGTTTATAATGATTTAACCAAAGTGTCTCATGTGCCAACTCCCACGAATGGCAATGGCCAATACGCCAGAATAAATATAAAAATATTTATAATTGAATAAAATATAATAACTTAATAAAAAAAATAACTTAAAAGAAATTGGCTATTAAGACCATAAATTCCATTACAGTATTGGAATACAAAACAATTGCGAAGTAAAAGTATATATCGCGGGCTAAATCGTTTTAATACGAAGTTTATCTAAATCGTCGATGTTGAGTAAATCGAAATTGCTCGCCGGATGTAATTGCTTCCAACCGATCCAATTATTTTTCTCAGCCCTAAAAAGATTTACCAATACGGACAAAGTTACCATTTTCATCGCAACCGATATAATACCGAGTAAATGGGCTGTTATGAGTTTGTAATAGTACTACCAAAGGTACACGTCTCATTTTGCCAAATTAAATTTACAAGAATATACGTTATGATGGATTCAGTATTCAATCGGCTGTATGAAGTTTCAACGATAGAAATACCTATACTGAATAGTAATTTCCATTTCTTTTTTCACTGCCCGTATAATAATCATGTATAAAAATGAAGAATATAAGATTATTTCTATTATAGTATATATTTATATAACATTTGTTACAAATTTGTTAGGTTGTATAGCTATATATATACTACCTTGCGATAAGTAATGCTGTGACCGAACCTTTTGGGTACAAGGTTCCTATTTTCTACCGTAACATACAAAAAAATTTATATCAAGAAAATATGTTTTAACTAAAATATTAGCAGTGGTGATGTATTATACTGTAATCTTTACTTTGTACCATAATAGTGTTTTTGTGTAAATGGAACATAAAAAAGGTTAAATAGTCTGAACTACGTCGAGTACAAGATGCACCATTGTTATACAATCCGATCATTAGGAATGTCGCCAACGACTTGCTCTACTTGTCAGTGCTTGTTAGAACATCGAGATGCGGAACGATTTTAGTTTAATACTTTTATATATGAGAAGATAAAGGCCCCTTATTTTTTAATGAACTCTTGGATATTATTACATTTTAATTTTCAATTAAAAAGTTAAATTGAAGTTTAATGTATAGGTATGTATGTTGCTGTACCGTATTGTTTTTATCTAATATAATTTTTACGTGTAATAACGAGACTTTAATTTTTGTGTAAGTTGATAAAAATATAACTATAGTTTACAAATAATAAATTATGTGAAAATTCTGATTAAAATTTCATATTACAGTTTTTATTTTATGCAACATGCATTTTGTGTCATCGATCCCAGTTGCCATATAAATAACATAGGAAAGATGATATATTGTTGCAAAATTGTCAGAGGAGAAATGAAAAATGTGTTCGGACGGTGTTACGCTATGTACATAGTGAATGAAATGCAAGGAACTTGGGAAATAAAGGCGGTAGAACGCTTTGCCGAGACAAAGGTGGGGCTTATTGCAAATTCCTACGCTCACCTTGCGTTGCTACTAAGCTACCTTCTGATACTATGCAATATTTTAATGTTTCCTAAACCTCTGGAGTGTTGGGGGATTCTCATAGATGGAATGAGATTTCGTTTTATCAGGATTCCTCACGAACCAACATGTCGAAAATTAGTGATGATTTTTATTTTTTAATGTTATAAAATAACGGATGTACTTTTATAAAATAAAAGCAAATTATGAAATTGATTATTTTATCAAATTTCTTTGTTAAAATATGAAAAATACCTTCGTTGAAAAACATTGAAAAAAGAAGCAACATATAAAAAATATTCATATATAGCGGAATTTTCACAATCAGAAAAGGCAGTCCCCCGCGGCATATTGCGGTACAGAGTTTTCATTAAACACAGCAACGTTTGTGGCCGAAAAAATGCCTATGCCCCCAAGCATCTCGCATATAAGGAATGTCACAACGAAATTAGTTCATGAAATAAATTCTTCTCCATCTCATTACACCCTTTCTAATGTTTTCTTTTCCTTGTATTGCATTAATATTTTGGATTTTATAAAGATTTTTAGAATAAGTAAGTGATAAATAGTACCTAAGAAAAAAAAATATATATATGTATATATATATATATATATATATATATATATATATATATATATATATATATATATATATATATATATATATATATATATATATATATATATATATATATATATATATATATATATATATATATATATATATATATATATATATATATATATATATATATATATATATATATAATTTAATTTTATATATATATATATATATATATATATATATATATATATATATATATATATATATGTATATATATATATATATATATATATATATATATATATATATATATATATATATATATATATATATATATATATATATATATATATATATATATATATATATATATATAATTTAATTTTATACAAAAAATTCAAAGTGACGCTTTACTATGTATGTTTGTACTTATTATTATACTTTTTACTTTACACTCGACTCCTGTGATTTTGTAACTTAAGCATAATACGTAACAACACCTGTAGCTGTGCCAGAAGAAGCAATAATATTGGTAACATTAAATATTTAGAAAATAAAATAATATGTAAAAAATATTAATTAAAAAGGTATAGAAACATAGTAAAAAAATATAACTAGAGATATCTTAGCCAAATAAGGGACACATTTCAGACAGCACATTGTATTTATAATTGAAGTTACATATTGCTCTGATATTGGTCAGCTTTTGTGACAGTTTATAACGCGTCGACACGTTTTTATTAAGATTCAATAAACGCCACGTGGTATCAAAGCCAACAGAGTTAGGGCCGCATTACGTACGAATAACAGAGGACACTTACGAAAATTGCTTACACAGAAAACTAATATCAGTGTTTGCCAGCTTGCCGCGATTTTGTATGGTACAAGATGGAAATAATATTCAGCTTACATAAATATTAAATGTTTATCTAAATATTTCTTTTAGTTTCACATTTTATATCGGGAAATATTGTGTCAAGGCACCATGAGAGTCGATTGACTTAACTCGAAGCCGCGCTTTATCTTGCTTATTCAAAACGGGGAGTGGAAATTAATTTAGTCTCCGAAGTGAAGATCGAACCCACAATCATGACTTTTATCCTATTCCACTGCTTCACGACGACCTGAACTAAAAAACTACAGAGCTCTTAAGAACTAAATTAAATATGATATATTATTTAATCAAATTCTCCTCGTTTTATATGTTTTCCATCTTATATCGAGAGAAAACAGATATAGCGTGTTGGGTCATGTAACTTCTATACTTTTAATATATTGAGGGATTCTCAAATAATTCAAATAGACAAATTTACATAAAAAAATCAATTTTATCAATCCTTTCTGCTATCATCGCTCTCGCGTATGTTTTGGCGCATGTTTTGTGAAACCGCTCGCGTTATTATACGTGGGATCGGCAGATAGAGTTGGTGGGGATTGACCATTCATGATTCTTTTATTAGTTTCTTCAATAATCTGTCGCCGAGTAACATATTGCGACATTTTATTTACAATATGTTTTATATTATAAAGTGCTGTGCGTTTGTATAGATCGGAAGTGTTTATTAGGTATAATATTGAAAGAAAAGTATATTTTTACTTATTTATACTTATTTGGTTTACTTAATACAATTTAAAAATATATGTGTAATTTATTAAACATATATAAAAACACGCATTTTATATAATTTGACACCTGAAATACGACCAATATTTAATTAATCATAACTGTAAATTTTATCGCTTATGTTATGTCTGCCTTCCACACTTTACTCTCTCTCGGAAGAGGCAAAAAGCTGATTCTAAATTTGTTCGTAAAAATATAGTCAAATGTAAAATATGAATGAGCTTTATAGTCCTTTCAATATTTTATTTGCTAACAAAATATTGTTCTATGATGAAGATATATATTTTTTGTTTTCATAAAGCTTATATTTGATATTCTAAACACGATCGTTTTATTTATATTACAGATACAATGAAAGTCTAAACACGATCGTTTTATTTATATTACTTTTTACAAATTATAATAACCTTGGTGTAAACTTTTACTACGACTCCTTCTATTATATTAAAAACTTTTATTACTGTGTCTTTAGTATTTAAATAGTAAGCTTTAAAGGGATTTTAAATGGAAGTTATAAGCGGAGTTAGTTCCAGTTAGGTTTGTTGTTAAACTTCCTCAGTGTCCGTTGTTCAGAGCGCTTACACTAATATGGGAATTTAATTAAGTTCACTTTAATTACTTATCACTTTGTCCGTTTTGCGTTATATTGCTACTTATGAATTTGAGTTATTATGTCAGGACGGACACATCGTTTCAAAATACATTAATCGCCATCATATTCTACCTAGAATGTTTATTTCTATATTATATCATATATAGTATTTGATTGACCAAACTTGTAGTCGTGTATTATTTTAATATGCAACTTGCTCAGTGTTCGTCTTAGCTTTGCGCAAATTTCAAGATATTGCGAGCAGAGTAGTGCAACTTAACGCTACGCTCTGTAATACCAACGTTGAGCAAAGAAAATAATGCATTGCAAGGAGTGGGGATCGAACCCACGACACTTGAATTAACTGTCAGACGCTATCCCACTGCACCATGACGGCCTCAAAAAAGTCATGTACATTTTAAATGTACTCGCCAATGTGAATATATCTCTGAAATGTAATTATATATTTTTACTATTCATATTTTGTAGAGATAATATTTGGTTAGAGAGTTAACTTCACTTCAAGTTTTTTGCTCTCGTTTAGGAGATTTTAATTTACTTAGTGTACAGTAGGTACACGATGAAAATAGATAAGCTACAACGAACATATATGTACTTTTAATATTGAAGTATATAATTATTTATTTTGCAGTTCTCAACGACTCATTTTGAGAATTTCATCATTAAATATAAAGTAAAATATATTTGAAGTTGCTGACATAAATTGGAAACAAAATATGAAAAATTTAATAAATATGAACAAGTTTGCTCTTCGAAAGTTCTTCAGTAACGTAGAAACAAGTCGGGTCGTGACTGATATTAGTAGTGTTATCGTAGAGCTATGTAAAGTTTCTGACATACTCAAAGCTGAACTTACATGTTAAGCAACTTTTTTTTCTATGTTCCTATCTATGTATGTATGTATCAACTTTGCTTTTCTATCTATATTATTTTTTTCAAATTCATATATAATAACGCTATATAAAGACGATACTAGAAATATTGTTTACTTCGAGTAAATAAATCATTACATATTAAAAACGATAGAATTAATATATTATAATATGAACTACATCAAAATTTCAAAACATCACAAAAGCTGTAAATAATATTCTGGTACCTATATAATATAAGAGACAAACAATAAATAATACAAACTAATGATCCATTTAACTTATGTTATGTAAATATTTTAAAGCCGATTTAGGGCAACGGAAAATCAAATTTATCGTCGTAGCCAACACCTGCTTGCAATGTGCACGGAGTCTAAGGTAGCTGGTAAAATATTCAGACTCCTTCATACCGGCTCTATTATATAAAACAGCGAGGTGCTTTAATCCTGTAAAATGGAGATTTGTTGCCTGCGGCTCCTCCATACTTCTTTCTTTACGTTAGTTACCCTCTACAAAATTTATTCACTTCCCTTTAAATAATATTGAAGTCGTATCTTAAGTTGAAATTGCGGTTGTTAAAATTCGTAAAGTTTTCTTTTATTAAAAGAATTACAGTTTACTAATAAGAATACTTTGTGAAGCGAGATTCTTTGAGTAAAATATATGAATGAAAGCAAAATATATTGGAGATGGAAATTTTTTTAGGAATATTGAATTATATCCTATGAGGGGTCCAAGGGGACTTTTAACGGAATGAAAAAAATAAAAGTATTTAATATTTATACCCAAGTAGCTTTGAATCCTCAATGATAGCGTATACTTCCAACTCCCAAGTCAATGAGTTTAGATTACTTAAAATTCTTAAGTATTATAAATATATTTCTTAAAGTATAAGGAGTTCATAAGAAGATTTGTATATCATTTTGATCGTTTCTATAGCGAAGGAGCAAAGTTTAATCTTGGACAGAGGCAATAAAATAAGGGCGCAAATTCTGTGAGAAGTCGACGCCTAACCTGCCAGTTGCAGACGGCTATTGATAGGGTTCGGTACGCTTAAAGTATATATGTAGAGATGTTATTACTAAATGTACTTGTTATCTTTTTGTTTATTTTAAAATAAAATAATATAAACAAAGTCTTTTATAACAAAATTCCAAAAGATTTTAGTAATGTGAAAAAATTAGCTCTATTTACAGATATGCAATTTAATTCAGTTATAAGTGGAATAAGCAAAAATTACAATGATCTTTGTGTGAACTTTCTAGTCACATTATTTTATATTAATATTGATTGAAAATACTGGTTAAAAAAATCAATTAAAAGTATTATAACTTTACGTGTAAAGTAAAACAGCTTCAATTATTACTATATAACATTAATGTGAAAATAGAAATAAAATATTATCATTTTTTATAAAACATACTGAAATAATGTAACTAAATAATTAAATTTGCCTCTTTTATCCAAGGGGTAACTTATTTACTTCACCTGGAATATTCTGTAGTAAAAGAAAAATAAAACCATAATATTATTACGTAGTCAACTCTATATTCTATATCCCAACCGTTATTCTCTGTCATAAATTTGAATAGAATCGATTGCTGTCTGCGCCTCCGGGAAAGTTAGATTTCCCCCAGGATTTCCACGACACCTGACCGGATGTAAAATATATTCGCAATTTTTTTATTCTGACGTCCTCGTTCGTATATAACATCATTTTAATATTAGGGAAAGTATTGTGAGGCCTGATACGTTTTTTGGTGTTGCTTAAATATCAATATATAATATATAAATATTATATAATCCTTCCAGAACTAGGAAAACAAAATAATTTATTCTATCCCATATTATACATTCCATCAGACGCTGTCTTACGATGGCGTCACTCCATAATAATTATAATAAAAATAAATAACATTTTTTTTGATGTTTATTCATTATTATTCATTATTTAATTTATGTATTGAGTTTAGCTATTCAATAATATATTAATTTATATTACTTATGGAATATACTTACATACGTATTTTAGTTAAGATTTGTTATAAAATAAAACTTCTGGCGTTTCAAGAGTTCTTAAGTACAAATGAATAAAACAAACTCAGAAAATCATTGCGATTGGTTTATTCAAGCAAATTTATACACCAGATATTGATTATGTCCATTTATATTACTCGTAATACATGTAGATTTCTATACATTATGTTGAGGTTTCTGTACGTGATACCGATTAAATTCTCTGAAGTTAAGCAAAGAATTTTAATAGAAAAGAAATTGTGGAGCGGTTCGTGGCGAGTCAAAGCCGTCTGAACTCCCAACAATACTCATTATATTCTTGCTTGTCTAAGTTCCAGTATAACCGCTTTTGCTGTTTAAGTAAAGACCTTTTAAATTATTCATTCCTTTAAATAATGATCAAATTATTTCTCAGCAAATGACAAACTTCAACATCTTGCTATTCAGAGTCATTTCGATGGACGAGCGGCATGAATGAGTTATCTGGAAGACAACGTAATTGGTTCGTTGTAAGATAAGCAATCTTTTTGCGTATGTATAGATGTGGGAACCTGATATCCACATGTTTTAAAATAGTATAGCTAAGTCGCTTGGCTTTTATATGAATTAAATTAATTTATAATTTGTTTGTTATTTCAAATGAGCTCTAGATTCCATTTAGATATGTTTTTTTTATATTTTCTTACTAAATTAGTTTATTATAGTTATCACTAACTTATAATTTAACGCTTGCAAGTGGCGATTTTTTTTTACTTTCTAAGCAATGAATGTAAAAATAAGGACGGTTTATGCTCTGTGCCTATATTTTTAACTTTAACCCTGGTTACGTAATTGTCTCTGTTACAATAATAAAAATGGCTGAGAGAAATATCTCAGACCAGCGGATAATTCATTGTATTGACTGTGTACATCTAGTGAGAAAATACAGCTCGAGTCAATAGTGACTGTTAAGCAGTGCACCTGTTAATGCATTAAAACACACACATGCTGATATAATAACGTTTACGTATTAGTGGAAAACACTGCACCTCTAATCTTCTCGGATTATTACAGTACGGAGAACACGTATTACAGCACAGAATTAGTTTAGTTTGGTATCTGTGTAGGTAAGTATATCAAACTCTACTTATTATAAATAAAAAAAAATATTGATTCTATAGCTCTTTGTTTCTATACCTACTTAATTTGTTTTAATGCAGTTATTAAGTTTGTGAAATCAGGTCATTGTGATAAAAAACGTGAAGGTTGTGGTATCAATTCTCATTCGCGGGAGAATTTTATATCTTCGCTGTGATAACTGGACAAAGCGCAGCGTTCAGTTTCGCCACTCAACACGCAATGTCTTGAAAATTGGACAGAAAGTGGGGAAAAGAGTGTCCAGACATGGTTCCCTCTACTTTCCCTACTATATGTGTGATTACTTGTATTATGCCTATCTTTACTTAGACTTTCTTTTTAGACATTACGATTAGAACCTAAAGTACAATACTAGAGATACACCTTGGCACGTACAACTACTATCATACAAAGGTATAAATAATAACAACAAATAATAATAACGGATTATATTACTAAATCTAAAAAAATATATTTAAAAAGATTCATTATGACACTTGAATTTAAAAAGAGCATTAGTAATTTTTCTATACAAAAATAAATATGTTTTATTCATTTAAGTAATATATCTTTTTTTTAGTACGTCAGCTGACCTCGGAAGGGATCTTTTCTATGTAAAAATACTGTATTAGTGCTAATAATATTAAAAATACTGTATTAGTGCTAATAACATATGATTTTAGCTCTAAGGAATGATTTCCAAATATTTGGCTTGGTTTTTTCTTTTTAGTTTTTATGGAATTGGCTTTTTTGTTTTATTACATATTTTATTACGATAAAAATTTGTTTTCAAGTTGTGTTAAAAACAACTGATATGTGAATATGTTGATATGTACCTATATTATATGCCATGAACATCGTTTTTGTCGAGAATACTTTACTGAAATATGTTAACACCAATCTTTCAATAGAAATAGAATAAAAAATCGCGATATGTTATAGAGAAAATTTCGAAGTAATAAAATGCTTAACGCGCTCCTTACGTGATCCTCGAGGCTGGTCTTTTGGAGGATGTTTTACTAAATTGACGTTGAACACGGGATTATACGTTCTTTTGATATTGTAATCTGGGTACCCTCTGGCAATAATCGATTATATTAAACAGGCAAAAATTGAGATCAAACCCCTTCTATCTACGGTGACTTAAGAGGATTCTTTATGTTGGCAATGCCCCAATTTTCGTACCTTTAAAGTATATTGTTAAAGAGATCCTTTTACAAGGTAGGCCAAGGATTGTTGAGCAATATATTGTAACTTGAATAGAATAACTATTCAGAAGGTTATTGGAATAACAAATAATCTATTTCTTGTATATTTGGTTTCTAAAATATTATTTTAAGTATGTATTTGTAATCATTGGACAATATTTAGACTATATAATAAACACACCGCTTCATTTTGACGGTACTTAAACATAAGCGTACATAAACATAACATAAGTACAAAACATAGCGTATATGAGATATGTCTCATACACGCTCTTACTTATTTCAAGGCGACAATTTTGAACCAACTTTTATCACTGTTGGTGTAAAAATAATTGGTTTGATATTGGAAAATAAATAGATATTCATTTTTCTTTTTATACTATATTCATAAAATATACTATATTCATAAAATTGTATAATAAAATAAAGATATAATTTGAATAGTCGACTTTTTACATAGTAAAAGTCGTCGATGGATTGCTCTCCAAACCATATCTACTTCACAAAAGCTAAATCGGAGATATCTATTAAAATATTCAGATTTCACCCCGCTATAGATTGGGAAAGTGTCAAAACCTAAAGGCGTCCGTACCATCTCTTCCGACGATCGTACTTCGAGGTTATATTAGTTTTCGATATCAAATCATTATAATAAGAATTCGATATTTATTCTGGGGTAGATCATATTTTGCTGATATTATGCCTTAATTTTATTTAAATCTCGGCAGCATGAAGTATAATTTTACGAAATGTTCTCACAAAAACTTTTTTTAATGTAATCGTTTCTAAAGTTATCGCGAACAAATACAAACAAAAGCTGTTATTTATATTTAAAAAAAAAAACTGTTTAACGTTTATTCACCAATTTGGAAGATATAATATTATTTAATTTTCCTTCTTTTCAAGGAAATTCAATATAACACTATTACTTTTTTCTGCCAGGTATCCAAAAAAAAAAAATAACTAACTCGAGTCACATAAACAAATTAAATCCAAAATACGATCTTAAAGACGATTTAACTCTTAATAATAATCTGTTTGTTATAGGATGTGCTTAATATTGTATCTAGGGTATTGCCTTCGTCTAAGCCATCCTTTACGTAGGCAGTGCTTTGTGTTAAATGGATAATGGTTATGTATCACTGCATTAGTAAGTTAAATTATTCATGGTGCTACTCGAGTGTATTGTCGGATCTAATTGCTTTGATACACTTAAGCCAAAAGTACATGCATTGTATAGCTAAGTGCGAGAATGTAAGCGTCTTAGTCGTAACTACGTTTTCGGTATTGAGTAAAAAATCGATTTATCTTATATAATAACTTATGACATTTGCTCCAGTATAACAACGTGTATTCATTTATAGAAATATTGTTTAAAAAAATTACCTACGCTTATTGTATTTCCTTTTTGAGATTTGGTCGTAAGAATCCTAAAGTGCGCTAAAATTCGCACATAAATCTGGCCTACAGTCTTTGATAGCTAAAATAGTATGAGAAAATATTAATAATGTCGCTAAAACAAAAATACTTTGTTCCAACGGGTGAACATACAGAATCCCTAATAAGAGAGGCTTATGGAGAATAACATCTGGGGCTCGGATGGTAAACACTTGGCAGTAAACACGAGGTTACAGTAAGAAAAATGTTTTTGTTATACCAAGCTTTCTTATATTTTGTAGTATTTTATGTAATGTCACTGTCTGGAGCATTATTGTTTTTATTTTTTCTAGCTTACATAGGCCGTTTATCATATTTCATTATAAATATATATGGAGACGTCATCGTGGCGCGGCGTCACAGCGAATGATTAGACGTGACGGTTCTGGATTTTATTCCCGCTTCGGGCAATAAATTATTGTTATTTTCTTACTTTGTTATGAAGACAGCGCGACATTTTACATTTTAGTTTTAATACTCAAAACAATGTATCGAAAATGGCACAGAAAGTGAGAAGTAGAGTTTCTTAACGATTATAAATATTAACAATTCAAAAGTGCTTATAATGGCCTAAGTGAATAAATAAAATTTTGATTTTGACACTAAGTACCCTCTGCTTACTCTGATATTTGCGGTATTTAGCGTGTAAATAAAAAAAGATATGTATTTAAACTATTACGCTTCCAACGCTACGCTTACCAAAATTTGCACAGAAGTTTACTTACTGTACTAAAATCGTCTTTACATGGTATAAAAGAACTACGCAATTGATTTTAATTAGATTTCTACCGATAGATGGTATGTAGTACTCCAGCAGAATATTTTTAATGCATTATTCAAGCACATTATATTAAAGTAAAGCGGAAAATACGAGAGATCAAGATATCATCGCCGTCGTGGCGCAACGGCATATCGTTAGGCTGTAAACTCGACAGTTGTAGGTTCGATTCACATATGGGGAGAATGGAGTATTTTTATTTTCTTTGCTCTGGGAACAAGGCAAAGCGCGGCATTGAGATCCGCCAAAAATGTCTTGAAAAGGCGGAAAGTGAAGAACGGAGTGTCATTACACTAGGTTGCCTCTGCCTACTGTGCTATATGAGGGAAATAGCGTGGGACTAGTTGTATGCTTATCCGTCAAAATAGGAATTCTTTATATATGTAGTATACGCGAGCGCAATACTAGCAATAAATAGAAAACAATATTATTTTTGTTAAACAATTTTTTTTCTACACCTAATACAGTACGATATTTTTACGAGTATATTAAGAGGATGATGTAATATAAAATAGTATTCACTCAAAGAATCAATAGTTATTATATCGGCGACAACATTAACCACAGATATAATATTATAATATATCATAGCTCAATAAACTTCATCGTATATTATCATCAATATTTTAGGATATTTATTCGAACACCTCTGTCGATTCGGAGCACGTCCCGCGCCTAGGGAGTGTAATTCTTCTCCTAATTTCGCACCTTATTGTCTGAGAACGGCAAGAAAATGGGAATTTTTCTTAAGGATTCAAGACCACGTCTTTGGGGCTCGCGTTTTAGATGGAAATTGTAATATTACAAGGGAATCAATGAAACGGCCAATGAACTTTTTTTGTTTATTTTTGGTGGTTTGCAAATATATGGTATCTCTATAATATATGGTATACATATACTATATATTATAGAGATATATTACCATATATGTACTAAAGTATGTTAATTTTTAGTTTTGTAATATGTTTTCATATCATATCTACCTTTTAACGATGGTTACTAGATATAGTCTCCCAAGAATCTGAATTTCTCCCAAGAAATGACCGTAACTGTGCTGCTTGAATCCAGCCGGTTCTGGTGACCTTGACCAGCCAGACCCATCCACTCATCAGGTTTTTGGCACCACAATACAACCTCAGGCATAATTAGTTCTCACCGCTATATGCCACTTCAGCTAAACAATTATATAAAACGTTACTTTATTTTCCTATACATGTCCTCATTTTATGTCTGTACACTGAAGTACGCTTGTAGTTATTCTCAAATCAGAGGTATTTTTCTAAATAAAAAAATAATTGACTTAAATTACTAAGTATACATTCGAAAACAAACGCTTTCAATAAAATAATAATTATTTTGTTCTATAATAGTAGACACAACACAACTTTCATTCAATTTATCTTCCGAAAACATGACAAGTATGCGATTGTCAATTTTGTTACATCTGAAAATATCGTTTTCGAAGTAAAAACACTCTATTATTTGCGGCATCCACAAAATGAAGTAGGTACGTAAAATATCTGCGACATTTGTCAGTCGATTACCTGAGAGGGGCGGCCCTGATAATATCCCAACACCATTCCCTACAACGTCTCAGTCTTCTTATGAATATAAATTTTCTTGTCAACTTCGTTCTCTGGAAGAATGCATACAAGGAAATAAGATGATGTACTTAAGGAAATTGTGTTTGTTAATTTTGTCTATTAAATATGACATCTGCGATGTTTAATTTAATTAAATTTATTGAACATATTTACAAAAATAAATGTAGAAAAGGCTTGACGCTAAAAAGCATAAAAAGGAATATTAAACAATTGCCAAATATTAACTTGTAAGGAGGTATTATGAACTATATATTTATTCGCATTTATACTAGAATTACTTATAATAATATTAAGTTTGGATATTAAAGTCAATAAATTTCAATTTGTATTGAAAATAACCTTGAATACGGTATGTGACCTACCTTTTTACCCATCCGTAGCTAATATATTAGATTGCGGTTCCTGTACGTGATATCTGATTAAATTTTCTGAAAGTAAGCAAAGAATTTTAATAGGATAGAAATTGTGAAGGAAACTGTAGCAAATTAAAGCATTCTAAGCATAAGTTAGTACTTAAACTTGCAAGAAATATTTGATTTTTAACCGACTTCGAAAAGAAGGAGGTTATATGTATATATATATATATATATATATATATATATATATATATATATATATATATATATATATATATATATATATATATATATATATATATATATATATGTCACTAGATGTCTCAGTCATTTGTTAATCTTTTTGAGTATTTATTACAAAAAACCCACTCCTGAGGATATAATAATGAGACTATTATCACCATGTAAGGATCTGATGATGGAACCCCAGGAAAGTCGAGAGAACCTATATATTATAGGCGTTTTATGGAGTTAGTTGCCGTGTCTATTGATATTAAAAGTAAGATCAATAAGTTTACTTTTAATCCTTTAAAAAAAGTGGAGGTTTTTAAGTTGATTGTATGTTTATTACGTGATTGCTCCCCCAACAAAAAATGGATTTAAGTTATACTTTTTTGTATGTTAGGTTATAATTTAAAGTTGGTGTCATATAAATGTTACATATACGTGTACCTATTCAAGAATATTCTGACCTAGATTCAAATTTATCTCGAATTTTTTTCTGTTACATACAATTACATATTTGGGTGGCGTGGAGCTTTAGCCATAATAAAAAAATTAAGTTTAGTAAATATAACATATCAATTTAGTTATATCTAGGTAACATTATTTAATAATAGCCTAACGTAAACTTCTTGTTTATATAACCTTGAGTATTCCTTCCATAAGGCCTACCACATCCTTTGTGTGTTGGAAATTTGGCTTTAAATTGTCTACGGGGCGATGCGGCCGGATGTGACATCTTAGGATGTATATATATCGAAGGCGAATGTAATGCATAATATTATGTTACCTTTTGTGATGTAAAACGTTTAGTAGCTATCTTAGTATAGTTAAGAAAGCATTGTAAACGATTCTTATGGGTTCAAATTAATGATTCAAAATATTTGAAACGGAAGCGTTAATATGGGTACTTTATCTATCTATAAAACAGTAAAAAATATTGTGTCTGTACATTGAATATTTCTACAACATAATGATGCAGGGCAATGTCGAAACATTAATAAAACATGAATCTACGCTTTTTAAAATTGTTGTCTGTCTGTTTGTCTGTTTGTCTAATTGTACATGCTTCTTTTGCTGTACAGCTGTTAGGTCTGGGCAGGATCTATAATTGATTTATATTTTGAACACTGGCACACCTGATGCCGCCTGAACCATAGTAGTCCAGCTGAAATACAAGAAATAAATTCTTATTCATGACTCTTTAGTAAAATTTATTGAGTGTGATGCCCATTTTTCGTTGAAATATGAAAATAATAAAGACTTGGAACATCTCATGCAGAACTATATATAATGCACAGTAAATCTATATAAAGAAAAGAAATGACATGATGTACATTTTCATTGATATTTTGATATATAAAATTAATAATTGGCCTGCACAACTCGCACATTAGTCAAGTGCGAGTTGTGCAGGCCAAGGGTTCCGTACCAATGTCATGATTGTAGGTCACTAGAAAGTACAGTTATAAAATTGACTAACTTAAGTTTGCAGATATACGAGTATGCGCTCATTTTCTATGAAATGACCTACATATAAAAGCTTGTATTGTATTTTTGATGCGATAGATATATCTATTTTTAGATTTGTTTCTAACTATTTATTTGTACTCTAAGTTCTAACTTTATGTCAAATTTCATAATTCCAGGTCTACAGAAAATACCCTTTAGGTTTGGATTGCGCGGTGATTTTCTTTTTTTTTCACACAATTGTGGCAAAAATTAAGCGTTAACGCTTGTATTTTTTGATTACAAGTTTGATATGTTTAATGTTTCTAGGGACCACTGACTTATATATTTGATATTAATTTCAGCTTGATACCTCTGAAGGTTTTTGAGAAAATGATCTTGACAGGTGAACAGGCAGACAGACAGACGGACAACAATGTTTTCTATATTATATAGTATATCCTTATTTTTATCCTTGATAAAAATTGCGAAAAAATTAAATGAAAAAGTCATTATAAATGTTACGTGACTTTGAACATATCCTTAGGTTCACTTGCGGCCGGATGCGTCAACCTGTAAGTATTCCACGAGCATTCTACACATATAATCTTCCAACATTATTTCAGTAGGGAGAATTCGTATTACCGACCGGAGCTATTAACGTTAATATCCTACGATGTACTTATGTATTACACATTTAACCTTGTCCTGCTCTCAGCCTTTGGATTGAAGATACATACAATACACGTGTAAACGTACTCCTAAAGACAAATAATATATGTATGTAGAAGCAAAGGCAAAGAGAGTTACTTAATTTTATATGGATAATAATATATATAGAAAATGTGCAGAACCTAGAACTAGTGTTGCAAAATTTTATTTAGTATATATATATATATATATTATATATATATATATATATATATATATATATATATATATATATATATATATATATATATATATATATATATATATGTATATGTATATGTATGTATACTTTACACTAGTAGTTAATGATATGACATTAGACAATTTATTGAAATCAGATATTTAAGGATCAGGTCCAAATTTCATCAATTTAAGTTTATGATCAATATTAAAAAGGAATTACAGGATTGTATATTTGAATAAAAGTGGAAAGCTATTAAGATATGTGAATAAAGAAAAATTTTGAATTTAATGAATGTAATGTTTGTTATTTTGGACTTCGGTACAAATTATTCTTTATGTATCTCTAAAAGCTCCAGCTCTCTAAAATGTTCCAATATTAGTGACTAGAAGATTAAATATATATATTTTTCGTCAAAATATATAATATTTCAATCTAAGGTGAAGTACGCGCTTAAGGCAGATAATATGAAGTGCTATATCTATATTGCTATGCTTGAATAATTCTTACGCCTACTTCCTTTGAGGCCGAAAAATTCTTCGTTCAAATTGCCTTTGAATATGAAATCATACATTCTTTCGACATAAATATATATTTTTTTGTAATAATTGCTTATGAAATAACATAATATTTAAGTTACATTACTATAAACATATAAAGTTATCTGATAAATTATATTAAGGCAATTGTAGCATAATAAAACAGCGATACTATTAAGTATAAAGTGACATTTTATAGCAAATTAATTGTAATTATTACAAAATAACAGACGAGGTATAATAATAAGGATATGGTTTATTTAAGGAATATATAAAAATTGTAAAAAGATAAATGATGCAAGAGTGAGTAAGGTAACATAGAACTAACTTAAAAACTTTGAGAAAAGTGTCGATGATAAAAAAAGAAAGTCAGGTTAAAAGCATGAGAGAACCTTCGTGTTTCCAAAAATTAAACAAAACATAACTAGGACGCGAAGAAAGTGCTTTTAAAGATCTACTTACTATGTCAAAAGGAAAAAACGGGTTTATATTATTTTTTCCTTTTAATATAGTAAATCTTTAGACATTTATAGGATAACATTGTTTTCCGTCAGTCTGTCCGAGACCATATTTTTCAAGGCCGCATGGAGGTAGCAAGCCGAAATCAGTATCAAATTTGCAAGTCAATTGTCCCTTGGAACAGAAAATAAATCAACGCAATCAAAACATACGCTTGCATTGCGTTAACGTTGCCTTTATTAAGATTTATAAAATTTGGTAAGAAGTGAGAATTTGCTGTTGAAATAAAGGAAAATTTCCTAAAATCGCTTATTTATAGGTGTTTCACGGAAACAAGACCATACCCAACTAATATCTGTTCTTCTAAAATTTTAAACAAAATTAGTCCATACGATCACGGTTCAAATTTACGAACTCTATAAGTTGTTGTAAAATGGTACGGAGCCGTCCGCGTTGGTGGGCGGGTCCGACTTGTATTTAACCGATATTTTTTAATTTATTTATCATCAACTTTGCGGTTACTTATTTTAAGCGAAATAGTAATAAATAAAATATGAACTTTATATATTTTAGAATTCGCACCTTTCCAATTTAGCCTGAAACTTTGACTATAACTGAAAGGTTCGTCTTTAATTACATTAATTTGTTTGAGACTTTGACGCCACTTATAAAGTTATTTTCTCTAAAGTGCGAAAGTTTTCTACATAATTTCTTCAATGTTATAATTTTAATATGTATATATATATATATATATATATATATATATATATATATATATATATATATATATATATATATATATATATATATATATATATATATATATATATATATATATATATATATATATATATATATATATATATATATATATATATATATATATATATATATATATATATATATATATATATATATATATATATATATATATATATATATATATATATATATATATACGTATATACTCGTACATTTTGTATGTATTTATATTTATCATGTACTAACTTTCTATTTGGATAAAAAGTAACAAATGAATGATTTTAATCGAAATGAAAAAGTTTGTTTTTCCATGTTTTATCCTACAGGTAATATGTTCCACAATATGATTATAAAAATATATTTATAAGCGTCACTATTTGAAGTTTAGACGCTCCATCTTCTGCATTCCGTCCAAATTCGAGACACTTTGTTAGACAGAGTGTGAATATTAAATGATTCGTTCCCTCGATTTCTGCGCCTCGATGGCGTCAAGAATCATTTTTTTTGTACTTTATATTTTTCTTACATATGTATATATTTATGCACTAATTCTACTTCGCTCTATTTCTTGACTGGACTGAGAATGTTAACTCAAAATATATGCTGATCAAATAAATCAAATAAATGCAGATCTAAGATTTTTTTTATTAAAGATCTTATACCGGATACCGGATATCTATATATTAATAACATTCGGTATATGAAATGTAAGCGTCAGGTCACTGGCCACTCGAGAGTTTGTCAGCTGGTATCTCAGACGAACGCGATTTTACTTTACTTTTTGTAGTCCCGAAAAGCATGAAGAGCGCGCGACGGCGCCGAGAAAATGCATCGAGGGAATAATTATTTTTGTAAATTATGAAGCATACTTCAAAGTATAAAATGTAAACAACCAGTACCGGAATGTTAGTTGAAATTAATTGAAGTGCACTGTTTCGGCAGTTTTAAATATATTTATATGTTTTATATGAGGAGCAGCCTTTAAGGGGAGTTTCTTTATGGATGCCTGAACACTTTCAATCCTGAAAATTTTACTAAAAGCTTAAATTTTAAATTTACCTTAATTTTACTGGCGTAGAAAAGGAGATGGTTAATAATCATAATTTTGTTTTTGGTACTTTATTTTTAAATTACACATATTCAAGAGTTCTTTGAATTGAAATACAAATACAAAATAATTTGAAAATATGAATATTGTAAAGACTTGTAACCTTAAGCTACATGTACCAAACAAAAGTATCGTATATAAAGTAGATACAGTAATCAATAACAAAATAAAAATAGCCATATTATATCATAATACCTCGAAAAAATATTTGTATTTTTATTTTAGATATAATCTTATAAAATATTGAATAAATTCTGCTGAAATAAAGAAAACGCGTAACCAAAGATGTCGAAAGAAGCATCTCTGATTGAAAATTCTGTTATCCGCAGAGGGAATAGAATAGTAGAAATGTTGGTACAGCATACCTTTCGATTTCTGAAAACTTAAGTGCAGCCCTTATAGCATTTGAAATAAGGATCACGTTACAAGTATTGGCAGTTTCCTTTAGATGAGTGTACGTTTGAGCTCTGCAAGTTTGCTATCGTGGTATCGGACGCTATACTTCACCAAACTGCATGTGATTGGATTCCGTATAAAAGTTTACGTATAAAGAGCATACTTTAGATACTAGTTTCGAAGCCAAATCAGAAATGCTAGTGGCCGTCCAGTTTCCAAGTTTGCTTTTAAAGTTTTTCTCTTACATATAAAAATAATAAAGTAATATATTGATGAAGACATTGAATGTCAACCGAGATGTATTTAAACTTTTATTTTATTACACAGGATGACGCAAAGGTCGATAGACGTATTGAAACTTTTGAACTTTTTTAGTATTTATAATGGCACTATTATCAGTTAGGATTTGTTTTTATTTATTAAGAATAATTTTAAGAAGTCGTCCAAAGGCTGTTGTATGATATTTTTCTAACGAAATCACCTTATTCGATGTTGTATTTAAAATACTGGTGGTAGTTACGTTGAGAAGAGTTTTATAGTTAGCTTTCTTGGCTTATATCAATATTAAGAGCTTTGTATCCACCATTTTCTTTACTATTTCATGATTCCACTATTAGAAATCAAAACAAAAATGTATCTACAATCCAAATTATAAGGAGTGAAAGTTTATTATTACACATATCATCCTTATTTATTATTATATTGCATATTTTTCTTATTTGGTTGATGCACTTATTTGGTTTATGCCAAATGGTGTTATGGTGCAAATGGTGGTATTATTAAAATGCCCTTGAACATCAGTTCAAGGGCTTATTACGTGTGAATATTTTTAAAATAGTTGGATAAAATTGTGAAAAAGCTGTAAAAAATAAAGTCAAATTGTACATACATAAGTAAAAATCTTGGACTTAAGAAATATAAACGGTTATCTGTTTCATTTGATCTCATTATATACAAAGACCTACACAAAATACCGTCTTAATTTGAAAACAGCAAAATTTATTATAGTAATCGAAACAAGTATCTCCTAAGCCGTCTCCATGACCGCAATGCTGCGTATATTTACAAAAAAATATTTTTAACAAGTAGCTTCACGATTTTTAACTCAAAGTAGGGTAGACAGTGGGAATCAAGTGCTAACACACTCTGTTCCCCGAAATTAGTGGTGAAACTCACTAAAATGCGCTGCACTTTATCTGCCCGATTGGCGAAATGTAAATAATTTAAATAGATTCTTTCTTCATAATGAAGATCGAACCCAAAACTAAAGCATTACAGTCAGACGCTGTCCCACTGTGCTATAACGACATAAAAAATTAAAAACTGTTAATTTTTTAATATGAATATTGCTTTGAAGTTATTTCTATTATACATTTTCCTATGAGTTTTTTAGTTAGTGGCCAGTAGAATTATTAAGGAAACCTATATAGTGTGGCTAACCAGTAAGTAGCGGTTAGACGAATCATTACAATTACACAGGCTTCTGACTGCCGTTCACGACTTTGTTATGTTGCACTTGACATGTCCTTCGAAGCCGTGAGGTCAGCTACACCTCTACGCCTTTGGTTTGAAGCCACGTTACTAATGAATCTCTCACAAGCTCTGCTGGTTCTAGCATTAATATATTTACAATATTAGTTTATTAGTAGAATTCTAAACAAATTAAGTAGTTAGACAGAGTATTTGGCACTTAACTCAATAAATAATTTGCTCGATCCCTATTCAGGGGAAAAAAATACTTTCATTCCCCTATTCTGGCAAGACGAAAAACGCAAAATCTCGAATCCAGGCGAAAACTGTAGAATAAACTATCTAACGAAAATTTCAAAATGTATCATTTCAATTGTTATTACCTACTTGTTGAAAGTCGCGTGATTTTAATTACGTTAATGGTATGATATATTCTACTTTTCAATTACTAATGTTAAAAATTAAATAACAATTTAATGTATAAAACATGAAACGCGTGTCAGTCATGGATGCTAGATTACATAAAATTATAAAATTATTTAGTAAGTAGCATGGCGTTATCTGTTATCATATTCTTTTCGTAACTGTTACGACCCAAATAAACTTTTGTTACTATTAAAAGAAGTCACCGCAGCGTGATGGTATCCAAAAACAATGATTCTGAAATGCGTGTGCCTAAAAGTTTCGAATAAATTATTTTAATTGATTTTATAAAAATAGTAACAATATAATAATAGCAAAAGCAATTTGTTAGCAACTATAATAAAAGCCCATTGTATGGAGCACTTTAAATAATTTCACGTTTACTATGTACAAAAGGGGTAAAAATTTTATCAACCATAAATATTGAAGTAATGAAAAGTTAATAGATCAATAACTTACGCTGACTAGTCATTACGTGGTTTACGGTGTAAGTCACGCTTGACCTCTCCGTTCTGATTGAGCAATTTGCCTCGACAACTACTCTTTGAGCGATAACTTAGTTAGATTAACACGTCACTACACGGCCATTGAAACCGAGCACGCCAAGCTTTTCTTGGAAACTCGACATCAGGTTAATGCGAAATGTTTATTAAATATAGCCTAGCTTTTTTAAGTTATAAATTGTTATTGATTCTGTAATATAATTCATATTATTGTTTTATATTTACACCATAATATTTATTTTTGCAATAATATTATGTATAAGTATATTAATTAAAAACAATCGTAAACCTTATAAATAATAATATATTTATTTATTTATTTATTTATTCATTATATAAAACTTATATCTAGTTGTTGTAAGTTGATTCCAATTCACACAGTAATAAACAATAATCAACAAAAAATCTAATACAATACCAAATAATAATGTTGCCTATGTCATACAATTTTCTACAATAAATATACGTAATACACAATAAAATACACGTAACTATGACGTACACATTTTATCACTAATTCTATGTATGTTATAATAAAATTAATAATGTTATAATATATGTGCTTATACATTGCGTACGTAATAGGAGGGTATTCGCGTGTTTTCATATCTTTCAATACCTATAATAATCGTGAAACATGGGTTCATACATTTGACAAGCTACACTATTACCTAAGGATTAAATATATTTTTTTTTCAATTAATATATTCAATATTCTTTTTGTTTTTTAATGTAATGTAAGTGATAAAGTTTTATATAACAATGCTATAAGCATTATTACTTTGAAATATTGAGAAATATTAAAAACAATCACATTCATCATTGTTTCATCATCAAGTTATTGTGTAGATGCGTTAATTAAGAACTATTCAGTTTTTTATATATATTTTTACCTAACTATTTATTAATCTGTATATTAATATATATATATATATATATATATATATATATATATATATATATATATATATATATATATATATATATATATATATATATATATATATATATATATATATATATATATATATACAGATTAATAAATAGTTAGGTAAAAATATATATAAAAAAACTGAATAGTTCTTAATTAACGCATCTACACAATAACTTGATGATGAAACAATGATGAATGTGATTGTTTTTAATATTTCTCAATATTTCAAAGTAATAATGCTTATAGCATTGTTATATAAAACTTTATCACTTACATTACATTAAAAATAATATAAGCAGCTAATGCTTCATTAAGGCTACTTAACTGATGGCAAAGTTGAGTAATAAGAGATGGTTCTCCATAACAATTACGCTCCTCGGAAGTAATAAAAGCTCTCTTTTCTGCGTACGTGACGCAGAATCGGCTAACGTACGTGTTCCGTATACACAAGCTTTCGCTTTTACTTTTCCTCTTTATATTTTTATTAAGTTGCCACCCGCTTGTTTTAATGTGGACGCGAAATCAGTGCTGTTAATGAACCGAGCGGTCGTTGCGTTTGTTCATTGGCATTGAGATAATTTTGTTGAAGCTTCTAAAAACAAGATATATGTGTATTAAATTACACAAAATCTATTGCTTCGGTGTCGTGATTTTTATGTTGACATTATAAGTATTGTGTAAATATTTTTATAATTCAAATAAGAAATATCGTGTTTGAGAAAGTGCTATAATACAAAAAAAAAGCTTTGTCGTCTTATAAAGGGTATAATTATTTTATCTATTGTTCTTGAATATGCAGACTTGTTTTTAAAGTTATTTATTGTTTGATTTGAAATATTTTGTTTTGTCCAGTGTTGCTGTACTATAGATGATGTAAATTGTAAATTTCTCAATGTACATAAAGTAAAGAAAATAAATTGTAACCTTCTAAATAATCTGTATATAAATAATTTCTAGCATAATAAATAATACTGAGCCACCATAAATAAGGCTTATTGTCTAGGCCAAAAGTAAGGTAAGCGTTTCGTCTGGAATTCAATTTGGAATTGAGAATTACCGAGACAAATGTCGTCTTTTGTTTAAACAAACGCGATCACCAAAACGGGGTAACGAGTTGTTTCCCTTCGCACGTGCAAATCGGATTTGTCTAATTTATTGCTCTGTCTCGAGGCATTGCGAGATGCTACGGTTACTTAGCTCTCGACACCTTAAGTTTGGCGCAGATTGTAGACTAAAGGATCTTAATTTTATTATATACACGTTTACTTGTAGTTTCTCTTCCTGCCATCACATTTCATATTTTATTGTATTATTTATATTAGAAATATTATTTATGCCCAGTGGCACAGTGGGACTGTAAACACAGAGGTTATGAGTTCGATCCCTATTGACAAACAAAGACAAACCCCAACGTCGACAATATATCTAAATTAAGTTATTATTGATTATGAAGTTATAATTAGATGTAATAGATTTTATCTGCCTACCTTTCTATGTGAGGCAAAGCGAGAAGCTCCTTTACCTTTTAAATAAAAGTGAAAATATTTGAAACAAGACAGTTGAAGTAAGATTGAATGATTGTTATGAGCTAATATGAGCTAATATTTAACAAGAGGAAACAAAATAGACTAATATTGAAACTACGTAAAATAAATGTTAATTAAACAGGAATGTAAAGCTCGAACTAAATTATTTACGCTCACTTATAATAAATAAAAATTCTATTTATAATGTATAAGAGATGAAATAATAGATATTCTATTCGTTATAATTTTTGAATTGTGTTATTCCACACTTACGAAACATACACATTTTATAAAACGAATAAAAATTTAAAGACGCGCCTCTTGGACAGTTTCCAAGAGGCGCATGTTCAAATCCCGATACGTTCAGAAAATAAATTTAAAATAAATACATTTAAAACTTTAATATAAGTTTAAAATTTTATTTTAGTTTAAAAAATTTTGAGCTAATTAATTGATTATTACAATGGCAGGTGCAATAAATATAATAAATTGATCGAAAACTATTGAAATATATCTAGGTGGGTATATAAGGTGGGTATATCTTCTATAAATATATACCTAAATAGCATTCTACAAGCTACATTAATAAAATCAATTTATCATCACATTTCAGGTTGAGTTCCACGTAAGTCTGCGCTGCTACTAACTGTAATAATAGGATTTCTAGGAGGATTTAAATTGAATCCCTCTGCAGCGCCGAGATGTATTTAAGTCGAAGTAGAGTCGCGATGGAAAATGTTTTGATACTGAATTTGGTTGGATTCTATCGCGCTTATTATTGTATCGGACCAAATAATTTTTGCAGTGACCTGGCAAATTATAGAACAAATGTGTATTATAGAATCAGTGATAGATATATAGTATCTACTCTATACTCTAATTACATATAGAAATAATTTTTCGTATATTATAGCTTAAATAAAAACGTATAAGAATATAAATATACAATTTTGATAAAATATGAAGGAAATTAAATCTGACGGAAGCAATTAAAAAAAATACAATGTAAATATTTTGTATATAATATCCCTCATTCCTAACCCCCTCTCCACTTTGTCCCCCATTTAGATGATAAACCCAAATTTATTTATTATTCGACTTGCATACTCAAATTTGAGTTTGATTAATGTATTGTTGGTAGAATATTTAAATTTCTTTGTAGATGACACAACGAGGAAGCTACTAATAATCTTTTTATTCGTCTATTATTTCGTAATAGTAGGCCAATAGTAGTAGACCCCCCCCCCCTCCCTCCCCGCCCCATTCTTTTTGTTTTAAGAAAGAGCAAATAAAGGTATATTTCATTTACTCTGCTACAATGTATCAAGGGAAGACAAGGGTGAAAAAGGGCAACGACGAAATGAAAATAAACGTTGAACGATCGCTTAGACCCTTCACTTTCGGCCGACGCGACGTGTAAAATAAAGCCAATATTAACTGCAAAAATGAGATATAGCATATTAAATTGTGTGCCATTATCAATTTAGTTTATATAAGCAATATAGTTGAAAAAACTTGTAATATTACAACAATTTTGTGTACAAATTTAAAGGGTCGCCGTATGACCGTAATTTAAAGAAATATATATATATATATATATACACATAACACATAAAAGTTGTAAAATTTACTATATAATATACACATACATATGTATGTATGTACATAGAATTTTAAAAGATTGAACGTTAAATAAATTATTATTTCACATCTACTACTGGTAATAATTTTATGACGGAAATTGCATCTGTGAATGGATTTTTATGCTTCATGTCATATCTATGTCCGGTCTCACTTTGCTCAAATCTCGACAGTTACATATATATTATTATTAGTATGCGGGTATTGAAATTGTGAAGTATAAAAAGCATATAATCTGTTATATTTTTATTGTAATAAACTTATTTGAAATAACTCTGCTATATATAAATACGACAGTCGTGAATTCGTATCCCACTTGAGTAGAGTAAATTATTTTCACTTTCCGCGTTCGTGGTAACAAGACAGGGCGGCGGTGTTGACCCTTCCGCCTCTCTACGCGCAAATGTCTTGAAAGGTGGAAAGTGGGGAACGGAATGTCTTAACACTACGTTCCCTCTGCCTACTTTGCTATATGCGGGATACAGCGTGAAGCAAAAAAAATATGCACAAATTTTAAAGAAGACTTCTGCGTCTACAAGGACATTAGAATGGGTCGTTTCTTAGGTCCTTGGAAACTATATGTTCAATTGATTCAATTCAAGCCTGTTAATCGTCTTTACATGAATAGTTAGTACTTTAATCGTGATATTTATTTTTTTACTGTGTGCATAATAAGAATATTATATTCTATTTAATTATACTAAGTACAAACCTTGACTTCATTAACAATATTCCTTTATAAGACTGTACTATAGACTGTCAAAGTATATACATATAGAAATATTGATATACTATATGTACCTATGAAACGTAATAAGTGTTTTATATTTAATGCGATATAATTAATAAATTATATAAAGCACATATTATATTTCAAAATGTATATGATTTTATAAATCTACGGCCTTGTACACCTAACCTTTATAAACACATAATCCGCTTAATTCAAAATTTCTTGTTAAAATTTTATATTACTCAATAATGAATATTTTATAC
This sequence comes from Dione juno, assembly GCA_037127375.1. Lineage (NCBI taxonomy): Eukaryota > Metazoa > Arthropoda > Insecta > Lepidoptera > Nymphalidae > Dione > Dione juno. The sequence continues at coordinate 6,155,016 of JAXRJS010000032.1, read as the reverse complement.
TGAAAGCGTACAACACTGAGTTTCCATTTCCTTTTTTACCTTATAAATTCACATCCAAATCTAAATTAGGATAAAGGGTCACGAATTTCAAATAAAAGGTCGCGCTAATCGTCCATAATAACTACACCAGGTTCGGACCGACAGGATATGGTGTGATTTGAGTTCGTTGGCACTAAATTGGCCTTAATTTATTCTTGTCGCCTTTATCGCCTATTTCTGTCTTAATTGAGACATTTGCACAGTAATAACCTACTGTTATAATAAATAAAGGGTAATAATGCTTTGAAGTTTTTCGTGCCAAGGGAAAAAATTATTTAATACATCATGTTATTTATATGTAACATATACTAGAGCTTGTATGACATTATTTTTTTTACATAATTATAATAACAGACAAACAGGCGATAAAAATAACAAAAATTAAATTAATATTTTTATTGACCATACACACACATAGAGATCGTAAAGGGAGGGAAAATTTTTATAGTGTGAACATTGTATATAATAATAAAAAACAATGTATAAAGTTAATTAAGATTGAAATATTCATTCTCCAATGCATCTTACATTAAAATATTAGAGCGGCTTCATCGTGACTTCTCGTTCTTTAATTTAATGATATCTGTTTCTTCAATATATGTATAAATCTTCAGAACTTCTAGTCTGTTTGTCTGCTTATTTGTTCTCCAATCATGCAAAAACTACTGGACGGAAATTAAAATGCTTAATGAGTAATAGCTTACAGTCCCGACGCGCATAAATTACAGTTTTTATTCCGGTATTGGTACACCATTGCAGTTCCTGCAAAATAAATAAAAAAGATAACAAATTAAATTATTTAAATTACGGAAAAGATGAGATAGATTTGGCATGCTAATAGTTCCTTACCATGTCAATAGCCTTAAACAATTTACATATATAGGAAAGCTTTTGTCCTGATGTGCAATGGAAATCTCGAACGAAGAATAAAAATAGAGACGGTTAAATTACGTCGATTACTTGCAAGTAAAGGAAGTTTTATTCCATCCTCACATAGTAAAAGTGGAAGAGGGTTAAAGCAATTTTAAATAAATTGTATAATATAAAATAAATTTTAAATTATTTCAACAGTCAAGCTAGACGTCACAGTAATAGTTACAAATTATTTGATTTACAATTATTTTAATGAGTGTGGCATGTAGTGGACAGAAAGTAATTTAGTAGGTTTTGATAGAATGCCATGTATTGGAAGGTAAGTAAAAATCATTTTTTTTTAAAACCAATATTGTATGCTTAAAAATCTTAACATAACGTTTAAGAGGTTTATAATATCTGTCAACGTGTCAACTGCATCACGCATTTTTCAAATTTGTATTAATGTCGATATATCTTAAATACATCTACAGACTATAGATGAATTTGTCGTATAGAAAAGTCAATTATGTTCATAAAGGAATAATGTACTAATTGGTCAGTTTATATATCGTTAAGCTATCTTATTGTCATAAGCTTAAATACTACTAAAATATTGTATCTGTATGTTTGCTTATTTAAAATCGCATATGTCAAATTACTTTGATTATTGGTATCTACTAAAGATGATAAATAAATTTTGACACTATAAATGCTTAAAACCCAAATTAACATATAGAATAGTTCTCGTTCTGGCGTTCAGTGAGGTTTCCGTAGACAAATAGACGTATTGTAATTACGTCGATTTTGTAGTATAAATAAATTATTTTTCTTTGTAATATGACCATTATTTAAGTTAAAATAACGTTTTTTTAGTATAATATTAATATTATCTTAAACTTTGAATATGTTAAAAATAGATTATTCTTTATAAAACATATAGAATATAACAATGTATTTTTAATATTAGAAAAATATAAAATTTCAAAACAAACGCGATTCAGTTATTTTAGAGGGTGAGACCGCGAGCGGGTAGTAAATATAAAAGTAAAAATAATGAATTTCAAATTATAAATTAAAAAAAAAAATCAAGGACAAGGAAGAGAAACAAACATGCAATCATTGTAAATAACTTGTTATCTGTGAATACAAATACCTAATATTTGCAACTAACGTTCTGCTGATATTGCTATATTTCTAAGATATGAAGAGATTTGAATAGGATGCCTTTCCACTATCAATAATAGGTATTATTTTGAACTATATTTTCGCTTATAACACTTATTGTTATATGAAATTGGAAGTTAACTATAATGTCCTGGCATATATTGCTTTTTGTTTTTTTTTTTCTACGTTGGAGAGATAATCACTGACTAATCTGCTGAATAATCTGCCTTGAACGACAGTTTGAATATATTTTTTTATAGTAATAAAGATGACATATAACCTGACGCGAAAGCCACTCTGGCGCCGCATTTCTGATAATAATGATAACTAATACTTTTTTTGATAATATTATGTAACAGACAGTCTTGATCTACATTAACGTGTTATATTGTATATGAGGACTAAAACTATATTGTTTATAATTACTTAGTGTATTACTCATTATTTTTTTGTAATATGAAAATGATAATTGTGTAATTTACATAGACATACGTATGCGTATCATATATCACACAAACACATATATATATATATATATATATATATATATATATATATATATATATATATATATATATATATATATATATATATATATATATATATAATAAGATTAATTTAAACACATAAATAAACTATGTGGTATAGATTTCCAAATATCGATTTGTACTTTCGTGTGTGCTACTAAAACAACGTAGCTGGCTACGGAACTGCAGTTTATCCGAGATCGTAGCGCAATCTCAAGAGCCAATTCAGAGCATCGTCAAGCCATAATGGGTGCGGACAAATGGCGCTATTTATCGTAAAATAGACACTTAAAACAGTAATACGTCGTTCTAAAGAACACGCTGTAAATATTGTTGTATTCGGACTATAAAAATTATTTTGCTATTTTTATTTTTCACACAGTCATACATTAACAAAAACTAAAATAAGGAGAATTTAGTGACACACTTTTCTTTACTAATTTTATTTTATTATTCTAATAACATATTCTCATATTTTATACAAATAAATCTTCCTTCCGAATCACTGTCTATTGCACACACACAACGTTTTTGTTAACTATATTATGTATGTATAAAATTATCATTTAATATTTTTTTATTATTATTTTTTTTTTGTATATGTTTGCAAAAGTTGTATATTTAATAAAAATAATATATATATATATATATATAATATATATATATATATATATATATATATATATATATATTAATATATATATATATATATATATATATATATATATATATATATATATATATATATATATATATATATATATATATATATATATATATATATATATGTTTATATAATATATCGACAAACTTAGATCGATCGATTACGTTAAAATTACTTGCAAGTAATCGATGTAATTTAAATTAATCAACTTTTTTTATTTTTCTTACTCCATGACAAATTTACTTACTTCTTTGCAATGGTTACATATAACTAATCAACTACAGATAAAAATATTTTTCAAAATAAATTGACGTTATTAGTTTTATGTTTTTTTTTATGGCAGCTACATTGAATAACATGTTAAAAAAATATTTCTTATCTTTGTCAATGTCGTATATAAATAAAGCCATATAAAATGAAATTAATAGACAATACTTATGATGCATGGTTTTTTAGCTTCTATTATCGATATGTTAATTAATTAACATACTCTATCTTTAGTTTACAGAATTATATTACTATAATTAATTCTTCGTGTAACTTTCTTTTTTTATTTTCACGCTTTTTGTAGTATCCGGTAGGTTAGGCGAAACTTAAAGCCACGCAGCATTTTATCAGAGTGAGATTTTTTTAGCACTGATTATGCTTAAAAAATTTATAACGTACAAATTTACTTTCGAAATACGAGCAGCAAACCTTAGTACAATTTACAAATCTTCTCAGTATGCTTCCAGAACCATTAACACGTAGTAAGGATTTGCATTAAACATTAAAATGTCACTATATGGCGCTTGCAATATTATTAACGGGCGTGCTGGATCAACAATTTTCAATTATTTCATAGCCTTTAGAGTAGCAGGTGTATTTTATTTTTTGAATCATTCACAGAGTGGATTATTTTCTGAAGTATATTTTTTCATTTTAGCTTTACTTGAATATGAGACAATGCGTGTTAAGTTTTTATTTATATATTATATATTTCAGTAAATGTTTATATATCAAGCATATCTTGCAAAATATTATTATATATTATTACCAATTCCTCAAGCAATATAGCTATATAACAACAATTTGGTTTTATTTGGCTAACATTTAGGTTTAACTTTGTAGTTATTTATATATATTTCAATTTTTATTTATATTTGTTATGTAATATAAATTGGTTTTGTTTACAATAATAATACATCAATGTTAATATAATATAATTAGCTGGCTACTCAATAATAAGGTAATTAACCGTGCTACGTTCCAGCTATGGCGAGGAAACATTTTTCACAAACAAGTCACGCCCCGTCGTAATCAAGCGAGGTGTTTGTCACCCTAACAGCTATAGGATCTCATTCGATAAGAAGAAAATTTACTGGTTCGGTACACACAAGAATAAAAGTGTTACAAAAATAAAACTAAAAAGCAAAATTGAACCAAACAACGTTCAAAGCATTATTGGCTACTTTTCAACTTCATAAAATTTTATTAGATCGTGTAGAAGATTCTTTTGTTGCTGGTTGTACCAAAAGTTTCTTTAGGCGTATGGTCTAGCCAAATGGTTACTTAACAATTTATATTAGCTTTGTGTTGGAAGAAAATGTACTGGAAATACCTGCACGGGCAAAAATTTTAAGACTTGTACTGCTCGCCAAATGAAATTGCTTTTAAAGATTTCATACGTAGTTTTATAGGTCAGTTTGAAATAAAGATAAGATTTTTAGCATGTCAGAAGTAGAACAATGTGTATAAAATATACACGAAATTTCTATTTCCACGAACAATGTTGTATGCAGTGAATAGTTTTAGAATTCGTAGTTTGAATAGAGTCTGCCGATCGGACTTTAAAAAGCTTCATATGGCCTATAAAATAAGTTATTAATATAGCTTCCAAATTTCCTCGTTCCAACACAGAACGTAATAACGTAGCTGCAGTGGTTTATGGTTATTAAAAATTGAAACAGAATTCGCGCTACGAAAATCTCATCGTGCATTTACGAAATGCAAACGAAACCGCACACAGAAAAATCCAACAAAATCTTCTTTTCCAAATTGTATTTGAAATATCCAAAACGTGAGATGAAAGCGAGCTGTCCGAATCTAGATAATGCAAATATGTGCGGGTGTACTTCAAAGGGGTGAATAGTTAAAAACACAACATAGAATTTTGGTATTAAAATCAACTCTGTAATAGGAGTTACAATTGCCTGTCTATTTTTGAAATGATGGTCTTGAGTTGGGCTCGCTGTAACATTGATGCGTTTACCAAACGCTTTGATCCACATGAATTTGGAATAGCATTTCGCTTTATTAAATACCTGGTAATCTGTACGTGCAATTTTTACATCATGTTGCAGACGCTCTAATTTACATTTTGCCTATATTAGCATATTCTTAAAAAATATTAACTTTCTCATTAATTATGGACATTTGCTATAGTTTTAAGAAATATCTTAATTTTAACAAAGTCTAATCTTTCCATAGTAAAATTTTATCCTTCTAATAGAACGTAAAATCTAGTCCCTGGAAAGAAATAAGTACCTACTTAAATAATCATTTATAAATATTTTTTTTTATTTCAAGCTTGTTTGCTAATTACCCAAATAAACAATTATAAGCTGATGAAAGTTTGTAATTTATTATATAATATAGACTAGACTGAATGTTATTATAAAATAGAATTATATAACTTTTATATTTTCTCTAATAAAACCCATTAAACTCTAACATTTTTGTACAATTTTGAATGTAGTAATTAACCCGAAATTCATTTAAAAAATTATGCTTGATAGCTATTAGAAGAAAACATGTTATAAAACTAATGCGACTATAATTGGTTGCATACATATGCATATGAAAGAATTGCACACGCTGATAGCAATACTGAATTTAATTATTACTTTAGTTTACTCTCATCGTATTCAAAGGAAAAATAACATTCATAACGATATTAATTTGATTACTTTATCGGAAAATGTGTTGAAATGTATATGACTTTTGCATTTAAGCCGAGCACAATAAGGGTAATCGGTCCGTGTCAGTGCACAAAAGCAATATCGCCAATGAAAACTATTCGTTAAGCAGCCTTTATAAAAGTATTGGAAATATTGGCAAACACTTTTATGAGATTTGGTAAAATAGTATATTGTTTTAAAGTATTGTGATAAATGACACTGCCGTTGTATGTTTTGTATAAAATATAAGCGGTCCGCCCGCGGCTTCACTCGCGATGATTATTCATTTAATAAACGAATAATAGCGTTGGTGTATTTGCAGTGCACTTCTAGTGACTTCTAATATAAAAATTTATTACTTTATCTATTACTTATTTATTACTTATATTTATTTATTACTTTATCTAATGTAGACCACATTATAGCAATTTCCATAAGAATTTTGCTTTGAATTTTAAACATCTGCTTATGCTCTGTTATCCTGATAAATACTACTATTAGAAACTTTTCATATATCTTGACGTATATATATATATATATATATATATATATATATATATATATATATATATATATATATATATATATATATATATATATATATATATATATATATATATATATATATATCTATATATATATATATATATATATATATAGATTATATTATTTTAGGTCATAGATGGACTGTAAACTTACGTATAACTACTACTATAAGAAATAAGAAAATGGCTCTTCAGTAAAAGTGTCTGAGTGTGTTAAGCGTTTTTCGTAGACATATAAAAATCTAAAATCTGGAACATTTCATAAAAAAAAAAAACATAATGTCCAGCTGCGCGAATCTACTAGTTGTAGAATTATATATTTTAAATTAAAACTCTAATCACTTTATTGTAAAAATTTTAGGTCTTTAAATGTATTTTATCTATATATGTCTTAATCTTTATTGATCCAGTGACAAATAATAATTTTTTTTTATAATTTAAATGAAGCTTGAATCGTAGATACATGTATACTAACTACTCTTCAAAAGGATCAAGTCTCCTCGCAGAGTACATCGTGTAAATATAATTACTGAAAACTGTTATTGTTGATATTCTAACATTAATTGAATTGGTGGTAAAGTTTATTCAGACGAGGTTAGTGAAGGCAATCGGGGTCTTAAATAAACAACGCTTGCTGTCTTGATGTTATTAAATGTTAGCTAGTTTAACTTTGTCAAGGTTATTTTTTGAAATTGAAATTTCTTTACTATTTTATAATTATGACTTAATTTTGGGAAATCATACAGCCAGTATATTATTAATCATATTTTAGGTTCCGCACCTCAAAAAGAAAAACGTAACCCTTATAGGATCACTTCGTTGTCCGTCTGTCTGAATAAAAGAATCAAGCTGAAATTAATATCAAATATCCAAGTAGTTCACGTCTTGAAGCGCAGAAATAATAAAATTTCGTAGTCAACGCAATCAAAGGGTACTTTTAGAACTTATAGTACAAGCAAAAGAAAAGTCCGAAAATAGGAAATGTATTGATATATCCCAAAAAATTTCATACAAAATGATTGCATACGGTCGTATTTTGTAAAATTTAAGTTTGTCGACTCTTATTAGTTGTACGAGTACTTCATTGACCTAGGTCAATTAATTAAACTTATTTGACGAGAAGTGTACACATATATAAAGAGGAAAATCTCAAATTTGATAATTTGTAAGCTTAACACGGAAACCATTACCAACTTATATTTGTAGTTAATTTCTTACAAATTGAATGGATACGACCACAATTTTTTTAAATAATACTTTCCTCAGCAGAATATTTACAATCAGTAAACTGGTACGGTAGGTGCGCTAGTACTGATGGCACCTGTTCTGATTTTTTATATGTCAAATAACCATATAACCTCACGCCTCTCTAACTGATTTCTTAGTGAGGGCGCTGGCCCGTCAACAGCTATCTGCTTCGGGGAAATGTTTGCAGACATAATAATATGTTTGTTAATTGTTTAATTGATTTAATTGAGATTAAAAAGCTCTATTTAAAATTTAGTTATTTTCTCTATTTGTAGATAACCATTGATAACAACGTCATTGGCATACAATAACATTCTATGTGATTACTTATTTGACTCTTGGAAGATGCATACCTCGAGACAACGCTATGTCTATAGCAACATGATAATTAACCAGCACATCTTCACAGAGGTATCTTCGCTCAGGGGATCCATTCCACAAACTAAAAGGTTTTATTCCGAAATCAGCTAGTGTTTTATTTTCTAGACTAGAACCCGATGAATAACTTTTTTAAAAATAAGAACTTAGATTACTGCTTTGATTTTATATAATAAGGTAATATTTAACGAATATGTTCTTATTAAATATATTCAAAGTGATATAATACTTCGGTTCAATGAGCTAAAATACTTTAAGTTTACAAGCGCAAGTATTTTGTAACTTATAAGATATTTAATTAAAACTTGTCAGTTCTGTTCGTAAGTTATGTGAGGAAATGTGTAGTTTGCATAATACTATGTACTTTATCTTATTAAGTTTGATTTTATATAATGTGAACTAAAACTTTGTAAACATGTATTATATCAAATTTGTTAAGTATATAGCTTTTTTTAACACTTCAAGACGGCTACGATAGCTATCCTATGCTGCAATATTGACTTTCGTTTAATTTTCACCTGTCACGAAGTATATTAAAAATACATACTTCCATCTTTCCAACGTATTATTAGTAATTATATAAATAGTATATTTGTAAGATTATATATTTAACAATATAATATAAAATATTACATAGAATAAAAGTTTAAACATGTAAAATATAAAACATATTAAACACTAGATTAGTGACGATATTTTTGTTCAGTTGATTATCAAAAGATAAAAAAAAGAAATTCATAGAACTATTCTTTTTCTTCTTCTTCTACTTAGCATTATCCCAGCCTATTGCCAGGTGCTTTCCTACTTAATCTACTCCACTTTGCACGGTCTTGAGCATCCTTAGTGGTTAGTCCATTGGCTCTCATGGCTTGGGCGTCCGGGGGGTCTTACTCCAGGGACAGACATATCAAGGCATTTTCTTCTGACGTAGTTCTTACACCGGCGCAAAACGTGGTCAAACCATCCAGACGACGCTCTTAGAGCTTATCCGCTACGTCACGGACCCCAACACTACCTCGAATGAATGTGTTGCGTATGCGGTCAGCCCGGGTTACGCCACACATCCACCTCAGCATCTTCATCTCCGTGACGTGAACCTCCGGAGTGTACCGAGATAGTGCTGTCCAAAATTCGCTGCTGTATAAAATAACTGTGCGGATAATGCTCTTGTATATCAACCTCTTAAGTTTGGGCGGTATTCTGCGATCACAGACTACATCAGTGACCTCTCGCTATTTGGCCCAAGCAGCGCTAACCCGGGCGTGAATATCGTGGTCAATGCCTCCGGACTCGTACATAATGGGTCCAAGGTACCTGAACTTCTCCGACTTAACGGCTGGCTCAGGCCCGATGTGGATAGTGCTCGAGTCCGAGTACCCGCAAGCCATGTACTCGGCCTTCGACAAATTCAGTTTAAGCCAACCGTTCTCAAGCGTACCCTTCCATGCGTTCACTTTATGCTCCAGCATCAGTCGGTTCTCGTCAATAAGTACTATGTCATCAGCATACATCATCAGTCATGGAGGCTGGTCCTGGATGTGAGCCGTGCCAGTATCTAGCACTACATTAAGCAATAATGGACCAAGAGCTGAGCCTTGGTGAACCCCTATTGTAATTGGGAGGAGTTTGTAATAGCCAACAGCGGTCCTAACTATAAATCAAAGTTCTGAGGACAAAAATGGCGTCCATAGTGCCTGATCCTTGCTGAAATCCATATTGACACTCAGAGACAGTACACTCTCGGTGGAGCCTGAGGGCGATCACGCGCTCGAAGAGCTTCATGGTGCGACTCATAATCTTAATGCCCCTAAAACTACCGCAATCTTGAACACTGCACCTTCTTTTGTAAATAGGGGTAAAATAACTGTACCGCCACTGATATGGCGTCGTCCCAGTGTTCAAAATGCAGTTAAAAAAGTCAGTAAGCATAAGCACATCACGAGAACCCAACGATTTCCACGCTTCGATCGTAATATCGTCAGGTCCCACCGCTTTGCCGCTCTTCATGTGCCGAAGACAATTCCGAGTTTCATCAAGGGTTATTGGAGCAATAAGTCCGAGGTTAGGAGGTGATTCAGACGGAAAACTACACGGGTCTTGAGTAATCAGCAGCTCCATGAAGTAACTTCCCCACCTCTCCTTCACAGAAGCATGACTATAAAGCAGCTTGTCCTGAGAATCTCTGACGCAAAGACATTTTGTGATATCTTGCGTCGCTTTATCCCGTAGCACGTGCCAATTTGTAGATGAGCTTCTGCCCCTCCACAGTTTCTAGTTTATGTTATAGAGGTAATAAACTTTCACTGCGGGCTCTGGCTACCGCTTTTTTGCTGGCACGTTTCGCTGCTATGTACTCCAGTTTGTCTTCAGAAGAGTTGGGACGCTGTCACTTTTTCAATGCAGTCTTCTTATCACCTCCTGTACCTTGTCATTCCACCACCATGTCTCCCTGTCCATAATCCGTCCTCCCTTAGAAACGCCAAGAACATGTTTACCAGCCGTAATGATTGCAAACAGAGCTCGATCCCAAGCATTCTGAGCAGTTTCGGTTTTAGTTAATTAATTTTGACTGTTAACCTCTTTCAGAAAGTTGGTCTGCATCGGTCCATTCAACAACCACCACTTGATCTTAGACTTACTCGTCTCGGCTAACTTCTTTATCGGGATAACGACATAATCCATGAGAAAAAGATGATGTTGGGCCGTGAGGCTTTCACCAGAAATGACTTTACAGTTAGTTACCTTGCCAACATGACACCGCCTGGTCTATAGATAATCTATTTGAGTTGAGTGGGGCCCACTCGTATACGTAATTAGGTACTGCGGACTCTTTTGTAAGAACGTATTCACGATGGCCACATCAGACGGAATACAGGTTCTTAGAATATTTTCTTCCTCTATATTGCGGCGACCGTGACCAAAACCACCGTGGACACGTTCATACGTATCTGCAGGTTAAGGTCCCCTCCTAACTATGATCACGTCGGTAGATGGTATAGCGAGTAGAACCTCTTCATACTGCTCCCAGAATGATTCCTTTTCGGCCCCGCTACAACCAGCCTGGGGAGCGTAAGTACTGATTAAGTTGGTGATAGCCCCCTTAACCAGTACCTTCACCCGCATCAGGCGGTCGCTGTGGCGGTCAACTTCAAGGAGACCATTCCGTAGCTCCTCAGATAGAACTACTTGCTATTCCAGTTTTGCCGGAAGGAGACCCAGTGTATATGAGCTGGTAACCCTGTCCGATGATACGGGACTTATTGCCCTTCCAGCGCGTTTCCTGCAGGAAAGCACACTGGACCCGACGCCTCATGAGTACATCTGTTAGTTCCCTGCATCGTCCGGTTAGAGAGCCAATATTCTACGTTGCAAAGCGAAGTTTCCTTCTGGGTACTATCTTTTTTAGCCGTGTCCGTACTTGACACGGTAGCCCTTGCCCATTTAACACAGGTGTAGGGCGATGTGCCTGCGCGTCGTTTAGCGGTGACGCCCTAGCCGTACCCAGCAACATCTTTTGTTTTTCCATATAAGTGGCAGGTGGCGGCTTTTTAATGGAGCGATTGTCATCTGACCTCCAAAACCCATTTTTGTGGGAAAAGCCAAGGATGAGAGGGGAAAAGATTAGTAGAAAATGGGAGAGGGGAGGGGTAAGGACACCACTTTCATGGATTCGAAAGGAGTATGACAGGGGTGGCTCGAGGATCCGGGGTCGCGTACCCGTATGCCCAGTACCAATATCGGACAGATATTTGGCCAGACACTATTCATGAGCTATTATTCATATTGTAACTTTAAGATTTTATTCATATATTTTACGTAAAAGTATATGTATATGTTTATGCTTACAAAAAAAATCGCAAAATCCGGACAAGAGTCTCAGTCTCAGTTTCTCGTGTGTATATTCGTACTACAGCTTAATACGAGTCCGTAGCCATCCTGCGATACATGTATTACAATTTTGACATAGCATTGGACAAAGTTACTTAGCATAAATCACGGTGTATGGTTCTGTAAGTTTATTATATCTTACTTAGCTTAGTTAGCCATTTCAGACAGAGGCGCTCGTGGAATAAATTCTTGCTAGTTCGAAAATTATTGTAAAACCAAAACTGCATCTGCATCAAAACTGCATCATTTTGAAAATTCTCTCATTTAAAATAAAAAATTATTCGTACATTACTGTAAGCACAGCCGCATTCAAATCTGAAGTCAGTAAAAGTCACGAGTGGCCAATAAATAACAAATCAGTCACAAGCATAATGGAACCATTCCTCAGTGAAGTGAAGTTAAAGTTGGCTGTAGTTCAAACTAAGTTCCTGGTATACGGTAGCATTAGTGTATGTATCGGGTAATAGGAAATTAAATCATTAAATATAATTAATTTAACATATATGAGTTGTGAGCTGTATGTTTCTTAATTCTAATATTTGAAAACATAAGGAAAAATTTTAATTTTTCACAGATATTTACCAAGGCGTAAAGGCACACATAGAGAAATGAAATATTCCACCAAACATTGAAGCTGTTCTGCAGAAAATGAAAATTGTTTCACTGGAAAGAGTTGAAAAATTCGATACGGACATAACAATGTCGTTGAAAACGAGCAAATTGGATTCAATTGATATGCAAATAAACTAATGAATGTTGACACCGCTACACCATTTTCGATAAAATTATAATTGGGGTTATTGTTATTCGATAGGATTTTCATATAAATTGTAAATTTCTTTAGGAATATTTTCGTATATTTTAATAAATATTAATAATTTTCATCCATATGTAGGTAGGTAGAACTAAAGCATATAACGTAGGCCGTCTTATCAAATCTGATAACACAAAGATTTATTTAAATTTTTCAGATTAATGGTATTCGTTTAAATGTAAAATAAAAACATTTATGAAAGCAATTGCTTATATTAAAATTATTATTGATTTAAATGAATGATAAATTTATAGATACGCGATTTTTATGTTAATTTTCCTTCTATTTCATCCCCAATGTTTATTTTTTTTAAATATATAGAAATCATGTACTACATTTATTTTCGTTACTGTACAGCAAATCTAAATTACTGAAACTTAAACTTTTAAATCTAAATTACTTAAGAATCATGGGTGCATGGGTTTATATTTGTGTTAAATAAGTTCTAAATAAGTAATTTTACAAATAGATTAGTGCCAAAAGACTTTAAAAAGTGATGAAAATATCTAGCTGTAACAAGATATTCTTACAACGACATCTTTGGTGGCTACGTAAACTTTACGATGTAGAATGTAGCTTCTAAGCTACGATTCATTTATTTTCCTTTCTTACTCTTGCACATATTCATATTTATTTTACTCGAGCCAGACGTCGTTACATAGAAATTATATAAATATGTATGCATACACTCAAAACTTTTTGAAAGCTTTTTGAAATTTTATCTATCTAAAGTAAAATATACGTAATATATAAAATCTTAATTCAACTTCGTATTTATATATATTACATTGCAATTTTTGAATGATTGAAATTTTTTGATTTTTTTTTTGAATTTGATTTTTTGAAAACTCCAATTTCAAAAATAAATTTATATTTAAAGCTAGTTGCTTCCACAGTTCTTTCTTCCACGTTTGCGCGGATTTTATGACTGAAAGATATTATGGTAAATTGATGTAATTGTCATTGAACTTCGTTCTCAGCTTTCTACCCGAATTCTAAGCATTAATATTATTCAATTAAAAGTTCAATTAAGTTATTATTCAATTAAGTAAAAGTTGTTGTAAAGTTGTTGTAATTATTCCACCGAGAAAAATTGAACTCATAACCATCGCTATTGAAGTCAAATGCCACTATGCCACAATGAGCAATTTTCAATATTTTTTATTTCTTAACGAAAACTTGTTGCATGTTCCAGATGTTTGATTTTTAAATGTCAGTGGAAATTGTCTCACGCTGATCAGGCACAAACAAACCGACGATAATAATCATAGATATGATAATCATCATATTATTATGCTTAATTTTTTTAAATGAAAATATAATTTTTTTTATTGTTTTATGACAGTCAAGATATTTTACATTTTATTTTATAAAGCGCTGCGTAGCATTCCGTTTCATAAATGTCAAATACATTGACTGTAAAGTAGAAAATGGATTTTTTTAAATTCATCACAATGTACTCTAGTTACATATTACAAAATTTTACGATTCGCTTGCAAAGAAAGACGTAGGACGCTGACCTTACCTCGCTACGTCGTCAAGATGCAGAACGTAGCTTGGCAAGTCCGCAATTTATTTTTGCATCTACGTGAGGGTCGGGAGGCATCCGAAAGCAACTGTCTATAATCTTTAATCAATTCTGTACATGTCGTGTTTCTAAAAACGATCACTTTAGTATAAACAAAAAAAGAAGTATATTAATGAATATTTTTAAGTCGCTTGGTTATGAAAATTAGACAAATGTGTATCATATTACTATATTATTTACTTAACAAGTAAATTTCCATTTTTACTTTTACAATCGTTCATCATCATCATCAATCATCAAATCAGCCTATTACTGTCCACTGCTGGACATAGGCCTCCCCTAGGGTGCGCCAGAGATCCCGATCCTCTGCCTTCCGCATCCAGTCAGAGCCGGCTACCTTTTTTAGGTCGTCGGTCCATCGAGCTGGAGGCCTACACTCCGTTTGCCAATTCGCGGTCTCCACTCTAGAACTCGTCTGCTCCAACGGCCATCGGTTCTTCGACAGATGTGTCCAGCCCACTGCCACTTCAGCGTACTTATCCTGCGAGCGATGTCGGTAACTCTGGTTCTTTTCCGGATAACCTTGTTTCGGATTTTATCCTTTAAAGAGACTCCGAGCATAGCTCGCTCCATAGCACGTTGGGCCACTTTAAATTTGTGGACTAGACCGACTGTTAGTGTCCACGTTTCGGCACCGTAAGTCATGACAGGTAGGACGCACTGGTTGAAAACTTTCGTCTTCAGACATTGTGGTATAGGTGACGTGAAGATCTGACGCAGCTTGCCAAACGCTGCCCAACCTAACTGTATTCTTCGATCAGCTTCTCTCTCGCAATTGTTCTTACCAAGCTGAATAGTCTGCCATAGGTAGATATATTCACTAACAGCTTCGAGAGAGGAGCCGTCTACGTATATCGGGCCCGGCACGACGTGATTGTTGAACATGACCTTAGTCTTGCTCAAGTTCATACCGAGACCGACACGCCGCGAAGATTCACCCAGGCTTTTCAACATCTCGGCTAGCTGTTCCAGCGACTCTGCCATGATGATAATATCGTCAGCGAATTTGAGGTGCGTTATGTACTCGCCGTTTATATTGACTCCAAAGCCGGTTCAATCCAGGGTTTTGAAGACATCTTCCAATGCATTGGTGAACAGTTTTGGGGATATAACATCCCTCTGCCTTACTCCCCTGCGAAGTTGGATCGCTTTAATTTTATTAAAATAAAGCCGTTTCATTTATTACCTATTAATAATTATATAGTATTGAATAATAATTGAATTGATTAATGATAAAAAATGCTTAAATTTATATACATTGTTAAGAGATAGAACGTTGGTTTATTTCAACCGATTATATTATAATTTATTAAATTAACCTAAATACCTACCAAAATATCAAATAGCATTATTTCGGCAGAAATCACATTTTTCCAAACTGCAATATAACGAACTGCATATGCAACTGTATTTATGATAAGTGTTATACTTTGTTATATTTGTATACACAAAGCATACAGAAAAAAAATATTTTAGACGAAAATAACTTTATCAATTAAAACACAAAAAATTAAAATATCAGCAATATCTCAATTAAAAATATATTTTAAACAACTCTCTAATCCAGACAATATAAAAACAAAAAATCTATCCTTGAATAATTTAACAGTTGAATGACGATGAAGGACCCTCCTCGTTCTAACTCGTTTGGAATGCATGAAAATGACGTCATTGGTTGAATGCGCACCCTAACTCTCGTCTAGGCGTAACTGGCTAAGAGTACTTGCTAGGCTGTACGCTCTTTAAAACTACCGTCAGTATATTAACCAACTAGCTTTCACTATCGTCTTCATAAGAATAATTACATGTTAAACAAGTACTTAACTGACTACTTAGTTGACTGGGGAAATTATATTTTTCATATAAGTTTTCCCTTTCTTTTTCTTTTTGAACACTGTTCTGGTACGTTTTCTTTTTGATGTTTCGTATGCTGTAAATATACTAAAAAAATATTTATTTTAAATTTTTATTTCCTCATAAATTACAAAAACAAAGATGCTGCACATAAAGATTTTTCATTTTAAGAATTTTGTCAAAATCTTAAATTAAGATGGCACAGCAACGTGAAATAAAGTTGAAAACAAAAAAACTGGGTCCCTCATCTATCTGTGCATAGTGCCGCCATATTTTAGAAAAGGGCGGGAACTCTTTGACGAAACAATGCTTTTTGAAATCAACATGGCGGCGTTTGAAAACTAGACGTTTGAGTGGCATTCCTTGATTTTTGGAGTAGTGAGAGGAAGCCTAGGGGGCTTCTCTCTGGGGTACATAAGTAAATTTAATTATTCAACATCCATTTGGCATAACTAAATTTAATTCGTAATTTAATTTATAAAAAAAATACACTTTATTTATTCCATTCACTTTACTCTAAATATGATAATTGTCAAGCCAAGTTCAATATATATAGATAGCTTTGCTATTACGAGCATTATGATTGAAATATGACAAGCTAGAAATGTTTTTAAAATAATTGAATCAAAAGTTTTATAGAATGAATTTTGTGAAGACATACAAAGTTTCCTGAATTTAAGGCATTGACGTTAAGCTTGACGTCACACTTTTTCTACTAAAAGTCAAGACACCCAACGGAAAAGCGTCACAAAAGCGTTCTAATTAATTCTATTTATTATATGAAAAGTAATATTATTAAATGTATTTATGAAAATCAACATCATATTGCAAATAAGAATTTCATTTAAACATTTTTAATTGTTCACTGCATTCAAATGAGTTGTAAATTGCACCTAAAACGTAGCCACAATATATCTACTTCATATAACACCATAAAAAAAACTCATCACCACAAGCGCTTTTTTCCACTGAATACAGCCGAGATTGCATACGAAGAGAAACGAAAAGCGATAAAAAAACATGATACTTGATTCGAGACAGACGGCTCTTCAGACAATGGCAGCACTTTGTATTATACCATACTACCTTACGTATTCACATAAATAGGACGGTAATGAATCAGATCGATATAATCCTTCATTATATGTCTTTATTTAAGAAAATGAAAAAATTTTTATTAATAAGCTTACAGACGACATTGCATATTAAAAAGATTTTTCTCGTTTACTTTTGTTTTCTAAATATCACAACTTATGTAATAAAGTTATTATAAATGTCTAACGGCTTACATTCTATATAATACTTTTTATAGCGTGTTAATTTATAAAAACGAAAAAAAAATTATAAAAATTATTGCTGAAAATGGTAAATTGTTTAAAATTTAATAAAAGCGATCAATTCTCTTCCCTGCAGCTTTTCCTTCGACAAAGGCATCTTTTATGAACCTGCACTTCTCTTTACCTTTATCTATTTTCGTTCATCCTAGACGAGCCATTTAAAGTCATATTTTTAAAGCTTTACTTATCTACTTCGCCTTCTTTTACCATTATGAGGATTCTACCAAGTTATTGATTTGTTACATTTTTTTTTTATTTTTTCCCTTAATATATTACCAGTCCATCTCCACTTTAGTGTCCTCCATATTCATATAGATATTTAATTCCAATTTTTTTCATATTTCACCAATTTTACTTCTTTCTATCTCGTTTTAAAATATTTTTAATTTATTAATGAATTTATTAGCTAATCCCCGAATTTGCCTTGTCCTAATACGTAATATGTAATTTACTGAATTCTGAAGCTAAATGTAATGCAAAAGTTTTATTTGTTTTTCTTAATTCTAATCTCTAGGTATAAAAGGCTGACCTGAAAAGAAGGAAACAAATTTCATTTTAAGTACGTGAGTAATTCAAAATTAAAGCTTGAAAATTTTTCACATGTTCAAAATTTTTGTTGAATTCTAAATAAAACGGTAACTTACCTAATTTCTGTAGAATGAAGCAAGTGGCGTGAATAATACGATTTCCCAAACAATGAATAAGGCCTCTCATTTATCTTTCTACGGTGAAAAGATTTTTTTTTCTCTTCATGACGTTTTCGCCAAAGTAATGTTCTAAGTTCAAATTTGATGTAGTTTTTATTTTCCACTTTGTTACTTACATTTATTTATATTTCTTTGAAATAAATACAATAAAAACAAGGTTACCTACCAATTATTATATGTAACACTTACGAGACATCATTGTTACGCAGTGGGGTAGTGTGAGCGTGGTGGATGTGGGTTCCATCCCCACTGGAGGGAATTCAAGTAATTTCCGAGGTCAATGAGGCAAAATATGGCATTAAGTAACTCCGTTGAACAAAATATGTCTTAAAAATCTTGGATGAACGCTTTAATATTTGGTTTTCTTTGTCAAGTACTTATACTTCTAAGCAGCATATGTATAAATACATATGTGAAAGATGGGTAAGCTTTAAGAAAAAGGAATTAACAAAATTATCACGTAGTTGGGAAGTAGATAGGAAGATAGAACTGAGGTTCCTCCTGATGGAGCATGCATGTACATACTCGTATGTACATATCTATATAGGTATGTACTACTACTTACTTACTTTGAGTACATACTTAGTTTTACGTTTTATCCCTAGGGAGATAATCAGAGAGAGCGGAACTACAAGTACTACGGTCACTGTATAACTCTTTCGCCTCTCCCACTGTCATTAACCTCTTCAAACTTGCCCTCCGTAGGGTTCTCATGTTTTTTATGTGATCTCCCAGTATCTTAACACTGTGTTCTCAAAGGTCAATCAAAATTGTAAAAACGGGCATCTATTCACCACAAATCTATACTATAATAAAACAGTTAAAAAAATATGTCTCCCAGTGAAGATTCAGGCGTCTACCAGTTGTACATAATCGTTTATGTTAAAGATGTGAAGTTTTAATCAATGCACTGCTTAGCTAACTGTTTTTTTAAATGGAATGAGCTATCGAATAATACAAATTATTTAAATTAAGCTTGAATCGTAGATACATGTATACTAACTAGTATTCAAAAGGATCAAGTCTCTTCGCAGAGTACGTCGTGTAAATATAATTACTGAAAACTGTTATTGTTGATATTCCAACATTAATTGAATTGGTGGCAAAGTTTATTCAGACGAGGTTAGTGAAGGCAATCGGGGTCTTGACTAAACAATGCTTGCTGTCTTGATGTTATTAAATATTAGCTAGTTTAACTTTGTCAAGGTTAAGGTAATAGAGTATAACATATTTTTTTATTTCAAATAACTAAAATAATATGTGACTGATATTATTTAGCTTTATAGAAACGTAGCCTCTCGTCAGACCAAACTGATTTAGTTGTGACGTCGCTGGCCTATCAACAGCTATCTCGTTCGGGGAAATATTTGCAGACAGTGTTTGACTAGCGAAATACGAATGCAGGCACAAAAATCTTCTGGAAAACGTTGATTGATTTCAACGTTGTTTCTATTTCATTAACCTAATGAAGAAATATTTGTAAATAATTTAGCTTCAAAGGAAACTCAAAAAAATAATAGGGAATTATCACTACTTAATTCCAGATTTTACTTTAGCAATAAACTAGCAATAACACGATGTGCTTGGTGGTAAAATTAAATCTTTACCTTATTTTTACTTGTGATTTATAATGATTTTAATTTATTTTCTAGGTTTTTTAATTGTTTATTTTTTACCTATACAAATTAATATGATGTAAATATTAAAAAAAAGTTACAAAAATAGGTACGTTTACATTTCCACAGAAATTGAGGTGTGAATAGGATTTCATAATTTTACATAGAAATATAATATAAAATATAATATTTTCTTTATATTGTTATATTTTTCGATGCGCTTTTCTCTGGGTAAAGTTCAAGTGGTTCAACTTTACCACATATATAGCTGAGTAGACATGGATAGCGAACGTAGTGTTTAACACTTTGTTCTCCGTTTTATGCATGTAATATGTGTTGAGTAGCTGAACTCAACGCCGCATTTTATCATACCACATCTATCTATCAATCAATCATCTATCAATTAAGGGTTAAGCGCTGTTCTAGTAAGCCGCGATGTCCTCATTGGTAAAATAAAGCCGGAGTAACAACTCGTTCATTATAATAATAAATATATCTATAGTTATAAGTCCATTAATAAGTAAATGAAATATAAACGTTTAATAAAGTAGACACATATGAACCAACAACTATGAAGAATGAACTATTGAATATATTCAATTCAGATCCGTTTGTATTATTATAATTTAATTAGGAAATTTAAATTTTATTGTAATTGTATATAATAGACATACATATTTATAAATTAGGACCAACCGCAAAATATTATTCAAAAACTAAAATATTGCATAGCTCTTGCTATCATCTCTTTAAGTAGTACAAAAGTTGGCTTATAGTATAAGTGTACTGTAAAGTTGCAAAAAGCAATAGCTCTTATCCAAGTGTTTCTGAAACGTGGACGCTATAGCCTGTCAAGTGCATCTGCTTCGGAGAGATATTTGCAGACGTTGTTTAACTTGTGAAATACGAGTTCAGGCGTAAATCGCAAATTCTTGAAAAATCTGATATGATAGTTAAGATTGGATTGGATTTAGACCTTCATATCGTTTTCTTTATATACCTATAATATTTATAAATTTATAATATTTTTTTAGTTAAACATTACTTACACATTACATTTAGTTAAACATACAAAAATACTGAAATTAGGTGGTATATCCAAGTCATTATATTCTGAACTTAATAGTAGTAAGATAGTTCATAGATCAATCAAAGAATGGCTGTATATAATATCACAAGATTTTTTTTCATGAAATTTGATTAAGTTCTTAACATACATCCTCGAAAAGAGCAGGATCAATTCCAATATAGTGCCATGAATCCAAATTACGCATAATTATTTTATAGTGAAATAAATATTATTACCCAGTTTAATCATTTTAAATTAATACTTAAAAACCAAAAGACAACCCAGAAATGTAAAATAATAATATAATGTTAATTGCTTAAAAATGAAAAAAGAACGACACGAAAAATTATACAGCTAGGATTATTTTCTTTAAATTCATTGTGCGGGGGTAATCTACGCTGTTAATTTACGAAATGAGGTTAAATGAGTATTTCTCCTCAAATATTTATTCAATGTGGAAGATGAAACGTGTGCCCGTCGCGTTTGTTGAATAATTTATGTTTTATTTCTCATAAGTAAATACTCCAGCCTCGGCCTAAATATGCAGACGTGTCCCTAGACGTTCTTTATAAAGGGTCTTATTATATTCTCATAATTGGAGAGTACGTTAAAAAATTTGTTATTTTATACTAATGAAAACGAACTTCCTTTTGTTAATAGTGTAGGACGGTGAAGACATAACTTTCCAAATATATATGTATCCATAGTAGACTGAAGTTACAATGTGCATATGTATACTCTATTTTATAGATACTTTGCCTTTACTTAATACTTTATGTTATTTATTGTTAACCTCTTTTAACCATTTTATGTTAATTATTGTTAACCTCTTTGCTGAAATTAAATCAATTTTCGACCTATAAAATTTTCAAATATCTTCGTAGCGGTCACTAAATGGATAAAATAATGTAATAAACTAATTAGTCTAACTTTATAGATTAGAACAGTCGGGTTATTATATATATATATATATATATATATATATATAATATATATATATATATATATATATATATATATATATATATATATATATATATATATATATATATTAGATATATATATATTTAGATAATGTATCTTTTATTACAACGAGGATATGATTCGATGGATTAGACTAATTAAAATTATAAAATATTCAGACTATTTTTATTCAGGGTCCTAAAGTACTTACATACAAAGTTACTTGAAATAGTGTGTTTCTTAAATTTCAATTTGGTTCTGAACAAGGGTCGAGGAGAGCAGACGGTTCATAATGCCGCTCTCGACACAAGTGCCTGACCGCGGTTACTTCGACAGCTTAACATTTAAACGCTTGGTCTAATTTATAAGCGAAATTACTATTTATATACCTACAAAAAATATTTATATTTTATAACTTGTTAACTTGTACGCTGTCACGCTGTATCTCGTATATAGAAGTGTAAATAGGGAACCTTTCATCTTCGCTTCTCGCCCGAATTCCCGACTTGCGTGTTGCGTCGCGGAACTCTAAGCTGTTTTTCCCTATTGTCTTCATTAAAATATAATGTTCTCTAGGGGGTCAAAAATATATCATTCTCTCGGGTGGAGATAGAACATATAATGGTCCACAACACACCACACCATCGCACAAAATGCGTCATTAAGACTGGGGTTCGTTTCAAATTTAAATTCTACCTTATTAAGATTTCAACCTAAACCACCCAGATCTGTATCAAATATTTATAACAGAAAAAAACTACTTTGGAGGATATAAACATATTTTTGTATATTATTTATTAATTTAAAAATTAAACATCAATTACTATGCTCCTTTTTCTACATCTTTATTTTTCACACTAAATATAGTAACAACCGTGACAATTTTCGAAATTGAACCAATTCCTAAGACTTATTCATTCAACCTCTTACCACTGGGTAGTGAATAAAAGGTCATTTAAAGCTCAAAATAGCCCTAAAAAAGTCGAGTACATTTTATTTGACGTGTTCATTTTGGCAAAGCACAATTGAAGTAATTACTGTAAAAGATATGTTTTATTAATTTTTTTAATACGCACTACTACTAAAATTGTTCTTATGGAATAGAAACTAAAATTTAATGTACATACGTGAAAATTGAAAGTGATCAAAAAATATTTAAGAACTGTAAGACTATTGGATAATTCTTTATTAGAGTACCTAACGAGTTATTTTTCATATAAAATATACATCAAAATGTATCAATTTTAGCGCGTGACATCGTTTTATACCGTTCCTAGGAATTTCGAGGAATCTTCTTGTAGTCCTAAGATATGCGATATGTGCTGTCTGTCAGTCAGTTAATATTAGTTACGTAATATTAGTTTGATAAATTACAATTGTAGTTTCAATACGAACAGTTATTATAGTGTTTTATTATATTGACATATACTGGAACAACAAAAAAGGCATACAATTTTCATATTAATCGATAATGTTGCGTATATCTGTAAATATTATTCAAAAAAACATAAAATGCCATATACGTTCATTTTCCGGGTATAAATTATACGCACAATACATTCAAGAATGGCCTACAAAGCCATTGAAATATTGCGCACATTTTATAAAATATGAAAAACAATATCGGGTAAAAAACTATACCATGTAAATAACCTTTCAAATTACTATAGTTTATTGGCACGGCACTATGGGGATCCATTTTCATTGTGCGAAAAAAAAAGCATTCAATAGAGAAAATATGAAAATTGCGGTGCGTACATTGCCAATAACGGAAGACCCTTTGCTCGTTTGACCTTTTTTATTGTAATTTATATTAAGAGTTCCTCAAGGCCTTGTCGGACAAGATTAAATAAGTATGAGTTTGTGAGGTATGGTCGGGCGTTAATACGGGGTAGCATACGGTCAGAGCCATTGTATCGATGTAGACAGTATTCAGGCATTCATGCAGTGCCTCGTAAAAGTGAACGAGCGATGGAGTTCGTCGCACTGAAGGGTCATCGAAATCTTTCCAGAGGCGACTTTAGTGCCCGAACATTTTTAATCCCTCAGTTTGGTTGTTTGGAAGAGTGCGACTAGCTAGCGGTTTAATAGCAGCCTCTCCTAGTTTTTCTTTTGTTTAGTTCCTTTTATTGAAGCTAAGTTTAATTCATTCACAATTATTCTATACTTTTATTAATTTTGTTATTGTCCAACTCGAATAATAAGTTAGGTACATAAAAAGTTGTCAAGTGATTTGTGTTTTATTGTATTTTATACCTATTCATAATTATTATTATAATTTGCGACCAATATCATTATTAATATTTCAAAGTCCATGTTTAATATTAAACTAATAACATGATTTTAAAATATTTCTACATTTTAAGTAGAATTAAAGGCAAATTAAGGAAATAAAAGCAAACCGGAGCGAAAACTCTCATACAATATATGAACCGGACAATACAATTTCCTTCTAGCCTTCCTTTCAACCTATTTTACTTCATATAAAATAATCAGACCGGAATGATTGAGGACAGTTCCAAGAGCGCTAAAATAGCCGAGCGGTAACTAAGCCTACATAGCTATCAAAATTCAATTAGTACGTGCCAAGCCTCGAGACCGATTTGTACTTCGTCCACGTCTTGAATAATCCATTACTGACACATAGGCTTAACTCTTCATGAGATATTAACATCTTAGATACCATTAACACGTAATCCTTCAACCCGACCGTTCATATGCTAATGGTGACCTATTAAAACGTCACGTAATCTAGCAAGATGACACTCGAAATGGAGATAAATGCTGGACTCATTTATTACGAAAATTTGATGGAGACCTCTTGTTAATTTATTATTCCATGATTAAGATCCTCCAAGAGATTTCATTTTGGTAATATATTTTTATTATCAAGGAGATCCTAAAATTTTTTCTTCCAATATTATGAAACTATTAAGTGACTGTAAAGTTTCGTTTTTACATATTATCAGCATTCCTTCAACCATACAAGGTTGTATATTTGGATATAATAAATTGAGAGGAGACTTGTTTCCATTCCGATATATATATATATATATATATATATATATATATATATATATATATATATATATATATATATATATATCTCTTCTTCTTCTTCTTCTTCTTCTTCTTCTTCTTGGCATTAGTCCCGGCTTTTGCCAGGGTCTGCCTTCCGACTGAGCCTACTCCACTTTGCACGGTCTTTAACATCCTCAGTGGATAATTTATTGGCTCTCATGTCTTGTGTCACGACATCCAGCCATCGCTTCCTTGGGCGTCCGGGTGGTCTAACTCCAGGGACAGA
This sequence comes from Dione juno, assembly GCA_037127375.1. Classification (NCBI taxonomy): domain Eukaryota; kingdom Metazoa; phylum Arthropoda; class Insecta; order Lepidoptera; family Nymphalidae; genus Dione; species Dione juno. The sequence continues at coordinate 6,129,514 of JAXRJS010000032.1, read as the reverse complement.
CATGTCAAGGCACTTCCTTCCGACATAGTTCTCAGATCGGCGTATAACATGGCCATACCATCTCAGGCGACGCTCTTGGAGCTTATCCACTACGTCACGGACCCCAAGACAACCTCGAATGAATGCGTATGCGGTCGGACCGCGTCACGCCACACATCCATCTCAGCATCTTCATCTCCGTGACGTGAAGCTCCTGAGTGTGCCGAGATAATGTTGGCCAACATTTGCTGCCGTATATAAGAACAGGTCGGATAATGCTCTTGTATATCAGTCCCTTGAGCTTGGGCGGTATTCTGCTATCGCAGACCACACCAGTGACCTCCCGCCATTTGGCCCAGGCAGCGTTTATACGGGCATGGATGTCGTGGTCGATGCCTCCAGACTCATGCATAACGGCTCCATGGTACCTGAACTTCTCCGACTTAACGGCTGGCTCAGGCCTGATATGGATGGTGCTCGAGTCCGGGTTCCCGCAAGCCATGTACTCGGTCTTCGACACATTCAGTTTGAGACCACCGTTCTCAAGCGCACCCTTCCAGGCGTTCACTTTACGCTCCAGCATCAGTCGGTTCTCATCGATGAGTACTATGTCATCGGCATACATCATCAGCCACGGAGGCTGGCATTGGATGAATAAGAACGGACTAAGAACTGAGCCCTGGTGAACCCCTACTGTAATCGGGAAGGGCTTGGTGTCGCCAACAGCGGTCCTAACCACTGAAGCGGAGTCGTTGTACATATCTCTGATAACCTCAATATAGGCTTCAGGGATCCCCTTGGATCGCAATGCCCACCAGATACACTGACGTGGCACACAGTCAAAGGCCTTCTGCAGGTCCAAAAAGGCCACATGCAGAGCTCTCCTTTTTTCCCTGTAAGCCTCCATCAAAGTTCTGAGGGCAAAAATGGCATCCATAGTGCCTGATCCTGGTTGAAACCCATACTGAGACTCAGAGACAGTACATTCTTGCGGAGCCTGAGGCCGATCATGCGCTCGAAGAGCTTCATGGTGTGGCTCATAATCTTAATGCCCCTATAACTACCGCAATCCTGAACACTGCCCCTTCCTTTGTAAATAGGGATAATAAAGCTTTGCCGCCACGGATGTGGCATCTTTCCAGTATTCAAGATACGGTTAAACAGGTCAGTAAGTATAAGCACACCAAGAGAGCCCAACGATTTCCACGCCTCGATTGGGATGTCGTCAGGTCCTACCGCTTTTCCGTTCTTCATGCGTCGAAGACAATTACGAGTTTCGTCACGGGTTATTGGAGCAACAAGTCCGAGGTTAGGAGATAATTCAGGAGGAAGACTACAAGACTGCTGAGTGTTCAGCAGCTCCTTAAAGTAGCTTCTCCATCTCTCCTTCACAGAGGCATGACTACAAAGCAACGTGCCCCGAGAATCTCTGACGCAAAGACATTTTGTAATATCCTGCGTCGCTTTATCTCGAGCACAAGCCAGTTTGTATATGAGCTTCTGCCCCTCCACAGTTTCAAGTTTATCGTACAATGGCGACAAACTTTCTCTGCGGGCTCTGGCTACAGCTCTTTTGCTGGCCCGTTTCGCTGCAATGTACTCCAGTCTGTCTTCAGGAGAATTGGAATGCTGCCACTCTTTAAACGCAGCCTTCTTTTCCTGAATCACCCCCTGCACCTGGTCATTCCACCACCATGTCTCCCTGTCGATGACACGCTCACCCTTAGTAACACCAAGAACTCGCTTGCCCGCCGCAATGATTGCTGAATGAGCTCGATCCCATGCAGCCTGAGCGGTCTCGGTGTTAGTCAGTAGATTTTGACTCTCCACCTCCGCCAAGAAGTCGGTCTGCATCGGCCCATTCAACAACCACCACTTAATTCTAGGCTTGCGTTTCTCGGCTATTTTGTTTTTCGGAGTAACATTATAGTCCATGACAAGGAGACGATGTTGGGCCGTCAGGCTTTCGCCGGGAATGACCTTACAGTTGGTCACCCTGCCTATATGACACCGTCTAGTCAGCAAATAATCAATTTGAGTTAAGTGGGACCCGTTCTTATACGTTATAAGGTGCTGAGGTTTCTTCTGGAATAAAGTGTTCACGATGGCCAGATCAGACGCAATGCAGGTTCTTAGAATATTTTCTCCCTCTGCATTGCGAAGACCATTTCTAAAACCCCCGTGAACACGTTCATACACCTCAGCGACCCTACCCACGTGGCCGTTCAAGTCCCCCCCAACTAAGACTGATTCGGTAGACGGTATAGCGAGTAGTACCTCTTCATACTGCTCCCAGAAGGTCCCCTTTTCAGCCGCGCTACAACCTGCCTGGGGAGTATAAGCACTGATTAAGTTTGTGATAACGCCCTCGATCAGTACCTTTATCCGCATCAAGCGGTCGCAGCGACGGTCAACTTCAAGAAGCCCATTCTGAAGCTCTTCAGAAAGCCACACCGTTTTTGCGTGTAGGTGACCCAGTGTATATAAGGCGGTAACCCTGCCCGATGTTACGAGACTTATTGCCCTTCCAGCGAGTTTCCTGAAGGAAAGCACACTGGACCCGACGTCTCATGAGTACATCTGCGAGTTCTCTGCATCGTCCGGTTAGAGAGCCAATATTCCATGTTGCAAAGCGGAGTTTCCGTCTGGGTACTGACGTCGTCCGTACGTCGTTAGCCGTGCCCGTACTTGACACGGTAGCCCTTGCCCACTTATCGCAGGTGTAGGGTGATGTGCCTGCGCGTCGTTTAACGGCGACGCCCTAGCCATACCCAGCTTTTTTCTAAATCGGTCCATACTAGTGGCGAAGTGGTTTTTAGTGGAGCGATTGCCATCTGACCTCCAAACCCATTACTGGGAGAAACCAAGAAAGGAAGGGAATAAGAGGCAGAAAGACTTGGAGTATAGGGGAGGGACACCACTTACATGGATTGGATAGGGTTATGAAAGTAGTGGCTCGAGCCCCGGGGTCGCGTACCCGTATGCCGAAAACCAAATATCGGACAGATAATTGGCTAGACACCCTCTGACATATATATATATATATATATATATATATATATATATATATATATATATATATATATATATATATATATATATATATATAGCAAGTACCTAAATAAACATTAGGTTGTAACTAAATACTGTAATAACAGTAATGAATTCTTTAACAAAATGTAGAATACCTTTAGTATTATAAGGTATTATATAATACTAAAGGTATTCTACATTTTGTTAACGAATTCATTACTGTTATTACAGTATTTAGTTACAACCTAATGTTTATTTAGGTACTTGCTTTATATATAATGTAACTTACATACCTATACTTTTTTATACAGTAACCTTTCACCTCTCGGTGAATAAACTCGTAAAATATTGGCGGATAAGTCAATGGCCGGTGGACATATATCCACTTAATCCGATTAACAAATACTTACTGTTCCCCGCAACTACATTCTGGGATTATGCTATAAAAGCACGTCAACTACCCGTCATCACTATTGATGAAACGTGAAGCTATAAATTTCGAACAATTTTGCCAAACAAAGAGAAAATTATTGGTTAGGAAATAAATACATATATTTTTTAAATTTTTTAGTACATTTTTATTTATATTTATTTTGGATATTTTTTTATTAATAAAGTGTAATGCTTATATGCTGGTGTTATATCAAGGAACATGTTATCAATTAAATTAAACTTGATGTTGACTTAGTAACATATTACACACAAATAGGATTATTATTTTAATTTATTCTATAGATATTTTATTTAGTGACGTTTACAAAAGCTCAGCGATATCATTATTGAATGAATTTCTTTTTATTTTGAATTCAAGTAAAATAAAAAAAAGAGAAATAAAATTATTTATATTTTAATAAAAACTTGAATTTAATTTTACAGAATATAAATTTATATACATAGGAGTTAAATTAAGTATACAATTTAGAACAATAAATAAATTATGTAATGTAATTCGAGTCCAAGTCATAAAATCTTTCATAGTTCCATGGTAATGTCCATTATACAAAATGGAATCAGGATTTCAAGTTCATTAGACCCGCATCTCGTTAGCGCATAGTCGAGTGCTTTTCCAATATTGGCCTTCTGGACAATTCATAGGCACCAACATAATTCGCATTACTATGCGCAGCTCAATTTTAAACGATTGCGCTTTTAAGTCAATTTGTAGATAACTTAATTTAGAAAAAGAGGACATTTTAATGAAATCTTCTCGTTCTGTACTGATTAGATTTATAATAAAAATATTGCTCGATATATAAAAAAACAATAAGTTCTTCACAATCATAATATTAATTATAGTTTCTCTTTTCTAACCTTAAAGATAAATTAACAAATTGGAAAATGTCTAAAGTTGTTAAGAAAAGGTAGCAATTTTTTTATGTACTTTATATTAAAATAAGGTATTGAATATATTAAATTTTCATTGTCTTCGTAAATATCTTTCATGATGTAATCTTGATCATATTTAAAGGTTAAGTTATAATATTATTAGAACACGTGGACCA